>JANFAM010000020.1:33262500-33900000 GCA_024362665.1 Prunus padus
ACAAAAGAGAGCTTGATACCACTAGCCATATATGTCGAATAATAATAATACGTATGATTTTGCATGTCCTAAGGAATATATAGGGATGCTATCCATGCAGAGCTAGGAGTTGCTACCTTACGGATTTAGGAGAAGTTTCCACCCAGAGCTAAGAGTTTAAACAATAAATGTTTTTCCTCTTTTAATTGGGATTCAGAAACAGATAAACACGAACAAATCGCTTCGACCTCAACTAGTAAATAAGTTCAGAAATTTGCACAGTCCGCTTAGAATTTAGATATGAAACCTACCTTTGTAATCTGTTTTATCTTCCATAACAAAAACCGTCTTTTGTGATTAGCAAAATGTTTGATCGTCTTTTGTCAAAGCTAGTCCTATATTATGTAGGAATTGTTTTACTTCCTTTTTTGCTCTGGGGTTTTTTTTTTGGGTATGATGTAAAGTAGGAACAGAGTGACCAAAAATATTGTGTGGGGAAAGGCATGGCCGCATGGTGGATAATGGGGTAACTAACTGGCTCTTGATAGAGCTGAATGGAAAATAACTTGAGTAGTGAAGATGGTTGTTTGTTGATTTGAGAATAGTCAGTCACAAACACATTGTTTGTTGTGCAGTGTGCAGATGCATATATGAACTAAGTGCGCTTGTATGTGTACACGGAAGAAGCCTGCTGCAACTTGCAAGTGGTGGTGACACAGACTGAAACTAGGTGGTACCAGCTTTTAGCAAAAGTGCAGTGTTCAAATGTTTTTAGTTTTTGTGAACACTTTCCATGTTACCAAGAATATAACACCACCTTTAATAATGTGATATGATTAAAAACATGATTTTCAAGCAAGTTACTTCAAATATAAGTAATGATTTATTCATGAAAGAAAAATAATAAATAAAAGATATTGCAAAATATGCCTAAATGAGATGCACTCTTAAATGGATTCTAATTGATTAAAATCAATTAGGGAAATAAAATCATATTAGATTCCAAACAAAAATTCCTATTATGAGTGCATAAAAAATGACATGTCTTACCCTTCAGATCAAATGTCTCATACGTGTTAAGTCACAATTATGGAATTCGGGGATTGCTGAGTTGTTTCAATCATGCAGTTTCTGGAAATCAGATACATCAATTTTGCTTCAACCATATAGCTAAATGACACTTTCAAGCCTATACTAAGTTCTAGGAAATAACAACACAATTTCATACTAACAGTTAACACTCAGCAAAGTTCGTTGACATGTTGAATTTTGCTTACTATTAGGATTTAATGTGCTGTCGTGATATTTTCCTGTATTTTCATTCTTCTTCTGCTTTGCTTGCTGACGAAACAAAATTCGGGTGACCTATTCTAGCAGACCCCTCTTTTTATTACAGAAAAATGTTTGCAATTGAGAATTTTACATGAGCTATAGTGAATGGCAATTCTGAGCATATATTATTATTATCATGGTATTAAATGGAGGTTGTAAGCAAGGGGGTTGTGCTTGTGATTAGGAAAATCATTTCCAGGTGGGTTGTGGGAGATTCTGACTACTTAGGCTTTGAGATGCCAGATAGATGTCCAAATCATACACCTAATTGGTATAACAACCCTCCAACAACTGAACAAAGAAATCACAAGTGCAAGTGTAGTTGTTAATTTGTTATTACTTGACTTTGTTTTATCAAACAATTCGTGTGAAAATAAGTTTTGTATTTTATAATCTCAAAATTATTTGGGCATGGCCAGCTAATGAGTTCAGGTCTTCTCCCCTCCTCTTTCTCTCTCTCCCTCTCTCTCTCTCTTCCTCTTTCTGACTTCCAATCATTCCATTAAAACCCTCAAAACATAATATTTTCCTCCCACTAAACCACCAGCTTTTCCTCCACCCCAAACGGGCAACAAATGAGTGGGAGAACCTACGTTGTGATATTCTTCTTCTGGGCTGCCCTCACTCTCATCACCCCCACACTCATTTTCCTCTCAGAGACTTCAAAACCTTACTTGGATTCAAATGGTAAGATATAGTGAGAGAGATGGAAAATTTTGTTTTACTGTTGTAGTTGTGCTCTGATTTCTTGACACTTTGAAATTATTTTTGTAACCTCTTTCTCTTCTGCTTCATGTTTGGCAGGTGAGAAAATTGAAGGAATCAAAGCTAGAAGAATGATATATATCATAAGATATCAAAGAAGCAGAGCACCCACAGAAGCACCTGCACCAACTCCAACTTCGGACCTGAAACCAGCTTTGGAGACTAGAGAAACCAATCTTGGAAAGGGCTTGTTAGAATCTTTGAGATTTGTGATCAAAAATACCAAGTTCAAGTTAACGTGAGTGCATCAGACTAAATGTCCAAACTATACAAAATTCAAGACCAGAGTATTTTTAGATTAGATTTTTCTTGATGCATGAAAGCCACTTCCGAGACAGAGCTCATGACTTTTCGGTTTGAGGCTCTCCGGTTATCTTCCGGAGAAACAATGTAAATGTGACATGTCAATGCAAGGAAAACAAGTGCACTGGTTTTTCAAGTATAATGTTGTTTATTTCGTTTACTGGGATGTTAGGTTGTACAAGGAATATTAAAGCAAAATTTAGCTGACCAAACAGCATTGGTGATGTGAGCAAAGACATTGAATAATGGATGTTTTTGTCATTGTATAAGTTGGGAGTTCCTGACACTGGGGCTGTATCCTAAGCAAGACTAAAGGCTCAATTAATTGTGTTGGTACTTGGTAAGTATCATAATTTGCTGCAATTCGAACGACCAAATGTAAATAGGCTTCTAATATAAGGGATAGTACAGTAATAAAAATGTGACCACCCATGCCACAACCATCTCTGTGCTTGTGATGGGTGTTCTGTTCTGTGTCCAAGTCCCGGTGTCACGGTTTCATAGAAAAATTGCAATGACAGTGCTTGGCATCTCTCTAAAAACCAGAACCAACCACAAATGTAAATGCATAAAACACTTTGTTGATGTAGAAGTAGATTTATGTTTCATCACAAACAAACTCCATCCAGGTTCGTGTTGATATTAAGAAGACAGGAAACTCATACGGCACAAACACTTTCCATTTCGCTCAAACAACAATTACGTACTTAAAATTAAATTATTATTGTTCTGAGATAATTCAGTAAACAGCGTAGCAGCAGTTTCTTAGTAGTTTCTAAACAAATTGGTCGAGGTAGTCTTCCACAGGGGTGTACTTGACATCAGGGTACAGCTCAGAAGCCTCCACTCCGAACGATGGCTCGATCTCGAAGTTGGTATGATCTCCCTTCACGAACACTGAGTGGTTGATAGCTAATATCACATTGATTGGAATTGGGGCCTCTGCAACAATATTTAATCACAGATTAGCTAACACCAATGGCAGCAAACTTTTCATTGTTTTCAAACATTGCCTTAAATTACTGACCTTGAATGTCCTGGAGAAGCTTGTCCTCTGGAACATAGACCTTTTCAAGGACTTTGCCAATCTTCTTCTCCCACAAGGCAACAAGCTCATTGAATGAGTAAATGTTTCCGGGTGGCTTGATGTAGACAATCTTGTTCAATGTTCTTGGGTCATCAACGGCCCTGATGGTATAAGTTCCAATGTCCTCTTCCTTGTTGAAGACAGCTGTGCAGCAACAAAAACAAAAATTAGAAGGAGAAAAAAAAAGAGAGAATGCCAAATGCAGTTGGAATTTGAGATAATCACCCTTTGGATTTCCATCCCCTAAGATAATGACTTTGTCTCTGGGTGGAGAACTGACGCCTGGCTGTGCCAAAGTGGGCAGAAAATAGCCAGCAAAGCAGTTGCTGGACACGTAAGTGTAGGGGATGCCCTCCGCCTCTATGGTACGCCGGATTTGGGCTTTGATTGCAAATGCAGACTTAGCTGGCTCCACTGCATGCACACGATCCACATCGTTTCCAAACTCCGACGGAAAAAATCTCTGCATAAAAAAACATATATATTCATCAATCAAATACTAATTAAATCAACCGGCATTCCAACTTGAATGGAAATGGACTGACTAACTGTCTTGATTAACTAGTGTAACGCATATATGAGAGCTCTGAGTAGTTGCAATTAGAATTTAGAGGCAGGCACCAACCAACCTTGACATTTCCAGCTTCTTTAATGGCAGCAATGATCTTGGTCTGGTCAGCAAGTACCAAGTGACCTACAGTTGATATCACCACGTCCACCTGTTTGATCGCCTTCACCAAGCTCTCATGGTCATAAAGATCCCCCTGCACACACATTCCACAACAAACTCAGCTATGAAATTAATTACCATATATAATTAAGTGACTAAACATAATTAAGTACATACATAGAGTGATGTGATGTATAAAATAATATAAACGTACGTAGAGCAGAGTGACACCCAAGTTGTTGAAATTGCGAATGAGGGTGGACTTGGCAGGGTCGTTGGCCGTGGCCTCTCTGACAAGAGCAAAGGTTGGATGGCCAGCCTTTGCGCTGGCTTCAACAATGAACTTGCCAATGTAGCCTGTGCCTCCAATGATCAAAACCTTGCTCTTCTCAGCCATTGCAAATTAGAATGATCAAATTCTTCTTCTTCTTCTTTTTCTTTTATAAAATGTTGTGTTTTCAAGTTAAGATATAAACAGAGGTTGCGCATGAGCAGAATTTATGGAGGAAATTATATAATAACCTATTATGCTTTCTAGGTGGAAGTCGTATGGTCGGATATTTTTTAATTCGACTTTGGGAGAATATTATCCTGCCCCACCATCAACTACCTTGGTTCAGATATCCATGTCATCTATAGTTTTTCTTAATTTAGAAGCTAACAATGCTACGTGAAAAGTCATAATTACCCTCTTATATCTGCTCAAAAAGGGGGTTGGTGGAGGGCAAAACCTGGACTCTCTCCATTTTATCATTCTATGATGAATCCTGCCGGTAACATGGTAAACGTTCATAATTTTTTATTAATAGGGATTGAATTAAATTATCATTGTGTAAAATAGGACCCAGCTCCTTTTTTGGAGTGATATTTTTATTCAATAAAGATCACAATTTTTATCATACCACTTGGAAATAATACGGATTTATAAAAGGCAACATGATTATAGTGTGAAGGCCAAGAATGCCTTGATGATCATGTTTGTTTGCATTCAACTACTTACAAAAGAATCATTTCTTTGATATAAAAAAAAGACCTTCAAGCTCACTCCAACCAAATATTGTAAGAGCATTTCCAACTCAAAAGTCTAGTTCATGCAAAATGTCAATTAAAGCATCTCTATCAAACTCTCCATTCTCTCATTCCAAGTTACTTTGGCTAAAAATAAGAAAAATTCTCCTTCCAGTAGACTCCCTACTTGGCTCTCTATTTTGAAGAACCAATTTTTGGCTCTCTACATCTAGCAAGGAGGAGAGAAAATTTGACTAGGAGGAGAGAGAAAATTTAACTAGGAGGAGAGAGAGATCAAGACATTTGGGAGGTTGGTAGGGTTGGATTTTTACTTTTTAAAAAAATATATATTTGATTTGAAAGAGAAAAAGGAGAAAGAGAAAGAGAAAATAATAATAAAATATTTCAAATTAGCCAAAATAAAGAACATTGCTGGAGGAAACACCTTTTAAGTGGTTTGTTATAATAACTTTCTAGCTATTTTAGATAAAATTTGGCTAAAATTTGAAGACTCTCCTGGAGATGTTCTTAAACCTCAAAAACCATTTTCAGTCTCAAAATCCATTTTCAGCGCCGTAATCCAGCATAAATATTGCAAGAGAGACATTCGAACACATGAGCTCTAATAACACCTTGCATAAATATGAAATTTATAACGGAAAACAAATCCCAGAAAAACACAACAATAAAGCACTAAATAAAACACAGCTTACATGAAAGTATCATATCTCATAATTTGTACAAGTGGTAGAAACACTCAACCGACCAACCGTGACAAGTTGACAACAAACAAACTCATATCTCATGTACGAAAAAAGAAAAAAGAAAAAGAAAAAAAGTGACGGATCAAAGCTAGTGGCCTAGTGGCATTGGAGCCCATGAATAATATGGGCTTGCAGACTTGGGCCTGGTAGGAACAGATCAAGTGGTAATTTGGTCAGGAGTGTCTGATTTGGGGGCCCAGTTGGGAACGTGGAACTGTGATGTGTAGGTGTTGGAAGCGCCTTCCCACAGAGGGGGTTCATTCAGAAATGCCCAATTGCTTAAAGTCCACCTGTACCACCATCACCATGGAAGGAAGGAAGCATAAAATTACTAATTGTTCTTTAATTAATTAATTAATTAATTAATTGGGTGGGTTAAGAAGTTGATGAGCTTACCAGCCATTGTTGTTTCTGATTTTGTGAGCGTTTGTTTCATCAATATCTGTCTCCTTAGTTTTGGCTACAGGAAAAGTGTTTGATTTCTGAAATTTTCTTCCCGATTCATCATCAGCTTTGATTTCCTGTCATGTATGTGTATATATATTCATGCATAAGTAAGCACACAACTTTTTCTTATATTTTTTTACACACAAAAAGAAAAAAAGAAGAAGGGAAAATTGACATAAACCTGAGTAGTGGTGGTATGATGTAATTCATTGTTGGCTCTCCAGTAAGCTTCAATCTCGTCCTTGGTGAGTGATTGATTCCTCTTGCACACATCTGAAGAAATAGAAATAGAAACAGAAATAGAAAGAGAGCTTGTGATTAACGAAAAGCTTGAGTGAATGAATTGAAAAACACAATAGATATACCATGGATTAATTCAAAATTAAGTTAATTAGAAATTGAGATTACCTGGTTTGGAATTTAAAACGGGTGAGTCCCATCCTGCCATGAGTGAACCCATATATAATATTTCCTCCGATTGCTTTAAACTAAACACAAATGATTTTCTACTCTTGTTCCTGTGAATAATCTACACTTGCTCACTTGCTGTAAATTATTTTATTCACAAATTAGTCTTATATATACAGAAACAAATGTGTATGTGACTTGAGACTCGGAGACTTTGGAGGTGACTGCAGCTGGTTGGCTCATGGCTGGGGCCATCCATGTTATCTTTTACTTTGTTCTTATCCCCAAGAAAATGAAAATTTTGGTATCAGCTTAGCTACACGCCAATTAATATACAGCATCAGCCCACAGGTTTGCATATAATAAAGGCGTCCCGTCACTTTCTAATTTCGGAGTTTGGATGGAACAGCATATATATCCAAATTCCAATCTAATCCAAGGGAAAAAAAGAAAAAGAAAAAGTTGGCTATTTTTTTATTTCTTTCAATAAAACAAGCAGGAGGACACCCATGTAATTAACCAATTTCCACTATGTTCGAGGCAACAAATGAATGAATTTCAACATACATGAGATCAAATAAATAAATTTTTATAAAACTATATACATATTTCCACACGATTGAGTATTGAGAATTGAATTAAGTCTTAGTAGAAAATGCTTTCTTCTTGAAGCTGGTTGGGGCTGATCTTATCCAAGCTTTGCCATCGATGGAGTCCTTGGTTAAGAAGGGTGCAGCTTCTTCGCTCGTAAGGTTACGTGCCCATTCAACTCTTTTTGATGTTGCAGCTCCAGCTCCAGAACATCTATATTGCCCATAGTAAACCGTACTATGTACGTACACATCATCAAATTAAAACCAAATTAGGAAGAGTTCGTTCGTTTGAGTAAGAAATTAAGGATGAATTAAAACCGTAACTAAAAACAAGAACAAAAATACCTTAATTGGTCGGGTGAGTTTCCCCAGTCGTCCCAACCTTGTGGAAGTATGGCATTGGACATGTAAGTGAAGGCAAAGACGACTCTTGAATAGCCACCCCATGGTCGTCCTAACACTGCCGTTTTGACGCCACTGATTTTGCAGCTGAAGAAGGTGAACCCTGTGTCCTCTGAAGGTGACATCCTTCGTTGAGCTGTTATGGCTCCTGCTCCATCCGAAATTGAATGCAAATGACACCTCTGCAAATTTAATTAAAACCCTCCTGCTAATTATATACTAATCCTTTACCAAATTAACTCAAAATATATATATATATTTTTGTTAATTACCTCAAAAAAAGAAGCAGCATTTCCACATATAAAATCAGTAGCTCCTTCAATATAACAGTTGTTGTAGTAGTGCCTGCCGGTGTCATCAAGTAGGGTGTCCTGATAAGACAATATTCTGCACCCATAAAATGCTGCTCTATCTCCCGACACCCTTAGCGCCACTGCTTTGCCACCCGCTCCATAAGTGTTCTGCAGTGAATATTGAACAATTAAACATTATTAGATTCAATATAAAAAATTCCTTCGTTTCGTCGATGTTACCAAGAAAAAAAGACTATCTGATATAATTTCATATAACAACATGAGCATGCGTTTTAAATATACCTGAATTGTGAGATACCGGCCTATAAAATCAGAAGCCAAAACAGAGAAAGTTGGAGATTCAAATATCTCCCCACTGTCGTTCCATGTTATTATGGTGTCGTTTGCCTTTATGCCACTTATTGTAATGAAGGGTTTGTCAGCGGGCACACTAATTTTTTCTTCGTACACTCCAGGCATAACCCTAATAAACACAAGATCAGCGTTACTAGACGGCACGGCATCAATGGCATCTTGTATTTTCTTGTAATCTCCTTTGCCCGACTGGTCAACCGTGATGAGAACGGCTGTTGACCCCAGGGTTGTGTCTGCTTCTGCTTGAGAAAAAGCCACAAAAGCATGCAATATTATGGCCATGGCAAAGAAGCACTTGATCATCAACGTGGTCGCCATTAGAGACTTCATCTGCTTTGATCAAACGGTGTATGAAAATTAATTATCTCTGCGTAGGTAGGTCGATAATTAATTATAGAACAAATGAATGAATGAATGGATGAATTGAAGAATATGGGTGCTCCTGATTATATAGGTGAATGCCAAGGAAGGTGGGGCCGTTTTCTTGGCAATAAAGTCTGATGAATTAGAACCACTTTTACAAGGAACGAGTGGAGGCCAGGAGGAGGAAGATAAGTACAAGGAATTTCCACGGCCAGTGATAGAAGAAGTAAGCCGGCAGCAGGAGATTTTTACTTGAGACTGAAGAAACAAATGTTTGAAAAAAAAGGAGTGAGGTGGTGAAGCTGATCAGATTATATATATATAAACAGTAATATGAAAATCTTATAATGGCGGCGTATTGAATTATTGATGTTACACAAGTCTTGAGGTAGCTTAAGACGTAGATTAAGTAGGTCATTTGTGTGAAATTTTATTGTTAATGGCACATTACGTTATTGAGAGAGCAGGCGGCTCAGTTGCTTGGATTTGGGGCTTGACCATGGCTGCCGCCGCCTAAAAATATTAGGGCTATATGGAACTGGTCTAATTCATAATTCTCATAATCGCAACGAATGAAACTTGACCAAGTCAGTTCCTAAACCTGTTGAGTTCATTAAAAAAAAAGGGCTTTACAAAAAAAATTTGTACAAATCTAGAATATAAGAATCTTCGTAAAACTATAAAAAGAAGAAAAGAAAAGGTCCAAGAAGACCTATAGGCGCCGCACCCGCTCGAGAACCACTACTCAATGGTGAGCCCTGCAGCTGAAGCGGGAGCCTGCTATGGGCCCTTTCTCCCATTCTCTGTCTCTTTTTTTCCATCTCCTTCTCCTTCTCCTCTTCCAATAGGAGTGGGAGCGGGGGTGGCACTGGCAATGAGAGCTCGAGGTGGAGCGCCTTGTCTATTTCTCTCATTCTCCTTGGCTTTGTTTCCTTCTCCTCCAATGGGAGTGGAAGCTCCACGTTGCCCTCCTCCTCCGTCGCTACCAATAATTGTACGCCGAAGGGCACTAGCCTGAGCCATGAAGTGTGCAAATTCTCTGGTGGTAAGCTTGTGTGCCCAATTAACTCTTTGTGTTGTCACGGCTCCCGGTCCAAAACAGTTGTATTCCCCATAGAAAACGTGACTGCATGCGCATGTACAAATTAAATTAAAACCAAATTACTAAACATATCAAAGATTAAAATAAAATAGAGTAATTAAAAAATTAAGTACTCGAAAATATATACCTTAAGTTGTAGGGTGATAGCCCCCAACTGTCCCAACCTTGTGGCAGAATTACATTTGACATTTGAGTGTAGGCAAATACGACTCTGGCATATGGCCCCCATGGCCTTCCCAGGAGTGCCGTTTTGACGCCGGTTATGTTGCACCACAAAAAGGTGAACCCAGATTCCTCTAAAGGAGAAGTCCGCCGTTGGGCCGTTATAGCGCCGTTTTGATCAGAAAGTGTATGCAAGTGACAATTCTGCAAATTAATCAATTAGTTCATCTTCATATATACTAATTAATATTTAATTAACAATTAAGTAATTAAATGGTACGTAGATGTATACCTCATATAAAGAATCAGCGCTTCCAAATATAAAATCAGTGTCTCCTTGAATGTAGCAGTCTTTGTAGTAGTGCTTGCCAATCTCGTCGAATAAGGCATCTTGATGAGACAAAATTCTGCACCCATAGAATGCTGCTCTGTCTCCTGATACTCTTAGTGCCACTGTTTTGTCACCGGTTCCATATGTATTCTACACTCACCAATTCAAATGAAGTAAAATTAATTATGTGTTCAAACAAAACAATATATATATATATATATATATATATATATATATATATATATATATATTCGTATTCTATAAAATCAAGACTGTATATATACCTGAATTGTGAGTTGGCGCCCTATAAAATCAGAAGCCCACACAGTGAAGACTGAGGTTTGGTTTATCCATCCTGCTTGGTTCCATGTTATTATGGTATGCTCTGTGTTTGTGCCACTCATTGTTATAAAGGGTTTGTCTACAGGCACAGAAACTTTTTCTTGGTAGACACCAGGTCGAACCCAAATAGACACACGCGCGGCATTATTTGATGGCACGGCGTTAATGGCGTCTTGTATTTTAGTGTAGTCACCTTTGCCGGACTGATCAACGGTGAGAGAAATTGGTGGGGTTGGGTGTGCTTGAGAGAGCACACCCATCACCATGAAAGCATAGAAGAAGAGCATGGCCATATATGTCCAATAATAAGATTTCGTTGAATTTTGCATGTCATAGTTAAGGTATGTATATATAGGGTTGCTATCCATGCAGAGCTAGGAGTTCAAGTAGCTAAAACTTTCTGGATTTAGGAAAAGTTAAAACGTTATGTTTTTCCCCATTTAATTGGGATTCAGCCTCTCCATGGGAACTTTCCTTTTTTGAGGACCAATGAGCACCTGTTTGCTTTGACTTCTCACTCATCGATTTGTGCCTTCTGCTGCAAGAAAAGAATTGGCTCAAGGCCTAGTTGCTTTTATTTTGTTTTTTGGTCTGAAAAGAATTGAAAGATTACTGAAACGGGTCTTATGGGTTAGAATATATTATTAAGATTCCCACACATTGGATCAATCTGATGGCTCCAATAACTTTGTCGCTCAGAGGCGCTTAAATATTGGTCCTCAGGTGAGCCGTTGTGACTAGATTAGGTCGACCTCGCTTCTTTCTGTCTTTTGGGCCATAACAAAGCCAGGAGTATGAAGAAACAAATATTTGAGACGATGGCCAGGTCTAATTCATCATCTGGACTCAGGACACAAAGGTTGAGTTCAATTCATTATTTAGATGAACTCGAGTAGCTTGTAACTCAAGTTATTAAAGGCAGTTATCTATGCACATGATTCGGATTCTCCATGTTCTAATATCACTCGTGTCCAAAAAGAAAAGAAAAAACATTTAGCTGGCATTGCTCCTTGATGTTTCAAATGTGGTACTAGATTTTATGGAACACAGGGGCATGGCTGCATGGCCAAACCTTATCCATGTCGAAAGATGCCAATCAATTCAATTAAAATCGATCCAGATATGAACCAGCTTGGGCTTGTCAAAGTCCAACAATCATGGCCAGCATTAAAAAATAATTAAGATATGGGCATGCATAAGGGATCCACACATTTCAAATCCATGTGATCGCATATAATTGTAGTCACTGGTCTGATCTTATTTCACATTAATTAAAACAAATTTGGTCACATAGTTGGAGGCCTTTTAGGTACGACTCAAAAACGTTTTGGTCATATCTCCTTGTTTTCCACTTCCGAGATCAGGAAGGACTCATTTCTACTTTACTAATTACAAATGTTTGATTAACAAGCTTAATAATACATGTTATCATAATTGCACTGCTTAAACTGAAATTAATAAATTAGTTAGGTGAGTGGACCATGCCCAATTATGTGTTCCACCAGCAAGCAAAACAAGACGTTGGATTAGATTAGATTCCATTAACATTCTATTATCTGAAAGTGAAAGACAAGACCTGTTGCTCTTTAAGTAATTAATAAAATTATTTATTTTTATTTAATTTGCCTACTCGAAGCTGAAAGCATAGTAGTGAGTCAGTTTGATGAGAAGCATTCAGTGTATTTACTATTTACAGAATTGATGCATGAAATGAAAATCTAGAATCGAGGAAAAAAGGCGAAGAGATTCAGGCATAAGCACGTGCAAGTGTGACTTGCCGACAGCCTGACACCGACTCGTCTCTCAACAATTTCTGGGTTCCCCGCTCACTTCACAAATTTCACAATTTCCCAGGTATTGTTGCTTGTTATTGATGAGTCTCCATCAAACTCACACTTGGGTTGGGTGGATGAGGAGGAGTTGCATGTCATGGGATTGTACAGTGTTATTTCTATTCAATCATGTTTTATTATGTGAAAAAATTATTACGTATGACGGAATATCATTTTAGCTTATAATTGAAGATAAATTTTGTATTATTTTAAGGTTATATTTAACTTATAACTATGGCCCGAGATGGCCTAATATTCGAGAATAACCTAAACTGAGCACTATAAACACCACATAAAGCTTGTGCGTCAAACTCATCGTATCTAAGTAAGAAAAAAATGAAGAAAATAAGCCGAAGATCTATCTTTTATTTTTTATTGTTATGACTATAAATCTAAGATGACATGGTCTTCCTGGTCCCTACTTCACCACGTGCACTGCTCGCACGTGTGGGGGACAGGTGTACTTTCGGCTCTTTGTCGCAACCTTTGAGGCCCGGTTCATCTTCTTGGCCATTTCAATTGATTACTATTCTTCTTCTTCTTTAAAAAAGATAAATGAAATAATAGTAAGGTTTGATTGCTGTTCTTATCCTGACTTTAACACAATCACTTTTGCTTCCATCAAAAAAGAAAAAACATAATCACTTTTGCTTATGACAATTTAACAACCTGAATTGATAGTGAACAGTTTATTTATTCTCGACGTAAGGTTCACTTTCACTTCATGTCTTAAAAATGATTCAGATATTTTAGCCTCACTTTCTCTTTTCCCTTAAAGAAAAAAAAACTAAATTTCTCCTTTTTAAGATTAGAGAGGTTCACTAGTGATTTGGAGCAATTATTTCTCCAATAAAAGTTCTGAATTCGAGTCTTAATATCTGTATAGTGCGTGTGAATTTAATATGTTACTGACTAAATCAATAAAAAATGTCATAGAAAAAATAAATAAAATTAGAGAACACATTATGCTCTCCAAATAATTTTTTTTTTGTGGGAGCGCATCCACGGAAATGGGCCCCAATAATTTAAGCGGCAAATGAAAAAAAGAAAAAAAAGAAAAAAAGGTGGTTAAGAAAGTAGGCGTTTTAATAGACGAGGAAGGCCTCCTCATCCAAGTAAAGGGGTAAAGAGAGTTTTTGTTGTTGTTGCGTGGGAGAGGCAGGGGTGAGGGAAGTGGCCGGACAGCCGTGGCTCAGGTGGTGGTGGTTGTAGTGGCAAGGGCGCGCTTGCTGCTGCAACCAACTCTGTTTCCGATCGCCAAATCCACCACAATTTAATTCAATGCAATTAAAAAGAGAGGCTTTCGTTTCGTTTCTTTTCCTTGGATTTAATCAATATAAAATTCCTAAATCACAATCAGCTTCTTTAGCATTGTGCTTCTTTGGCCTTGCCCATATGGCCATTTAGTATATAGCATATGCTCTCTCTCTCTCTCTCGGCGTTTGTTTTTGTCCGAGACATTGGTGATTTGCTAGAAGCCTCCAAAAATTCCACACGCATTTGCCCCCACTTTTGGTACGTACCATTTCCCTCTCTCTCTCTCTCTCAATCTCAAGTATTTTGAGTTTTGTTTAAGAGATCAAGGGATTTTTCGTGCTTTTTCGGATCTCGAATGATTGCAATTTCGGTGTTTTTACCAGCATTCTTCTTGTGATTTGAGGCTAGGATTGTGAAACATTTGCTATTGGCGCTGTCGCCATTGATTTTCATTGGGTTTCTGATGTGCATTGTATGCATTCCTCACGCTTAGAACATGTCGACTTTAATTGCTAGCATTGCCATCGATCAAATTCCATTTTTTCCCCCTTCTAAACGAGCGATTGTTGTGCTGCAACAGTAAAGTTTCAAACTTGCAGTGATTCCATTGTGATTTTTGAAGAAGACAACGTTCCACTACATATTAACTCTGAAGCCGATCTTCCAGGTAATTTCTATACTTAGATCTGCCAAACTTACAAACAATATATCAGCTTCAACATTTGAATTTTAGTCATAATTGTAGTGACATTTTTCGAAGCAAATTTTTCCTTGTGGTGTTACTATTAGTCCGGTCAGTGATGTCACTCAAAAAAATATTTCACGAGCTCCTGGAGCTCAGAGATGACATGGGGAAAAAATCAAGAAGAGGGGCAGAGAGAAAGCATACGCGTCGCCGAGCAAAATCACACATTGCCCCTGAACAGTCATTATCTTCATTGCCATCACCTGAATTGGTTCAACAGAGCCAATGGGCAAACTTGCCCCCCGAGTTGCTTCTTGACATAATTCAACGCTTGGAAGCGAGCGAGACCTCCTGGCCTGCTCGGAGAGATGTCGTTGCCTGTGCTTCGGTTTGCAGGTCATGGAGGGAGATTACAAAAGAGATAGTCAAGACTCCAGAGCAATGTGGCTGGCTTACCTTCCCTATCTCACTGAAGCAGGTATTTTTCTCATAAAACTAGATTCCTTTCAGGTTCTTACATTCTATCACGAATTGACTGAAGATGATTTACTTTCCACATTACTTGCATATATCTACTAGCCGGGTCCAAGAGATGCTCCGATCCAGTGCTTTATTAAGAGGGAAAGAGAAACCTCGACATATCAATTGTATCTTGGTCTAAGCCCTGGTAAATGTTTGGATGCTTCTCCGCTCAGTTGTGTGTTAGAAACTAGTGTTCAAATTATTTCTAAATGATTTTGGTTCCTGAACTATGATTTTAATAGTTCAATTTTACTAATTCCACCATGAGGGTATCCTTGAATTTTGTAAACCGGTTACTAATGATCTCTTATGAATCTACAGCTCTCTCTGGGGATATGAGTAAGCTATTGCTGGCAGCGAGAAAGATCAGACGGGCAACTAGTACAGGTTTTGTGATATCATTGGTTGCGGATGAATTTTCTCGAGCAAGCAATACCTATGTTGGAAAACTAAGGCAAGCTTTACCTAAATGGATCTTTATCATTGCCATGATTCATTCTTTTTCTTCCTTTTTTTTTTTTGTCTTGGTTGTTACAGCCATGATTCATTCTTTCTTCATTCAATTTATTGGCAAATGCTGAACAGGTCTAATTTTCTGGGGTCCAAGTTTACCATTTATGACAGTCAGCCTCCACAAAACCCAGCAATCCAAAAAAATTGTAGGTCACATCGCAGAATCAATTCAAAGCAGGTATCTCCAAGGGTACCTGCCGGCTGTTTTAGTGTTGCTTCTGTATCTTATGAACTCAATATCCTCCGAACAAGGGGCCCAAGGAGAATGCAATGCACCATGCAATCAATCCCCATAACAGCAGTTCAAGAAGGGGGCTTTGCTCCAACTCCAACAGAGTTATCAACTTGCTTAAACCAGAAATGCTCTCCATTGTCCATTTCGCAAGGGAAGAAGCCACTTGCTAACTTGGGCTCTAGTAGTCCCACACTGGATTTGGAACATGGCATGAAGGATCCACTCATTTTGAAAAATAAATCTCCTCGATGGCATGAACAGCTGCAGTGTTGGTGTCTAAACTTTAAGGGTCGTGTTACAGTGGCATCCGTGAAGAATTTCCAGCTGGTGGCTTCTGCAGAGCCTTGCCATAATGTTTCATTGGCTGAACAAGAGAAAGTAATCCTGCAATTCGGGAAGATCGGTAAAGACATTTTCACTATGGATTATCGCTACCCTCTCTCTGCTTTCCAAGCCTTCGCAATTTGCTTGAGCAGCTTTGACACGAAACCAGCCTGTGAATGATTTACTGTCCATTCACATCATGTGACTATCATGTTCGTCTTCCCTTAGATTTAACTGTAAATATACTTCGTGAAACAAAGCACTTTAGGTTGTGCCTTTTGGTCCATCAGAAAGTGCCTTCATTGAAGTCGCACTAGTTTGTGTAATGGCAGTAACCCATAAAGCATAATGTAAGTTGCCAATTTATTTATATGCACAAAAGCACTTTTTTGCAACTTTCTCCAAGTATCATCACTCTCCTCTCCCCCCCACAAATTTTTTTGGATCTTAAAATATAGATCTTATAAAGGTGATATTACATGGTTAGAGATTCCCAATCTCAGTATCTGTTCTCTTTCCCCCGCAACTATAGCGGCAGCCATGACGTCGAGGCTTTTCCAGGTTATCTGGGTCCGAGTCAATTGGTTCCAAGAAGAGCCCTCTAAGGCATCGCCGTCTGACGGTGAATTGAGCATTGTGTGTTTCAAGGGGCTCTGATTTACCATTTGGCGTGATGGATTCTGCACAGTTTTGAGGAAAAACCACCTCAACACCGGAGTTCCCTTCTGTGACAAAACTATTGAACACAATAGCGTTATTGATGCTCTGTACATTGCTGTTGATATATGCACTCGTTTGTTGATCATCTTGACTCGTCCCGTCCTCGAAACTTCTGTCCTTGTTGTTTACCTCTTCATCCGTAGTGGATTCAAGGCTGTCATCTGGATTGCTCTTATATCTGCGGCGTATGTGAACGGATTCTTCTTCTTTTGCTGGTTCTGAGCTTGAGTGCATTGATGCTCCTCTGTTTTCACCAGTTAGGGTGATGACGCTAACTAGATTTTCAAGCATTTGGTTCCCAGTGGCCTGCTTATGAAGTTTGCGAGCATCTTCTCTGATTTCTTTATGTGGGGGAGCTTGTTCTGCAGTTGACGAAACTATCTTTTGAAAAGACTTCCTTGAGGTGCTTCTGTCTTTTGGAGTTTTGATCGGTTTCAAACTGGAGCTGGTGGTGGCAAAAGTCTCCGTTCTGTCTGAAGTTTCTTGCTTCTCATGCTGTTCCTCTGCTTGCGATGCAACTCCAACTTGCCCTTGAGTGTGCTCTCCTGAGCCTGTTACTGCAGCATGAAGTTGAATGACTGCTTCTTGCATTGCTTCTCCATAACCTGGATCGTTGGTCTTTTCTTCTTTGGTCGGCACTTGCACTACTTTCTTCCCCTCTTTATCCTCTTTTGACTCTGTCTCTGATTCTGGAAGCTGCTTTTGATCTCCACCAATGGTATCAGGATCAACCTTCTCAGATGAAGCAATTGTTTCTGCTTCTGCCAAAGCTGGATGAGTTTGAACGGTGATTTCTCTTGGAGCATTGGAAAGAGTTTCAGACGTAACGATTTCTGCATTTGGTTGAGGTATTGCTTCCTTTGGTTCTGGTTGAGAGGCAGGTGATGGGGGTTGAGCAGAAAAGGAAGGAAGCCAAGAGGTCTCTGGAACGGTGGGCTGTGGTTGAGTCTGAGGGGATGGTACTTGTGATGCTGCTTGGGAGGGTTGAGAAGCTACACGAATTTGAGTTTCAGTTGTTGAACCAGATGGTTTTCGGGACTCATTCACACGAGATGGAGATGGTGATGGTGAAGGATGCTCAGTTCTTGATGGTGCCTGAGCTTGGGAAGGAGAGGGCTTCACAGGGGCAATTCCTGCAGGCCGAAATGGCGGTCGCTCAACAGGGACATTGGTGGTTGTCTGGGCAGGGTTTTGGGCTTTAGCCACTGGACGTGGCTCTGGTTCTACTTGAGAACCACGCTGAGAACCACGCTTACGCCAAGGGAACCTAAAGCGAAACGATTCCCTTTTGTCTGCCATGTATGGTTTTGAAGGAGAGGATTGGCTTTGTTGAAGAAGATGAAGGCAGGAACTGGTATATATTGAAATTGTATCTGATACCTTAGAAACTTTCTGGGACTTGTTTAATTTTGGTTTATGCCTTCTCCAATTTTCTGCTTCTTTACCTTACCTCTCTTACAAATATTTAGTTACGATTTATTGGAAATATGCAATTTCCCTGGGCAGATTTTCCTCCTCTAGTAGGACTGGAATCTCACTCCACTTTTGGGCAGATCTCCACCAAAGGGAATGCAAAGTATATATACGCGCCGTTTTAAAAAGCAAAGTAGCAGTCCACGTGATACTTAAAAGGGGCTGCTAGCAAATGTGAGTTAGACCAGTTTGCAATGATAGTGAGTTCGTCTTCTTGAACTCAAGTTGGAATGAAAAAACCAAAAACAAAAAACTATCGGTGCCTTGATAAAATTGAGATGAAGCATTCTTACTATAGGCATTGCTGAGGGAGCTGGCTTTCCAAATCACCTGGACAAGTAACCTGAAAATGAAGTAAAATAATTTTAAAAAATAAAACTAAGTTGCCTTCATGCAGCCATTCAAGAAAAGAATACGATGAAAACACATTTTCAAGGAAGAGATGACGTACATCAACATCTTCTGCTGCTACAGTGAATTCCTATACATGAGGCAGCTCCATACCCTTTGCTCCATCATAAGCAGAGCTTCCAATCAATTGTGAGCTAGCTTTCTCATCTGCCCACCAAGGTCTGTAGCAATAATTTTCTACATGTACTTCTTCTAAGTTTCATGAATTTTTTATTCTTTTTTAAATACAATTTTTCCTTAAACAGGAATTATAATGCAAGGAATTTCCAGGGCCGTTCGATCATGCCAGGAAATACTCAAGGCTGCAATTTTACAGCATGCGCAGGGGAGAGAAATTGCTGGAATTGAAAAGGTAGTTTCAAGTTTAAAATGGGTTACCTCTCCACCTGCACAGCAGAAAGGATTAGAGAACGTGACTGTGGCAGATGTTCTGATGACAAAAGGTGAACAAACTGGACCTTGGCTCTGGTGCCACACAAACGACATTGTAATTGATGCCGTCAAAAATGTACGCCCTCCCTGACAATGTATCTGTAATATGAATTTCATACTAATACTCATTTTAAAGCTAACTAAATATGAGAGTGAAATTGCAGATGGCTAAAAACAATATCGGGTCATTAGTGGTATTGAAGCCGGGAGAGCAACAATACATTGCAGGGATCGTCACAGAAAGAGGTAAAATTATTTACAGAAACTTGGATCAAATTCTCTGATTCAACAATAAAATAAAAGTTAATCTGATTCATCTATTCTATTGATGGTGGCATAAACCAAGCAGACTATTTGAGGAAGATAATTGCACAGGAAAGGTCACCCAATCACACTAGAGTTGGAGAAATTATGACTAATGAGGTCAGTTTAAGTTTAGCTTACAGACTAATTACTCTACTTGGACGCCTTGACCAACCATTTTCATTCTAAATTCAACCAAACTGTTTACCTTTTAACAGAACAAATTAATAACAGTGACATCTGACACAAACATTCTTCAAGCAATGCAACTTATGACAGGTAAAGCAGCCAAGGCCGCAATTTCTATTCTGTAAGAACTACCAATAGAAATTGACGTGAAAATAAATGACAACTTTTTATGTCACAGAGAATCAAATAAGGCATGTTCCAGTTATAGATGGGAAGATAGTTGGCATGATTTCAATCAAAGATGTAGTTCGAGCGGTAGTGGAGCAGCAAAGTGGGGAATTAAAGCAACTGAACGAGTACATAAGAGGAAAATACTATTAGAACCTATGATCTATCTAAGTTTTTACGTTCATCAAATTATTGTAACACAACATCAATACAAATTTGAAAAATCACTGGCCAGACTTCAAAGGGAAGCCCAAGTTCAATATCAATGAGCCAAATGGTTTTGAAGAACCTGCTAGTAAGTCGCAGTCACTTATCGGGCAGACAAAACAAAAAGTGCCACAACGTGGTCTTCGACAAGAAGTCGGGCCACGGAATAAAAACAGTGAATATAAGTGCACAAATACAATATTCATGATCCCATTTGCCTCCAATTTCGAGAGCAACATTTCATTATATACTCTATCTGGTATAAAACCATAGATAAGTTGTAGATTCAATTTCAATTCCTTAGGGTCAGACTGATTATGTTCGGCATGCCATGAGCATATATCATCACCTCTATCAATCACAAGATTGCACAATTCCTATTGGCTGGCAAATGAACCTAGCGTCCACTCCTTATCTTTACGAACTTTCTATCAACACGGGATTCTTTCTCCAAGTAGATTCAGCAATCAAAAGACCTCTGGATTTTATTCAAAAATTCCCCTCTTAGAGTGGTCCTCCATGCTCAAAGCTTTTTGGTGGTAGATGGTTGGACCTTATGTGTTAAGCTGGACTCCAATTCCTGAAAAGTCATTGGTTCTTGTTCGGCTAGTCCTAGTCCTCAGACCAAATACCCTATATCTATAGCTAAAGACATTAAGATGTCAAAAGTTTGGTCCTCAAAAGTCATGGACTGTGAAAGGAACATCTGCTTTCTATATATTTATAGAGAAATGTTATTCCCACTCTCACTTTGTCATCCTTCATTCTTTATGCGAATTACATGATTTTGAAGTGTAAGATAACAATTCGAGTGTAATTTTTAATCCTTCATCTTTTTTGCGAGTTCTTTAACATGATAATATATTGATTTTGAAGTGTAATATAAAAAATTAGAGAGTGAAAAAGCAACTATCTATTTTTGTACAGTTCTTAGAGCTAGGGGGGAGACCCTACTGTACTAGTCAAACAATTTGGAGAGGTGGGGAGAAAACTAAGAATAGAGATTCCACAAGAATTAAGAAGAATCACAACTTTCGCTGAAGTGGACTTGAGATAATAAAAATTCAAAGTATCAAGATTTGGTGGTTTTTTTAGTGTAAAGATTTCAAGCACATTTACCTGAATATGTTGTTATCCCTTGGCCGGGCCCCTCCTTGATGCTTGTAGCATCTCAAGCCAAGAATCCGAGCAAGTTGTCTAAATGGAAGAAACCTCATTAGACCCCTGCTGCTGATTAATAACCTGTTGCACCATGTTCATAATGCAAACGAAGTCAAACACAAAATACAGAAGCCCCATAACCATTAGCAGAAAAACATGCAAGTCATTAGATTGATTCGTTGTAACTTTTCAAACTCCAACAATTATTAAGGGCCTGTGCCTAACATTGATTAGAGTCCACTATGTTGATGCGGCTGAGAAAAGAAGAAAAAAAACAAAACTCCCTCATGTTGAAGATTTTGAACCCCAAAAAGCGCACACACGTTAAATTTAAATCGGTGGTGATTGGATGTCTGCCTCTTTTTGACAAACACAACATTAGGTGCTAAAATCAAAAGAAAGTGAAGTAGGAATAACTAAAATCTCAATTATAACTTACATTAGATTGGTGTTTGTGCAAGGAGTTAGGAGAAAGTAGGTGAAGAGGTTGAAGTAATTGAAAAGGGAAATATTAGGCTTATCACATTTCTTATACCGCATCTCTAATAGAGATGCGGGCTCCACCTCTATTAGTGAGCTCCACATGCACTGATAGGCTCCACCTTTATTAGAAATGTGGTATGAAAAATGTGGTAAGCCTAGCATTACCCAATTGAAAATAAGTAGTGTCAGAGGAATCACATTTTTCATTGGAATGTGCGACTGTTAAAGTGCATTAGTAATTACATCAATAATTGTAACTAATTATTAATTAACATATAAAATTGTTAGACAAAGGCTGAGAAATTTAGAGGAGATGCTGTTTTGGTGGTTGGCTGAGAAGAAAAGTACCCTTTTCTATATTTTGTTTTGCTAACACTTAAGGGTAGATTGGTATTTGATATATGAGATGTGGCAATGAGAGATAAATGTGGACCAGACCAGACCACTTGTTTCTAAGACCCCTACTATTAAATGCGTATAGTAAAGGCAAGAAAACTTGTCCAGGGAAAAAAAGTAAAGATTGCATGGATGATTGACATTGACTATTGCAGGAAGTTACTTAGTAAACTGCCCCTCCTACACAAAACTGACACAGGATCTAAAGAGCAACACTTGGTTGACCCTGGTGGTGATTCTCAGCTGTCCACCCCGCAAAATACAATTTTGGAATGTTACTCAGAAGGTGTTTAGAAACAACATTTTCCAAGTTCCAATATTCAATTACGTACAAATCTCACTCTCCTTTATTTTCTATGTTACCTAATAGGAGGCCCCACCTCCCGTGAGGCACTACTGCTTTTTTGAAACTTGCTCTTCGATTCTGACATGTTAAAAGATATGGAAGAGTAAATGTAACAAGCAATTGACAAAGAAAAAAAATTCAGCAATTTCCTTCATGCACATGACGATGATGTTCTTCTTCTTGTTTTCATTCAAATCATATTCGTCATCTTTGTTGTCTACTTCTTATGAGATGAAAGCTAAACTCGTAGCACATTTCTAGATGCCATGCCTACATACCATCTTTCCATGTCTATTTATTACTAGCAAATAAACAATAATATCATTATATTAACTAAGTCTAAGAGAAGACAGAGTATCTTCTTACGTACCTGTTTTGTTGCGGGTTTCAAACGAAGGGTGGAGGTTCAGATTGTAAGCGCATCTACGTTAATGGGTAGACTTAGAATTGGGATCTAATCCCCACCAGGCTGTAAATTCCCAAAAAATTCCACTTTCTGATGATGAGATAATATAATGAGTAGACAGAGACCTTGTGAAATATATATATATAAGCTCCTTTCGCTTATTGTCCTTCTTAGCGTTGATCAAGGAAGCGAATCACATCTTGTTTTGTCCCTATAATATTCGCCAACTTGCACAGCCCCAAGAGTCTCTCCTCCTGCTTATAAGGAGCATGGCAACCTCTTGCCCATACCATTATCGCCTTAACTTCAGTCTTCTAACTTGACTCCAAACGCCATACACGTTATCTACTCTCACCATACTTTTTCCTCTTCATCTTCTGACTTAGCTCCGCTGAGAGCAGCTCAGTGACCTTACCAGTTCAAAATTTTGGTTCATATCTTCACCTAAGAGTAGATTGAATAATGGCATCTCTCTCTTCCTCAAGGAACTCCTCCTGGACACCAAAGCAGAACAAATTATTTGAGAAGGCTCTGGCTGTGTATGACAAGGACACACAAGACCGCTGGCATAATGTGGCCAAGGCTGTGGGTGGAAAATCTGTAGAGGAAGTAAAGAGGCACTATGAGATTCTGGTGCAGGATCTCATGCATATAGAATCTGGCCAAGTCCCAATACCCAATTATAAGGGCACTGGAAGCAGCAGCAGCAGAGGAATTGGTGATGAGCAGAGGTAAGAATAATGTTTTCATGTTTTAGCAATTATCTTTACTTCTAAGCATTCAAAGTTAATCCATGCTTTTTCGTCCACAAAAAAAAAAGTTAATGCATGCTGTCTATTCTTCCTTCAGTGGTATCTAGGACATCCTAGTTTAGAAAATGCGTTGGGGGATTCTTCACGGTCACATTGTCATCTACCCAGTTATCAATCAGTAAGGTCCAAGACTTATAAATAAATAAATAAATTAGGAACCCAGAAGAGATGTCCAAGTATGAATCTGTTTTACAAACTTATATGAATATTAGAGCCAGGTATAATTGCATGTAGTGATGGAAATGGCAAAAAAGGCAAAAAATGGCAATGCATGAAAAGCTTAAAACCAATGGTACTAATAGGAGCTGCTAAAAAGCCAAAGAAGAGCAGAATATTAAGTTAAATTCTAGCACTATTAGCTGAAATATCTAAACGGCTGGTAACAAGTCCCACCGTATCCTTTCCAAAATATCATTAACCAGCTTTTCCTCTTTTGGGATCGACAGTTCTAAATTAAGACACTGTTGAGTCTCCTCCCCAAGAAATTTTATATGTTTCCTCTAATTCTTTTGTATATCTATCCACTATCCCATACTATATTCAACTTCAATTCCTAAGAAAAAGCCCACATGGAATCTAATCCTTACTTGTTTTGGATCTCATATGCGCATGGTCCTATGATTAAAGTAATTGAATATGGTCACCCGGTTCTTCCTACATGTAGGTGAGGATCATTGTGTGACGCCGAACTCTTGTTTTTAATTACTTATCACATTCTTTCATTAATCCCAAGGGCTTGCTCGCAGTCGACAGTGACTGTTGGATCTAGCTAAACCCCCTGGCAGCTTGTGTAGTTCATCACATATTTATAATTGTATATCACACACAATTACACACTACAATAACCAATGTATTACGTCGGCAGATATTTTAAAAAATAGGGCATGTTCCTTCAAAACGAAGCTCCCACCATAAAGAGGCTAATTATGTCTAAATGGGTGCGATTAGCGAGATAATGCTGTCTTGGGATAATCTAATAGACTACGTCAAACTTAAAAGATGCTAATTGTTTCAAAAGCAACTAGGTCTTTCATATTATCTACACGATTTTCTACGCTTACTTGGTAATTGGGAATTTTCTAAATTTCTAATGCTAATTCCTTGTAATCCATTCAGGCTTATGAAAAACCTAAAGATCTGATGCGACGGCCCAGAAGACTTGTAAAAAGACAAAATGGATTGCTCTGTTATTCTGCCTTCCTACCTACCAAGTACCAAGTTTGGATGTGTATCTCTGCTCCTAGTTCAAATGTCTACTTATTGTAATGATTTTCTGCAAGAAAATATCTATATTATGTGTTTTGTTTTGTATGCTATGCTTTATTTCCTGTTTCTAAAAACAACAATCTGACCAGAGAGAGAGAGAGAAGTAAAACCACAAATTCTTAATTAACACATCCACAGACAATGCATCGGTCAAGCAATTCCTCGATACTATTGTACTCATTGTAGGAAATTTTAAAAATTCGATTTAACTAATGGATTAAATATGATGAAAGCAAATAATAAGATAAGATTAGCTGCAATATATCATAATCAAATGCATAATCGGCAATAATATCAAAAGTGCGAGCTTCGTCCACTGACCTCTGGTCCTTTGGAAGACTGCAACGCATGCTATCAAGAAAGTCCAATTGTTCCAATCGCAGGTGAGAAGTGGTGACTGAGATAATCGGCGATCTGGAGAGGAAAGCAAAATAATTTTGAAATTTCTGGAGAGGAACGGCCAGACAGAGAGCAATTAGGTTTGAATCGCCAGCTCGATCTGGTTTCCTTTTAAGATATGTACGATCAGATCGGCTCAAGGAAAGGCGGGAAAACAATTCGTTATGGGTTTGGATATTAAAAAATCTGGCGCTACGATGTCTGAAATACGAACCATCGATTTAATTGTTGCTTATTAAATACAGCGATCGAGGCCGTCTATTTTGGCTTGAAAATTTGAATCGATGAAATTCAGGAAAAGGAAGTTGAGGGATTCATAAAAGAAAACGACAGCATTACTACTGTCGTCTACTTCGCTTTTATTCATGAAAAAAGGAAAAATGGAGATGCGGGGTATCGATCCCCGTACCTCTCGCATGCTAAGCGAGCGCTCTACCATCTGAGCTACATCCCCAGATGCTGAGCAGTGTGAAAACAAAATTCTAAAAATACAAAAACAATAAAAGTTAATGGGCCTTCCTTACCACATTATTTTGGGCTAGGCCGATCAGGCCCACCAATGCTGTTTGATGTAACCCAAAGAAAAACTTACGTGTAACGGAAATGCATTATCAAGTCTATCACGCATTGTCATGTCGAAAATTTAATTGGCTGAGTATAGCACCATAGTAGTTTCCTCATTATAGGTAAGTTTTTCTCCAACCACGCCACACTCGAGTTTATCGTTTTTCTTACAATTCACTTCTAAAATGGGAGCTTTACCGTTTGGTGCCAGTCTAAATTTAGCATTTCGGATCACTTTCTCCCTAAACATTGACTGAAGATAAGCCTCAGGATCCGTCACCTTAGAGCCTATAAAAAAGCACCATTTCTACCCTAATCTTCATAAAACTTTTTGTTTGGAGGAACTAGAAAAAAAAAAACCCAAAAAAATCAAAAAAACAGAAAAACATGGGAAAGAAGGCCGCGTTTGTGTTGATATTTGCATTGGTGGTGCTTCTGTCAATCCATACGGTGTTGGGTGATGAAAACTTCATGGAAAATGCCAAGGATCGTATCACCGATGCTGCTTCAGCGGCAAAGGGCGCAGCAGAAGGCTTATCAGAATCTACTTCTGATGCCGTCAAGGAAGCTAGGGAGACCACATCAACATGGACTGATTGGTTTAACGGCAAGCTCAAGTAAGTTTCTCGCGTCTTTTTTTCTTTTTTTATCTATTTATACAAAGCATTTGTAGTTATAATTGTCTCTATTTAATGGCTACTAATTGCGGCTGCTTGTCGTTTTAGGGATATGGGTATCAAGGATGATGATTCAGACGACACAGATCACGCAAAGGCACCCGAATCAGAATAATCTACAAATATTGTTTAACCTGTAATTACTACTTTTTTTCGTGGGATTTACCAAAAAAACAATTAAATTTAAATGGGCCTCACATGAGATTGGTTGAGGCTAGAGAAGAAAGTAGATTCCATGTATTATTCTCTGTAAAATAAAGATTGAATAATTTTGTAATTAAAGAATGCATATATGCAATTCACGAATCACGAGGTTCTAAATTTGTTGTCCAATAATTCATGTTTTTCTCTCCGCAATTCGGATTAATGCGTCAAAATTAAATTCTAGACAATGACAATTGCTGAATCCCAGAAAAACGTGGCGCAAAGATTAACGTTGCCACAAAATTTTACCCTTTTGGGCTCAGGCCCATAAGCTCTCAGTGGGCCATGGATTTGGTAGCAACGACCGTACCTTCTTCTTTGTCAAACTCAACGCTTTTGATCACACCGTTAAAGGTAACCAAACAAGCGTTAGTGGTCGTGTTGAGATTGAGAGAGACACCAAGTGCATTGCCCAACTCTCCACGTCCGTCGGATAACACCATGACCCTATCACCAACGGCCAGATTCTCACCCCACGCCCTCATCACAAACACGTCGTTGGCCGCGACGCAGGCGATCAAATCCGAGCTCTTATCTTTCGCCGATTCAACCCGTTTCACGAACCGAGTGCAACGCGGAGAGAACGGCGCCGAAACAACCACCAAAACGACTCTCTTGCCTTTGCAGAGGGTTGAGAGAGAGATGAGCTTGGCCCCGTCGTTTGGGTCGAGGTAAGAGAGGGTTATGTTTGGGAGCTTATCGCCTATGCAAACTGAGAAGGGTTTGCTTGGTTTTGGGGTGATCATCAGGGGGCGGGGATGGACGGTGGAGATGGAGCCATTCGGGGGTGGGCCCGGTGGGCCATAGAGGTTGAGAAGGGAGGATCTTTGGGACCTAGGGAGGGTTCTGTGTAGGTTCCAAGAGGTTGAGATGGATTTGTGGGATAGTGAAAGAGAGAACTTTGTTTGGTGAGGATTTGAAGAAGAAGACGATGAACTGGGAGAGGATGTTTTTGGTACTGTTGCAAATGTAGCTGCAATGTTGTTAACAGAGGCAGCCATGATAAGAGACACAAAGATTGAGCGGCTGCGATGGTAGTGGTGGATAGATGATGGGTTCACAAGGCGAAAATGGGATTTGTTGGGTTTAACTTAAGGATGGTTTGGTTGAGAAAGGAAAAATCTAGAAAATGACATTACCTTTTTTCCTTTTCTTGGTTTTTCCATCCATTTAACATTTTCCACATTTTCCTTGGGCAGCAATCAAATGATATTTAAAAACAAAAAACAAAATATTGCCACAAAGAACAGTAAATCAGATAATGGGGATTCGATTCGCGCACATAGGTGTGAAGGGACACAGATTCAGAGTCTTCTTGACCAACTAGTTTAATTCACTTAAAATAATTATGGACAAATTACAATAAACCCACTAAGGTGGCGTTTGGGATTGTGGTGATTAAAAAATAAGTAGCTTTAAAAATAATTTTGCAGCTCAAAGGCATTTGGTAAACCAAATGAACGCAACTTATTTTAAAAGCGCCAGTCATCCACAGCGATTTCAGGAATCAGCTTCAACCCAGCTTTTCAAAGTCGCTGCGAAATAAAGCAGCCGGTTCTTTTAATGATATTTTCATTTTCCACATAAAGCCCCTAATAATTTTTTAAAATGACAACTATTATCCTTTTAGAAAACATTCGCTCGAAATGGGGGTTTGCGCTCTCCTCTTCTTTTCTCACTGTTCTTCTTCTTTCTCTCACTGAAGCTATAAATTTCAGTCTCAATCACATAAGTTGACTACCAACAATGGCCACCCACTTATTTAATTTGTTTATTTACATATATGATTTTTGGAGTTACATGTTCTTAAATTAGATTGGGTTACTGATATTGGCGCTTCTGTTTGTTAGGTTTTTAGGTGAGAGAGAGAGAGAGAGAGAGAGAGAGAGAGAGTGATTGGCTTCCTGTAGATGACGATGGTGACGACTGTGCAAGGACGACTTCTCTGGGCAGAAGGAGGAGTAGAAGAGAAAATTTCGAAAAAAGTGCCTAATTACAAGGAGAAGAAGAAATAGGCTGCAAGAGGAAGGAGAAGAAGAAGATGAAAAATGAGTTGCATAAGAGATGCAGACATCTGGGAAAAAAACAGAGATGCAGAGACAAAAAAATTTGACAAAAAAAGTGTAAATTAAGAAAATAAAAAAATTAGGTAGTGTAGTGTGACTTGGTTTTCTTTTTTGAAAGTAGAAAAAGAACTAAGAAAACAAGAAACAGTTTCATCATCATGATTCGTGTCTTTTTTGTCATTTTACACACTAAAACCACTTTTGACAAAAATTTACCAAACACTTTGATTGATCACAACACTTTTTAAATATAGTTTATCAAACGCCTACCTATTTTTTTTTACAGCTGATTATTCTCACAACAGAGAAGCAGCTTTTTTTAAAAGCACAACAACGCCAAACTAGCCCTAAATTATAGGGTCATTTTTAAGTTCATATTCAACTTTAGAGATATTTACGAGTACATACTTAAACACCCGGAAACCTTACAATATACCCCTTCCGTTAGCCAAATCATTAGTTAATTTGTTAAATAATGATGTGTCAAAAGTGAGACTCAATTTTTGATGACATGGACTTCCACTTGGACCAAAAATTAATAAAAAATTATTTTACTGTTTAAATTATTTTAAAAAATCTCTCTCTCTCTCTGAACCCATACGAACCCATAAACCCACAAATCCAGCCTCACCCATCCCCCCTTGCGATTTGCTTCTTCCCCCCATCTGGGTCTTTCATCATCTTAGCTTTTGTCCCATTTTTCTCTTAAAGTCAGGATTTTGGGGTCAAAATCCACAAACCCCATCTTGAAATCCAATTGCTCTCTCTCTCTCTCTCTCTCTCTCTCTCTCTCTCTCTCTCCCCATCCATGACCAAAACCTAGAACCCCAGCCCCCACAAACCCATAACCCACAAAATCCATCCCACTCTGCGATTTTCTTCCTTCCCCTTCCTTTCTCCTTATATTCCCATGACCACCACCCTTCAAACCCCACAAACCCAGAGCCCACGACCCCAGTCCCCACGAACCCATAACCCATAAAACCCATCCCCCATTGCGATTTTCTTCTCTCCTCCTCCCTTTCTCTCTACATTCCTCATTGACCACCACCCTTCAGACTCCACAAACCCATAACCCCAGCCCCTACGAACCCATAATCAAACAGAACTCATCTCACTACGTTTCTCATCTCTCTACGGTGTCGCAAGTCTTCATGATCGATGTGCTTCTTCTTGTTCGATGATGTCGATTGTTTGTTTGATTGAAGTAATTTTCTAGAATTTTCTTCAATTGATTTGGCATTTGTTGATTCATTGTTCATTTTCTTCGATTCTTTGTAATTACATATGGCATGAAGCCTCGATTTGGAGCAATTTGTGTGTGTGGTACGAAGCCTCAACTTCTAGGGCACGAAGTCTTGATTTGATGAAATTTGGTCATGTTTCAATAACTTTTAGGGCACGAAGCCATCTTTCTGCAATTTTATGCAATTTTAAGGCATGATGCCTCAATTTTCTGCAATTTTAGGGCACGAGGCCTCAATTTTCTGCAATTTTTGGGCACAAAGCCATCTTTCTATAATTTTTGGGCACGAAGCCTCGTTTGCGTGATTATAATTTTGTCAATTGGTCATTTCAGTTTCAGTTGGTTTTACATGGCTATGATTTGTTTGATTTCTTTGATGGATCTTTTGTTTGTCCCACAAAGTATGTCATTGATGGCTGGGATGGTTATGGGTTCGTTGGAGGAGGCGAGAGAGAGAGAGAGAGAGAGAGAGAGAGAGAGAGAGAGAGAGAAGAATATGGATATAGAAAGAGATAGAGAGACTAGGGTTTTTTTCTTTTTCATTTAATATGTTTAATTTTTTAAAAATAATTTAAACAGTAAAATAAATTTTTATTAATTTTTGGGCAACGTGGAAGTTCACGTCATCAAAAAATGGGTCCCACTTTTGACACTTCATCATTTAACTGATTAACTAACGGTTTGGCTAACGGATGGAGTAAATTGTATGGTTTCCGGGAGTTCGAGTATGTACTCGTAAATGTCTATAAAGTTGAGTATGAACTTGAAAATGACCTTATAATTTGGGGGATTTACTGTAGTTTGTCTAATAGTTATTTAAGTATGATGCTACAAAATGGGTAATCCGTTAGAAGCATTTTGTGGTCAGGAGCAAGCCGAACCCCGAGCGGGGATTAATCCCACCCTTCGGATGTGGGAACACCTCAATGTATTTACCAGAAAAATATTAACGGATGTTTTGTTTTGTTTTCCCCTATTTAATCTTGTTTCAGTGTTTATGTGTTGAGGGCAAAGTTGGAAATGTAACAAATATTATGCAGAGGAGGAGGAAATAGCCCAACAAAGAAAAGAAGGCCGGGCCTGATTCGGTCATGTATCCCTAAACTCATATTGGACCTGTAAAATTCAATGAAAGGAGCAATAAAACTATGTCTAAAGTCAACACGTCAATTATTACAAAAAACGCAGAAGACTGGGCCCTACCAAGCTTCTGGCAATGCATACTCATAATCACCATTTCAAGGTTTCAACACAATTCCATGGCATGGGAAAACTAGCACAGGACATTCCTGTTAAAGAAGAAAATAAAGCTGAATATTCAAAACGAATAACTGAAGGTGTCTCTTCTTCACTGATGAAGAATAATAATAATAATAATCACGCAAATATCTGATCTGATCTAGCTAAGCTAGGCCTCTTCATTTAATTTATACAAAATCTCACTTACTCTTCATCCCCTACCAATTAAGTGCCGATCAAACCATTAATTTATCATCAAATCATCCATTGATCTGTATCTTCAGCTGTTGTCCCTCCCTCCCTCCCCTCCTCCTTCTTCTTCAACTTCAACATTCTCAAAAGACAGACTTGTTGTTGTGGGGGTGGTCAGAATATCACTCTGCTTCTTGGCACTGTTCTTGTTGTTATGCATCCAAACCCTCAGCACCTGCCTCTTCAGGCCCATCTCCGCGCAAAACCTCTCCACCTCCTCCTCATCTTGCTTCTGAATCCTCCACCCCACCTTCTCTGCAAACTCCATCATCCTCTCCTTCTGCTCCTGCGTGAACTTTGTCCGAAACCGCTTCTTCGACATCGCAAACGGCGGCATTGGCAATCCCCCCTCCGCATTGTTCGACTGGAATACGTTCAGATCCTCGGTCGAAGACTCCGTCCCTCCTCCACCGCTCCCGAACGCCACATTCATCGGCTGGATAATCGGAGCCATCGAGAATTTCTGATGGTGGTGGTGGTGATGGTGGTGGAGAGCCGACGAAGGAGACGGCAGAGGTGGGGAGTTGGAGAGGGCTCAGCATTATGCTTGAGCGTCTGGACCCGGGGCTGAATGCCGTCGTTTCCCCGTCCACCTCCTTTCGGTGGAAGTTGCGGTGGCAATCACATGCGGCGCATTTCAGAGCTTCCAGTGTTCCTTCCTCACCGCTTGGCATGAACTCGCCGCACCCATCAAACACACTGCCGCCTATGTTGGCCGCGTGGTTCTTGAGGCACTCTCTGTAGCGGATGATCTTTGAAGTCGACTTGGGCCCACCACTGGCGAGTACAGTTGGCGGAACTGGGGTTCCGGCTAGGGCTCGATCTGGATCTGGGTCTCGGATGAGGGGTTGCAAAGGAGGGTGTGGGTGTTGAATGTGGTGGTCTAGGGTTTGATGGGGGCTGGTAGCGTAAGTGTTGTTGCCATTGTGAATCCCAACCCTTCTCTTTTGATGATCTCCTGCTGCTGCTGCTGTGGGTGATGATTCTTTGGTACTTAAATGATGAGCAGAAGAAGCGTAGCTCAAAGAGCCTGACGTCCTCATTTCGTTATCTTGGGGTTGTGCTCTAAAATCCATAACTGATGCCTACAAAAATGTTATTTAATATGGAAAGCTGGCAAAAAGCATCTCATTGATCTGAACCCAATCTTGTACTTTCTTGGGGTTCTGAGGCTTCTCTCTAGCTAAGCTCTCCTCTAATTAATTTCCCAAAAAAAATGGAAAGAAAATGTTTAAATATAGATGACAAAAGAAGGTAGAGCTAAACTTTTAATATCGTATTCATAGTATTGTCCCCAACCAGTTTCAGATATCTGATTCGAGCATATATATATATTAAGGGGCTAATCCAACCAAAACCCCATGTCGTAATCTTCAACAGTTGCTGTTAAAAACCCAAGCTATGTGAGAGAGAGAGAGAGAGAGAGAGAGGAAATTGCATATGAGTCTCAAAATACAAAACAAAGGAGAGATTAAAACTAAAATGAAACCAATTAACTCAAAGTTGTAAGAAAGAGACAGAGAGAGAAAGACTTAAGTAGCTGAAAGAGCACCTTAACATCACTGCCTGAACGTCTCTAATGGCCTCCAGACAGGTAAAATCAAAAGCATAATAAGCAGAAAAAGAGAGAGAGAGAGAGAGAGAGATGGGTTAGGTTGGGTCCTTTGGGATATTGGTGCTTTCTGTGCTTTCTGTGCTTCTGTGCTTCCAACAAGAGACAGGTTGGTTGCTTGTGGTGAGGCCAGCGGGAAGGATAAGAGTCCAACCAAGTAATAAGTAAGTAGTGCAAAGAGAGAGAAAGGTTAAGGAGGAGGGGGGTTCGTAGTACACTACACTGCACACACACACTATAACTCACTCTCTCTCTCTCTCTCTGCTTTTCTATGCAATTGCAAGTTTGCAGATTACAAAACAACCGACAACGTCATGTTCAGACCTCTCCCACGCCCTGCCACGTGGGTCCCATCCCCCTCACCCTTCATTATTGTCCCTTTCCATTTCTTATCTCAACACCCTTCTGCCCATAAACCACCCAACACATACATACATAACCCATTTTCAGTACTACTACTCCTTTGATGCGACGTAGCTAGCTAGCTATAGCGTTTTTGCTTCCTTAATCCTACGCATATACCAACAAAACTAAACTTACGTATCCCTAATCTCTAAGTGAGGAGATTCACGCAATTTAATTAATTAATTAATTAAGGGTAATTTAGGTTTACTATTCTTAATTCGAATCCATGCAAAAATGACTAAACAAAGATGGGTAAAAGTGAAAAGTTGATGGTCCACAGTAGTGGCCTTGTCGTGTTGCTTCTTTTTTCTTCTTCTGTCTGTGTCTCTCATCTCATCTAATTCATTGATTTAATTTCATATATATGATGCTGCTGTGCTGCTGCTGTTGCTGCATCAGAGGGAAAAGAAACGAAAGGAAAGGAAAGGGCTAACGTGCGGGTTCTGCACACCCTCTGAGACAAATCACGCTTGCTTGCTTGCTTTGCTCTTTGCTTGCCCGAACCAAATCAAAGAGTCTTTGCTAGCTTGGTACCTTTCTGTGTCATGCAATCGATAGCCTTTCTTTCTCTCTCTTGACTTGCCTATAAACATTCTTCTTCTTCATCACTTTGTTTTGTACAGTCTACAGCTTCCTTCCACCAATTATATATTCCACCTTCAACCAATTTCTGCTTATTTTCATTTCATTTTTACCCAAACCCAAACACACAGAAATAAAGGAGGGTTTAAGTAACAAGTAATTAATAATAAAAACGGTAACTTACTCTTCAATAAAATTAATCCTGCATGTATGCACCTCCTCCGGGATAAATGAATAATTTCGTATAGCCAATAACATTATAGCACCTGGCATTTTAAATTTTCAGAACTATATTAATTCAATCCCCCCAAAAATAATGTGCTATAAGTGTGTCACATTTATTTCCGAAATTCAACATTTTTGAAACATCTGCATGACATCTTAATTCTAAGTTTTTTTTTTGTCTCACTCTTTTATCAGTGGGTTAGCTCCAGGTGTCCAGAAGTCAATGTTTATTTTTTAAAGAGAAGAGAAGCTTATCCAATTATGCTAGGCATGTCAGAATTGTGATTATTTAAATACAAAAGAAAGGACATGAAAAAAAACCCTCATAATAACGTACTTGCAAGTTGCAAGCATGAGAGTCCGTGAATACCATCAATTTATTTGGTGGTTGCGGTTTGGGTTAGAAATGAGAATTGTGAGATCAGAGATGACATCGTAATATATGTAGGTCGGGTACGCCTTCATGTTAAAATGGGAGTTGCGCAATACGACCGTACAAACGACAACGTTTTGGGGCCTCGTAGTTTTGACACTGTGGCCCGCGAGATTTGAAAATGGTAAAGCCCAACTCAACTCGTCTAGTCAAACAACATGTAGTTTTTTCAACGGCCCATTTCTTTTATAGCATGCTTACTAATCCGTAGGAGGAATTGAATTGAGGAGGAGTTATATTGAGGAGAATTAGATTCCGGATTCCTATTGAAATTGTTTACTAAATCATATGGATTGAGGGGAGTTAGATTCCGGATTCCTATGAAGTTGTTTACTAAATTATATGGATTGAGAGGAGTTACCATATGGAATTGGGGTATAAGTGATACTAATTACTAAAGTGTCATTGTTGTTTGGTTAAAGTAGATGGCAAATTTGGAATTTTAAAAATTGTGTGAGGATATAATGGGTAAAAAAGATGAATTCCTAATGGGTAAGTTCTCAAGGAATTCAAATACCACATTCTATCAAAGAATTGAATTCCTCCAAAATTAAGAAATTCTTAATTTCGTGTGGGCCCCACTTACTTTTCAATTCCTGATGTGAAGTAAACACAGGAATTCTCCATAGGTGGAATTCAATTCCTGATGAGAATTCAAATTCCTGATTAGTAAACACACCATTAGTATATACCCATCCCCATCAACCTCGGAGATACAACATCAACTAGCCCAATCATGCCTCATTAGGCGGGCTGGCTTGGATTGGTTACATTTTGAGTCCAGTCTCATTCATTTTTGCACTAAACAACAAATTAGAATTAACTTATTCCTTTATAAAAAAAAATCAATCTTTTCTTTTCTTTTTTGGATTAACAATAATAAAAAGTGTTGGCTTTAAAACTAAACAGATGATAATTAAATGCAACTTACAAGTGATGTGGACGGTCGAGGGACCGAATGAATCTTGGAAAGGGGATGCTTCTCCTTTCGGCCGATGATTCTGGACCCTCGTCAAAGAGAAGAGAGCAGTTGGTAAGACCTAAGGCACCGATGTGATACCAGCCGAAGACCATTCGATGCTAAAGTTAGTTTCGAAGGAGGAGCATGTTATTGACAGTGTGAAGGCATAAGTCAAGTATGAAGTCCTTCCCCTGTAGCTGTGGTGAGGGGCTCTATTTATAGAGCGACCTGGGGGTTCTTCAAGGACTCAATTTTGATGTGGGACTCGTGGGAATGCTTTTCGAAACTGACACGTGTTTGAGTAAATATCCTGGGGAGGACCCGAGAAATATTTGCAAGATATATGTGATGATGTAGAATCGGCAGGGCGTGCCGAAGAGACTGGTTGTCCGTGGGTCGTCTAGTGTACAAGCGGCAGGTGGTGTTGGAGGCGATTGCCAATTGTAAGACTGGACAAGTAGGCATGGGCAGCAAGGTCATGCTGGTGTAGGATCGGTCGGGCGTGCAAAGAGAATGGGCTTGTCAGCGCGGGGTACGAGCCATTTCCACGTGTCGTGGTATGAGAGGCGTGTCAGATATGATACAAATTGTTGCAAAATTGTATCTCTCAGTGAGAAGAGAACTCACAAAATCAAATGGAGAAGAGAACTCATAACATCAAACAACATCAAACCCAAAATCAAACTCAAATCAAGATTTAAAAACAGGAAAGAAAAATCTCATGTCAAAGTCAAACCAGATGGGATGGAATGGGAAGGAGGCTGAAAGTGACGACATAGCCTTCATTCTTAACCCATGTATGAGGTTGAATTTCAAAGCCCTATTTATTTGGGACTTGGATCCAAGGCCCATATTTAGTATAGGACACATTTAAGCCTACCAAATAATGGTTAGGATTCATGTTGATTTTAATTGAAGATATCCCATCCAGTCCATTCCACCAAACAAGACCTGAGGAGTTGAGGGGTTCAATCCCACCATCAAACTATTTAAAATATTTTAAGTCCATTGATTTCCTCACATTTGTTAATGGTCGGATTAAACCCCTCAAATAAACTTCTCACTCTAAACTCCTCATTATAGGCTATAACTAGGGGCGGAGCCACAGGACCGTGGTCCCTGCCCCCACTCAAGTTTTTTTATATTTTAAAAGTAATATACTTGTTATGTATGTTATTTCAAATACTTTACGTTTTGATATGTACTCCACACGTGTGTCGGACCTATTAAGGCATAAGGAGGTGCTTCAAATTGCCCTTTTGCTCAGTTGGTGGTGGTGCACTCAAGGTGTACAGATTACCTTATTTTCATTTTCAGCATTTAAGTAAATGTCTTTGTCCTTTTACTTTCATTTATTTTTATATTACTCCATTTACTTAAGTTTACAATGTAAATAATGAAGTACCCCCTATTTGGATTCAAATAAAAATACTAGAAAATCAAATTCCCACCAAATCAAAATATGAAAAATCGGTTTTAGTGCAAAATATGATTTAGGCTAAAAATGATGGCTCATTAAGTCAATATATACTTCATACTAAAATCCCATAAAATCAAGTTTTCTTATTTGATGTGTAAGGAATAAAAGCCGCCAAAAATTATTTTTAGAAAATGATTATTCCGAAAAACCATTTTTCATACTTAGTCAATATTTTTACATAAAACATTTTTTCACGTATGATATGAATGTATGAAGGGACCTAAGGTTTTTTTAGTTTGTGAAATTTTGATTTTTCTTTCTATTGGGTTTAATGGGGGAAAAACTTTAAAGATATTTGCTAAATCGCTACTCTTTGTCTATCTCTTGCAATTTTTCTTGCTTATAATGTATTTGTCTATCCATTTGTCGAGGACAATTATGATTACAACCAATAAGCAATATAATTCTTGACATATGTGATATATATATATATATATATATATATATATATATATACTATTTTTCGTATGTATTGTGAGTTCTAATTTTTGATTCTTTATAATTTGTAAAAGTGCCACGCACATTTAAATCCCACGCCACTGGCTATAACCTTTCCGTTTGATAATGATGTATTTTTAAAAAGGGCTTTCCTTATTCACATCACAGTCAAGATTCCAAGTGATATATATTTTATTTTTTTGGGGAGAAAATATGAGAATGTTTTATATATAAGAAAAACACAAAATCTCAAATTTATGAGTAAATTTTACTAACCATTTGAGTTACAGACGCGCTGCTAATATTAGGATTGCTGACTTTTTACTCTCATTTGTTGCACTGCTAATAATATTAGGATTACTGACCTTTTACTCTCATTTGGAAAGAGAAATTTATTTATGACACTTAAGTAGCATATTGACATGGTGTGTATATAATTCCTAGGAATGTCTCTACCCAAATACAAGATAAATACATTACAATTTGTTGTAATTATATATATACTACTTTGAACTAATTCATCATCAACCTCTTAGTTGGTTCATCAAACTTTATCATTCGGATGTAAATGGTTTCAGTTTCTCACAAAAAAGAGAGCAATGAAGGACGAAGTGGACCGTTTGATGAGAATGAGAGAAAGATGTCCTCTCTCTCTTCACCTACCACCACTTTTGTCTTCCCTCCTCTTCCTCTCCCGTAATCACCTTTCCCCTCACTTTCACCAATTATTGTCCCAAAACTTGAAAAAGAGTCACCATAATCACCAAACCGCATCTCCATCAAAACACCCATTTTGCCTCCAATGAGCTTGTCTTTAGCTGCCCATCTTTGTATTTTACCTGAAGTAGTTTTAGGCACACTCCCACTTCTAACCAGAACCACTATCCCAACTTCAACTCTCTCCTCCTCAGCCACACCTTTTCTCACTCCTTCACATATCTTCCTCAAAACCCCAATCTCTTTCTCACTCCTCTGCATCTCCACAACCACCACAACTGAGTTTGAAATCTCAAGCGCAGCCGAACACCCCGCTCTCAGAAACCCCGGACTGCTATTATAAGCAGCTGTTTCTATATAATGTGGATGGATTTCTTCATGGTTTTTACGTTTGATCACGTCCGCACATCGACCCATCACAAAAAGATACCTTTCGTCTCCTTTCACAACACCCCTATCACCTGTTCGTAAAAAGCACCTACTGACCTTGTTCTTAAGCCTTGCGTAATACACCTCACGAGTCATTGTAGGGTGGCCTAAGTAACCAGAGGCATTGCTGGGAGACGAAACCCAAATCTCTCCTTCAATCCCATCCTCAACTGCTTCATGCGTCTCGTCGTTCACGACAATGATATCCATGTCCACCAGTTCGTCGTCGTTTTGGCCGAGCCTTGCACTTGGCAAGAGCTTGTTGTATGATGGCATGTTGGGAACGTCATTGCTGCATGCTCTCCAAGCTGTTGAAACAAACGTGCAGTTCTCTGCCAAGCCATAAGAAGGAGAAATGGACGATGGGTTCAACCCAAAACTACTAAACACATTTACAAATTGCTCAACCGCGTCCCTGTAAATCGGCTCGTTTATAATAATGAGATTCTGTAAACTCCATAGCTGTATAGGCGAGGTGCCTTTGTCAATCCCACCTCGCTTGACAACTAGCGGCAGCGCGAACGATGGAACAGGAGTGCAAGTAGCTTTGAACTGTGAAATTAGCTCGAGCCACAGCCTTGGCCTATTAACAAACGCAGTTGGTGATGTCAAGACGCTTGTTGCACCGGACACAATTGTTAACAGCAGAAACATGAGGCCACAATCATGGTACTGAGGCAACCACGAAACAATCACGCTATTCGGTTGAAGATCGTAGGCCTTCCTGGCTGTCCTCACATTGTGAGCAGCTGAACCTGCTGTGACAAGCACTGGCTTTGGGATCCCAGTTGCTCCTGAAGTGTACTGAACCAGATACACATCCTCTGCTCTGCAGCCTTTGTATGGTGAAAATTTAGGACCCAATTGGGAATGTTGTAACTTTCTATCTTTAGCTTTGATGTCAACAGTGGAAATCCAGTGGAGACTTTGCAACATATGAACAAGCTTTTTGTTGGAGGATGAGGAGGATAAGTAGTGGTTAATGCTTGTGATGTAAGTGGGGTGAGCTATGGCAGCTTTAGGCTTTGTTTGGGAGAGGGCTCTTATAAGGTGGTAGAAGTTTTGATTAGTGAAAGAAGGATCAGGTGGGGAAATGGGCACGCTCAAAAGGCCAGCCCTTTGGCACCCGAAAATGGTCTCGACTAGTTCGAGCCCTGGTGAGCAGAGGATGACGACAGTGTCACCTCTTTGAAGTCGGATGAGCAATTGAGAAGCAATGCACTGCACCGAGTCATTGAGCTGAGCATACGTGAGGATTGAGTTAGCATCAATGGCAGCGCCGTCTTCGACCCAAACGAAGGCTGGCTTGGACCGGAAGGCCGGGAGATTAGCCCAAACTTGTAGGTAGAGGTCCACCACAGGCTGGTCGGGATAGGAAGGATCATAGTTCTCGTAGTTCATCATGGTGGTGTGTTTTCGGTTTTGGGTTTGTGTTGTTTTACCAAGTTTCTGCATTTTGAGATCATTTTATATTGGTACAATGATTTAGAGATAAGGCATTTGAGGTTGGCCGTGGTGCATAAAACGACGAAATTAAATCGAGAATAAGAGATATTCGTTAGGATATCCCACATTATGGAGCTACAACTATAATAAGAAAAGGCTCGCAGATCCCATAGTTGATGTGGAAGTTCATGTTTTGTATTTCATGGTGCTGTCATGTGAACTGTGGTTTCTGAATTAATTAACTTAACTTAAAGCATATAATCTGCCGCCCTAAACGAATATCCCATCGGAGGAGGAATATACATTTGGATTAACGTTTTGATGGCTGGCTTGATCCATGATATAATAAATTCCTAAAAGGATTAGAATGGGCGACATAAAGAATTAGAAAGAAAAAAAGACCATGCATGCATGAGAGTAAGAGATATTTTGTTTCGCATATATATATATATATATATATGTTGCGGCTCCCAGACACTGCTGGTTGGTTGCCGATGATTGCAAAGATTCTGGCTTTATCCATTGATCATGTCATCAAGACTTGTTGACAAATAAAATTGAAAAAGCTAGATTTGTCATTTGTTGTGATGATTATAGCAGAGGCTGATAGAGTTAGAAGTATTATTGAATGAAATTTGGCAAATATGCCTCAAATTTTCACGTAATACAATAGTTTCCACTTTATACTTTACAATGCGAATCAATCACTAATCTAATAACACCACAATACGATACATGTGTATTTTTATTTTTAGCAACAATACATATGTATTTTTCAGTTACAATAATACTCTCGACGGCCCCTTCTTGCTCCAATGTATCTCGGCTTCTAAAATCCAACGTAAATACAGAAAGTACTTCCACGTTATCTGCAGATCAAAAACCCCTCGAGGATCTTCACATTCGAAAAAAGAAAAAGAAGAAGTAGAGAGAAGGTAATGGACATTTCATATTAAGTTTTTTTTTTTAATAAATAAAAAAATGGGATTATTGGAGATGTTGAGTAGAAAGAAAAAAAAATTTCGCAGTGTCCTTACAAGACAAGAACCCTTTTCTGAAAAGGGTGGCCCAAATAAACTTCCTACATCTGGTCCGTGATTTAACAAAATGATGAGCTTGGGCTTTATCACCATTTAAACTTGGATATAATGATATAGTGAGTGACAATGTCCCTGCTGCTGACAGTTGGGCACAGTGGCAGTTTAAGGAAAATAACCAAAGATAAAAAATCGAATAAATAAAAATAAAAAAATGGCTCAAAAAGCTCATTGAGATCATCCTCCAATTTTAAAACTGGCAAGGCGAGAAGCCTGAAACCAAAAAAGACTCCTCACTGAAGATTATATGAAACAAAGAAGCAGACTGCAAAAACCCCCTTAAGCTTATGATTTGAAATTTAATTGTACATAAAGAACAAAAACGCAGGAAGGCTGTCTGGTACTAGGGCAAACTAAATCAGCTAAATATGGTTTCAAATATTAGAACCACACAAACCAAGAGTGCTAACCACATCCGAAGGTGAAGGGCTTCCCTCTACGCTACGGTTACTCAATCTACGGGTAAAGGCATTGAAGCATTGCATTCTCTCAAGTCCTATAAGAAATCTTGTCGCCAACTTATCGATGTTTTCTAAATTGAAGACAATATCTAGAGCATTGCATAGACAGTATTTTATTTAATCCCAAAGCATAATAATTACTGAATAGGGTTCAATACAGTCTCATCCTTGATGGCTTGAATGCCAGAGCTTTTAGCAGTAAGATTTCTGCACATGAACCATTCTTGAACTTGCTCACGCTGAGTCGAATAAACATGACTGAGGGACTAACTTCTCAATTCCATTCCCGATCAAGGTCCCCAGGTACAGGCCCTGTATCACATGACATGGAAAAGGATAGTTCACCATGAATGCAGGCACCATTCCTTCCATAAAAAGCCAGAACCATTAAAACTCTTACATATAACATTTATTTTATCAAAAAGTTAAATACTATTAATTTATGATATATAAGCTCCCAAGATTTGCTGAAATAAGACCACAAATTAGTTATTTAGTTCTCACCCGGATCTACTACTAAACTAATCCAAAGCTCATACTCAAAATAACATATTCCATAACTCCAACAATGACAGAAATTGATGGTCACTACAATCAAATATCCAGTAAGCAACAAAAAAGCTCATCTCTTCATACCCAGTGAAAAACTGCAAATATATGGTGTATTATGTAATATTGATTCAAGAAAAATCTAACACTACTACCCGCTGACCAGATAAAGGGATAAACAAAGACATTTTTGCTGAGACTTAAATTTGAATAAAACAAGACCCCAACAATCAATGGTAAACATAATGTTTCCTATTGTGCCTGGAGGCTGGTATCATCCAGCTTCCTCACCATTACCTAAACCTATGCTAGAGCAACTTTCGTGTTCACCTTGTGGCCTTTAATGGTAAGGAGATTATACCAACACAAAAAACTCTTTGGGGTCTCAGAAATTTCTTCAGAAACAAACCAATAGTAAAAAAGAAAACTGGAGAGCTGCACAACTATACCATATCTTTATCTTAGTCAGAAGCATAAAAACATCAAAAGCAGAGAAAAATTACAAAGATCTGCTGGCAGTAGCGATGGCTTTACCTGGTAGCACTTAAGTGAGTCAGCTGTGGAAGTGTCATGGAACACCACCTAGCCTACTACTCCTATACACTTACTGCTTTGGATGACTAAAGCTCTGATTGAGGAAATTACTTTCATAATTACATAGCTTGGGAAGAATACTGAGCACCTAAGCAGACATGGACAGATTGGGAAACAACCTATGTATGTTCTTTGGGTGTTCTAAGATGAAGAAGAAGAGACAACATATTATGAGACTAATGGTGGAGGAAAAGGTTCGGGGTCTCAATAGGAAAAGGTTTAAGAGTGCTTAGTTTCTTCTTATATTTATCATGATGTAACAGGGCATGTTTATCTTCTATTTCAATGGAAGAAATTTTCCTTTAACTCTGTGATTCAGCACAAAGTTAGAAAGAATAACATGCAGGTATAAAAACACGTTAAGGAAAAAAACATGCACAGAGCATCCTTCCACACAGGACGACACACGTCAGAGAAAGGAAGCACAAATGTCAACAAAGGGAATATCAATTTCAGTAAGAACAGCATCTCAAGCAAACAAACCCAGCTTTCAATAAGAAGAATAACTGTCGGAGGGCATTTGAAAAGCCATTCTAAACACTAAACAAGAGTGCATCTACAAACGACCAAAAGAAGAAAGGAACTAAGCAAACTACAAGGGTTTAAACATTCAGGCACAAATAGACTGCATCTAATCTAGCACAACCAGAATTCACATAAACAAAAGAAATATTCACAAAGCTATCATCTTGTAGCGGCATTTGCAATTAAACTACAAACGGATACTCAATGGAATTGCCCATAAACCAATAATTGAATTTAAGTGAAAGGGATTGAAATTTATACCCAATATTAATAAGACTGCTGAGTGAATCCATAAGTTGCTGTTGCTGAGGGTGCTGCGGATGTTGTTGTTGCTGCTCCTCCTGCTGCTGCTGTGGCGGTAGAGTCGCACCAGCCGCCACGGCGGCCGCACTCGAAGGAGCTCCCTTGGATTCACTAAATCTCCACATATAACAAGCCGCGACAGACCGGTACGGCCGCCACTTCTCACACAAATGCTCCATCTGAGACGGCCGAGGCAACTCGTCAAGATTGTAGAGAAGCTGAACGCCTTTACGCATGCTGAGGTCGTTGATCGGAAGCACGTCGGGCCTGTGAAGCGAGAAAATCATGAACATGTGCACAGACCAAGAGCCGATCCCATTGACCATCGTCAGCATTGTGAACAGCGACTTGTCGTCCATATTTACAATCGCCGCGTCCGATAGAATCCCGTTCTGGTACTTTCTGGCCAAGTCGTGGAGGTAGCTGGCTTTTCGGCCCGAAACCCCGATTTGGCGGAGCTGCTGAGGCGTTTGGGCGAGGACCGTCTCGGGGACGACACAGGCCTCGCCGCCGCACAGGCTGACGAAGCGCGTGTAGATCGAATTGCCGGCCTTGTATGCGAGTTGCTGGTAGAGAATGCTACGGGTTAGGGCAAGGAAGGGGGTCTGGAAGGTGTCAAAGGTCGGCCGCTGGTGGAGGTCGATCAACGGAGCCAGGAGCGGATCGGCGTTTCGGAGATGGCGGATTGCCGCCTCGACCTCGCCTTCGCAGGAAAGCGGCCGCGCTGCGATTTTCGGGGCCGAAAGGGCGCGTTGCTGGACGGCCTTGGACTTGGCGGACTTGGCGGCAGCGGGAAGGGGTTTGGGGTTGTCGGGTAAGACGACGATTTGTTGGGAGGAATTGGGGTCGGAGGTGTCGGGCGATAACTTGCGGATCTTTCGGGGGCGGAAGGGGATTTTGGAAGGGGGCGATGAGGTTTGGGAGGGAGCATTGGTGAGTTGGGTGGGTGTGGGGCTCACTTCAGCGATTGTGGTGTCGTCGATGGAGTCATGGTGCGGCGGTTGGGTCGGAGTCGGAGTCTGGGGCTGGGTTTGGGTTTGGGTCTGGACCTGGGTTTGCTCGCCCATATGTGGAGTGGAGGAGTGTGTATCAATTTCAAATTCAATGGGTGGCTTGAGTGTAAATATGGGTGGTTGTGGGGATGGGCGGTGGCGGTGGCGGAGAGGGAGGTGGTTTACGAGAAGTATTGAATTGAAGCCATCGGAAATTGGGAGTGTTTTTTTGCAGAAAGAGAGAAGAAGGGACTGTAGTTTGAAGTTTCTTTACGAAATTGACTGGGAAACAAAAGTTTTATTGAGTTTAAGGGACAAACTCACGCTCCATTCTTACTCAATATCCCTACTCTAGTATGTTTTTATTTTTATAAATAATTATTTTTCTCTCTTTCTCTCTCACTGCGAGTGCGAGAGTCCTTTAATAAAGTAACAGGTGGCTTCCGTTTTCTCCTCCTCCGATGACCAAAAAGTTCATCATCCTCCTCTCATGAAAGAGTAATTTTTGGGTGTTAGACACCACGTGGGTGTCTCATCCACTGGTGTAGGACACGTGTGGAATGTTTCCAACGCAGCCCATGTATCATAAAAAATAATGCAATAAATTAAAGTAATTCCAAACGCCCTGTGCATTGGATGCAGACACCAAAGACGCGTGGTGTCTTACATTTAAAAATTTCTCCTCATGAAATAAAAACCAAATAAATGAAATCCAATTAGGGATTTTTATGTGTCACGCTCCATTTTAGCGCGTGACTCATCATTGTGTTCTTCCTCCAGTTGCAGTAGAACATTAATTATTATTTTCTTCTTCGTCTTCTTCTATTTTGTTTTTTTGGGAGAACAAAACATGACGCAATAAAGTTATTGACTGGGCCTTGTAAAGCCCAGTATAAACCGAAAGTTTGCCTGATGAATATGAACTTGTATTTCTATCAGAAATGTGTATCGGTCTGGGCCTCTCCCAATTGTTAGATCATCGCTTACCCAACCCAAGATGGGTTCAATTCATCATGGTTACTCTAGTCTCCAATTTAGTAACAAAACATAAAAGATTACGAGATATCAACAGACCTAACCCAAATTTATATTTTTAATGGTTTTAAGTTTCATATTGGAAACTTAACTAAATAAATTGCAACATATCATGAATGATTACACTATTAATAGCACTGAGTCCTTAGATGTGAAAAATTCTTAATCATTCTACCTTTTATTCTCACGAAAAATTGAAAAAAAAGATACCGACTGATTGATTTCAGAGGACGACGAGACATAGTTCAAGGTAAAAAGTTTTCAACAAGACTTGTTATTGCGATTCTGAACAAATGGGTGTTTGCGTCTAAAACTGATTAAGGACTGTTAGGTGGACTAATATCTATACAACTGCTTCTTTTTAAAGGGATAGCAGGCATCTTATTATAGTATATGTATTATTTGTTAATAAGTTAAAAGTTGTGTGAATGAATTAGGTTGAGATTTCTTATAAAGCAAACAACAATTAGGTTGAAATTAGTAGCTAATCTAAAACCGTGCAAAATCACGTGGGTTTTGTTTTGTTCCGTTCTGATTGAATTGGACCAACTGGTAAGGTAGGTGGTCAATAAAGCAAAAGGAACTGAAAGCTGGTACAAACAAGAGCCTAAATAATTATTGAAGAAGAATTGTCCACAATGACAATACTAGAGATAGAAGGACGAGAGAAGGGGAGAAACTCATGTAATTGGATATCTCTGATCAATAAAGTAATGATACGTGAAATAAATTTTTCACGTGTTATTGGCCGAATATAACAAAACAGTGTTATTCTTGTTATAGGTAAGTTTTTTTGAAAGAGGAGGACGTTACTACTTATCACTGATTACCATGTACAAGTTGTCCAAACTCAAAGCACGGATGGTGATAGCGGCTAACGAGACCCACGAGCGTACCTACAAGTTACAACCACACACAACTACTAACAACATATTCATTTAATTAAGCATATAAAAACCTAATCTTTATACATAAAAATCATAATCCTTCTTAAAATAGCATAAGTGATAAGACTATATAATTGACGCCTACTTAAAACCATTAAAAAGGCATACTTAAGTTAGGTTAGTTGATCAGGACAACAGACATGTTCCATTATATTCAAATTTGAGTCATTTTCTCTGTAAATTAAATTAATTTAAAATTTAAACTATCGCTTCTATTGAAAAAAACAAAAAAAAAAAACATTAAAACAACTCATTGGTGAAAGTTACAGATAGACTTAATAAAAAAAAGGAAAGTTACAGATAGACAATCATGAGATAAGAACACACATAAACTGTAATATTAATCCACACGAATTATAATACGTGGTGCCAACTGCCCAGTCACAGCACGAATCTGTTGGTAACGGCAAGGTGCGGAGCTGGACTTACAGGCCAGCAGTGCAGGACACGAGAAACGGACGATTGGACACAATAATCATAGAGTAAGCCTATAGGCTCCTCTGTCCATCTTTTATTTTCCGTCTTCTCTTCTCTTCTCTGCGGGGCGTTTTGCACGCAGTGAACTTTCTCTGTTTCTCTGTTTCTCTGTTTCTCTGATCGCAGAGGCGACAATGAGTTTCAGGGACGACAATGAAGAGGGAAGAGATCTCAGGAAGCCCTTCCTGCACACTGGGAGCTGGTACCGCATGGGTTCCAGGCAATCCAGTATGATGGGCTCGTCCCAGGTCATTCGAGATAGCTCCATTTCTGTGGTGGCTTGTGTTATGATTGTCGCTTTGGGTCCTATCCAATTCGGCTTCACCGTAAGCATAGCTCGCTCTTCTTCTTCTTCTCCAATTTGTTTTTTTCGCAATTAGAGAGCCTGAGCTGATTGAGTTTTGGACAAGTTGAGCTTTTTGATTGCAGAGAGCTCAAGAAATGAGAAGATTGAGCTTGATTATACTTTTCCTCTATTCATATCTGTTTACGAATCACATTTTCGTTCCTGCAGTCTGGATATTCTTCTCCGACCCAATCAGCAATCACCAAGGATCTTGGACTCACAGTGTCAGAGGTTTGAATCTCCGCTTTTTTTAAATGTGTATTTGCATACTGGGTTTGTTTGTTTGATTGGTTTTAGTTTCTAACTATTATCATCTGGGCCAGTATTCTCTTTTTGGTTCTTTATCGAATGTGGGTGCTATGGTAGGAGCTATAGCCAGCGGTCAGATTGCTGAGTATATTGGTCGCAAAGGGGTAGGATTTGATCACTAATTCTATTCCTTCTTAAGTGTAGCATCTTTGACTAACGTTCTTTTGTTTAATTCTAAGACTGGGTTTTATTAATTGCAGTCTTTAATGATTGCTGCCATTCCTAATGTTATCGGCTGGCTTGCTATATCATTTGCCAAAGTGAGTTTTCATGACTCTGCCGGTTTATAGTAATCTAGACATGAACAGAATGCAGTAGGGAATATGCTGTCTTACATCAACTTTAATTATTTTTGTAGGATTCTTCTTTTCTCTACATGGGAAGACTGTTGGAAGGATTTGGCGTGGGAATAATCTCGTACACGGTAGTGTTGAGTTGTTTCAGTGATGTCTTTCTATTTTGGAATTATGTGTGGTGAGTAACTGTGAGAGTACTGACTTGGTTGATCATTGCTAGGTGCCTGTATATATAGCTGAGATAGCACCTCAAAATTTAAGAGGTGCTTTGGGTTCAGTCAATCAGGTTGGCCTTGTTTTGTAGCTTATTTTTACCATGAGTTTCTGTTAGTAGTTACTAACATATATCTCTAATCAGATGATTTAAACTTTAATCCTTGTTCTGTAGCTCTCTGTAACCATTGGGATAATGCTGGCTTATCTACTTGGACTTTTTGTTCAATGGAGGATACTTGCAGTTCTGGGTAATCTTCTTAAAATTCACTGTGGTGTTCACATCACTGTTGGAAATTATTCTGGCTATTATATTTCTCCCTATTAGATTGATGACACGTTTCTATCTTATATCTATAGAAGTTGTATCTGTCATGGATGTAGGATTTTCTTAAACTCGATTTACTTCAAAGAATTACAAATTACAAATTTGCTTTCTTGCTAATGGTAATTGGAAATTTTATTACATAAAGGAAGTCTTATATGATCTTTGAGAAAACACTTTACACTTGGTTTCATTGCTTCTTACATTGTCAACCCAAACGGTAAATTTTTGCAGTACTGTCATGACAAATGTTTGGTATTCATATAGTGGTTCGTGTTATTGGTTTTAATTCTAAAAAGCTTCTATATACTCAGAAGAAAAGACAAGTCGTACTATTATTTGTAATAGCAGCAGATTTCATTTCTGGTAAAAAAATTTATATTGATGGTACAAATTGTTACTTTTCAGGAATATTGCCTTGTACGATATTGATACCCGGGCTCTTTTTCATTCCAGAATCTCCTCGATGGCTGGTAAGTCACCAAAGTAGGTTTTCCTCTCAATCACAGTTAGAGTGCTAGATATGATATCACAGTTTATTCTTTTTTGGTTTCAACAACCAATAGGCAAAAATGGGTATGACCGAGGATTTCGAAGCCTCTTTGCAAGTTCTCCGGGGATTCGATACTGATATTTCGGTTGAAGTGAATGAGATCAAGGTACAAAGCCACAGTTCCTGCTAAAGACCTTTAAATTATGCTATTACCATTTCACTCTTGGAAATTCACCTATGTAAATAATTTCCTTGATATATATTGGGCAGAGATCTGTAGCATCAACAACCAGAAGAACAACAATTCGGTTTGCAGAACTCAAACAAAGAAGATATTGGCTTCCTTTAATGGTATTAATTATAGTCCAGAAGAGTTGGTTCTCTAATTGGCTATGTTTTCATCTCAAAGATGCATATGTCAAAACCTGACTGATTTCACTAACTTTTGTGTTGCAGATTGGAATTGGTTTACTTGTTCTTCAACAGCTAAGTGGAATTAACGGTGTTCTATTCTATTCCAGTACCATTTTCGCAACTGCCGGTAAGGTTTCCCATCTTATCTGAAAGAATTGAGTTGGGATGCTGCACAGAACATAGGAACAGTGTCATATTCTTTGTTCCCTGTTTCCTTTGACCGCCAAGAAGTGTGTAAATGTACTTCCTTTTTATTGTACATGTAGGACACAGATAGGCATTACATGTATGTTATAGAGGAAAACAGACTTAAGTCAGTTTTCTGTTCATTTGAAATGACTCTTATTAGTTTTAGTTTTTGAATAGGGATTTCATCAAGTAATGTTGCCACATGTGGCCTTGGTGCTGTTCAGGTACAGCAAGAAAATCTTCAAAATTGGTTTCTTCTCTCACCCAATATTCTCAAGTTTTAAACATAACAAGTATCTGTATGCATTTAGGTCATAGCCACCGGGGTGACTACTTGGTTGGTGGACAGAGCAGGCCGTCGACTTCTGCTTATTGTGAGATTGAATTATTATTATTTTTTTGTCACTGTTGAGTCATTAATTTATTATCCTTTTGGACTAGAAGAAATGAATAAATTTTATACAATTCCTTGTAGATCTCTTCTGCTGGAATGACAGTTAGCCTCCTAATCGTTGCAGTAGCATTCTTTCTAAAGGTATTAAAGCTTTCATGTTTCTAGAAAAATATTATGGGTATTTGCTTGTTTTTTGTATATTCTAAAAAAAAAATTCCACTGATCGCAGGATTTGGTAGCAACTGATTCAAATTTTTTTAGCATATTGGGCATCATAACAGTGGTTGGAGTTGTGGTATGTTAATGTTCTTAATATCACAATTCAAAGAACATTGGTTCTCTCATATTCATTTTTGGCCTTTTCTACTAATAATTTCCTTTGTCTTACACTATTCTTTCAGGCCATGGTAATTTCCTTCTCTCTGGGTGTAGGAGCTATTCCATGGATTATAATGTCTGAGGTATGTCAATAATATAGTCTTTTGATACGGTAATTGCTTGCCCCTGGCAGGTCTGCTAGAGACTCATATGCAATATAACCCTTATGTTTTCAAATTTCAATACCTGCAAGTTCATTCACCGCAATGTTTGCAACATGCGCTTTGTTCGTACCAGTACGACGTGTACTAGTGCATATTTGTTTTCCTATATTTCAAGTTTTGTCTTCAAACTCTACTTGGAGAAGCAGATAAATCCGTTGTATGCCAAGATTTCTCCATTGCAAATATTCATTATATTACTGAAGATGAATTTTCTGCAATCGAAGCTTCTGCCTGGTTACCTCTATCTCTATGTGCTTGAAAACTTGGCATCATGAAGTCACATACTATCAACTTTAGCATAATATTCTGGCCAATACAAAATTCCTTCACCAAATACTTTTTTAAGTAGCTTTGCAATTTTGAATTTAACCAAGAAAGAAAAAAGAAAGGATAAGACTTTCACTCATAAATTTGTCATCATGCATCTGTGCATACCTGATTCTTTGGCTACTAACCATCCCAAAAAACATTTAATTTTAGAAATTATTGTCGGGCGAAGTGTTTAGTGTCTTGCATTGAGTTCAAAATTTTGATCTAATAACTTGCTGCAGAATATATATATATATCTTTTTAGATCATCCAATAAAATGTGAATTTGGTAATGCAGATTCTTCCAATTAATATTAAAGGCCTTGCCGGAAGCGTAGCAACACTTGCCAACTGGTTCATAGCCTGGGTGGTCACGATGACTGCAAACTTGCTGTTGGAATGGAGCAGCGGAGGTGTGCCTCTCTCTCTGTCTCTCTCTCTCTCTCATACACACACATGCATTAGAAACTTTGCCTTATAATTGGGTCGAGCAACCACTTATTGAATGATGTTGTTTTATCATTGGTTGTATTATTTAGTGGTTTTTTCTTCCTCTTGTTATTATTTGGGGCTAATGGGCAGCTTCCACTTTCAACAGGAACCTTCACCATTTACATGCTTGTGAGTGCTTTCACTGTCGTATTTGTAACCATTTGGGTCCCCGAGACGAAAGGGAGAACTCTGGAAGAGATTCAGTTCTCCTTCAGATGAGGTTTTCTTTCCCCTTCTTGCATATTACTTGCTTTCTTCCTTCTGTTAGAAGAAGAAACCAAGAGTTACCATTTTGAGATAATCCCAGAGAAATTGTACAACGTGAAACATGCATCTTTTTGTCATCTTTTCGTGACATAAGAACAGGCTTCGTCTTCTTCTTCAGCCAGCCGTTGGTGTTCTATTGCTACATTCATTGCTCGTCACTATCTTTCTAGAGGTAGCTGTAAACTCACAACAATTGTCTTATAGTTTATTAAATTCATTAAATTAATTTTCCGAGCTAGCAGATTTCTATTTTGCCCTCCTATCCTATGATATTATTATGTATGTAATCAGCATCAACATTATCCTCCTCATCTCCGTCTTCAGTCGCCTCAGCTAGATTGACCTGTCTGTTAAAGGTTGGGCACTCATTGGAGTGATGCCCTGGTTTGGAACACCTGTAACAGATATCATTCGTCGGCCTAACATAAGGATTGTTCCTCTGTTTACGATCTCTTCCCCAATTTCTACTACTACCTTCATCGCGTGGGGTAAAATTCATCTGCTTATCACTCTCCCAGGAACCTGCTGCACACCCTTATTTTTCTCCATGGATGGAGCAGTGGATTCATAACTGCTCTTCTTGATACCACTAGTGCTCAACCCAGTACGCTTTTCTTTTTCTAGTAATTCGACCTTCAATGCCATATTATGTGCCTCATGAACTGTCCACAAAGTCTGAAGCCCAATTTTCTCAGGTAGAGAACTTTTCAGCCATGTGATAGACCTTGTGACTATGTAACCATCTGTTTCCTCCAAATTATTGTGCTCAGCCAAACGCAAAAATTCATCTGTATACTTAGAAACGGTTCGATTGCCTCGGTGGTAATTATGGTAGAGTCGATACAGGTGTTACTCATAATCGGCAGGTAAGATTCTCCTCATCATCAGTTGCTTCATACGGCGCCAAGTCCTCACTGCTTGTTTACCTTGCCGCTGACACGATTGTTGAAACTAGTCCCACCATACAGCCGCATTACCATCAAACGAAAAACAGTCATCTTCACCATCTTCGTCTATGGAACCTCCATAATCTTGAAGAAACGCTCCACCTCTACCAACCAATCAAGAAAGTATTCAATCGGTAGGTGGCCATTGAAGTATGGAATATCAGCCTTAATTCGAAAATCGTCCATGTATTGGTTACGATTATTCTGATTAGGTGCAATCGGGGGTTGTTCACGGAGCTCTTCTTCAGACTCCTCGTCACTCTCAAGGAGAGGACGTCTCTTAACAATGGGACGTTGCATGCATGCACCTCCATTAGGTTGTGGAGAGCTTTGGTTTCCCATGCCCAATAATAAACGTCGAACCTCATCCACTACCGCATAGAGGGTCTCAAACTCAGCACGAGTAACAACTTCCCTTGTGCCATGGGTCATATCACCTCCATCTGGTTTGTTCACGTGGCCGGCCATACCTGCTCTAATGCCAACTGACATAGCGTGACAATTGATTGGCTAAATCTTAGCCTAAAACATGTAACTCTGAAATCTACCAGGAAGATATGAGGAAACCTCAAGGTTTATTGATAAATTGGAATAATAAAACATAACCCTAGTCACGGGTAAAATCTGTTTAAATACTCCTAGAAACCTTAGGAATAAACAAGGAATTAAAGTAGGAAAATAACAAAGTTTCCAAAAATTGTAAAAACTTTAAAATTGAATTTCAGGCTGCTAAACGATCTCGGATGCCCTGAAAATCCCATACTTCATGGCGCCATTCTCTTCGAATCGACGGGTCATGGGCCCAATTATGAGTTCGGTGCCCAAATATGCATTTTGCCCGATTTACCCTTGCATGCTCGTCTCTCCTACTCCTCTTCGATTGCTTCCGCATCTGTTCTACATCACTATGGACCATTCATTTCGATGAAGACGTGAGAAACAAAGAGAACAACCCAACACACATAGGTAAACAGCTACATGTTCAATTAATATTTGATATATCAACACTGCAATGCTTGCTTTCATTTGATATATCAGCAGTGCAATGCTTGCTTTCATTTGGGTTGTGATGGAATGACTGGGATTTGGATCGAAATAAATAGGTACCAATTGTATGTTCAAAAATTGAATGTGAAGTAAAGAACTTGTAGCTTAAGTGGTTAAGAGCATTTATTTTTGTTCCATAAGGTCCTCAATTCGATTCTCGCTCAAATGGTTAAGATCATTTATCTCTATTCCATAAGGTCCTAAGTTCGATTCCCACTCCCCAATATCGCTTATATCAAAAACAAAAAAGTTGAACATGAAGCTTTGCAATTGAAATCGCAGACAAAACAAAATCTTCTTTATAAATCAAATTGAAACCCTGTCGACGACCAATACTTTGATATGAACTTTTTCGTAGTGCGATTCCCACTCTTCTTGTAAACCAGATGAGTACATCCTGCTTCAGTCAAACATACACTGTAGCAGGGAGGGACCCTGATAAAATACAGCAGTTCTTGTGACAACATTAAAGGCTACAGCAGAAGAATCTAGAGTCTATATGGACAGGGCATGTGCAGCCTGCCATACACCTTTCCCATTCGAGAAAAAAAAAACGTCTCCTTTCTCTCTATTTTGAAAAAGATGAAAAAAAGGGTTTCAAATTCATACTGTGGCTTTCCTCAATTATGTTCCTGGGCCCCCTCATGAAGCAGGTTGAGCGAGCATGTGCAACAATTGCACTCTTTTCAGGATAAACACCATAAAGCTCGAATTGGTCAAAAAATGCGACCAAACCTACTTGTACTGTAATTTGTACCACACAAATATGTAAAAGAACAGCTAATGCCAACAAAATGCCAACGCCATCCTCCTCTTGACAAGGTTCACATTCTCAATTGCTATTCCAGGCAACACAGTTTATCAGGTTCCAAACAAGTTCTATTAGAAACTTAATTGGAGAAAGAGAAATAAATGAACATTGAACAGCTTCAGAATCCGGATGGCAGTAAGTGTGTGTGTGTGTGTGTTTCTAAGGTTGCTTCTCACCCTGAGCCTAACAGCCAAAGTGTTCAAGACCAGCAGAGTTTGTATAATGAGGGAACAAGATCAGAAAGGCTCAATAATATACAACTCTAATACCATCCGCACAATGTTCATCTGAATGAATTGACTTTATTGATTATTGAAGACAAGAGGCTTCTGATACAAGTTGAATAACTAAATTTAAAAAAACTAAACTAAACTAAACTCTAAATGTTAACAAACAAAAAAATAGAGATACAGGATCATCCAACATCGTAATTCTGAAGCATTGATCTCAATACAGAAGCAGCAATGCTACATACTGTAACACCCCTTGGACAAACCACTGAAACATATGCGTGAATCATCAAGTAGAGAAAACCCACAATTTGACATCAAGTATCAAATACAACAAAACCAAATAAAGTACAATATCAAGAAGTGACAAATGCAAGATAGACTGGTTAGGCTAGTACTGATGGATACCCGGAATGGAGAGAGTCTAACCAGAAGAATGTTACCCGAGCTAGGAAACTAGTTTCACAGGATACTTGTCAATGCAGTCTTCCCAAGGACCATTACGAGATGGCTTCACATTCCGAAGTGCCTCCCAGACCGCACTGTTACACTTAAAGCCACTACCAAAGGCAATCTGCCAGACACGGTTGCCCTTGCGGATCCTCCCCTTGGCCTCCATGTAGGCCAATTCATACCAAATGGAGCTCGATGAAGTATTCCCAAACCGGTGTAGAGTCATTCGAGAAGCCTCCACATGAATAGGTAGCAACTGCAGGTTCTTCTCCAGCTCATCAATCACAGCCCTTCCTCCGGCGTGTATGCAAAAATGATCAAATGCCAGCTTGAAATCCGGGATATAAGGTTTGACATTCGCATTGAACAGCTTCTTAACCACAAGTGACGAAAAGAAAAGAAGCTGCTCACTGATTGGAAGCACAATAGGACCCAAAGTGGTGATGTTGGTTTTAAGCGCCCCACCAGCAATTGCCATCAAATCTTTGGACAAAGAAACTCCAGTCTTCCCCTTATCATCCTGTTCCTGGTAAACGCAACGAAAAGCCTTATCATCTGCACCACGATGGGTCCTCACAACATGAACAAGCTTGTACTTAGCCCGCCTCCAATCTGCAGACTTATTAGAGAGCAAAACTGCAGAGCACCCAACTCGAAACAAGCAATTGGGTATCAACATGGATTTCTTATTCCCAAAATACCAATTCTGAGTAATGTTCTCGGTACTGACAACAACAGCATAAGTATTCCTATGAATTTGCAACAAGTCCTTAGCAAGATCAGCGGCTATGACCCCAGCACTACAACCCATTCCCCCCAAATTGAAACTCCTAATATTACCCCTCAATTTGTACTTATTAACAATCATAGCGGATAGAGACGGCGTCGGATTAAACAAGCTGCAATTCACAACAAGAATGCCAATGTCCTTAGGCTTGACATGGGTATTGGCAAACAGATTATCCAAAGCACCGTACATGACCTGCTCCGCCTCTTCTCTGGCGGCGGCCATGGAGGGCCTGGGAGGGATGTAATGCATCGCTTCGGGGACGTAGGTCTCTTCGCCGAGGCCGGAACGCTCGAGAATCTTGCGCTGGAACTCGAGGGAGGAATCGTCAAAGTCCTGGGTGAGCCTGGAGTGCTCCATGAAACGGTGGTAGGGAGCCTTGAGGTGATCGGGAGGGCGATAGCAAGCGTAATCGACCAAATAAACGGGTCTGGGTCGGGTCATGATGTAAACGGTCAAACCGAAGACGAGGACGGCGGAGCAGATGATGACGCTGACAAGATTGTACTGGAGGTGAAGCCAGAGCTGCTGAATGTCGTAAAGGTCCATCTGGGAGGCTTCGATTAGGGTTACGATAATCAAGGGGATGAAGCAGAGGGTTAAGAGATTGGAGATGAGGTAATGGTACCCTAATTTGACGTACTTGAGATTGACGCTCTGGAGGAAATCTGGGAGGCGTCGGGTCTGGTGGATCTGAACGCCGACCTGACCGGCGGTCAAGCCACTGCGGGCGGTGGCGACATGGGTTGCGCCGCCTGGGTCCATGGCCGTGGCGTGGCTTTGTCTCTGTGGAAAGAGGGCTGTGGCTTTCGTTGTGATTGGAGAGGAGAAAAGAGGAGCGAAGAGAGCGTTTTGAAGTGTGTATTTTATAGTGTATATAAATGTGGGAAATTGTCAAATTGGGAAAAGAATATAATAATGAGGGAGGCCGGAGGGGTTGGACTTTTCCGAGCTCCGAAAAGGAAAGGAGGGAGGGAGTGAAGGTTTTGTGTGGTGTGGTGTGGTGAGGGATAATGATGATTAGATCATGAAAGAGAGAGAGAGAGAGAGAGAGAGACTCAGCAGCTCAAATCAATGATGGAGTTGAGAAATGAAGATAACTGTTACGTGGGAAAATTGGAATATACGAATAGCTGGTGCCCAGTGGATGTCCTTGCCCAGCCTTGACTAAATATTTATTTTAAAAATTATTTAAATAAAAAGAGGCTAAAGATTTGCTAGACAAGGTACCTAAATAAGTACACGAAAAATTGAAAAATTTATTTATTTATTTTGGTTACCCCAGGAGAAAAAGAAACTTAAAAAGAACACTTTGAGGCAAAGCCCGACTTAAGCTATCATCATGCAAAATATGCTCTAGAGAAGAAGGCACAACATCAAAAGGAGGCTTTACCTAACCCTACTGCCAACAACGTTCCTTGTTTCCTAGAGCCGGCCAAACCAAATAAAACTATACTAAACTACTAGTAGTGGTATATAATAAACACTTGAATTTATCATATTAAAGCTTTCTTATTTTGGTTGGCGTCTCATTTAGGATCAGGGTGTGTCTGAGTGTGTTTTTTTTTTTTTTGGTTCTTTTGGGTTGGCATGGATGGAGGAGGAGCTTGTTTCTTTTCTAGTTTGAATTTGAGCTTTCAGTACCGTACAGATTGGGTCCTGCATACCACAGTATGCATAAAGGGCGTGTGGTGCTAACTCGCCCAATATAGGGAGGCCCAAGACTTGTGCAGCCCAAAATTAAAGAATCCGCCTAACATTTTTCAATGCAATTTTGAGAAGAGAGACCCATGTGCTTTTGTTCGCACTAGGGTCCTCTCGAACAAAGAGACCTTGTACATTGTCCTTTTACCACGCTCTCCTCTAATAGTATCCTATATGGCTGGCTTTTGGTAGGTTTGGCCAGTCTTTGTGAAAATAATCGTTGTCAAATTTCCTGTGATAAAAATCAACTGTGAGAGAAAGCAATTTGGCGTTTGATAAACTTTTTGTTAAAAATGTTGGTATTAATTCTCGCATAATCAGAAAATAATTCTCACATAATCATGAAACCAAGCGCCTCTTCGAAACTAATTCATGCATAATCAGAAAATGAAAGCACCTCATTAGCTGTTTTCCCTTACAACTTTCTCTCACAGTAATTTTAACAATAAGTGATTTTCTCATAGTTTACCAAAAGGGCTGGACTTCCTAAATTTTTTTAAAAATCACTTATCACCCCCAATAAGCAATGCCAAACTAGCACTTCTTCTCACACCATAATCGCTTTGCTTAGTGCCTCCTAAAATGCAATTCCTCTGCTGGGTTTGGGGTAACGATGCAATTTTGCTTTAAAATATATAATTAGTCCTATCCTAGGCTATGGAAAGCTGAAAAGATAATTAATAATCTCATCACTGAAAATCAAAGAAACAACCATAGTTCACAACAGATAAGAACAGGAGCTGATCAGAAGTCGAACAACCAAATCGTAAAGCTCCACTGCAGCTAGATGGCCTCTTTTAGCAGCCTCCTAGTGAGATCTTTGGGAAGTCCCATCACGCTATCAGTTGTCCCTACCTGCAAGAAGCACCACCAATTCAAATATGACCCATCAAGAGACATACGGCTGATTATCCAGTAAAGAGTAAAGGCCCCATTCCTAGTAAAGGGATCATATATTTGCCCACCAACCGAACCATGAAGGGATTGCCCACCAACCCAACCATGAAGGGACAAGCTTGCAGGATTCATTAAACCAAAGGTTTTGGATGAAAAGACAACACAAAAAACTATTGAAATGGACACAGGTTACCATAATTATAATACGTGCCATTGTGCTTCTCCTGAAAAATGCCTCTATGACTATTATTTACAACTTTGGAACAGAGAGTAGAAAACCAACCACTTCTTTAACAAAGGGAAGAATTAGAGGATGTTCTATTATGAGTCCCCCAGCAACTTTGAGCACCGTCCCCTCCTCAATCTGGCGTGGACAAAGAAGAAGCAAAAGGTGCTATTGTCATCATCTCACCAATCAAGGAAAGAAGTTAAAAGTCCAAATTGGATACAGAACAACTCTTACCAGCTTCTCAATGATTTCATCTGGTATTTCGTGGAAATAAATCTGCAAGGAATCCCAAATAGATATTATCCCTAGATATGATTGATCTACTAGTAGACATTTTTGGCTAAGCATTGGCATAATGGTGCTAGTAAACTATTCAATTTCATGTTCCAGATGCTACATGAGAAGAATAAAAACAAATAAAAACACTTTAAATAAAGATAAAAGTTTGATGAAAAAGAAGCAAAAGGTACCTCCACTCGATCCCATTCTCCTTTACTGAATCCGGTTTTAAGGTTTGTAACATGCACAGATCCCACTGTAGCTGCATGTCCTCCAGAATAGTCTGCAATTCATGTTAGGAAAATTACCAGAGTCAAGAAGTAAAACATCAGGGACATAGAATGTAAATCAACCATTAAGCCCACCTTTCAAAAATTGCCGTGCTTCTTCCTTGCTGGATGGTTTTTCCCTGATCACACCTTCATAGACCACCACCTCCAGATCATTTTACAATAAGAGTAAGAAATAACAGATTTAACATTCACTGCTTCATAAAGGGAAAATTTCTAAATTTCTAAATTTCTATTTTAACAAACAAGTCATATCACCACGGGACCATTTATGTTGAAGGACACAACAAGTGCACACAAGCCCTGTAGGCACAAAAAATTCATGGTATGGCAAAGCTGATGTTTGGAGGCATCCACAACATAAGATATAATACTACATAAAGAATCAACATAAGGAGCAGAAAGTGAGAGCTTCACACAATTCATGCATAAAAAATCAAAACGAGTAACAAGCAAACATGGGCCAAAAATGAAGTTATGCTAAGTGATTAACAGTGTCATGATGTCATGCGTCCTTCTAAGCAAGTTTCTCAGTCCATAGAATCTAAAATAACTGACATCAAAACGTTACTTAAATCTATACGTCTTACTTTCTTCCTTACCCTATTAAGGATATTGAGGAAGAGGTAGGTATGTCAAAAGTTCCATATATGCATTTTGGTGTATTCTCCACAAGCTTAAATATGCAAAACATACATGACAAGGATACCGACACTATAAATATGCTATATAAGATGTGATTTATACTTGATCAGAAGTAATTAATAGCGTTGGTTCGTCATCCTTTATGTAGTCACCAACTGGGAGCCTTTGTGAATTAGCTTCTGCCTGAGAGGTTTCCATCAGCTAAGATAGGTAAGTCAGTTCTATTTCAACCAGAAACCAGGGCTTCAATGAGACAATGCCAATACATTAATAATAGTATGCAGTAAACACAACACGCGCACATGCAGACACTTATACACAGGCAAAAAAAAACACCTAAACTTACATGGATGAAGTAGTTGAGCATAACAAAATTACAATATTTGGATCAACCAATTAGTATCTTGCTTTATTTTCTCAACCACTATCAAAAACAAAAAAGCCAATGTATCCTCCATAAATGTCACTAGGTGATACCAGTCTTTGATGCCTCCTATTGTTAAACAGGGAGATCATACCAGATATATAGATGCACATATAATATATTTATATATAACAAAAGACATACTGTGTCTGCTGCAATCACAATAGTCGGTTCAGCATCCTTCTCTTGATTATGGATAGTTTGTAGTTTGGATATAATAGCATCAGCCTGAGATGCAATTCACATTCAACCCATAAAATAGCATCAGTCTGACGTCAACTAAAAGAAGAACATTCTCACTTTAGCTGACTAGCATTTTCAGTTTTAGATTCTTAATGGACAAAAACAAAAAAGGAAAGGAAAAGAACACCAAACCTTTGCCTGGGCAAGAACCAAAACCAACTCCTCAGGCTTTTCCTTTCTGATGCATTTCTCGTCAATGTCTGCAGTCTAGTAATAAAGGGAGTTTACTTTCTAACATCAGAAGGGAAGATAATTCTGGATCTTTCAGATGAAAAATTAAAATTGGCAGTACCATGACTGTGAATTCGTATCCCATTTCAGCCAATATTTTCCGACGTGCTACCGAAGCTGAGCCCAAAATTATCTGCAAAATCGCACACGCACATTAACATCATCTCCGAGCAGCAAAGTTTAGTGGAAACGAGTACAAGTTTCACATTAACGAAACTAATCTCATCTTAAAAGTAACTAATCTTTTCAGGTCCATCTGTTCTTCCTAATAATAATACAACACTCTGTTTCGGAGAAGCGTGTTTGGAGCTGAAACCAAACAGTGCCCTAATATTCTGCAATGCGACCTCCTTTCAATTTTGTTAACCATTGTTTTAAAGCTTCGTTATCAACCGCAATTAACTACGAGAAACGAATAGAAACCCTAGCTATATAGTTCGAACTTCAAATTGAGCAATGAGAAGCAAAAAACTGGTACTTGTGCAAGGAGAGTGACGAACCTTGAAAGACGAAGAAGATTTGGCTTCCATGGCAGTCAATCAGTAGAGTCACTCCGAGCCTTCGAACTTGGAAGAAGCAGTTGATGTGGGGCTCGGACGCGAGGAACACTCAAAAATTACTCAGCCCTTCTTTTACAAGGCGGTTAGGCGTTTTTATCACGCGGGTCTTGGCTTTTTTCACGCCGTTTACTCATTTAAATCGAGTCAACGTGGCCCAATGGATATTGGCGGATCAAAAAAATGTCCGAGCCTTGTCAGTTCTAGGGGTGGCATTTTGAACCGAAATACCGCAAAATCGTATTTTAACCGCATCTAAACCGATTTCGAGGTAAACCGACCGTATTTTAACCGCAATATGTCGGTCGGTTTGCGGTTTTGAATTACTAAAAATCGCGGTATACCGCAATACCGCAATTATATATAAATAATTATTTTATTTTATATTTAATAGCAAGATAATTAATTACTTATCTCTCTCTAATGATGAGTTTGAATTTTACAAGGAAATGGAACATGTTACAACTGTAAATAATTGGTTTATTATTTTCATGTTCATTATGCTTCTTATAATATTTTTTTATATGCTCATTTTATTTTAATTTTCTTAGTTCATATTTACTAAACTTGTGTTGTTTTATTTGTAGATGACCATACATCACAACAGAGTCCTTCAAATCCACTCTCCACCAACCCTTGAGTTCTTTATGTCTTTCATTGCATTTTTCTTTTGGATTGTCACTAAATTTAAACTTTATTAGCTTCGGTTTAAATCTTTCTTTGAGTTGTGAGTTTATTTGCTTAAATTTGTAAAGTTCAAAATGCTTGGAATTAAAAGGTTTCAAAACTAGGCCGAGAAAAGTATGTAAAAGATAAGATTTTTTTTACACATATGCCTAGAAGAAAAGTTTGTAAAAGATTAGATTTTGTTAGTGCGTTACCCAATTAAATTTGTAAAGTTCTCTATTTCGATAATAGCGGTATACCAACATACCGACCGCAAATATACCGATAATTGCGGTATACCGACATGGGGTAACCGCAATATGTCGGTCGGTTCGTGGTTTCATTGAAAAGTTGAGGTAACCGAACCGCAACCACCCCTAGTCAGTTCCGTCCCGTGGGAGAAAAAGGAAAATCAGGATCACTTTGTAAATAATTTTCTTAAGAAGGGGGTAATTGTTAAATAAAATTTATTGTTTTAGCCAGCTCTTCTTCTTCTTATGGTTCTTCTCTCTTTTTAATGATTTACTAATTTCAAATAAAACTGCTATATAATAATTGGAAGTCTTTAAATGTTGGGAACTTGGTAGAAATTTATTGTTTCAGGATAACATATAAATTGGATATTTGCTTTGAAAAAAATAGACCTATCACGTAATTGTGGAAATCTTGTAAGTCAAGTAGAGAGTGGCTCATCATGTAAGTTTGTATCTTCTCTCAAGGATCCCTTACACCACTTTAAAATTTAAATCAGTTGTTTAGTTAGCATAATGAAGAAGCTCCCATTGAGTGTCATTGATATGAAATAATGAAGGAGCTGGCATGAATTAGTAAAACTTACCTATATTGGGAATACAACTGACGTTATCTCAAGCCAATCACTCATTATCAAGTATTTTAACTTTCTAACATGACAATGCAACTTTTCAACATGACATATGGTGTGATAGGCTTGAGATACTGTCACGGTGGCATCTTCATTACATGTAAGTTATCGGCATGAAGGGTCACCAAGTCAAATATTTAACACTAATTTTGTTTGGGGATGACGACCAATATTACAAATTTCCAAGTGCTTTTTTATTCATGTCACTTCTTTCCGACATTTCAAAAGTGGCTTAATTTTGATACTTCCACCTTGGACGGTTCTGAATGAACCTCCATGAAAGCAATGATTCTATATGTATGTATATATATTTATTGATGTGATCATGTCAGTAATTAACTTGAGAAGTTTAAAAACGTAATTCGCACGTTTATGATTTGTGTGAATTAAAAAGAAGGATTTTCGTACAAACTCTCCTTCCCCAGATATATATAGTATAGTTGATAAACAAGATTACAAAACTCCATTTCCTTCATTGAAACAAAACTAGATATACTAATTAATTAGATCCTCCTGAGAGACCTGCACTCACCACACTGAAGTGAGTAAGGTGACCAACAAAATGACATTTTTCATTTTTCTCACTACATTTAAAGGAGCTGCAAGGGAATATATATAATATGACATTCGACAAGGGAAAAAAACAGCAAGAAATGAAACTAATCACATTTGACTCTTTGTTGTTGTCCTATATAGCCACTACTGGTAGAAGTTCAGCATTTTCTTTTTCTTTTTTTAATGAGAACCTTCATTTCATTGTAGCTTTAGACTCTTCATCCTGCATGAAAAAAAATAGTATTCAGAGTAATGCTACATTTTCCAAAAGTATTTATATAAAACAAATTAATTAAAAAAACAGAATAAAACCTTAAACAACAAATGCAGACCAAGAAATTAACAGAAAATTGTAATCAAACATTAAAATAACGTTATGAGATTGATTAACATGATTTTCCTATATATATACCTTTGTTCTTCAATATCCATGGAGTTAGAGTAGGCTTTGCCGTTCCCAGCAGCAGCACCAGGTTTTCTATAATTGGGCAAGGGCACCTCACCAGCCTCAATCTTGTTGACATCTTCCACAAGCATCTCATAGTGCCTCTTCACTTCCTCCACTGATTTCCCACCCACAACCCTCGCCAGATTGTGCCAGCGGTCCGGCGTGTCCTTGTCGTAAACAGCTAGGGCATTTTCGAACATCTTGTTCTGCCTCGACGTCCACGATCCCGATGAGGCCATTGCGACAACTGAATGGTTACGAGGAGAGGAAATGCGAAATGGGGTTGATTTAGTTTTGAGCAGAAAGAGAATGGCAGCGCTGCTCTTTATATACAGGAGGGAAGAGAGACAGAGAGTGGGGTCGAGTTGGGTTTTGGTTGCACAGCTGTTTCTTTCCTTGCAAAACAATGAGGGGCTTTGTAATAACCTACGTGGTTTTCTTTTTCACTTTCCAGGTAATATTTATTTCACGGGTTTGCGGATTTTAGGCTTAAACCCCAAGAATATGTAATTCAATGCATGCCATGCCGACTTTCCTTTACACAAGAAAAGTGATGTCCATCTTTCCACTTCACAATTTCTTTTCGCACATTTCTTCTCGTAATCCTCATACTTTCACCATCCGTTACCACATTCTAGTTCAGGAATTTACACAAGAATATGTACGTATAATTTCAGTGACGCTGTTTTGTCATGAAGTATTCTTTTTGTGACCGTTGTAGGATATTAAAATATTAATTTTGAGGGTACTCATAATAACAAACTGAGAGTGTGAATAACTGTTTCTCTTATATATAATGTTTGATTAGTGTTATGAATTTTCACATCGGTTGATATATCTACCATTAGATTGATCGTCGTTGGATGGCACCTAATTCCAATGTGAAAAGGCATGATTTACGTGCAAGAGGAAATGCTTCTCACCCATTTTAGGCAAAAATTTCAGTTATTTTGGGGTGTGCCATTTGTAAGTCATTTTCAAATCGGCTATTCAATAAATCTAGCTCGTAGATCTACATTCATTACTTGTCAGTTTTTATGATTGGTAGCTTTTCAGTATAGATGTAGCTGCCGCTAGCAAGAAAAGCACTTCAGTATATATAGATGACCTGGAATGTAACTTCGAATTTCCAAAACCAAACTTTAATAGCTTTCAAAGTACTGGTTCTGCAACATAATAAGTTTAATATTAATACCCGCACCTGAAGTTTACCAAGAGGGTACTTTTACACATGCCCCTGCAATTTGATCAATTACTTCAATCATTTCTTGTAACAAGTCAATTTATGTGTCAAATTGTAATTTGTCTTTAAGATGAATGCCGCATTAGGTGGGTCCAGTCCATGTAATAAATCCCGCGGCTGTACTAGTTTTGGCATTCACGGGTTCACCACAACAACACACCATGCGGCCCAGATAGATAATTGATATTCACGAAAAGAATGCCATGCGAATGCCATGGAATTGCATCTGTATGAGGAGGGTACGCAACACACAAAAATCACTCTGCCTTCTATCTTTTCAGGCGTTTTCTGCGTTAGCGTTTGTGGTCAATCTCAACCCAACCCTGCACTCACTTGTTTAGTCGTTACTCTCTTATCAAACAACCTTCCAAAATTTCTAGCTGGCTCCTCATGCCACCCTCTCACTCCGTAACTGGATTGCACGCCCAAAATAAGTGAAGCTTTTTTTAACCATTGATCCTAACTTCTCTATAGACCATAGTTTACAGCTTGCATTAGCTATATATCATATATCATATATATATGCTTCAATTCAACATTAAAGGATATGATTTCTAAACGTGGCCAAGCATATCACATTCAAACTGTTCCGCCCCACGCTGCAAGAATACCATTGAGAATTTGAGACCATGCTTATAGAGTGAGACATTAATGAGACTAGTTTTTCATTGCCAAGTAAACATGCCCTCTTTATCTTTTACCCTGCAGAACTTGTACTGAGTTCAGGCAAAATTTCCAATACTAGCTACCAATTTGTACTATTATCTTACAGACAGTTGGCAATGCTTTTATTCGGCTTGATTTTCGTAGAATCTAATTGCAATATGTGGCCAGTCTGTTGCTGTTGGTTGACACAGTGCAGCTGTCTTGAAAGCAAATATTTATTCTGTCGTTAGGTTTAGGAGACTCGTTTTAGGATATGTGATGGATGTGAGAATGTGAAGGTAAAAAGTCACACATTGAAAAGTTGATAAACCTAGCAAGGGCTTATAAGGAGTTGGGCTACTCCCCCCATTGCCAAATGGTTTTGGGGTGGAACCTCAACTTCCTTCATGGTATCAGAGTGGGTTAGCCCACGTGTGAAAGCCCAACGGCCACACGTGCTCCACGTCACCCAAAATGTTGAAAATTCGCCAAAAAGTCCCACATTAGAAAGTTGATAAACCTAGCAAGGGCTTATAAGGAGTTGGGCTACTCTCCCCATTGCCAATTGGTTTTGGGGTGGAACCTCAACTTCCTTCAATGGATACCAATAAACAATTTGATAAACTACATATCTGTAACTCAACAAATCTTACTTTCAGTAGTTTATAATGTTTACTTGTATTTTTCTCTTCTTGATTCAATTGTTGTCTCTTACTGCTATAAGGGAAGGAGCTCTGAAAGGGGTTCCTAGTCATTGGCTTTGGATATGCACTGATATATGCAAAGCCCCTTTATGGTGACCCTGCCCTGTTGAATACAACAGCTCAGGCAACTTTTTTGAGCAGCACTGATCCCTTGAGTTGAGGTACATATAAATGTTTCTGATGCTATATATTTGGAATCCTTATCATCATCCACGTCACGGTGCAATAAGAATTTATCTCTATAGATATGCCTTTCCTTCAATTTCAAAAGCTGTGACAGTACTGTTTTTCCTTTCCTGGTGGCCCTTGTTGCAAGTTGGAGAGCCTGGTCACCTTTTTGGCTTCCATTCCATGGCCATCATAACTTGAGGAAGATGCGTTTCAATCGATGGATTCTTTCGAAGACCAAGGACTGGACACTGAATAGGTTCTCTTGATCAGACCATAGATGATGGCAATGGCGAATCCATCACCTTTTATTCACAATGTAGACTAGTATGAATGTAATTTTCCAGTTAGTGCATGCACATGCAAACACTTGTAGAAAGAACAGTGCTAATTGCTAATTAAGGTTCTCACTTGTTGATCAAGCTCCTACAATTTTGGCAAAGGAAGTGACATAATACACCCCTACCTCCACAGTCCACACACACACAATGTGACCGATCGATGGCGATCTGGAATCCTTATCATTTGGTGCTCATATTTCCAATGATAAAGTTGCCTTTATGGGTACCCCTTCTCTGTCCATCAACAGCTTTGCATGAGACCCTTTTTAATTTATTCTCTCTGCATCCATGCGGTCCCTCCTCACAAGTTGGAATTGGCCTAGCTAATAGACTCCTTTGCCAATGTAAGTCTTGATGAGGACTGAGGCAAATGTGTTTGAATGGATTCTTTTGGATTCGACTTGTGATCGATTTTGTTTTTGTTTTCTGCTGATAGAATTGTTCAGAGCCAGGGAAGGCAACCATGAATCTACATACCTTTTATGAGAAGAGAATAGGGACCTGACCTGATTCAGCTTTGGATATAAAAAGTTTGATAAAAAGGAGGGTGATAATATATATTATATACTTATGCATTTAAAAAGGGAATTTCCAGTTGGTTGGTCCAGTTGCTGAAAAATAATGACATAGAAAACATCAGAAGCAGTAGCAGGTGATATGATATCTTGTTACCATGAGCTGTATAAGCAGAAAGACATATACTATTCCCAGCTGCAAGGATTAATCCTGAAACTAGTCTTAAGATTGTTAAACAACCTGTTTTTGGTTCTAATCTCTAAGGCCTTGTTTGGTGAGCTGGATTGGACTGGACAGGATATTTTCAATTAAAATTAATGGACATGGGTCCTAGCCATTGTTTGGTGAGCTTAAGTGTGTCTCAGATTGGATATAAGCATGGGATCCATGTCCCAAATAACTATGGCTCCAGAACCCAAGCCCTGATGTGGGTTTAGAATCCGAGTCTTTTCCAAAGAGTCAGCCCGCCTCTTCTCACTACAAGAAAAAGTGGCGGCGATTACTATTATTTAGTGACATTTGGTGACATTTTACGGGGTATTAAGCGCTTTAGTCACACAAAAATTTCAAAAAGGTGACTAAGGGCTTTAGTCACCAACAAATTAACGATGGTGACATTTGGTTCTTTTCTTTGGGGTATTAAGCGCTTTAACACACAAATTTCAAAAAAGGTGTTAAAGCTAACAGTCACCAAAAAGGTGATTAATCTACCAACAGTCACTAAATTCTTAGTTAGTGACAAATTGGTGACTTTTGTGACTTTTTCTTATAGTATCTCTCTTCTCTTGACAAGCACGCCTCTTCTCTTCTCCTCTCTCCTCTCTCCTCTGTCCTCTCTCTTCCTCTCTTTCTGTCTTTGTGATTTTCTCCTCTTTTTGTTTTTGGTCGAGCCCCCTTTCTTCTTCTCTTCTTCTATTTCTTCTCTGATGCTCCATCATATTTCAAGCAAGTTTCACACTTTAATCTCTCTCTCTCTCTCTCTTAGAAATAGGAACAACAAAAATGGAAGGAAAGGGTGGGTTTGAGGAAGAGGGGAAAGGAGATCTTGGAACATAATTTTTATTTATTTATCATTTTCTGAGTTTTGCTCCTAAACTCTGAATCAGGGGCCCTTTCCTTCAAAAGTGGAAGAAGATATTTGTAGCATCATATCTGTTTATTGTTTTGCTGGATCCATTATTTCTCTACGTTCCTATGATCAAGGATGATATCAAGTGCCTGCAATTTGACATAAACTTGAAGATAGCTGCTCTTCTTTTAAGATCATTCACTAATCTTTTCTACATATTTGACTTATTTTTTCAATTAATTGTGAATCTTATAATTTTTTTTATAAGATTGACAATTAATTGAAAATTGTTAAATTTTTTTTTTCATTTTATGGGTTATTTAAATTTTTTATATATAAATATTGGTTTTGTAATTTGATGCATTTTTAATTAATTTTTATGATATTGAATAATCTAATAAATAGTAAATTAATTTTGAAATTTAAAAAAATAAAGAAAAAGAAGACCAATGCTGTCCAATATGGCCTTGTACCAAACAATGGATTGGACTTAAGTATGGTCTAGTCTAGTACTCTACCAAACAACTCAATAGAACTTGAAGTCCAAGCCAGTCCAATTCAACACTCCAAGCTTAATTCTAAGAGGAATGCTAGCAACCTTCTCTCTAACCTTTTCTTTGGACCTTCTCCCTTCTCCTCATGACACGTGTCATTTGTTACACTTAAAAAAATGGAGATTTTGACATAAAGGTTGTCTAATGTAATAATGACATTGTTTTAAGTGTAGAAATTGACACGTGTCATAAGGAGAAGGGAGAATGTCCAAAAGAGAAGGTTAGAGAGAAGGTTGCTAGCATTCCCCTAATTCTAATCAGTCCAGTCCAACCCACCAAACAGGATTTAGGAAACTTTGTGATCAATCTAGCTTGGGTATATAAGGATTTATAACTTTCCTAACTCCATTCATGCAATTTTTCTCAACCTTGACAAATTGGGCCAACTGAAAATACCCAAATAAAAAGCCCACAGAAGAAACATTAAAAGGAATAAAAAAGCCCACCGGAACAATCGTGTGTTGATTTGATTGAAAAGAAAATACAAAGTTGAAGTTTCCTTCTTCTTTCCCTTTTTTGGATGATTATAGCCTAATTAGCTTGTCATTGCATTGAAATCAGGGAGACTTCAAAGTTGCCAGGCCCCAATTGGTAGAGGTGGCTTTAACGCGGATGATGTGGGGTCCACGTCAGACTACGAGTTGAAAAGTCCTACGTCGGCCAGAATTATTTTTCCGTGTGAGTTATTGTTACTGTAGTGTAGCACTCCCATCGCTTTATTATTTGCCTGTTCTTTCATACTTTGATTTGATTGGACAATTTTGTTTTGACTAGAAAATAATGTTGGCCGCCATCAAACTTTTCTACACCCCTTATGGGAGCATTTGCTCACCACTTTAACTATAGGTGTATCCTTACCACCACTTTTAATGCTTGATACGTCTCCATAGGCATAATCATAGTTAATTTTTATTTTATATTTATGAAACCATGGTTATACCTATGGACACGTGTCAAACATTGAAGGTGATAATGAGGATACACGGTTAAAGTGGTGAGAAAAATGCACCCCACCCCTTATGGCCCCAATCAAATTTACCCCTTTTTGCTTTTATCAAAATCGAATTTGTATTTTCCATCTGGAATATTCAAGTCTACTTTGATCCATAATTGCTAAATCAAGTTGAGGACCAATCAAATCAGGGTTAGTGAAAATTCAGGTGTTTAAGACTTGGTCTCCTCTTTACTCTTTGCATAATCTATAATGTTCTTAACAACACTAGGGTTTTTTGCTTTTATCAAAATCAAATTTGTATTTTCCATCTGGAATATTCAAGTCTACTTTGATCCATAATTGCTAAATCAAGTTGAGGACCAATCAAATCAGGGGTTAGTGAAAATTCAGGTGTTTAAGACTTGGTCTCCTCTTTACTCTTTGCATAATCTATAATGTTCTTAACAACACTAGGGTTTTTTGCTTTTATCAAAATCAAATTTGTATTTTCCATCTGGAATATTCAAGTCTACTTTGATCCATAATTGCTAAATCAAGTTGAGGACCAATCAAATCAGGGGTTAGTGAAAATTCAGGTGTTTAAGACTTGGTCTCCTCTTTACTCTCTTGCATAATCTATAATGTTCTTAACAACACTAGGGTTTTTGCTTTTATCAAAATCAAATTTGTATTTTCCATCTGGAATATTCAAGTCTACTTTGATCCATAATTGCTAAATCAAGTTGAGGACCAATCAAATCAGGGGTTAGTGAAAATTCAGGTGTTAAAGTCTTGGTCTCCTCTTTACTCTCTTGCATACTCTATAATGTTCTCAGCAATGCTAGGGTTTGGGACTAAGTATTATTATACGAAGAGCTAGTTAATAGTGAAATTTAAACTTATTAATGTGTTTGTTTCTCAGATGAAATCAAACGATTCACCCAATACAAAAATAACTTATTAAGTAATATTCATGTACGAAACCAAAAGTCTGAGAATACACAAGAAGAATACAACCCACACCCCTCCGTAACAAAAATATATATTTTTAATTCGTCAACATAATGTCATATCATTCTAATAAAACGACATCAAAGAAAAGTCTTTTTTAAAAGAAAGAAAAGGACTTATCTGTCCTTATCTGAATTCGACTTTAGAACAAGGATCATAATTTTCATGCATTGCAATCTATACTTGGATTGGAACCAGTTCTATTTTTATTTTTATTTTTATTTTTATGTGGCCAATAATATTATATGGGAATCTTATGTAACATGAGGCTACTAAAATGATGAGTCCCTCATCCCATGGTTGGCGTTGTCATGCCAATCAATAATTCCACTAGAGAAAAGAGAAACAAAAAAACGAAGAAAAGAAAAATCAAAGCTCATCAGACAGCCTTTGAAAAATTGATTTGTCTGATAAAAGTGATAACTATGTGATGCAGAGATAATGATCTGTTGATCTCCCTCCAAACACACAGTTCCAATCCAAGCACAAAGACCAAAACAGTAATTTGTCAAGTCAACCAAAAACCATCACAGAAGAAAACGAGAAGAAGCCCAAAATAACCTCATAGTCTTCTTGGTGCAGGCAGATGCCGTTTTCCAAAACCCATTTCAACCACACCTCCATAGCCATAACTATCCCACTGGATAGAGCAACCATAGTCATGGCTTCATTAATGGTTCCGGTGAGTCTGAAAATGACTCAGTTTGGCGGTTAGTTGGGCACAGTCTTCACTGCTGTCATTAAATGTTTTACCTTCTTTTTTGCTTCTCAAAATCTCTTCTGCCCGTGCCACTCTCCTTTAGAAACTCCTCTTAAGTTTCTCTCTCTAATCAAAAGCTTATTAGTTCATATTCCCATTATTATTATTATAACGTGGGTTGGGTTTCGGTTAGCAACTTGAGTTTAGGCGCTAGCGTTTCAAGAATGCAGACTCAAAGCACGTGACTGGAGCTGAGTAAGAATTTTCCCTTTTATTTTTTGTTCAGTTCCACAGAGCACAAAACAGAAAGAAATTTGCCATTTTGTTTATTGGGTAATTCTTGTATTGCTTAAATTTTCATTCTTTGGTAGAGAAAAGAACAATCCCAGAGATGACCAAGAAGAATCTCCATTGACCATCATGAAACTGTTCTCTGTATTGTCACAAACTGAAACAGCAATGGGAGTAAGAATCCAAGTTGGCGCCTTTGCAATAGCGCTAATCTTGTTCTTGATTCAGAGCTGTTTTGCCCAGCAAGGTTCTTTAAGCTCCAGCTTACAACGGTCGGCGTTACTAGACCTCCGGTCGTCGTTGGGTCTCAGAAGCAAAGACTGGCCCATAAAGGCTGACCCTTGCTCGTCCTGGACCGGAGTTACATGCAAGAACGGCAAAGTTATTGGGATCACGGTGTCCGGTTTAAGGCGAACCAGACTTGGCCGGCGCAACCCCCGGTTCGCCGTAGATTCATTGGCCAATTTCACCCTCTTGGCTACTTTCAACGCCTCTGGCTTTGCGCTTCCCGGGACTATACCCGACTGGTTTGGCCAAAGACTTAGTGCTCTCCAAATGCTTGATCTTAGGTCTGCTTCAGTCATTGGTCCTATACCTCAGTCGCTTGGTAATTTGAGCAAGCTTAATACTTTGTATTTATCCGGCAATGATATTACTGGTATTATACCTTCTGCACTGGGAAACATAGCAGAGTTGGTGATTCTTGATCTTTCGCGTAATTCACTTACTGGGTCAATACCGTCCGGTTTTGCCTCTCTTGGAAATCTTACAAGGCTTGACCTTTCTTCAAATTTCTTATCTGGGCAAATTCCACCAGGTTTAGGTAGCCTTACCAGACTTCAATTCTTGAACCTAGCTGATAATAGTCTCACTGATTCCGTTCCTGTTCAGTTTGGTAACCTTTCCCGGTTGCTTGAGCTTGATCTTAGCAAGAATTCGTTGTCTGGGTCATTTCCTGGTGCATTGGGGTCACTTCCCAGTTTGCGCTTTCTAGATGTCTCCAGCAACGATTTTACAGGAACTCTGCCGAGCCTGGGCCCAAATGCTAGTGTTAGTGGTGCTGTGTTCAACCTCTCTAATAATCTCTTATATGGAAATCTGACTTTTCCCATTGGGAAATTTGGTTCAATCGATTTGTCTACTAACTTTTTGCAAGGCAAGGTACTAGAAGATAGTCAAAGCAATGGTACTCTTGCTAGAAATTGCCTTCAGATGGTACCAAATCAAAGGAGTTTGCAGGATTGTAGGCAGTTTTATGAACGGAAGAGATTAATGTTCGATGATTTTGGGGCCCCAGAACCAACTCAGCCACCTTTCCTTCAACCTGACTCGATGAGCAGGAAGCGATTAATATTTATACTGGTTGGGATATTTGGCGGACTTGGCTTCATTGGGATTTTGGTACTAGTTCTGGTAGTGCTCCCGAAAATGTGCAATAAAAGCACAAATCAACAAGGAAGTGCAAATGTCGGGCCTGTTCCGGATGGAGATGGCCCTTCAATCCCCAAAGATCTCATCTATGTATCAGGCCGAGGAGATTCATTTACATATGAGCAGATTCTCCAATTCACCAGAGATTTTACTGAAGCAAATCTTATAGAGCATGGACACTCTGGAGACATATACCTGGGGTCCTTGGTGAGTGGAACACCTGTAGTAATCAAAAGGGTAGATTTGCATTGCGTCAAGAAAGAATCCTATGTGCTAGAAATGGATTTATTCAACAAGGTTTCACATACAAGATTGGTGCCACTTTTGGGGTACTGCTTGGAGCACGAGAGCGAGAAGTTTCTGGTTTACAAATACATGCCAAATCGAGACTTGGCTAGTTCCTTGCACAGAGTTACCAATTCAGAAAATGGAAATTTAAAGTCCTTGGATTGGATTACAAGATTAAAAATTGCAATTGGAGCAGCTGAAGTCCTAGCTTACCTACATCATGAGTGCAGCCCACCCCTTGTTCACAGGTATTTCTGAACTTGCTTTCAGCTATTCTTGTTCTCTGTTCATTCTAACTATGTCAACCGTTGCTGATTTCCTTTTGATCTGACATCTTATAGTCCTTAATCATAGTGATTTGGAGTCCTTATAGCCAATAAAAACATTTCACCTCAACTTATTAATAGCTAGACAAAGATTTTGTGATTCTGGTTTATGATTACAACTACAACTATTGCTGAAACTGAAGGCAAATTATGCCTTGTGGTTGATTGTAAGCTATGTTATGCCCCCTGGGTACCCCTCGTTCAAGACTTTAGTTCCCATACTTTAGCTTCTACTTCATATTTAATTTTTCTGTATTTGCAAATTTCAGTTTAGTTTATTTAGTTGAATAAGTAATTAAAAAGTTATTTTTGGTGGTTGAAGGGATGTTCAAGCAAGCAGTATACTTCTCGATGATAAATTTGAGGTCCGACTTGGAAGCTTGAGTGAGGTCCGTGCTCAAGGGGATGCTAACCAAAATGTGATCACGAGGTTGTTGCGGAAACAACAGTAAGTGCTCATTCATTTATGAGTTGCCCTGCATTCATATGATCTTTGGCATTTTTCATCAAATTATAGTTCAGTCAGGGATATTTTTATCTGTTTTGTTTCTCATTCCTTTCTCTCTTGTCTGTCTTGTGCAGAACTTCTGAACAAACCCCTTCTGGTATCTACTCGAAACTTTTTTCTGCAAGTTTTCATTCCTTTTATCTTCTTCCCCCCTCCCCATCTGAAGCAAGGCTAGATTCTTCTCTTTCAGTAGATTAACTTGTTTCGTTTCTTTGTTTGTGGACAGCCTCATCATCGGTGGCTTGCGCTTACGATGTCTACTGTTTCGGGAAGGTTTTGCTTGAGCTTGTGACGGGTAAACTTGGCATCAGCAAATCAGATGATGCCTCAACAAGAGAGTGGCTGGATCACACAGTGCGTTACATCAGCATATATGACAAGGAACTGGTTAATAAGATTCTTGACCCATCTCTGATAGTAGATGATGATCTACTCGAAGAGGTATGGGCCATGGCAATCGTGGCCAGGTCCTGCCTTAACCCCAAGCCTTCCAAGCGTCCCCTGATGAGATATATCCTCAAAGCATTGGAAAACCCTCTAAAAGTGGTGAGGGAAGATAGTTCGAGCTCTGCAAGGCTGCGGACAACTTCATCTAGAAGATCCTGGAGCGCTGCTTTCTTCGCTAGCTGGACGCACAGCTCATCGGACAGTGCCACTGTTCCTGGCCATGCAAACAGAGAGAGCATCAGTAGCTTAAAACAGCCGGGGATAGTAGGTGGAAATGAGTCTTCCGCTTCCCGTAAAAGGTTATCAAATGAAATTTTCCCTGAGCCGATTGAAATGCAAGATCTCGAGAGGCAAGAAGAACATTAATCGAAAGAGTGCTGAACCACCAGTTTCATTGCTTGGCAACTGGGTTTATGAGGCATCTGGCGGAAATGTAAATGTAAAATCAAGTTGATCCATTAAGTTGAGACAGATTCTTATTCATATTAGAGCTTGTTAATTGTAGAAAACAAGCTGCAAAGTCTCTGTGATAGATGCTTTTTAAAAAATATCCCAAGAATGGAGTATAAAATTTGTTAAAGATCTTGGGAAATTCTTCTTGGGACAATTTTCCTGACCAGAATTCAAATTTCAGTCGTCAAAATTTGAAGAAAAAATTATTAATCATTAGTCAACGATACATCATCTGGAAATAATATAAAATATTCCAAGTGAAATTGATATTTAGTTGTAAAACGCAATAAAATAGGCATCCATAGCAATCACCACCTTAACGGTCGAAAATAGTTTGTACCACTTTAGGGGAATGAAAGTACATTGCTTAAGCACTTGATTTACAGTTAATTCTATTGAAGCAAATCATTTATGGGGGGAAATAAGCTTTTTGTACAAGTTCTGTTTTGATGCTTTCCAAAGCCGAACAACTAACTATGCTCCTCCCTAAAATGCTTGCCTCTTCTTCTTCTCAAAATGTTTCACAAGGGAATAATATCGAATTCATGGGGCATGTAGTCTTCACTGGGTCTGTAGTATTTGTCTGGGGAGTAGAGGCTCAAGTTGGAAACTTGGCTAGTATAAAGGCAGGCAAATCTCTCGACCTGCATTACGAAAAGCCAAGATTGAGAGCAATATTCCAAAAATGAAATCCAATTGATGAGAAGGGATGAAAGTTAAAAAGAATTTATCTATTTTTAAAAAGTCAATGTTCAACTTTTTTTATTTCGCATAATGCAAAGGCAAGGTTACACCTCACCTGATGAGCAAAGCGAGAGTTCTGATAACCAGTCTTCATGAGTTGTCCCCAAATCTTGTGAAACTGCAGTTATAGGCAAGCCAACTAAAAATTCAAAATTCTTGATACCAAATTCAACGGAATTTACGGCACTGGACTAAAGCCCAGGAACTAGGAAGCATGGTTCGTGTTGTACAAGAGAATCACTACCATTTTGTGACATTCTCGTTGTGCATCTTGATGAGTGATCCGAACTCGATCTCTTTCAGACTATAAAATTAAACCATTAAGGAATAATTAATACAAGATCCACAACAGTTAAGCACATATTTAAGTGGCCGAAATAAATTTAGCTTCACAGGTTAACAGCCTAACCTCCAAAGCATTGTATTCAGAAGAAAGTTTTTGCTTCTCGTCGGCACTGGTATCTTCAAATCTGAACAAAGCAACCTCACTTCTGCGTAAATATTTCCCCAAAAAGGAAAAAAAGGAAAAAGAAAAGCAATATGGCCATCTAGATAGATACTGACTTCAGAGACCACTTTAAATGATGTATTTTGTCTTCAATGAGATCTCGTTCATTCCTCAACTTTCGAAGTTGCTGTATGAAACCATTGCATGCAAGTTACATTCTGCTAACGCTTGTTGATTATGAAACTTGCCATAATTAAAGCAGTTTAACAAGAAGTTTAAAAAAGACCTTGCGTGTATCTCTCAATTCCCATAGGAGTTCAACCTCCCTCTCTAGCTCTGGAACAACAAGCATTGTTCTCCAACCTGCTCATAAAGACAAAAAAAGAGGACAAAGACAATCACATTAGGAGAAAGAAAATAAAAGAAAGAGAAAATATACATTGTCAAAAAAGTTGACACATAAGAAAACTGAATATCAAAAAGAAGGGAAATTAGAAGATTTAATACCAAGAACCTTTTTGCTGCGCAAAATATCTCCATATATATGATCACCAACATAGAGAACCTACTAAAAATGTGCAAGGTATTAGACCCAAGCATCCAACTTCAAAATGGGACGAGACAGCATTGATCTCAATAATCAAAGCAAAAGAAAATGTCAACCAACTATCTAGAATGAAATTCACTACAGCTTCAGGAAAGAATAGTTCACCTGTGAACTTGACTCAATTGAAAGCAGTTTATGAAGATGGCCAACACTGCCTCCCTGAAACAAGGCCAATGGCATCATTACTCAGATTAAAAAAAAACTAAAGTAACATAGTAATTAATTAGCAAAAAATAAAATAAAATGGAATACTTGTATATAGAAGACAAAGATGGTAGTGAATTCATTTAAAGCAATTCAGATAAAGCTCTTAATATGGTTCTATGATGCACTAGATATATTTAGAAGAGTACCTGAAAAACTCTACAAGCCTTATCTCCCTTCAATGATAATCTAGGTGAAGAACTTCCAACCTTTTTATAAAAATATAAATTAATTATTAAACCTAGATAAAACAAGGGAATACATAATGTGCTAGACATGAACTAACAAAACTAGCATACCAACCTGAGCCATAGGAGAACCATTATCAGTATTAAGTAGCATCCCAGACTCATGTTCAACCTCAAACAGATTAGCACGATTACCTTCATGGAAGAAGCTTGGCTTTGCACTGTATAGGCAACAGCTTTCAATGGTTAGTATAATGACACTAACTATGATATAGATGCTAAACTGTATATAGTAACTTATATCAGTGTGGAAGTGAAAAATGAAATGGCCTAGGATAGGACGAAGTGGAGGACCATGATTTAAATGATTATGAACACAAGAATAAACAACATAAATCAAAAAAGCTATAGTATGTCAAAGGGTATGGCAATTGAAATCTACAATAGCATTCTTCAATTGAAGACTTAATAATATAGTGCTAAAGAACAATAACAAAGTAAGATTTGAGGAAAAGGAAAAAACTTGACCTGCCAGTGATGACAACATCAAAGTATCGAAGCCAGTCGAAATTGCATTTTCTACTACCATCCAATGTGCGTGACCCACAGAGGAAATTCATTACTATGTTTGTGTAGTCCCATAAACTGTAAGAAGTAATTTAAAAAAATAAATAAGTATGATTATCAATTTTCAGCAATAATATATGAAATATTTTCAAATTAAATTAAACAAAATTGAAACTTTTTCTTTTAAAAACAGCGCACAAAATTGAAACTTAAAAGAAGCAAAAATACCTGTTTGTCACCAAGAATGTAGCACGGCCAGAATCTCTCAGCATTTTGAGCATGGGAACTATGGTTGTATCTTCATTAATATACCTTGTATCAATAAGCATGCAGACCAAGGAAGATTGTTTTACTTTCAACTATGGATAGATTTGTATTATGCGAAACTAATATACAATGTTTATCCTTACCTTTTAGGGTCTTTTGCTACCATTTGCTTTAAAGTTCCATCACGGTGGCACAAATCAACTGCAGCTCGAACATCCTTATACATAACAGAGTAACTGAAAAGGAAAAGAACAGAATAAATATTGATATAGCAGAAGTTTATCATCCATATAGCAAGTCGTATTCTTACTCGGCACCCTTCGGAATTTTTTCTAGATTTTTGTCTTTAAAGTCTACCAATTGAGCAAATAGGTAAGCTTCGGCTAAAGAAAAGAGGGTATCAATGAGAGCATAATCAGGCTCATCAAAGGAATCCCGTATTAATGTATTTCCATAGGTGCCAACTTTATCTTCCTTAGACAACTCTTTGAATCCATGGTAGGCAACTTTCACATACTTATGCCGATCCATCTGCACAACCATAATTACAAGTATTTCACGCATAGATTCATGTAAGCAAGAAAGAACAGAAATCCAACCTAACTTGGACTGACAAAAAACAAACATCAAAACACATAATCTGCAAACAAACAAAATTAAATCAACCGGATTACCTTCAAGATGTTTCCTCTCTTCTTATCCAGAACCAAGCCTCTGACCATATATGTCCAATCAAAGGACCAATCCAGCAACTATATCAGGTAATTATTATTAATCAGCATACTAGGTATTGCTCATTCTACAAAGGTAGTAAAAAAAGTTTGCTAAGTGTTTAAAAAAATTGGGCATAACAAAGAAAACATTACCGGGTTATTTGAAATATGAAACCAAAATGATTGAATATGTTAAATGTCAGCAACATCAATTTCTTCCTGAAACGGAAGGAACATATGATAAAACAGACAAACCTCACGTGGGTATCCTAAATCATACACCAATTTCCGGATAGTTCCATCATATGCAAGAGACTCAAAGGTTTCTGGCTTGTATTGTGCCAATGTGTAATCCATATCAAACCCTACTGCAAGAATACTCTTCATATTCAACGATCTGTTGCAGAAGATCTGCTTTCTTATGTCAATTTTACATCCTCCTTGGGGAGATGACCATACACATGGCTGTTGACCACCATCACTGGAACCCATATGTGAAAAACGTGAAGAGTTGTCACCTCCTACAGCAGTCTCGTAGACTTTATCCATTGAATAGCTGGCATGCAATTGACTACCTCCTGACAAAGTTTAGCAGTAGAGCAAAATTTAGAGCTTCTAATGGTGACTGAGAATGATCATATTTGCATTTAACTAAATGAGGTACTACTTAATTATAGATTATGACTAAATATTGTACTTATTTAGAAGGCGTCATACATAAAACATCATAGACATGCAAACACTGTGAATGAAAGGGGCAGTTGCGATATTTCACAAAGCTGTTGTGTGTTCAAGAATCAAAGTAAAGGTAAGTCCCCATTATCCCTCGTTCTTGACTTGACCTTTTCTGAAAACTTCCCAAGCTAAAATTCGTTTTCTTTCTTACAGAAAAAGAAGAAAAAGAATAGACCCTATTTCCCAGACATCTTACCTGAAGTGCCAAACAAAAGAGCAGCACAGTGCACCAGGCTAAGTTCCAACTCTAAGAATCCTCCAAGCTACGCTCCAAGAGACACCTAAAAATCCAATTTCTCAGTTAAAGAAAAGCTCTGTGCTCTCAGTACATACCCCCACACAACACAACCCAGTACTTATAACCCTATCTACCTACTACTAACTCCCAAAAAGTTTCACGTCGACAACTAAGAAGCAAAAAACAACAATCAACCACGAGCTTAACCACACCTCAAATTCACACTTATCAGTTACACAACTGGTTCAGCTCAAAACGAAACGAGAACGAAAAAGGAAAAAGAGGACATGAGCAAACACGAACCTACTGTATGAATGCCTTTTCTTTTTCCAGGAGAGCGGGAGCGATCTGATTTCCTGAGAATGGCGGAAGTGAAGCGAAAGGGCGGAGATAGAGAGGAAGGGGAAGTGGAGAGGTCAGGTGAAAACAAAGCGAGGCAGAAGGAAGCGGGTTTCTTGGGGATTCGCATGATTGATTTAAATAGGCATTTGGGGAGACGATGAGGATGGAGTGAGAGAGAATCGGATTCAGGAATATTAGGGGAGATGCCAATGGCGATGGGATTAGGAATTTGCAGTGGACTTGTTGGAGCAAGGAACATATGGAAGTTGGGATTATTATTCGCCCACTACATTGAGAAGTGAAGAAGAAAAAAGGGAATTAAATTCCTTGGGACGGGACTACGCTGAGTGAGAGAGCTGATGAGTTGGTTGTTTCCGTTTCAGGGATGTGAAGCGGTAGTGGTGGGAAATTGTTCATGGATTAAGATGCTGTGCCACGTAATATTGGGGTGGAGAGAGAGAGAGAGAGATAAACAGAAAAAGGGAGTGAGATAATGTTATTTTCCATTATTTTAATATTTTTTGTTTATCCAAAATTGTTTCTTTTTGTTGTTTTTCTTTTTCCTATAAAAGAATACTCGTAATTCGGAGGCACCTTCCACGGCGCATATACTGTCAAGTTATTTGGTGACCAAATTCCGTGACTATAAGAGCATCTCCAATAGTGGTAGCAAAAAACTCTTTAAATCAAGTTTGTTGATGCATGTAGCGATTTGAAGGCGCTTATTTCTTATTTTAATATTTTATTCTTCATCGATCTCTTCAATTCAATTAATACAATATTTGACTTTAAACAATAATAATTAATAAAATTCTTTTTAAAAGATAATATTCTAGAAAATAAATAATATTTATGAAATGTACATCAAAAACATCAAGTAAATAAATGTTTTTAGCCATTCGATATGATTTTGATTCTCCCAAAACAAAATAAATGTTTTGAAGAAGCGAAGTCAATTTCACAGGTTTTGAAGAGAGAGAATTGAGGTTGCGGTTGATGGCGAGGTTGAAGAGAAATTGGAGGAATTTTTTGATGTGGCTCACCTATTTGAAGCGTCCCAAGTGGTTGAAGAGGTTGTTGGAGATCTTTCTAAGGCCATCTCCAACCAATGGGGCCAAACTCAAAATATTCTAAATTTTAGCCCAAAATCTCTCTCAATTCGTGAAAATGAAGGGGCCAAAATTTGGGAAAATCCAAAATTAAGGCTAAATAGCAGTCCAGTATTGTATGGATTGACAAAATTTCGATGGGCCCCACACAGCTGGCGCAGTCCATGTCTTGTTCTTTTTTTAAATTTTTATTTCTAATATATTAGTAGGCCCCGCGACTGTGATGGGCTACTCTACTACTGGCCTTGGCTGGACACGTGGCGACATGAGGTGAAGTTGCCGTTGGAATCCAACGACAATAATTCAAAAGTTGTTTATTTATTTATTTTAGGCTTAATTACACTTATACTCCCTGAAACTTTGGTCAAATCCCAATTTACCCTCTCAAACTGTGGATTTTACCACTTTAATTATACAGATTCACCACCATCCTCAATGCGTTGACACGCGTCCATGCGCCAACCATGCTTAACTTTTGCTTTGTATTTATGTAACCACGATTATACATATGGATACGCCACAAGATGGTAGAAATGATGACACCTATAGTTAAAGTGGTGAGAAAATGCATCCCAAACTCAATATGATCCACTTTTATCTCTTAACTGAGGTTTGGTGACCCACTTTGCCCCATGTCGTCAAGTCCATTCAAAACTCTGTTAAAGTCGCTAACGTGGCATGGACTTTTTGGTAATTTCATATGCATGGATCATTTCATCAATTGAGTGGGTGACGTGGCAAGTGGAGCACACCTTCACAAAAAAATTATTTAAAAAATAATTAAATATTTTAATAACTAAAAATTTTAAAAAAACTAAAAAACCTTCCTCCAATCCTCTCATCTATGCCTTCCAAACCCAACCCACACCCATCTACAGACACCACCACTCCACCGTCCCTTTCCACAAAACCAGATCCTACCCACACCCATCCCCCCTACCCAGATCCTCCCTTGAAAAGTAACTCACCTTACCGTCCCTACCCAAAAACCCAACCTCACTCAACACTTACAACCACTTAGCACGTATGGATTGAGCTTTCCCCCAAAATCCCCAAATCAAAATTTGCCAAAAATGAAGAAGAAGACAACGACTGGGTGGGGGCAAGATCTGGTTTTCTGGGGTTGACCCGAGCAGATGTTGGGGTGGGCCTCTAGCCTCCAGAGAGCATGAGCATTCCCAAAATGATAGCACAGTGGGTACAGCAACGCCAAGATTGACATAAAAGTCATCTCTTTGCTGCTTATCCTGCGCAACCCTGGAGGTGTTAAGCTGTGCCCCTTCCAACAAAGTGGGTGTCTGCAGGCTGGCCAGATGAGAGAAACAAAAGCTGGGTTTTGTCAGAGAAAGTGTCTGGTTCATGGGTTTTTCTTTTGATTTGGTTTGGAGGAGTAGAGAGGGAGAGAAATTTGGTAGAAGAAAAGCCATTGCCTTCGTTGTTATCCTTCAATTTGGAGTCTCAGTTTCAGCTTATCGTGTGGAAAGCTCTAGAGATAGAAAGAGAATGATGGTTTTGTGTTCTGCGTATTGTGCTTGGTGTTTTGTGTGTTGTGTGTATTGCTGGTTGGAACAGAATGAGCATTTGATTTTGGCGTTGATTTTCACAAAATTTTAAGCAAAAAAAAAAAAGCTATGTTGGCATCTAAAAACTTAATTTTCAACCTCTTTTTCTTTTCAACTTTCAATTGTTCCTTAATGGATGGTTATGTTGCAAACAAGAACTTCTCCATGGATAATTATTTTCCATTTTAAAGGGGAGGATGACTTGCATGTTTTTTTATTTTAATTATTTTTCATATTTGTTGAAGAAAGGAGGAGAGGGAGCGATTTGGAAGAGAGAGAGAGAGAGGCGGCAATGGTGGGTGTGGCTGGGTAGGGGGATGGGCTATGTTGCACGGACACTCCGTTGAGCTACCGTGTCGTCGTGTCGAACACGTGGACACTCGGACACACCTCGGACACTCGTGTCCAATGGTCAACACCGTGTCCACAGTCAAGACACGGCTTGAAAAAAATGGGAACAATTTATGTATTGCAAAGAAGGCGTTGTGCACTTGGGGAAGAAGACAACGCCTACTTTGAATTGGATTCTTGAAAGAAAGAGAGAGAGAGAGAGAAGAAGGAAAAATGAGAGAGAGAGAGAGAGAGAGAGAGAGAGAGAGAGAGAGAGAGAGAGAGAGAGAGAGAGAGTTGTCAATGTGATGTGTTTTTTTTATGTTTTGGCAGGTGCATTGCCCAACAAAAGTAATGTTTTTATATTATTGAATATGCTTTTTTTGAAAAAATAAAAATAAAAATATATATATATATGTATATATAAGTATATACTATTATAATTTTATTATTATTTTAATTGTCGTGTCCGTGTCCTAGTTTTTTGAGATTTTCCGTGTCGACGTGTCGCCGTGTCGCATTTTCATGTCCCGGTACTCGTGTCCGTGCAACATAGGGGATGGGTGTGGGGAGGATCTGGGTGGGAGGTCTTTGAGTTTTTTTTGTTTGTTTGTTTTTTTTAAACTTTAGTTATTATACTATTTAATTATTATTTTTATCTATGTGGAGGTGGGCTCCACTTACCATGTCACCCATTCAATTGGTGTAATAATCCATGTATATGAAATTACCAATAAGCCCATGTCACGTCATCAATTTTAACAGAGTTTTGGATGGACTGACGGGGAGTTGAGTGGGTCACCAAACCTCGGTCAAGGGATGAAAGTGGGTCATATTGAGTTTGAGGGGTAAAGTGAGATTTGATCGAAGTTTCAAGGGGCATAAGTGTAATTAAGCCTTTATTTATTTATTCTAATATTTTAGTGGGCCTCGCAACTGTGATGGGCTGCTCTACTGCTGGTCTTGGCTGGACACATGGCGACATGAGGTGAAGTTGCCATTAGTGTAAGACGCTGGGCCCCAAGGGGGATGGATTGTAAGACCAGTGAGCTTGGAGAAGTAAGAACGGTGAGCAATCTCACATCGTTCAGGGAGGGAAAGGTGAAGTGCCTTATATGTGTGGGCACGTATCCTCCTAAAGACGGCGCTTTTGGGAGCTCAGCCGGATTCCTTGGAACTCCGAAGTTAAGCGAGTTGGGGCTAGAGCAATCCCAAGATGGGTGACCCACTGAGAAGTTGCTCGTGAGTTCCAAACCGTGAGGGCAGGGCCTAAAGCAGACAATATCGTGCTAGGAGAGTTGGGTCGTGATAGTTAGAATCCAACAGTAACAATTCAAATGCTGGTTTTAAAAAAAAATTCTAATATTAACTTAAATCAAGGATCTAGATTAAATCTGAGCTATTTTAACGATATAAAAAAATATCCAACGGCTGAAATTTAAATTCAATGGTCAAAATAATATTTTAAATTAATATATCATATCCAAACTCAAAACTTCCAAACTCTATAAATACCCACTCATTTCTCAAATAATCTACCAAAAACATTTTATCTATTTCTCAAATTATTTTTCCTTTGTCAATCTCATCGATCTCCTTTCATTCTTATTAAAGATGTCCACAAAATCTCAAAGAGGTGTGAATTAGAGGCCCGAAGAAGATGAGGTATTGTGCAAAGGGTCGGTTTCGGTCAGTGAAGATGGGGCTATTGGCACCAATCAAGCAAGCGACACATTTTGGAAGCATGTATATCAAAAGTTTCTAGAAAATGATCCAGGCATTAGTGGACCTGAGCGACGAACATACAAAGCCATTGCTTCTCGGTTCAAGACTATCAACCAACAATGTTCTCTTTGGAAGGCATGCTTGACTAAGGCCAATACGAACCCATAAAGTGGCTCAAATCTTTATGATGTGGTAAGTAACCATTTTTATTAAAGCTTTAAATTTATGCAAGAACATGCACAGGGTCAACAGTCTATCGTTAATCCTGAAGACAACTCAGGGGACTATTATATTTGTGGAATTTCAATTTTTTTAGGTCAAATTGTTCAATAAAAATTAAATTATAAAGTTATTTAAAAAGATTAAATGAAGAAAAGTTATCCACAAAAAAAAAAGACTTAAACCCATTCTTAAACAATTTAATAAAGTTGCAGACTTAAAATTTGAGTCCGAAGGGTTGGGAGAAAAACCTATTTGAGTCGGGCAAAACTCAAATAGTTACTTTTTGGAGGAGGAAAATTTGGGTTTAGCCCCAAATGAGTTGGAGAAGGCCTAAAGTTAGAAGGAAAAAATGAGACTGATAAGAACATAGTAGTTTATGCAATTATTTGGACTAAATGTATTGCCTATTTTGTCTAAGGAGGGAGTAATAAAGATATATCGGTCCAAGTATTTCTCAAACTACAACCAATTGTTTAACATTCATAAACTATATATTACCTCTTTGAAGACGACTTCTTTGCTCTCGATAATTTTCTTGTTTTAAGCATCCGAAAATTTATAATTGTGTTTATCGTCATCGTAACTTATAATTTTGCATATTCGAAATTTAGGATCCATCATACTCTTTGCTTGTTGGAGTTGACAATCCACGGTTAGCCAAGCAAGCAATAATGTCATTCGCATTAGCCTAAAACATGTTTGGAAATCATCACGCTCCTTCAGTGCTTCTTTTACATGCCAAACATAATTTATCAATGCCATGTCTTTCGCTGAGTCTAAATACTTGGCAAATATTGTCCCATTACGAATATAAAGACCATAACACGTCTTTTGTCGATGATGAAATACCCCTAACGAAGCCATAGCACCAAAATCAACAAGAGTATCGAGGAAATGCTAAATGATACGATGGAGATTAGAGAATCCATGAGAGTTGGAGGCTTGATAAATCAAATAAAGAGGCTGGGATGAGAAATTTGTACTAAAATAAGATAGATGAGAATGAAAAACATGGAAATGGAGATGTTAAGATGCACACCGTGACATTGGGTGGAGGAGGGGACCACGCAAGAGAAAAGAAGAGTAAAATAAGAATTAGAATGTGATCTAATAAATGGATTTAATTTATAGAAAATTTGATATAGATCCAAATTCCAATTAAGAAGTTGGTAAGCTTTGATCTAGTCCTTTGACTTTTGTAGCGTAAGATTACATTCCTTTTTAATATTTTATGATGTAATCTTTTTATTTTTATTTTTAAAATCATTTTTGTTCCAATGTTGCCTCTTATACCTTGAATCGGGTAAATGTATTTTATGTGATAATTATGGGAAAGAATTGTTTATGACCATAATTAATTAACAAATTAAGTGCTTATGACCATAATGATTTTGGTATATTAATTACGTTGACTTTTTTTCTTCTTTTAATTGCATCCATGAATTCTATTAATTGTCCATGATTTTGTATATTAACGTTGTCTTTGTTTTTCCTTCTTTTATTTTAACCCAAAAAATAGTTGGCTTTATTTCTTATTGTTTACGACCTCTTTATTAGGTAAATTGAAGAAACCAAAAAAAAAGGTATATTGAAAATAACAAAATACCTATATGTCAAGTAGATTATATATTATTTCATACTTCCCCAATAATCGGGTACAATCCTATATTTTCCTAGTAAATTATGTACATAATCTCACATTTACCAAGTAATTAGATACATAATCTTATATTACCTAGTAACTAGGTACATTAGAAAATTATACCTATATATATACATATATTAATATAAAGCACATTAGCTCATAGTACCTATATATTAGGTACATAAAAATGTCATCAATAGTTCTCTTGTTTATTTTGTTTTTCTCAAGTTTTTCACCTGATGCATAGGTATATAATTTAATGTGGGTGCTTGCTCCATCGATTAGTGTAATATGTGAGTTTTTACTTTTATTGATTAAATTGTATTTTATACAGTAAATATTCACAAGGAAATAATTCAAATTTTAAATTATGAAATTCAATTACAATGAAATAATGCATTAAATTTGGATTTTCAATGTGTTTCCTTATTTATCTCAAAGGGTAAAATTGACACCCAAAAAAAAAAAAGTCAAAGGACTTGCATCTAAAACCAAAACGGTGAGGACTTAGCCTAATGACAACTAATCTTTTTGAACCTAGATCTAAGAAGCTCTTTAATTTACCATAAATTTAGAAGAAAATAATCAGAGTATTTGTGCCGAGTTAAAATGAAATGTAATGCTATTATATATTTGAATTTTTTTCTTCAATTTAGGCAAGTTATAAAGTCCACGTACCGGTACTTGTGCCGGTTATAAACTAATCACTTAATGAAATTTTATAGTATATTGAGTCAAAATTTCATTCATGTACATTGATGAGAATAATATATACAAGGAAAATTTATACAAATACCACATGAATTTTTAGGCTTACCATTTGAACTTTGAATTTATATTATTAACCATTTGAACTTTATAACGTATTACAATTTACCACTTACGTCTAACTCCGTTAACATTTCCGTTAAGTCAAGTCACATGTGTAATGGAATTTGAAAACAAACCACCCGAATTATCCAATGACCCCTTTCCACATTTCTCTCCCACTGTCCATCAGCTAGTGGTGGACCTATTAAGGCGCAAGGAGGTGCAGCTGCACCTCCCCTCACCAAAAAAGTCATTATAGTTGTTGCATATTGCACCTCTGCTCAACCTGGGAAGTGCTTTCTAAGTGTTCAACGAAAAACCTAAACGAAGTCCATTTGCGGCTGCACTGCGTTGTGTTGCTACGCAACACGCTTGTTTTTTTAAATTCTGGCCAAAATTGCACTTTCGCTAACAAATTCCTAGGTCCGTCAACCCTCACCCTCTACATAAATAACTTATATATATATATATATATATATATATCTTTCTCGAATGTAAAAGGTTCGAAAGAGAGGAAATCATGGTGAATTAAAAAAGAATATAATTTTATGTAATTCTCTGTTTGTGTACAGGTGCAATTTCCCCCATAAATAAACTATGATTTTTTATCTTCAAATTTGATGTGTCAAATCTATTCATAAGATCAAATCATTACCATATTGATGAACAACTTGGCGGCTCTCTCAAGGTATAGATATGTTGGTTGTACAATGGTGATTGAGTGTGATTAGTAATCTTACGTACTAATCTATTGAAGTCTTTGGGGATAAAATATAATTTTCAAAAAAGAAACTCATACATGCATAACCATGTTAATATTGAATTCGGTGGGGAGAGAGATATGGAGTAGGGAGGGGAGTCATCTATGCAGAGGGTGGGGATGGGGTTGCTGGGCAGTGGGGGAGAAAGGTGTTGGAACTTGGAAGGGATTGGGAGGTCCCCGAATAATTAGTTTAGTTTAGTTTAGTTTTTGTTAATTTATAATTTAGTTATAGTGAATTGACGAAATTACCTTTCAAAAAAGATCACATACGACTTGACTTAACATAAATTTTAACGGAGTTAGACATAGGTAGTTAATTGTAACATTTTACAAAATTCAGATGGTTAATAGTTCAAATTAAAAATTAAGGTACTAACAGTACACATACTTAAAAGTTCAGAAGGTATTTATTTAAATTTCCCTATATACAAATAATAAATTTGATACCAATGACTATTCAGTCTTATAGGAGTATCTCCAAGAGAGTCTTCAAATTTTACCCAAATTATAGCTAAAATAGCTAACCATTTAAAAGGTGGTTCCTCCAGCAATGCTCTATATTTTATTTAACCTCAAATATTTTATTATTTCTTAAAATTTAAACATTTAGCATACATGGTTTTCCAACAGCTAGTTTTGTTTTTCTTTCCAAAATGACATATTGTCTATATATAAATAAGAACATATCTTCACTCATTTTCCTTCATCTACAAAAAAAAGAACAACAAATTCCTTCTTCATTTCTCATTATTTTATCTCAACTTCATTTTCTCATTAGTTTATCTCAACTTCATTTTATCTCTATTGGCATAATATGTATTATCTATAGAATCCATCTAACAATTTGCAGAGAAGCAGATTAAAAAATATTTGCAGAGAAGCACAATTTGCAGATCTAGATAAGCACAATTTACATAAATTGTAGAAATTGCAGAGGATTTTATAGATATTCAAGTACTTTCAACGGAACTTGTAGAAATTGTATCATATACAAACCCATATAAGAGCCGCTTAATTTCAAATTGTAGAAATTGCAGAGGAACTTCTTAATTTCAAGCACAAACCCAAACCCTTCCAAGCAAAAACCTAGAAACCCATATACAAATTTCAAACCCAGAAACCCATATACAAACCCATATATAAATTTCAACCCTAGAAACCCATATACAAATTTCAAGTAATTAAAAGGGAATTTTCAAATCTCACATGAAAACACCACCTCAGAATTCAAAGAGGGTAGAGAAACAGAGAAACGATGGAGACTTTGAAGTTTTGGGTTTGAATGAGATGACGAGCCTTGAATTTTTCTCTCCTCATTGCTAGATGTAGCGAGCCAAAATGGCAAGAGAGGTAGCGATGCTGTTGGAGCGTTTTTTTTCTCTCTAAAATAGCTAGAGATGAGAGAATAAAGAGTCTCCTGAAGATGCTCTAACACCTAATCCTCCGGATATTGAAATAAATTATAAATTCAAATATTAATGAACACAATATTTTTTAAAAGGAATTTCGGTGAATTTTTTAGAGCATCTCCGAGAATAGCTAAACCCACTTTTTTAATGACCCAATGTTATTAAAAAAATAATTAAATATGTAAAGTTACTCAACATGCTGGATGGGTTTTACTATAAATCTGGTGGGCATGACATAAAAAATGCACTCCACATCCACATGCGTCCAAAACTAAAACAATTGATTGATGCGTCAGCTCAGCTGTGGCTCCCATTGCAATCTCTCTCTCTCGTAATTTTCACACACAACCTGCACAGCGAGTCCACGGAGGGAGAAAAACTCTTTTGGCACGGGAATAGGACTACACTCTTATCTCCCTCCAATCGTTTCGCACCACGTGTGCTCTTTTTCTCTCTTTTTCAACAAAGTTGTCCACATGGCATAAAACGATTGGAGAAAAATAGAACTACAATCCTTTCTCCATGCCAAGATAGTTTTTCTCCGATGGAGGACGACGCATACCCAAGGAAAACGTACACGCCTTGTCCAAAAAAACAAACAAATTCAAGCCCAAACAGCTAAGACCTAAAATTATTGTTTATTTATAAATTAAATTAAATTTATTTATTCTGTTCACTATCACACTCAATGTGCATCAACGACCAGTCGTACGTTTGAGACTTATATAAATTAAAAAAATAATAGGATCTCATTTTATGCGAATAATTGAGCTAAAAAAAGATTTTTGGTATTTATTTATAAAATTTACATAGGGGACGAAAAGCCCAAGACCAACTAAGCCTAAATGTTCCTAGCCCAGTAAACTTAAAAACTCCCCTTGAAGCCCATTTACAATACAAATAAAGTGGATTATTTTTAATTACTTTGTTCTGGCTAATAGTATCCCGCCACGTCAGAAGTGCAAAACGTCTAGTTGTATAGCGCGCTGACTCACCCCCGCCACCACACGTCGTCACAAAAGTAAGAAACCGAAACGCAAGAACTATGGCACTTGCTGGGCACCGCCTTATCTCAAGCTCCTCATCATCCACTGTAACCGCCATTTCATCGTTCCCTCCAAAACCAAAACCCCCAATTTCAAAGCAAAACTTCTCTTCCAACCATGAAATTCCAAACTTCTTACACAGTCGCAGAGACGTTGCCTTGCTCTCCTTCATCAATCTAATTCCTTCTCTTTCGCGACCCGACCCGGCATTCGGACTCTCCTTCGGCATTTGTTAGCACGCATCATTTTGATTTCTTCATTTGCTTTTCTAGTCATTTGCTGTCGAAACTCTAATTTGTCCATCTTTGCGCAGCAGGACCAAAGGATTGGCTCCGAGAACAAAAGAAGAAGGCCTCCAGGTTCCTCTTGGCCCCAATTGATGCCTCTAGAGAGAGCCTCCTCAGTGCTCATCGAATACTCAGTCTCTCTCTCTCTCTCTCTCTCTCTCTCTATCAATATATATAAATCTATACACAAATATGTAAGTGTATTTTTTCATATATCCCTCACTTGTGTTAATTTGGTTGTTTTTGACAGCGGCTACCGATTCTAATAGTACTAATGAACAGATAGAGGAGGTTCAGAGACTATTTAAATCTGCTGCGAGGGATTGCGTTCCAGAAGACAGGAATTCATTTGTTGCATTTCAAGCCAATACAGGGGTTGAGGTTCGGCATTTCGCTCCCTTCTCATTGTCTTTTATTTAATCTGAGTGATTACGCCGCTCTTAATTTCTAATTAGTGCATACGGTAAACTGTTTAGCTTGTTACGATAAAAATTGTACTCAGGGTGAGGCTTCTAAGGACGTGTTTGAAAAATCGGCCTAGGCGGCGGGTCTATTTTATTTATTTATTTATAAACTACCTCACGCTGCCTCTCATTTCAAGTATTTTTCTTTGTAGTACTATTATATGCTTTATGCTTAACTTTTTCCCTATGTTTTATATCAATTATGGTACTTTATAATTTATATATCCTTTTATTTTGCATGATTTTGGTATAAATTTATAATTTGTAATACAAATTATTTTTTTTAAAAAGAAAAGCCTAGGCGCCCGCCTAGGCCCCTGCCTGCCGCCGGCCTACCACCTAGCGATTTTTTGAACATTGCTAAGCAGCATCTGATGCTAATTTGAAGGATTTTTTAAGACTATTTTGCATGACATTGAAAGCATCTTGTTGTAGGATAATGGAGCTGTTGAACTTTTGCTAATTGACCTCATATTAGCTATAACTTTATTGTACAAATTCATTTACTTCACAGGTTTGCACATTCCGTCTGGTTGTAAAGAATGCGGCGTCGTTGCTTGGTGATAAGGATCCTGTAAAATTGGAAGCTGAATCCATGCTAAATAATCTTATAAGGTAGCCAAGCCAGTGTTCCTTGCCTGTATTCTCCAGGCTGGTGTACATTTTAGGTCTGACATATTTTCATGGTCAGGATTACTAAAAAAAACATGTTTTTTTTCAGTATATGTTTGGTTGTCCATACCCTGGTTTTTTTTTTTGGCAAAAAGATTATTGGATGAAGCATTCTTCATTTCATCAAAGTATTATACCCTGTTTATTGAAATTTACTGTTTCTCTATAGAATTGTTGTATTATTTCTAACATTTTCATTTTTGTTTCTGTTTTCCATTGCTTAATGTATTGCAGATCATTCACTTCTCTTAATGTTCTGGTAAATGAGACTGACGTTCAATTTGCCTCTGAAAGGTATGTCTCTTTTGTCAAGATAAACATGGGCAAGGGAGAATTTTCTTGAAAACATGCTATAAGAATTGCATGTAGAAGTTTATTTACTTTCAGCTTTGTCGCACTCTTTACCCTTAGATGGAATTTTGTGAGTAACCTGTTTGGGTTAATAGGCACCTAGTTGTAGTAGTAACCATTAATTTTTCTATCTGACTAATATTTTATTTGTTGGGCTGCAGAAAGAAGGTTGCAGATTCTCTCATGGATACCATATCATCCCTAGACAAATTTGAGCAGGGAATTAAGGACTGCCTTGAAGCTTGACGAATATGTATTTTGTTTTCTTGCAGAACAAAACTATCTTGTGGATGTCATGTTTGAAATTCTGCAGATGCATGTTTATTCCAGATTTAGAAATCTCTCTTTGCTCTATCTATTCGGTGTCTTGATTTTTCCTCTGTCATGTTCTTTGACCTTATTTTGGTGCGTTCTTTTTCCTATAAAATAGATCCTTATAATATGGTATCATTGTTGAAGTAAGTAAATGCTAGTTCTGCTCCAACAACAAAAAGAAAAAAGAAAAAAGAAAATGCTAGTTTTGTTGCGAAGTCTTCGTGTTGCAGTCTCAGTTTCTCATTGTAGAAATATCATTCTGGTCTTTGTTATCAGAATGGGATGCAAATAGCTCTGTAGAAATGTACATTTCGTCACATCTTAAGTCATTCTAGTCATTCAGTTCAATCTAATGGTGAAAACCATCCACAAACTAACTAAATGTCTGGCTTGAAATGAAGCAAAATGTACACTTATAAATTTGTGTACTTTGCATACTGAAGGTTACCAATTGTCGATGAGCATTGTTGATAATTTGCCTAACATAACTGAACAACTGAATATGTATATATTTGTTTGCTAATGAAATTGTCAGACATCTCAAATTCATTTGAGTTCTCATTCCAATGGAATATATTTTCCTTCGACAGTACTACAAATATTGATGCTCTCCTATGCTGCTTTAATTTTGAGTTGACAGTTGTGGTATCAAATTATAAATGACCTGTTGGTCCCTGTGGAGTGGTCTAATAGGTAATCAGATGTTGCTACACCAACTGGCAGCGAAGTGTTCCATCATCTGGCTGTGTTTGTACTGACCTAGACAAGCTGCGCAGCTAGTTGGAGATATTTAGTGAACATCAGCTGGCCATCTATGGAATAGTTTGCTTTGGTGAACCAGAAGCCTCAACCAAATACAAGCGACAACATGGTGTTCCATCATCTGGGTGGGTATATACTGACCTAGGCAAGCTGCGGAGCTTGTTGAACAGATTTAAGGGATCGTGCATGAGCCCAAAATGAGCATCTGGATCACCAATTTGTGAAAGTTTAACTTGAGAAAAGCCAAGAGATGGCAGGAGATGATCAGGCCAATCACTGTAGAAATGGTAGATGGAACTGGAGAGACTGGTTGATGGTTTGTTCATAAAATCTGCCAAGAGCACTGTGTTAGTAAGCGAGCACTTGTCTGCTATGATTTCAAGTACTTGTGTGGCCTCAGAGTGGGATAGGTAGTAGAGGATGCCTTCCAGAACCCACACTGTGCTCTTCTCTGGCACAAACCCTGATATTTGAAGTTTTTCGAGCCAGTCATTGCTTCTGATATCAGCCGCCACTCTGGTTATGGATTTTGCTGTCATCGTTAGATACTGGTGATCGTTTGTAGAATCCATCGCTGCTTGCAGAAGAGTGGCTTTAATTTGCAGGACTTCAGGAAAATCAATTTCAAACACATTGCTTTCCTTTAAGCAACTCAATCGGTAAGCCCTTGCATCCATTCCTACAAAAAGAAGTGCATATTTCATTTTAGGCTGAATTTTAACTTTCTATACACGTGAGATTTAAGAAATTTATGTACCACATACATGCTATCAATAATTCAATATTCACTACAATTAGTATCTCGATGGGGCATGGTCCAAAAGTTTGTCCTGGTTTCCTAAAGCTAGCACACATAATGACCAATAATTCCTGACCTGCATAAGGGGATCAGTTAGAAATGGTCACAGCTCTACAAGGATTCTCCCAGTAGATTGTGATAAAGCAATGTAAATGAACAACTAATCCAGTGTTGGGATTATCTAGTACCCAGAACTCATATGCTTTGAAATCTACTTTACAGCAAAAAATGTCCCAACATCATACATCCTAGGCACAAAGTTCCCTTTGATGCATGCCGCATTGGTTCAATAAATGCTGTTAACAAAAAAAAAATTGTGGTAGAGTAGTTACCAACCTGCCCCAAGAAGAACTACTTGTGCTTCTCTTTCATTGAAGGAATGAAGTGCTGCTTCAAGTTTTGAATCAAACCAGAGGGTTCGAACTGCAAGAATGACTCCAGAGATTTCTCGTGCTTTGTTGACACAGTCTTTCTTTATCTTCTCATGAAAATTTTTTAGGTACGTCTCTCCAGCAAGTATGTCTGCCAGGGGGTCATGAATCACATGCTTCCACAAGGCTCTACCAGCTGCAGTTTGGCATGCAGACCGCTGAAGGGGATCCCATTCATTCTCAATTGTTGCATGGACTTGTCGAACGGTGTCCGTAGACAACAAGTCAGGAAGCTTGAACTCCGGCCATGTTGGGTGTTCAGATGAGCCATTTTCTTGACTTGACATGGTCTTTAGATTGCAAGGAAAGGTCTTTAGAGTGCAGGGAAACTTAGAAACTAATAGAAAGGAATGAAGAACATATGGCATGCTATGTGTAGGGATCAAAGGTTGCAGGTGGTATAAGGGATAAGAAAAGAGAGCCACACACAAAAACCAAGGGTTTGAGGAGAATGGGTTATAAGTCGCATCCAGCTTTTTTCTTTGATGATTTTTTCCTGGATGAAAAAGGGAGGTAGCAATGTAGTCCACGAGTCCACGACTACCACAATTCATGTGCCTTCCGTTTGTTTTTCTGTATAGGCTTATTACTTAGTAGGCTAAGTACTTTTTATTGATAAGTGACGACTGACGAGGGAGAGCTCCACAGAAAAAGACATTATCTGATGCGAGTGGCTCCCAGGAAACTAATATCAGATGGCTAAGAAAGGAAGCCCCAGTACGTGCTCTTATAACAAGTACTCGTTTGTTTGTTTGGTTTTTTTGCATACGACAAGGCATCATCTTTGGAGCTTTTGGTGGTACAAGTTTTACTTTGCGTTGCACCAAAGGCAAATTGACGTGAGGCTGTTCGCGGTTCCAAGCAGGTCCCCGCAATTGATTGGCTAATTGGGTTGCTGCGATTGCAAATTTGCACCACACTCATCAATAGTTAGCGAAAGATCTTCAGCTGTGCTGGTTAATTTATCTAGGTTCTTAGAAATAAGCCCATTTTAACATGACATATTATTTTTTTTAAAAACACGATAGAGTCTATTTGGGGAGAAAAACCCAAAACTAGAAAATGACGATGACAATGACAACAAGTAGCTAGTTTTGGGTTTCTCTCCAAATAGACTCTTAAGGATTTTTATATAATATGTCATGTTAGAATGAAACTATTAACGAAAAGCCATGACCCTTCATTTGGATGAGGGAAAATAACTCAGAATTTAGCTTAAAATAACTTAGAATTTCACTAAAATATGCGTCATTTCACAATTTACATAATATCATTTATAAAATTCGACATATATAAATTCAAACATTAAAATATTCAATTAACTGAAATTGAAATAATAAAAATTTTAATTCCGTTATTTTAGAATTTTATGTCATTTTTATTTTAGTCAACGCTGTAGTTATTTTATTAGCAAGGCACTTGTGGACCATACAGTGAAATCGAGAGCCTTGTTACATGAGAGCGACGCTAATCTGTTTCACAGTCGGGTAAATCCAACTGTAAAAGTGAAATGCTAAAAGTCAAAGATCTCAAACTTGTTTGAACAAAATAGAGAACATCTGCGGGAAAAAGAAGAAAAAAGAAAAGAAAAGTAGGTTTGGCGCCCTTTTTTTAAGATAGAGTTTTTAGTATTTTTAATAGAATTTAAGATAAAAATGGTTAGGAAAAACATTATTTTGATTTGCTTTCTGGTTCTATTTTGTCTTAAGGCCCGGATGAGTGAAGTTACAAATGGGTCCACAGCCAGCGAAGCATTGGCGTATAATTAGAAATGGCCGGAAATGGGAGGCAGTCGTGGCATAGAGAGGACCGCTACTTAGCTGTAGCCTGCAGTAGACTAAGGAATAAAATATCGATGATATAGAAAATATCGGTAGTTCAAAAATACGAAAATTTCGATGAAAATATCGGGATATTATCGATATTTCGGTCTATATCGTCAATATTATTGATATTTTGGTTCATGGATATCTAAAATATCGATGGTATCAGAAATATCGGTAGTCCAAAAATACGAAAATTTCGTAAAAATATCAGAAATATTATGAATATTTTATTCCTTGCAGTAGACAAACGAGTTAATAATGTATTATTATCTGCAAATATACCTAACATATTCGAATCCACGGCTGACGAGGTTATTCTTATTCCCGAATTAAATTATCATCGCTCGATGCCACGTAAGCGCATCGTGTAAATCACAAATGACAGGGCCAAGTGGGTCCCACAGCAGCAAGACTTTCATTCTCAACTCAAACTACCGCGCTGGTAAAAAAAAAGCAGACACGTGGTCAAAATGGGTCGTGATAAAATCGGGGGAATGGAACCGGCAAAAAATTGATCCAAGACAATCCTACCGTCCTAATAGAGACGAAAACCCACACGCACGGCTACAAATCTCGGTCGTCGGTCTCCCGTCTCCAGCAACCGAACGAGCGAGCGACAGAGATGGCTGCGGAGGTGACCTGTTGTGGGACGAAGTTCTGGCTGTATGTGCTTATCATCATAGGGCTGGTGTGCTTCGCCGGAATGATGGCTGGGCTGACGCTGGGCCTCATGTCTCTCGGCCTCGTCGACCTCGAGGTCCTCATGAAGTCCGGTCGTCCTCAGGATCGCAAGCACGCCGGTAAACTCATACTCACTCTTAATTTCATTGTTTTTTGCTTGCCTTTTCGAGCTTATCTCTCAAGTTTTAAGACGAAGTAACTCATAGAATTTCGCATTTTAATACTTGTTAGTTTGGGCCTTCTATGATCATCTGGGTTCTGAGCTAATCGGTGATGACGACTATTTCTCTATAGAATCCATTCAAAGGATAGTTGGTGTTAATATTCACTGCAATTAGCTCAGTTGGGCTTATTGTGGTTCTGTGGAGGTTTTAGTTGGACGGTGTAAATGATCAAGTAACAGATGTAGCTTGTTCTGCAGTTTTGCTTGGCTTTAAGAACGGTTTGTGGATTGAAAATGATATAATTGGTTTTTCAAGATGTCGGACACTAGGCAAAAGTACTAGATGACTGAGTTGATTGTAGACCAAGTCAAACCAATAGATGACTCTATGAATCTGCAAAAACTAGTTCATGTTTAGAGGTCTAAAACTAGTCTGATTTTGGCAGCTAAGATTTATCCAGTGGTAAAGAATCAGCATCTGCTACTTTGTACACTTTTAATTGGCAACGCCTTGGCGATGGAGGTAACTACGTGATTTTGTGTCTTTATATTGGCATTCAGTTCTGTTTTCTTACTAATCAATGAACGATTCTTTTGATATTAGGCTCTTCCTATATTCTTGGACAGTCTTGTGCCCCCTTTGGCAGCCATTGTGATATCAGTCACTCTCATCCTCGTGTTTGGGGAGGTGGGTTGTTATAATAGCTTATTACGAATGATTAATTTGAGAAGGTATATACATACAAAATATATTCAATTCTATTTCTTTGTACACATTTCTTCAGATATTGCCACAAGCAGTCTGTACTCGCTATGGATTGACAGTTGGGGCAACAATGGCCCCATTCGTGCGTGTTCTTCTTATTCTTTTCCTCCCAATTTCTTATCCAATTAGTAAGGTGATCTTAATATGTGAACTCACGTAATGATTACCACAACTCTAAATGTATGTTAAGTTGTGTTATGCAGCTTAGCTGAATATATTCTAGCCTATCATGTTATTTTCTCTATTCTAAATATGTTCTGTTAGCAGGTTCTGGATTGGATGTTAGGTAAGGGGCATGCCGCCCTTTTAAGGAGAGCAGAGCTAAAGACTTTTGTGGATTTTCATGGTAATGAGGTATATAACTCAACTAAGCTCTGGCTTGTAGCAAGTTCACTTTAGGCACTATATTGTTAGGACCTATACTAGTAGTCTAGTGGCATTGTTAGGAAATTTTATGTTCGGACCTATGTTTTAACTCTCTGAAAGTCCTCCTGTTTCCCATGTTCTCTGATTAAATATCGGATATGCACATGATTTGTTATTTAGGCTGGGAAAGGCGGGGATTTAACACATGATGAAACTACCATCATCGCTGGGGCACTTGAGTTGACTGAAAAGACTGCAAAAGATGCCATGACTCTCATATCAAGCGCATTTTCCCTTGATCTGGATGCACCTCTTACTTTGTGGGTTTGTGGATTCCAGTTTGTTCTCTCTATCATATCTTATGCATTCTTCCATGCTTCTAAACCTTGCTCTCTCTCTCTCTCTCTCTCTCTCTCTCTCCAGGGAAACACTGAATGCAATAATGACAAAGGGTCATAGTAGAGTTCCAGTTTATGCTGGGAATCCCAAAAATATTATTGGACTTGTTCTGGTAATGTCATTTTGCCTTGATTATAGTTTTGTCAAAGTTGAAGTGATGCTTCATGTCTGACCGAGAAAAAAAAAAGGTGAGGCTGTGCGAAAACTTATCAGTTCAATCTCATCTACGTTCAGGTTAAGAATCTCTTGATGATTGATCCAGAAGATGCAGTTACTTTGAGAAAAATGATGATAAGAAGAATTCCTCGGTATGATAGTACCACATTTATCTTTTTCTCTTTTGTCATCTGATAGAAGACACGAGTTCCTGTGATTTTGAGGGGTTCACACACCTGAGATAGTTCATTTCACCATCCGTGTATTATTTCTTGTTGGCCCGGAGTTGGATTATTCTTGACTGAGCTTTTCATTTGTTCCACAGGGTTTCAGAAGACATACCTCTGTATGATATTCTAAATGAATTTCAGAAGGGTCACAGCCACATTGCTGTTGTATATAAGGATCTAAATGGGAGAAAGGAAGCACTAAAGAATGGCAAAGAGGGTGAAACATCCGTGTTTAAGGATGACTGTAAGATGCAAGGAGGCCAATCTGAGGCTTCATTGAAGAAAGGTGTGTGCATACGTTGTATTTTTTTTCCCTCAACATCCTCAAGGGGTATTCCTGATAAATTATGGCTATATCACTGCAACTTCTTTTACATGCTTTCTTCCTCAACATCCTCAAGAGATGTGTTCTCCAATGACTTTAATCTGATAATTTATGGCTGAACCACTGTCACTTCTTATTATGTCTTTCATTTCAACTACGTAATTTGTGTTTTTGGGAAATTACCAGATGGAAAAGTGGGTTCAAACAATGCTCAGATAGCAATGGACAATGGTGACAGAGGTCAACAAAATAAAAAAAGCCCACCAGCTACCCCGGCTTTTAAGAAACGACACAGAGGTTGTTCGCATTGTATTCTGGACATTGAGAATACTCCTATCCCAGTTTTCCCAGACAATGAAGAGGTTGTAGGAGTAATAACCATGGAGGATGTCATTGAAGAACTTCTTCAGGTAATGGTGGTGTTTGAACATGTTAGATTTATATATTATAGGATTAAGTAACTGAATCTGCTTCTGCAGAATTTTACTAAAGTTGCAAGTATTATATGGATACTGGATTTTTGTATTCATAATTGTTGCATATGTTGATGCAAATTGTAAATTTTTCCTTATGCCAGGAAGAGATATTGGATGAAACGGATGAGTATGTCAATATCCACAACAGGTAAGATTTAATTGATTTTCACCTGCACATATTAGCACCACACATTTCCTGTTAAATCATCGGTGCCCTGTCATATTATGGGTTTGTCCATCATTCTGCTTAGAGAGCAGGACAACAAAATTGCTGAAACTTCCCTGCTTGGCAAATGAAGGAAGAACACATTCCCCTTTGATAATACCTGCTACTTTGGGAAGTTAACACTATCAAAGCTTGGACAGAAAGATGATAATAATTCTTGGACATGCAGGATTAAGGTCAATATGCATGCATCTCAGGAAAAGGATTTTCACTTGAATTCACCCCAACTTTCCCCAGAAGGGTCATCTGCCACTCCAACGATAACATCATCAGTGCCTACAGATTCAGGTTCTACTCAACATCAAGACTCTGCTAAGGTGGCTACTATCGGTCCCATGCCAACAAGCTCACATTCCCCAACACATCAAGGTTCTGAAGGTGACATGTTGAGGGATCGGTGAGATTTGTCATTGTTTTGTTCCTCGTATGAGTCAAATTTAGATGCAGAAAAGCCAAATTTTAGTTAAAAGCTCACGTAAAATTAACCAAGACTACCTATTAGTATGGTACTCTAATTATGTAGAAAGAGATACTCCACTCCATGTTTGATCAAACCCATTGCTAAGACAGCTCTCTCCTTGTTTTTTATTTTTTGAATGTAAATTCTACTTGAAGCGTTACCAGAATGGAAATTAATGACAGGCGCGGAACAATTTTTTGATCTATGCATTTTGGGAAGTGGATTAGGGTTCTAACAGCAAGCCTGTGATCCAAGACAAGAAGAGACCTATAATTGGTGCAAATCGAAGCATGTTTTTTCAAAGATACTAAAACTTCAAAAACATTTTCCCGACAATCGTATTTCATGTTCACGTGTTTGCTTTATGCAAAAGATAATAATCATTATATCTTATATTAATTTCATCAACGGAAAAAAGAAGGAAGAAAAACTAGAGGAAGATTGTGAGACCAAGAAAGGAAGATAAATAATAGAAAGCAAAGCATTCCAAAATCTACCGTTAGTTGGTATGTAAACGATTTTCGTTTTATTTATTTAATTCTAAATTTGATAACTACTTAAAATATATTTTGTGAGTCATATCAAGAAGAAAAAGGAAAGCAAACGACTTTTCAAAAATTAAAAGAAGTTAATTTTTCTTTATTTTGCTAAACTTTTAACGACTAAAGAATAACAAACAGTCGAGAGCATAACCATTGCTCAAACCCAAAGGAACCATGAATTTGATTGATTGAAGATCCAACTATGAGTGAAAATTGATATGGCAACTGTAATTTGCCAACTAAAACTTAAAAATACCAAAAAAATATACTTTATTTTATTTTATTTTTTGAAGCAATCTTAGAGCACAACGCACCATAGCGAAACTTGACAGAAACCCGAAACTTGTGAAGCTGGTCCTTCCCGTTGATGGCGTTAGCTGCCAAACGCAAATATATCTGAGTTCTTCCACATGTGACGTGCTTCCTTTGCTACTCTTGACTTTGAGCCTCCAAACCTTTAGCAGCAATGGCCAGACAATATAATTCTGTCAATCCGACATAAATCTATGATTTTTAAAATTTCAAAAGTTTATTACTTTATACTTGATTATGCTTATTTCCCCAGTTAACTCGTTCTTTCACTTTTCATTTCTCTTTTTGTTTTCTGGGTGACGGATAAATTTCTCCTGTGTTCTGTGTTTTGGATAATATACCCAAGTGAAGCTCTTCTTTAATTTCTCGCCTGAAAGAAAACAAAATGAAGCTAATCTATCCGTGTGCTTCAGATTATAAATTCTTTCAGGGGCGATCTTGATGTGGTTTTTGTTCTACTTTGATCCAGACAGTGACTTTCCCATTTGGGTTCCCTCAGTTTCAGCTTCTCTTGCTTTATACACCATAGATCTATCTTACCTCCTGCTCCAGATTTTTGTCAAGTTTCCGTTTTTAGTAAGTTTTACTGCTACCGTTCTTATTTGATATTCTTTCTCATTTTGGCGGAGTTTATCATTGGGGATTCAGATTTCATTGTTTAGTTAGAGAGATGGCCGTAGCACGGTTTGGCCGCCAAGTAAAACGCCCAGGTGGGTTCTGTATAAAAATGACTGCGGTGGCCATCTTAGGCCTCTGCTTTATATTCGTCTGGTCTATGTTTTCTTCTTCTACCTCCTCTGTGACTACTCGAATAGAAAGCTTTGACAACATAGGCGCGCCTCCTGGATCAAGGAACACAAGGGTAAACATTCCTGCTGCACAATCTTCTATTAAGGGTGAGGATGAGAAAAAGTTCAATGGGTCTGTGACTTTGTCTGCCCATGAGCATAAATCTGAGAAGAAGGACCAGAAAGAAGTAGCAAATGTGAAAAAAGAGAAAGGTAAGAAAAAGTTACCAGAGAAGGTGTCGAAGGAAAAACATGGATCTGAGGAATCTGAGAGTGAAGATTCAGAGAAGGAAAAAGAAGATGAAGATGAAGAACGAGAAGTAGTGGATGGAAAGGAAGAAGCTTTGAATGATGAAGGTGAAGTAAATGCGGAGGAAACAGGAGGGGAAGGTGCTTTGATTGTGTCACTGGATCAGGAATCTGAGGAGAAGTCGGAAGATGACAGTGGTGAATCAGAAGAAAGGGGGAAGAAGAGATATAAGATTAAGGGTCCATTGTTTGATCCCAAAGCACATTATCATTGGAAATTATGTAGCACAAGGAGCAAGCATAATTACATTCCTTGTATTGACATGGAAATTACCACTGGAAGGCTGCAATATAGGCATACAGAGAGGAGTTGCCCGAGAACAGAACCAATGTGTCTTGTACCTCTTCCCCGTGATGGTTATGGTCGTCCAGTCCCCTGGCCTGATAGCAAAGTAAAGGTATATGCTTGGGGTTTCGATATGTTTTTCTCTTGTTCTATTTTAGTGCATTGAGAGTTAAAAATATTTTCTGATATTTTCTCTTTGTAACTTCTCATGTTTTGCAGATATTGTATAAGAATGTGCAACATCCAAAACTTGCTGCATTCATCAAGGAGCATAGTTGGGTGATGGAGTCTGGAGAATATCTTACTTTTCCTCAAAACCAGTCTGAATTAAGGGGTGGAATTCTTCACTATCTTGAGTCCATTGAAGAGGTGAACTTTCCTTGTTGTCGTGAATTTGAGTTGTGCTGAATCTTTATGATGCTTTTTTTATTCCAACCTGAAATAAAATGATATAAATTGGACAGGATTGTTTGGGTAGATAGGCAATTTCTCTTTCAGACATGTGTTTTTATATATGAAATAGCACCTTTGAAAATCTTATATTTCTAGAATAAGGAGTCTAATTGCTTTATGTCTACAATTTTCTTGCATCCTAGTATTGTGAGAGATGGGAATTTTTGAACGCGGCAGCTATTTACAGATAGAAATTAAACTCCACCGTACACATATACTGATATGCATATGTGCTTTTGATCTCCTAATAGTAATTTAATGCTGTCAGTCCTACCATAAATAGCAGTTTGAATTTCATTTCATTTGATAGATGGTACCAGACATCGAATGGGGAAAGAATATCCGTGTAGTGCTGGATATTGGTTGTACAGATTCTGCCTTTGGGGCTTCTCTCCTTGATAAGGATGTCTTAGCGTTGGCATTGGGCTTGAAAGATGACCTAGTTGACCTAGCTCAAGTTGCCATTGAGCGTGGTATTCCTGCTTTAGTTAGCCCTTTTGGAAATAGAAGGCTACCTTTTCCTAGTGGTGTTTTTGATGCTATTCACTGTGGAGGGTGCACCATACCTTGGCATTCAAATGGTTTGAGTTTACCCCTTTTTTGGTCCCTGCCTTTAAATTTTTTAAAAATCTTTTCCTAAATTTTCGAATCCTACTTCAAGTTGCGTTTGTGTGGTTTTCTTTCATTTGCAGGGGGTAAGCATCTTCTAGAAATGAATAGGATTTTAAGGCCTGGTGGATACTTTGTCTTGTCAACTAAACATGACAGCTTTGAGGATGAAGAAGGTTTGCCCTATGCTGCTATTTATTTACCTTTTTAATATGCTTGAAAGCTGGAACAGTAGACTGTTTGCTTGAAAATCTTACTGTTTATACTATTCTTGCGAGGAGTGATTTCCTTAGTTAGCGCATCTAAATCTGTTTGCTTGCCTGTATTCATATATTTTTACCCTGAATGCACCTGTGCTGAAAAATTGAAAGTTTCATTTCTATGGAACTGCAACTTGTTTTATTCCAAGGTTATGGTCCACTTGTACGGATTGATGGAAGACCTGTCTCTAATTACTCTGAAGTTATATGCAGATCTATGCATTGTATTGTAAGATAGCTTTGAAGCCTTTATAGACTCAGATCCTCTATTAATTTGTTTACACTTTTCTAGAGTCGTTCATATGAAGTTAACCCGAGACTAGTATTTACACTTGCTGTCTAACAAGGTTTCTTAGGCTCTTTGATATTGAATAACATGCAGCATTTTTTTTTCTTTTCCAGTCATGAGTAAATTGGCAGCATCTATCTGTTGGAATATTTTGGCACATAAAACTGACGAAGTCAGTGATGTGGGTGTCAAAATATACCAGAAACCGGACTCAAATGATATATATGATTTGAGGAGGAAGAAATATCCACCTTTATGCAAGGAAAATGACAACCCAGATGTAGCGTGGTAAGCTTAAACGAACTTGCTTTACAATATTCATTTTCGTGGTTTTTAACATTATGTCTCTATTCATTTTGGGTTCGTTAATTTGGTATATGGAATTAATACGTTCATTGTTTTTGCATGGAAGACTACTTTTCAATTTATTTGATTTGGAAGCAATTGTTGTATCTATATATAGAAGGAACACTTAACCTTATGTGCTCCTTAACAGGTATGTTCCTGTGAAGACTTGCTTGCACGCCATTCCATCTGCTATTGAACAGCACGGGACAGAGTGGCCAGAGGAATGGCCCAAGAGGCTCGAAAGGTATCCCGACTGGTTGAGTGATAAAGATAAGTTGGTTGCAGACACCAAGCACTGGAAAGCCATTGTTGAAAAATCCTATCTCACTGGACTGGGTATTGACTGGTCAAATATTCGAAATGTGATGGACATGAAAGCCATCTATGGAGGGTATGTAAAGAAAAACAACTAAACGGTGTCTTTCTCTCTCTTTTCCATAAAAAGTACTTCAAATTTGGTCATTGAATCAAATTGTAATGTTCTGTATGCAGATTTGCTGCAGCCCTTTCGCAACAAAAGGTGTGGGTGATGAATGTGGTCCCTGTCCATACACCTGATACACTTCCTTTCATATTTGAACGCGGGCTTGTTGGCACCTACCATGACTGGTGTGAGTCTTTTGGTACTTATCCTCGATCATACGACCTTTTGCATGTCGATCATCTGTTTTCACGGCTTAAGAACCGGTGAGAGTCAACTTCTCCACTTAGAGTTCTTTCATCTTGCTTATGCGACTAATACATTCCATCATAACAACCAACAAGTTGAATTTTGAAGATAGCTGCAGCTAATTTTTCAGTTAGGCCTATATCCTTTACATCTTGAATACTACTATCTGTAGGTGTAAGCAGCCGGTATCGATTGTTGTAGAGATGGATCGCTTGTTACGGCCTGGAGGCTGGACAATTATACGTGAGAAAGTTGAGATACTGGAACCCTTGGAGGGCATATTGAAGAGTTTGCATTGGGAGATCCGGATGACTTATGCTCAGGGAAAGGAGGGCATATTATGCGCACAGAAAACCATGTGGCGGCCTTAAACTGATACTGCAGAGCCTACGTCATAACACTATGAATGCCGGCGGCAAAGCCATGCTTACTGCCGGATGCTTCATTTTTCGAGCGAAATATACAACCTGCAACCGGTGGTTATTGTAAACACACACTAATTTTGATACACACCACTTGTTAGATTTTATGGGTTCGTGCACTTTGTGTAGAGGATGAGGCTGAGTGTGAATGAGTTCATCACAAAAGATGACATTATTTACGTTTTTGTAACCATTTTCAGTAATGGTTTTTCTCTGTATAGATTTATATGTTTTCCGTGATGAGATCCTAATCTGGATGACCACCATAACACTCATTATTTCTACCTTTTCATGTTTGTAACCTATGCTCGTATTGTTGTAATTAGTAACTATAATTTGTGGGTAAAATGCCTATAGTTGTAAGTCTCAAAGATGAATGTAACAAGTTTTAGCGAATAATTTTTATTATTTCAATTTCCCTTGATTATATAACAAGTTATTAGCACGAGGAATAAGAAGAAGAAATAGACCCCAAAATTCGAATAATATTTTTGGCCGAATAAGTTTGCGTACCCAAATTCCAATCGCCGTCTTCTTCTTCCTCTCTCACTCTTCGCGGCTCTGAAATTGAATCACTCTCACGGTCGCGGGCATGATTCTTATTCGCGCCTCCTCCACAACACTCAGGTGAATTTCCTGAAAGGACAAAACCAGAAATTTCATTTCCCGCCATGTCCCTATCCTCAGTCCCAGCACGGCTCACTCTCCTAGCCCTCCTCTCAGCCACCACCTTCTACTGTTTCTACAAATCACGCCGCCTCAAGCAACTCAAACTCTCCCTAAACCCTAACCCTAGCTATTCTCCTCGCAAAGGCAAGCTCTTCTTCATCTCCCAAACGGGTACCTCCAAAGCCCTAGCTCATCGTCTGCTCGATCTTCTCACCTCCAACGGCCTCGCTTTCGACCTCGTCGACCCCAACCACTACGAGCCCGAAGACCTCCCTAAAGAGACCCTCGTCCTAATCATCGCTTCGACCTGGGACGATGGGAAGCCGCCGGCGAACGCCAAGTTCTTCTCCAATTGGCTCGCTGAGAGCTCGGAGGACTTCAGAGTGGGATCACTGTTGCTCTCTAATTGCAAATTCGCGATCTTCGGCGTCGGAAGCCGAGCCTATGGCGCTACGTTCAATGCGGTGGGAAAGGACGTAGCAAAAAGGATGAGGGCGTTGGGCGCTTCTGAGATATTTCCAATTTGGGAAGGTGATGTGGATGGTGGTGATATAGACGAGGTCTTTGAGGCTTGGAGTGGGAAGGTGCTGAGGTTTTTGAAGGGTGGTGTGGCTGAAAATGGTGGGGTTTTGAGTAATGGGGTTGGTGCTGAATGCGAAGCTGAGAGTTTTGATGGGTCAGACGAGGATGATGAGGAGGAAGATGATGTGGAGTCGGAGGTTGTTGATCTTGAGGATATTGCAGGTAAAGGACCTTCAAGAAGGAGGCCAGTGACGGTGACTAAAACTAATGGGACGGTGAATGGTCAAAAAGAGATGGTCACTCCAGTGATTCGGGCAAGCTTAGTAAAACAGGTAAGCTTGTTTAGTCAAACTCTTTCTGGAAGATTTTCAGTTGTGTAATTGGCTTTTAGGATTTGTATCCTGATGTTTGGCTTTGATTTTATTTGTGATAAAAATCCAGGGGTATAAAATTATTGGTTCACATAGCGGTGTCAAAATCTGTAGATGGACAAAGTCACAGCTTAGAGGTCGAGGAGGTTGCTACAAGCACTCATTTTATGGCATAGAAAGTCACAGGTAACTGAAATTGTTCTAGATTTGGAGCAGGTTTTGCACCACCCTTTCGCATATGTGCATGTCTGTGTGACTGTGAATACATGTCTTATGTGCAGATTTTTTGCTTATTTAACTGTTATATATCAGTTTTCATGAAGTGAAACATAAGGCCCAGCTTACAGTTTTCATAATGTATAGGTTTGTTGTTGTATCTGTATTACATAAGCTTTATGTAACGAGCGTGCATTGCCAGTCTTTTTATAGCTTATAAATTCAAATTGCTATATATTACATAGTTTCATGTACTTTTATATTGGCAGTCTTTTTATGTGTTTCACATTGCCTCAACTAGCAGTTTAAATTTGTCAACTTTTGAATGGAACAGGTGCATGGAGACAACCCCTAGTTTGGCATGTGCGAACAAATGTGTTTTCTGTTGGAGGCATCACACAAATCCTGTTGGAAAGAGTTGGCAGTGGAAGATGGATGATCCATTAGAGATTGTCAATTCTGCCATAGACCTGCACACAAAAATGATCAAACAAATGAAAGGAGTTCCTGGTAAATCTTGTGTGTGTTTTTGGGAAGAAATACTTCCTTGGATAATGGACTAGTTGTTTTGAGTTCCACAAGCCTGCCTGACTCAGTGATGAATTAAAGAAATTTTAGGCAGACATGATTTTGTACTGGTGATTTTGTTGGGTTCCCAAACTATTTGGTTATACCATCATCAACTATCCAGTAATTGACTGAAAGCAGTTAACTGTGATTCATAGTTGGTATCATCAACCTTGAATTTCTCCTTAGTAATTCTTTTAAAGTCGGTGATGTCCAACTGCTGAACTAATTCATTCTTGAGTTCTAGATTTGTGATTTCTACTTTGGATCTTTTAATAAATCCTTAGGAAATTTAATACTGTCTAGATCCACTAAGTTTATTGTTGTGAGATATCTTCTACTGCAGGTGTTACATTGGAGCGATTAACAGAGGGTCTCTCTCCCAGGCATTGTGCCTTATCACTTGTCGGTGAACCTATCATGTACCCAGAGATTAATGCACTTGTAGATGAGCTGCATCGGAGACGGATTTCTACGTTTCTAGTCACAAATGCTCAGTTTCCTGAAAAGATTAAAATGCTGAAACCCATTACACAGGTTTGTGTGCCCCTGTTTTATTGTCTTACATCACAGTATTTGTGTATTTTTTGGGAATTGCTTGTTGACTTCTTCAATGCATTCAGTTATATGTAAGTGTGGATGCTGCAACTAAAGAGAGTTTGAAGGCAATTGACAGGCCACTTTTTGGGGATTTTTGGGAGCGATTCATTGTAAGTATCTGATCCACTTGAAACTTTGGATTCCCAATTTTTTATGCCTTTCTTAGTTTTTGTATGCCCTGAAGTACCAAATGTTTTTACCAGGGGTATTTTGGTACATAATATTTTACTAATATAACTGGTTCAGAATTTTGATTCTCATGGAGCTCTTTGTTGGACAAAAAAAAAATGTTCCAACCTATTGTCAGAGTCTAAATTCTGTATGAGTTTCAATAGTCAATCAATGAAACACTATCTAAAAAATCTTATTGGCACCATTCAGTTTCCTCTGGCATGATTGAGTATTTTTGGTGTTACTTATGTGCATGCTTGAATTTTGTTGCCAGGATTGTTGGACAAAAAAAAAATGTTCCAACCTATTGTCAGAGTCTAAATTCTGTATGAGTTTCAATAGTCAATCAATGAAACACCATCTAAAAAATCTTATTGGCACCATTCAGTTTCCTCTGGTATGATTGAGTATTTTTGGTGTTACTTATGTGCATGCTTGAATTTTGTTGCCAGGATTCCTTGAAATCTCTCAAGGAAAAACAGCAACGAACTGTTTATCGCTTAACTCTGGTGAAAGGGTGGAATACAGAAGATATTGATGCTTATTATAACATCTTTAGCATTGGAAATCCTGATTTTGTTGAAATCAAAGGAGTTACATATTGTGGATCGTAAGTTTTCTTTTCTTTGGTTTCTAAGTAGTCTTATCATTTAAAATGGTCGAGTTCTATAATCAGAATGATCTATTGACAGGTCTGCTACATCAAAGTTGACCATGGAGAATGTGCCATGGCATGCTGATGTTAAGGCTTTTTCAGAGGCCTTAGCTTTGAAAAGTAACGGGGAGTATGAGGTGGCATGTGAGCATGTCCACTCATGTTGTGTTCTCCTGGCAAAAACTGACAAGTTCAAGATCAATGGCCAGTGGTTCACATGGATAGACTATGAAAAGTTTCATGATCTGGTGTGTGCCTCTAACAATTATATACTCTTAAGAGTGCCTTTTGGGTGATAATATTTGTTCATTCATCCGTTCTTATGGAAAATTCAGGTGGCTTCCGGAAGACCTTTTGACAGTAAGGATTACATGGCTGCCACACCTTCATGGGCTGTTTATGGTGCAGAGGAAGGTGGATTTGATCCGTATCAGTCTCGATACAAGAAGGAGCGTCATCACAGATCAAACCAGTGACGACCAGGTTTGGATCAGTATGGAGTTTTAGGGAACAGTTTTGATTGTAGTTTTAATTCTTTGAAACAGTTTTGCACAACATGACTGCAGTCTACTGATATAGGCACAAGTTATTGTTGAAATGTTGAAATAGTTTATCCTCCTTGTATTCTAGCTATCTTCTGCTTGTTTTTGGGAAAATTTTACTCTAATACTTTATGTTTCAGCAGTCTTTAGTTTTTCTAAACACCCTTAGCAGTCGAGTCGATGAAAATGTTTTTCCTGTGCTCCCTACCGTGTTGTCATCCATTTTGGCTCTATTATCCTTTGAACCTAGTAGTAATATTTGGCGATGTATCCTTGCCTCCGTGGCCCCTGTATTATTATTGCTGAGGTTTTTTTTTATTAATTATGTAATTGTTGTTCGCTGGGTCATTCTATAAATGGAAAATTGTTATCTTCGGACCCCTCCAAATATCGTACACGTCTTTGACAAAAAAAATATCGTACACATCTTTACACATCACCCACCTCGTTCATGCATTATTAATATCATGTTGTCTCCTCCTGAAGTTTATTTAATAATTTATGATTGCTACAAGGCAAAGGAAATTATGTCATATCAGTGAATTTATTTTACGAGCATGGTTCAGCCAATTGTAGATATTCCCATTCATGAGAATTTTCAGTTCTACCGAACAGACCACCCAAAAATTGAAGGAAAAAAAAACCTCTTTCAAAAGATTAGACCGACAAAATGAAGGGCCCATAAATGAAATATTTTGATATTAGTTACATGATTATTTCATTAAATTTAACTGAAGTTACTATTCATATGAATCTTATGCTTAATATGAAATTACTATTCATATGAATCATGTGGTTAATATGAATATTCACATTTATGATTCATATGACACCTTCATCATAGAATGATTCATGTCTTCATCTCTCTCTCCTGTCTTGTTCTTGTGTGTATAAATTATAATAATGTTCTTGTACACACAAAACGAAGATGAAAAAAAAGAGGTTTTAGTAAGTTCAGTTGATCACGCATTTGTCGGTTTGAAAGCCGTCTGGTTTAAGAGCATCTCCACCCATAAGGGGTAAGTCTAGGGCAGCCTTGCCTTTTTTGTTTCCACCCCAAAGGATAAGGGCAAGGGCAAACACTATTTATTTTAATTTTTTCCCCTATTTTTTATACTTAAAAAATTAATTTGGATAAAATTTAATACTAATAAAATTGTTAGGTATGTATAAAAAAATGTTTCTGATTTTTTTTATATATTTTTTCAGAGTTTTTGGATTGTTTTTAAATTTTTTTGGTTGCTGACGTCAGCAAAACTGGGCTTCAGCCCAGGCAAGATTTGCCCTTGGGCTTGCCATAACTGGTGGGACCCACGCAAAACCGAGCTGGAGGCTGCAGCGCTGGAGCGACTTGGGCTTGCTCAGGGGGCCTTTTGCCTGGTTTTTGGGTGAGCGCTAGAGTTGCTCTAAACTGTTAATGCCGATTTGAAACAGCCATTAATTTTTTATTTAATTATTGTTTTATCTCCTGAAACGGGCACTCAGTCTCATTTTACCTATGAAACTGAAATTTTCTCACTTAACCTTCAGAATCTCTAAAAATTGATAAAATTTTCTCACTTTACCACTTCCATCCATTTAACCGCACAAAACTGTAAAATAGTTTTCGACTAAAACAAAACCATTAAATGAACTGACGTGTCATGTGCATTTAAATAATTTTAGCTATTAAAAGACTTTAATTAAGCCTTGATGAGATATAAGATCTCCATATGCGGCAACAATCAGAAATCGCAATGTCTATGGACCATCGAGCTTACCGCAACTCTAATCCTATTCAAGCTCTATCATCCTAATAATTTTTTTTTTTCAAAAAAATGTTACTTAAAAATAGATGAATAAGAAAGAAAAAAAGGCCCACGATGACATTGCTCAATTTAATTTGCTGTTGTAGAAAGTGTCGTACAACCCATCGCGCCTCAATCAAACAGTGTCTGGTTTGAGTTTATATTCAGGTGGGCACAACAAGTTGACGAGTGGAAGCAGGAACCATGGACCCCACCCCAAAAAAATAAAAACCACGTACAGACGCGGCTTCAGCCCTGCGCCAATCCATCCATCCTACTCTCTCATCTTCCTCGAACAAAGTTTCTGAAACAATAAAAGAAAATTACTTTGTCTTATAAATTGGACTTTTCTTCTTCTATTTTTGTTGCCCACAGGAAAATAAGAAGCTGCTTAGTAATTAAACACGTCCTGCTGTAAGCTTATGAGCTTTACTTCCACATTACATCCTTCTTTGACTTTGTCCATCGTTAAGACTCAATGGACGAGACAGTAAGCTAAGGCACCTAACGCGCCCATGTAACCCCTAACTGCCACGTCCTCCCTATCAAAACCACTTATTGGCTTTTTGGAAAGAAAAAAAAAACCACTTATTGGCTTCCTGAGGCGGCTAGAGCTATATTTATAAAAGCAGCTTTTCTGGTAGCTTGGATTGGAGTGTTTTTCTTTTGCTTCTTAGTATTAGAACGTGAGTATCACGTGCCAGATGCTGCGATTTGGAACTTGGCATCTACTGGGAATTACTCAGAGCTGGCACTGGCAGTAGGTAACTCAGCAAGAATACGATTTCTGTTTCGATCTTCCCCACCTCCAGATTGCAATCTTCTTCTTTCTGAGAAAACCCCAAACGCTTTCTCACTCCTCATTCATTGCCCCCTATTCCCTTGTACATAATTCATTTTCATTTCTATTGTTTTTCTTTCTTTCCCCTTTCAACCTAGAAGTAAAATAACACACAAACTTCCATTATCCTCCAATCCTCAAATATACACATGTGAAAGAAAATAATAATAATAATTTTGATGATAGGAAGCTGAACTAATATATTTTCATCAACCAACAAAGACACAACAAACCCAGTTGCTCAATCTCAGTACATGAGCTACGAATCAATATAAAAGTATCAAATCCATGTCTTTTTAATCTTTAACAACTTGGAAAGTTTTTTGCATACAGAAAAAGAAGTTATGATAATATATAGATAGATAGATAGATAGATAGATAGATAAAAGCCAAGTCCACCTCTTTCTCTTCTCACGTGTTGTATTATCAATCAATTATGCAAAAGAGAAAGAAAGTGAAATAATAATCAAACCCAGAAGCTGCAAACCGAAGGGAACATCTCAAAGATCAAAACTTTTTTGTTGCAGACATAACGTAGAAAGAGGGAAGAACAAATTTTACCATGAAAGTAACTAATTTAGCTACTCTTTCTGGGTTTGCTTTTCCGCCTCGCTCTACTTCTTGAAGGCTGCCTAGCTTGTCCCTCTTCCTTTTTAGCACCTCCTCTCACAGAAGCCGATGAGGGTTCTTCTTCTTTTATCTTTGGCTGCTCTTGTTGTTCTTGTTGTTGATCTTCATCCTCGGTGGCTTTTGCTTTTTTAGACTGTTCTTCAACATCTTCAGCTGCAGCAGCAGCTTCTTCTGTTTGTGGTGTGGATTGTTCTTCAGTGCTTTCAGTTTTCTCAATGATCTTGCGAGGTCTTCCTCTCTTTCTTGGGGTATGAGGCTGAGGCTGTGATTGCTGCTGCCCTTCATCTCCAGTTGATGGAGCTTCAGCTATAGCTACTGAAAGCTCCTTCGTTTTCTGAGGCTTCTTCTTACCCATAATAGATTTTATTTTCTCTATCAAATAAATAATAACAATAAAGCTTTTGATAATTATAATTCCAAGACAACAACGTTTCTCTTAATCTGAATTCTCAATAGGAAATTAAACCCCACACCGCCAAGAAAATCCAATCTTGAATAAACCCTTAGCTTCTTTCTCTCTATCTCTCTCTCACTGAGGTCTCAATGGGGAGAGCAACTAGACTCGTATCTTTGACCTGCACCTAAATTCTGGAAATCCCATTAAAAATAATCTCTTTGAGTCATATCCAAGACCCAATAAAAATCGACCTCCGCCTACTATCTACTGATTAAAATAACCAAATAATCTTTAAAAGCTCAAAGGCCAATGAAATAATTATATTTCGCTTTTTTCCTTTGTCCATTTTTCTATATAAATAATTAAGCTAGAAAAGACAAGGAGGAAATGAGGTCGAAAGGCAGTGAGAGAAAATAAGAGCCTCCATCCATCCATCAGCCTCTTATGAAAATATATGGGGTGGCTGAGCCTCAGGGTAACCATATATTTACCATGGTTAGCGTATTTTTTCTTTTTATATTTTATTTTGTTTTTGGGTTCGATTATTAGCTAGCTACAGGCTACAGGCTACAGGCTACAGCTAGGGCTTCAGGGTTGGACCAAAGGGTAAATGGCTTGTTTTTGTTTTTGTTTTATTATTATTAGTATTATGGTGATGAAGTTTGAAAAGAGGGGAGGGGCATGTGCTTTGTATTTTTACGTGGGTAAAGATGGATGCACTTGTACTGTACCATTCAGACTCAGTGTTGCAGTCTGACCACCAGTGTCGCTTCCCCGGGTTTCGTGCCCTTTTGAGCTTTGATACCCTACTTCTACTTCTTAGCTGTACCCTACATACTACCTCTTGACCTTTGATGTTTGATCTTTCATCTTTGATGGATTGATGGATGGATGGATGGATGGATAGAAATCGATCATCATCATCAATATTCGTTTGAGAGAGAGAGAGAGAGTGCCCCACTTTATCAGCCTTCATCATTGATGCGTATGCGTTTGGCACCAGTCCCTTTGTTCTTATTTCTATTCCTACGAAATTAATTAATTAAAGGAAGAAAAAGAAACACACAAAATCCACTACAAAATTAATATATGACTATTTGAGCAAGCCTGCTTATCCAAATAGCGAGTTGATTTTTTCGCTCTCTTTTTGTCTATTTCTATACCTTTTTTTTTCAAAAAGAGTAGCCGTGACAATGATACTAACAATTCCAACTAATAATATGGTTTGTCACTCATTAATCATCAACCATCATTTGGGTTTTCTTAGAGCATCTCCATTAGACTTCTATCCTCTTATCTCTAGTTACTTTGGCTTTAAAGAAGAAAAATCCTCCTTCCATTAGACTCTCTACTTGACTCTTCATTTTGGAGAACCAACTTTTGGCTCTCTACATCTAGCAAAGAGGAGAGAGAATTTGACTAGAATGAGAGAGAAAAATGGGAGAGAGAAAAATGGGGAGAGAGATAGAGATATTTGGGAGGTTAGTGGGTTTTTACTTTTTTTAAAAATATATTTGATTTGCAAGAGAAAGATAAAATAATAATAAAATATTTTAGATTAGCCAAAATAGAGAATATTGCTGGATAAAACACATTTTTAAGTAGTTTACTATAATAGCTTTCCAGCTATTTTAGCTAAAATTTGATTAAAATTTGGAGACTCTCTTGGAGATATAAAATCAGAATTCATCAAAAAAAAATTCAGAAAACCAGAGGGTTTTTTTATTTATTTGAAAAAAAGGAGGGGTGGGGGGGAGTTGATGATCTAGCAAGGCTCAAAATGTTTTGTGGGCCTGGCATGCGCGCTAATTGATAAAAGAAGGAATTAAATTGAGTTTTCCATACTAGTGAATGGCAATATAACAAAAGTACTAATAAACATTTTGCCTCTTTTATGATAATAACAGTACTAAAAAAACATTTCATTTATATGTATATAAGGTCGGGTTGCCGAAAGTTTTTTAAGATTTATTTGACCGACCAACAAAGTCAAAGTTTGTAAATAGTCCTCGTAAGTTCGTAACTCTCACGCGAATCGTGGAAAGTTGCGTAGACGCGTCATCCGACTTGTCTCGTAAGCATTGGACAGCTGCCGACGGCAAATATGTGATGGCCGGTGGATCAACTATTACAATTTTAATCCTATAATTTTTCCAAACTGATTTTAATTTATTTTCGTCTAGAAACAAGTGGGACTTCACAGATGATTTGTTATCGTGATGTGACATTATGAAGCTGCCACATGTTGTCAAGGTCAAATGGTCAACGAGAGGTTGAGCAGCTGCCACATTTCTTCTTTCTTAAAGGAGGCTAATCACAATATAATAATGTATGACATTCTACTACAACATCTGTTATATAAAGTTTAAACTAAGCAAGTTGTATTAAACATATGTTACCAAATTCAATAAGGCCAGATTGGGTTTGTTCTTCAACTACCCAAACCTGCAATGGGTTACTTATGGGCCCTACATATGAACGCTTTGAATTTCATTACAATTTTACTTCAAGCCCAAAGCATTTGGACTAGAAATGGCCATTATGATCCTTTGTTTTTGTGTTATTAGACTTGTTTAAATAGCACCCACCAAAGAAAAGATAAATACAATGAGAAGAAGGTGATTCCATACATCAAATCATTGCAGGCTTAGCTAAGTTGGCTAGGGTGAGTGTGCTTCCTATTTTATATCCAAATTTGTAAGAGTTTGTGTGTATTTAATTCAAATTTCAATTTACTTTAAAAAATACATCAAAATCTAAGTGTATTTAATTATAACTTTTACAAAGTTTAGGTATATTCAAAAATCATTAATTTTGAATGAATTAATGAGTTACCCGATTTTGTTAGAATTTAAAGTGGTAAGTATAAATACAAAAGGCCCTGACAAATCTTATGTCAACCCTAGGGCCCTATTTGGTTCATGGGAAAGGAGGCTTGAAGATGAGAAATCAATTGCTTTTCCATGTTTGGTAAGTTCAAACATGGAAAATGATTGCTTGGCAAATGGGAAAGTAGGGGGAAAGTAGGGGGAAAGTGAAGCACTCCTCCTAACTTGGGTTTTGTTTTCCCTCATCATGGGAAAGTTTGGAAAAATGAGCAAACATTAAATGCACATTTTTCATGATCATTTTGTCCCCATTAATAATTTAGAATTACAATATATCATTAAATACATTCTTTTTTTATTTGATTTAATATGTGTATAATTGAAAAATTATACAAACTTTGTTTTTCATTCCTACTGAAAACAAACATGGGAAATGAAATAAAGTGATATCTTTCAGTTACTTTCCCGGCATTACCAAACGTGGGAAATGAATATTCTATTTCTCATCAATTGGGAAATTACATGAGAAGTGATTTCCCCTCAAATCCATTCCTTGAACCAAACGGAGCCTATAAACTTTGAACATGCCCTACACTTTCCATTCTTTGAACATGTGTGCTTATCAAGTGGAGGTAAAAAATCTTCTCTTTTTCTATTACACTTTCATATATGTATGATCTCTTATCGATAGTCTTCCCAATAATTGTTGTTGTTGTTGTACATCATATATCATAAATCTTCAATATCGATATTCTTTGAATGTGTGTGTAGACATAAAAAAATTTATCAATTAAAATTCAGAATTTAACTAGTCAAAATCGACTGGAAAAATCGTGGATCCCACATAAAATACACGTGACACATGACTCACCAAGACAAAGACGGACGCCGGACATGACACATGTCAGCATCTAAGAGCTTCATCAATCAAATCAAATCACACGCCAAAAAGGAATTAATTATCCTTAATTGGTCATCTTCCTAAATCATGAGTTAATTTCTTTAAATGAAGGATTTTGACTCATTTAAGAGCTAAATTAAATCAATTAGCTCAAATTAAATCAAATCAGAAAGCAATCCCACAAATCAAGGGATTCATATTGGGGATTCCAAACCAAGACCCAATTCTTGGCCTATAAATACTAGGCTCTCATTCAGAAGAAGGGACCGGGAAAAAAGGAGACACACACACTCTGGAAAACCAGAAAGCTCTCAGGCCTAAAGCAATACCTAAACTCTCAAGTTCTTCATCAAGCTCGTGGAGAATCAACAAGCATAACAAACACGTGCCGATTCCTTCACCCCAAAGCCGAAGACTTTCCACCGCGTGACACTACTCGTGGTCCTGACATGCTCGAGATCAAGCCGTGACGGCCCTCGACGAAGTCTCAAATTCCGATTCAAGATCAAGTGCTTGGCACCCTTGAACCGTACACACCCTTGGAGATTGAATCAGAGGAAATTCTTTTATTTTTGTAAAAGAATACCAACAGAGATTGTAACCTACACACTTGATAAATCAATACAAATATTATTTTGTACACGTGTTCTTATCTTATTTGTCGCAGGAAATTTCGTGTTTACAAATTTGGCACGCCCAGCGGGACCATCTCTACCTCTCATCTCTTTCTCCAAGTTCCAAACCCAATGAGTCCAGTAAAGGCGATGGCTTCCAAGAAGGTTGATATTGTTCTCGCCAACATAGGCAAGATCATTAACACCTCTACTGCATGCAGAGACTCTGCCGGTGTTGTTACTCGAAGCAAGACGAATGCCTACCTTTCAAGCCGACCCACTGCTTCCACTCCACCTCCGTCCAAGTCGAAAGAAGCCATTGAGAAGCACAGGATGGTCATCACCGTAAGCAAGGCCAAGGCGATATCCGCACCTCAACAATGAGAAGAAGGTGATTCCATACATCAAATCATTGCAGGCTTAACTAAGTTGGCTAGGGCGAGTGTGTTTCCTATTTTATATCCAAATTTGTAAGAGTTTGCGTGTATTTAATTCAAATTTCAATTTACTTTAAAAAAATACATCGAAATCTAAGTGTATTCAATTATAACTTCTACAAAGTTTAGGTATATTCAAAAATCATTAATTTTGAATGAATTAATGAGTTGCCCGATTTCGTTAGAATTTAAAGTGGTAAGTATAAATACAAAAGCCCTGACAAATCTTATGTCAACCCTAGGGCCCTATTTGGTTTATGGGAAAGGAGGCTTCCATGTTTGGTAAGTTCAAACATGGAAAATGATTGCTTGGCAAATGGGAAAGTATGGGGAAAATAAAGCCCTCCTCTTAACTTGGGTTTTGTTTTCCCTCATTATGGGAAAGTTTGGAAAAATGAGCAAACATTAAATGCACATTTTTCATGATCATTTTGTCCCCATTAACAATTTAGAATTACAATATATCATTAAATGCATTCTTTTTTTATTTGATTTAATATGTGTATAATTGAAAAATTATACAAACTTTGTTTTTCATTCATATTGAAAACAAACATGGGAAATGAAATAAAGTGACATCTTTCAGTTACTTTCCGACATTACCAAACGTGGGAAATGAATATTCTATTTCTTATCAATTGAGAAATGACATGAGAAGTGATTTCCCCTCAAATCCATTCCTTGAACCAAACGGAGCCTATAAACTTTGAACATGCCCTACACTTTCCATTCTTTGAATGTGTGTGCTTGTCAAGTGGAGGTAAAAAATCTTCTATTTTTCTATTACACTTTCATATATATATATATATATGATCTCTTATCGATAGTCTTCCCAATAATTGTTGTTATACATCATATATCATATATCTTCAATATCGATATTCTTTGAATGTGTGTGCTTCTTTTTTTCCCAATAGTTGCTGTTGCTGTTACAAATAAAAGCTTCTCTTTGAATAGTTGCTATTGTTGTACATCATATATCGATGTACAATAGAATCCCAATTATTCCTTCTTCTTTTTTTAATTTTTTTATTTTGGTTGTTGTTATTTTTTATTTGTTTATGTACATCATTAGTTTACATTCATTTAAAGTAGATATCGCTAAGGACCTTGCCTGAGTTCGAGTCATAGTATATGTGTTGTGTGTGTGAGTTTAATATATTATCGCCCATTTCAATAGAAAATGTCATTAAAAAAAGTAGATTATCGTATATATATATATATATATATATATATATATATATATATATATATATATACGATAATCTACTCTCTTTTGGGTGATAAGTGATTTTTGGGGTGATAAGTGATTTTTTTGCCTGTTTGGCATTACTTATTTGGGGTGATAAGTGATTTGTTTAAAATTTTGGGAAGCCCATCTCGTTTGGTAAACTATGAGAAAATCACTTATTGTTAAAATTGTTATGAGAGAAGGTTATAAAAGAAAGCAACTAATGAGGTGCTTTCATTTTCTAATTATGCAGGAATCAGTTTCGAAGAGACGCTGTGTTTAATGATTATGCATTAATTATTTTTTGATTATGCTGGAATTAGTATCAACAACACTTTTAACAAAAAGTTTATCAAACGCCAAATTGTTTTCTCTTACAACAAATCTGACAGCGATTATTTTCACAGCACAGAAATGCCAAACTGTCCCAGTTTTATCCTTCAAAGAAGGAAAATAAATAAATTTAAAGCCATTAATTTCTCACTAAGCATTTTGGCCATGCCTATCCCTTTCAGAGACAGCAGCCTCGTGAGTGCAAATTCTTTGCCTCCCAATCGGATAAGATGATGAAGATGAATAAAGGTCAGAGAAGGCCCATATCACCATCCTCCTACAAAACCCATCACCCCATTTCAGACATTTCTTTGGAGACTTTCAGAATACACACACTTCAACCTTTTTTCGACCCAAAAACAGGAAATAGACTTCGCTTTTTTATTTTGTTTGATTTTTTTGACGACTTGGGTCACTAATATTGGTAGCCACGAATTCTGGAATCAGAGTATCAAAATATTCAACCTTGGAGTTGGAGGTGGACACCGGAAAGCGATTTTGTTTTTTTGAGAAGTCAATCTCTTTTGCTGAGATTGTGGATGGAATTGAAACAATTACTTGGTAAGTTTGGTTTATTTCAAATTTCATTTCATAGCCATTTATTTGTTTGTGGCTCTGTATGGTTTGAGAGCAAGAGACATTTGGCTGCTTGCGTGACGTGTGCGTTGATGGCTAATTGTGGGCGGTTTTGCAGCATATATGTATATGTGTGTGTGTGTTTTTTTTTCTTTTCAATGCTTTGTAATAATTTCTTGAAAATAATTACAGAGTCGTATATATTGAGTTTCAGTTCGTTTGCTTTCTTTTGAAACTGCACGGAATTGAATTTGAAGACGGAGATGTGAATTGTTCAGTTCTTGTTTAATTCCAGGAGCTCCTGGTGGGTCTCCCTGTTTCAATCCCCTGAACAAAAAATATACATATATCTTTTTCTTTTTTTCGGTTGAAGTTTCTTTTTCGTGGAAGATTATGTTAGTGCAGTGTTAAGCTTTAAACTTCAATCTGTAAAACAAGTGTTTTTCCTATTTTCTCAGCTTGTTCAGTCAGTTTTTGTGGATATTTGATTCGAATTGGATTGATTTGCTATATTTTTTGGCTAACTCTCTGTGCTAATCCTATTTCTGTACATATCTTTAGCTTTTATGAAGTTAGACATCTGTTTATCTTGCACAAGGAGAGTGAGAATGTATATTTTTCTTTTCAGATTCTATTTATGAGCCTGTATAGCTGGATTTCCCTTTCAGTTGTGAGTTTGACTTATTTTTTTCCTCATTCCAAGGGTTTTTGTTCCTAAATTTAGGTTTCTATTTTTCTTTTTCCCCTTAAAATACGTTTTTGCTTGGAAAGCCAACCTTTTCTTCATTATGTTCTGGTTTCATGGATTGGAGTTGACCATCCGGATTTCTGGGGTTTATTATTTGGTGTGATTATCTGAACATAGAAAATATTCTTGTCTTTTGTTAACAGATTTCTTATGCCAGTCTGAGTTCACCTTGTATAGTTCATACTACAATGACATCGCCATTTTAGTCAATATTGAGAGATTTAAGTAAGGATCACCCTCCTTAACAATGGATGGTTTGAATGGAAGAGCGAACAATGGGGAAGTTGCCAATCCTGACCTCCAGATTATTAGATACTCTCCTTACCAGCCCTGCAGTAAATTAGCTTCATCCTGGTTTGATCTGAGAGTCTTCTATGTGAGGGTTAGCAACTTTAAGGTCGATGATTCGACCCCAAAGCATCTTACTCTCAACCACATTCCTCTATTCCCAGATACCCTTTTGGAAATCAATGGTGCTAAAAGTAGCATTTTTTCTGAAGGTGTCTCTTCACATCTTAGAAGGGATCGGGTCGATAAGAAATCTGAAGAAGCCACATTTGTGAATACAGACAGCATAAGGCTGACGGGAAGTGCGAAATTTGAGGTGTTTGACAAAGAAGATCTCATCCTGTCTGGGGTGTTAGATATGTCTAATAGCAATGGTTTCACTGGTGAATCAAAAAGCAATGCCAAGCGATGGAGCATGAATTGTGAATCAGAGATTACCGCTGGCACTGGATTTTTGAAGGGGAAACAACTTGGTGGCGCTGAATTACCTGCACCAACCATTGAGGTTTACATCACAGGCTGCTTCTCTGGGATACCAATCATCTTAACCAAGACCCTGCAGCTTAATTTCCGGAAGAAACATAATAGGATAAGCACGCTGGATGCGATCCCCGAGTACGAGACAACTGAATGCCAGAAAGATGTCTCTCCTGGGCTTGATATGGAGGTACTAACTGAAATTTGTGTGATAATATGTTCTCTCAGTTTTTTGCCTTAGTTGCGTTCATATGGTGTCTTAGGGCAGTGTTGGCATATGCATGTTGTAAGGGGCTAGGTTCTGATTCTCCAAAATAGTTTCCTGTGTTCATCTAGTGCTTCAGTCTAGGCTCACCATTTGTTTGTTATCATGGAGAAATTCGTCTGAAGTTTTGTTCTCCAGTCCTTATAGTCATATGGGTAAATGAGGTTATTGAACAATCTCTTCGTGTGAGAGGCAGGGCTCCGTGATCTGAAACTATATAGCGGTATGGGGAAATTGTTGCTCTTTGTTACCTTTTTGTTGCGGGTCTTTTGACTGCCTGTGCTTCCCGCTCAGAAACACGTTTCTTGTTACTGAAATCCCTTATTGTTATACAAGCACTTGAAAACAGAATCTTATAATGGTTTGTTATGGCACATGGGTCTCATGGGCAGGGCACAGTTTTCAAGTGATGGGGTTATACTCAATTGCCCATTTTGTTTTCTGTTGCTTTGTTTTTCACATCCTTGTTTTTCTGGAGTCAGACTTGGATTGGCCTCATCCAAAGACACGTGCCAATGGCCTGTCGTTGTGGGGACCACATTCTGCTGGGTAGTCGTAGACAGTGCTCTGAGGTTGGATTGGATTGGCCTTTTATTGTCTTGGATTGTTCATAAGTTGTGTCCTGTGTCCATTAACAAATCGGACTGAGCTTGTTAACTTTGATCCATAGTTTGTACCCTAACTCTCCCTCTTCTCCCTTTAGATCGGATAGGTAATGAGGGAAAGAAGTTAGTAGTTGAGAGCTTTAATTACCCTGGTTAGGATGGCATCCATTAAATTTTTTCAGCTGGTTTCCCTCTTTGTTAAAGAGGGTAAGGAAGGGGTAAATAATTAGACCTTATGTCGTCCTTCATTTGTTGGATATCATTCTTTGTAATCCTTATCTGATGCTTTTAACTGTTTCTATCTCTTTTATTTTCATTATTTATTCTTTGCTTGGGGTGTTGGATTCCCTAATCTTTCTTGAATTACAGGTAGCAGAATACGGAAACTACAAGCCAGAGAATGAGGAAGAGTACAGCAACCTGTACTGGAGGAGGACAGAATATATGGATGGGGAAGATGGCGAGCTCTCATGGTTCAATGCTGGTGTGAGAGTTGGCGTCGGTATTGGACTCGGCGTTTGTCTTGGAATTGGTATCGGGGTCGGTTTGCTGGTCCGTACTTACCAAACGACCACTCGAACTTTCAAGAGGCGGCTGGTGTGATTCCTTTAATCTGGGCATACTCGAATTCCAAAGGCAGCTAACTTCGTCTATGTCTGACATGCATCTTGAACTACAGATTTTGACTTAGCACTGTTTGTGTAGCTGACAGTTATTTGTTTTTGTATTTTCTCTGTAATTTTCTCCATAAACTCTTGATGAGAGGTTTGTTTAGAAGGGCAGGGTATGATAGATATCTAGTTCCTGTGTAATGGAAAGGGGTAACAGTCCTTTATTTGGCCGCCAAAGTATATACCTTGTATAAAGATTGTATTTCGTTGTAAATAAGATCTCTTTCTCCAAAGCTAGCAAAGGCAAAAGCTATATTGTTTCAATGTTACTTCCGCTTATACTTTCAAGAGATTACGTTCACATGAATATCCCGAAGACTTGCTTTAATGTCAAGGAAACGTCATTGGGTAGTGTAGAGATGGCGTAGTGGTGGGGGTTCATTACGAAAAATTGATTAAATTGGGATCTGATGAGACATAAAAATGTATTTCAAGATCTGTTTTAATTTCTCAATTGAAGTCAAATGATCCAATCACTTTGGCATAGTACTTGAGAGGTATATATCACATAAGGAACAATATCCATATAATAAAATAAAATAAAATCAGATTGCTACTTTGTTTTTTAAATGGTAATGTAGTCACTAAACATGTCTAGTAGTAATGTGGTCTCTCTCACCAAGGCACTCAGATACTTCTCCTGCAAGAGAAAAGGTCCCCAAGGAACTAATAAAATTCCTGCCGGATTGTTGCTTGCAGGCTTTAAGCTCATGTTAGCTGACCAGCTCACCCAATTAGTCCATCTAACTTATTCTCATATACTTATGAGCTCCTGCTATGGAGGTTTCAGGTGACGATTCAGCTGGCTACCGGTGCAAGGCACACCGGTTCAGGAGCCACCTCGGCTCCAGAATGCCCATTACCATAATGTGGTAGCTTGTCATCGCGACCCCAAAAGGCAGCTGATCTCACATCATCTTGAGTCATTAATTTCGAGAACTCCTCATGGTCATAGTTTAGTATGGCATGCCCTCCAAACTCAGTAGGGAGATTTTCCTCATCAAAATATTGCTTCATAAGCTCCACGCTGTCTTTATTCTTCGGGTAAACAAACTTGACCTTGTGGAATGTCTTGTTGTCCAAGAAGTACTTGACAATCTGCACCAACAGAAAAGGGCAACACAGCAATTATTATAATAGAAAACTCTAATAACATGAACACAAAAGCAGAACAAAAGTTACCGGGAAAATAGGAATCTCAGATTCTCAATTCAATTATCGCTCAGAATTTGAATGATTTCAAAATCATAACAGTAATTTGATTTCATATTGTTGACGGAAAAAAAACAAGTGGGAAGCAACTCTTAAAATTTAAAACATGTTAATTTGGAACAGCTGAGAAAAGATCACAAGTTAATGGAGACATCTGCTTCATATCAACAATAAACTTATAGGCCTAGTAGTTTGTGTCTTAATTTGTTCTGTCTGGGAGCATGTGAAGGAAAGGTCCACAGCGTTAGCATGAACCAAGAAGACTATTGATCCTTGTGGCAGAGGTGATATTAATGAAGCAGCGAGAAGCAACTAGGAAGAATAAAACTCAAACCTTCCAAAATGCTTCAAAAATCCGCGGGGGATTGTAGAGAAATGCTACGGCTAATCTCTCAGGGTAGTGGTTCTGTAAAATATTGATGGTGTCTCGTGCAGATTTGACAGGCACGGTAGTACTTAGCGTCCACCCCGTGAAGTCTATCAACCACGCCATCTGTTCTTGGCCCTCAGGAAGGTTGAAGACAGCATTCTCTATGAGATAGACTAGATGACGCATTTGATTGTCTATTGATACCGTGTTCTGCGACATTTCTAGCAGCATTAAACTTCAGCCTAATGAAGAAAGCTGAAGGAATTAACTATATGAATTGACAACGCTTAATACCTGCATTCCTGGTCTAAGGATAAGAACAGTCCTCCCGCTACGATCACGAAAACTTGCTCTGTAAACTTTTCCAGTCTCACCCTCATTTGCAACTTCGCGCTGACAATATAACCCATGTAAATAAGTCAGCAGAAATTTAAAGCATGAAACAGAGACCATTGTAATATGGAAAGCGATTTACCCAGCAGATTTCCTCAGGCTTGTAGGTTGATCTCCACTTAAGCGTTTCTTCCAACATTTTCTTGGCTTTGTCTACATTCCAATTCCGTGCCTCCAAATATCTCCTGAAGCATGCATCAGTGCAGAACTGTAAACTACGCCCGGATAGTGGTCCAATTGCAGCCTTCAGCTCGTTGATCTGCACTTAATTGCAGTATGAAGTCAACTCAGAAAGATTTCTTGGCAAGGTGAAAAGCATTTTCCCTTCAAAACTTTTAAATTTCAAACTTGTCATTACCTTCACTTCATGCTGCAATGGATCATTGTCTTGGTGATGGGAACTGCTCCAGAGGCGAAACATGCTCACAGATTGTTTGATACCACAATCGTTTGGAAATTGAGTTCAAATTCACCTAGAACATCAAAACATCACACAAGATAAGAAAGTACCATGCGTAATTAAGCAACAGAAAAGATTGAAATCGCATCACAAAGAGTGGCCAGATTGAACATTCAAGTTTGTTAAACAAAACATGAAGCATAACTTTGCTGAAAACCGCAAAATAAAAAGCAGTAATTCTGCATTTAGCAGAGAACCTCGCCAGCCAACAAGTAATTTAGCCACAAGGCCATAAACTTGACGATGTAATATATTGTAGGATGTTTGGTTTCATGTCATCAGTTTCCACGGTGAGATTTTGACATCTAAATAGGTTTTAGTGAATAATATAATACTGTAAATCAGAAACTAACCAGACCAGAGTGGTTTCAACTTACAATATCCCAAGAGTTGCAGAAAAAATTATAAATAAATGAAGAGCAATCACGCAAATTGCGCTATACATCATCAACTAATGAAACGTGATTCAACCAACCCCATCTTCCAAGAAAGAAAAAACAGACAAGACCCATAAGTCAAGTCAACAATGAAATAACTCAATGCTCCACAAAAAACTGAACCTGAATGAAAAAAATAATGACCCGAAAGAAATTTAAATGAACAATATTGATTGTTGACCGTTCAGCAGGAGTTATTTCCACATATGGGCCCCGGAAACAGGTGGTCTCTGTTTATATGCTTGTCTGCCTATAATAATCAATCCTTGGTAGTCAAAAGGTGAGTGTTCCATTTTCCAAGCTCAATTCTTTTGACTTTTATTAAGGCAATCCGGTAGAATCACAACAAACCCAGAAATCAGAATTGCTACTATGCATTACAAAAGAAAACAATTATAATTTAAAAAAATAAAACGAAATTTCACTATTAAGAAAACGAAAAAAAATCCCATCTTATGCATCAAACAATTTTCAAGTGAAATATGCAACATAAAAAAACAGAATAAAAGACATGAACAAATTGTTAGAGCGCAGACACATGAACAGAAAAACGAGCTCCAAAGAAAGATTTAAACAGAGAAAACTTACCTCCACCTGCAGCTCCAAGCCTCAAACCTTGCCAATTGCCAGGAAGAGAGGGAGAGAGAGAAGGGGGTTGTTTTGTTCACGAAAATGTCATGAATTACACATGAGAAGAGAGCCGGTGACGAAAATGAACAAGAAAAAGGGGGAAGACTGAACCTTTTTGGAGTGGCTTGTGTCCTGTTATGGCAGGTCCAGATATTTTGGCCCTCCAGAGTGGGAGAGAGTGGACTCACTCTCGTCTATGCTGCTTGCTGCTTCTTTCCTTTAGTTGGCGGCAATGTTAAAGGCACTGTCCGGTGTGGTTTCAAGCAATGACAGGCGGCCAAAGCCACCCCCACGTGTTATGTGCAACAGCTCAAGACAAGACGCGACAGGCAAGTGGCCAAGTGGTGACGGGTAAGTACGTACGCCTGTCAGTAGTTTTTCAACCTCTTTAGTAGCACGTATGGCCTGTGCGAGAGAATCAACGGTCCTGGTTTGCTGTCATGCAACGTGGCAAAACCTGAGTGGAGGATTTAACGATCTTCTTGGAACTCTCTGTTGGGTAAGTTGAAAAAGTGGAGCATGAATTTCTATGTGAACACCGACCCCAAAAAAAAAACCGAAAAGTTTGTGGTTGTGGAAAAACCAAAAAGATGTGGATTTTTCAAATAAAAATGGATTCTAGAAGGAGGTGTATTATTAATGAAAAGGAGATGACTTTAGAGCATCTCCACTGTAAGGGTATAAGAGCATCTCCACCCATAAGGGCAAGGGTAAGGAGGACGGCGCTATTTACGTGAATAGTGGCGGCGCTGCGTTTTTCTTCCATCCATTGGAAGGGCAGTAGGATAATTACTATTCACTTTAATTTATTTTCCTTTTTTTTACTTAAACAATTAATTTGGATATGATTTTCGGATAAGATTTTTGGTTTGTACGTCACTATTCATTATAAAATTCTCATATAAAATTCCGGATAACATTTTCGGATAAAATATAAAAATTTCGGATAAGATTTTGATTCTGCGTGTCATATTTATTAAAAAATTCACATCTCACTCATCCATACAATTGAAATACCTACTCACTCATCATAAAATTTAAATACTTTAGGTCCTCATAGTCCGACACAATTGAGTACGAAGGACGGCTCAATCATTGGTTGAGACGGTTCCACCAGATCACCACGTGGTGGAGGATGTAATCGTGCCATTATTTCCTCCACGGGCGCACCACGAGAACCGATTGCGGGCATTGTTTGCTTGAGGAGCCTTGTGTAATGGTTTTCTTCACGAATCGAATGAATCACGTGTCTTGAATTTTGAACAATTCTTCACAACGTCCTAACATTGGTGATTTTTGAATTTTTTATTACCAAATGCACAAAACCACATTTGTGCTTGAAGAATCTATTAAAAAAATAAAATTGTAAATCCAAGGAAAAAAAAAAGACATCAAATTGAATAAAACGGAAATTAGAAATTTGTTACCTCGTCACCAAGATTTTCACCGCTTGAATCATTTCTCTTGCTTTTGCCAACGCATCTCTCCATTTCCTAACTCTTTATTCAAAATTTTCCACCTACTAGCAAAGCCATTTCCGTCCTAGTCGAACTTGATCTTTCACAAAATTCTCCATGATTTTTCTCCACATATGAGAGAATTTAAATCATCTCATTGCTGTGAGAATGAACAACTTTGACTCCAACACTCACACAACAAAATATCTTCAACGGTTGTCCACGTGCCTCCGGCTTCACCTTTGGAAGAGGCCATGTATTTTTGACACAAATGGAATTTTGTGAAGGAGAAAAATTTTTGTGTGGAAAGTGAAAAATATTTGAAGGTGAAGAATTTGTATGGAGATTTATTGTGGAAAGTGAACAATATTGGTAGGTATTTATAGAAAAAATTTCAGAAAATTTTGGTATTTTTAAAAAATTCCTAAGGAGAAAAATATTTGGTGTGGAAAGTAAAAATATTGAAAGGAGATGAATTTGTATGCAAATTTGGTGTGGAAAGTGAATGGGTATGGTAGGTATTTATAGAAATAATTTCCAGAATTTTATTATATTTTTAAAAAATTTTTGCAATTTTTACAATTTTTAAACCCAAAAATAAACTCAGTAGTCGGATTGTGCAAAAATCCATCGGAGGCTCCGGTAGCGACACGTGTCAAGTAGCCGTTGGGCTCACGCGACGCGGCTGTTGAAATTTTTAACGTTGGCGCGTGCAATGCACGCGCCAACGGTAAAAAATTGAAAAAAGTTCGTTGACGTCATCCCGCCTTCGGGCTTGGGCTCGGGCAAGACTTGCCCTTGGGCTCGCCAGCTGGTGGGACCCACACCCAGCCTGGGCTCGGGCTGCACCGCTGGAGCTGGGATTTGGCCTACGGGCTGCCTGCCCCCAAACGCTGGAGATGCTCTAAAGGGAAATGTAAAAGACATTTACACTCACAATTGTTGGAAGTTGTTCTAATAGTTGGGTGTAAGAGTATTTATAATAGACTCTCTAAATCACATTTTTAGACAAATTTTAAGGAGGAATTAGAAAAATACAACTCCAACTATGCTCTTTATCCACTTCCTAAAATAAAAAAACCTCTATGAGTTCCTAAATCTAAGGAGAGATAAATGACTCCTAGTGGCTCATTATAATTTAATACTACTTTATTTAATGAGTATTTTCAAACCTTTAATTAATGTTAACTATTTTTTAATCGAGATTGACCAATTAAAAAAGAGTTATAGCATTTATAACTACCTAAACTAGAGAGAGTGATTCGAGTTTAAATTTTATAGAGAGCTCATAAAATAACTTTTATATGTTTTTAGCTAAATTTTAATTAAAAAGTAGAGAGCATGATTGTGGATGTTCTAAGTGAATGTAAATATAGTATTTGGCCGAAAAATGTATAAAAAAAGGACATTTACATCTAATTTTACATCCCTATTTATTGGGCTCTACATGCTAGAAAGGAGAGATAATGCAAAAATGATGGTTCTACCAAACATATAAAAGATGAAATAACTACTAAAATATCATAAATATCATTTTGCTTCAACTTGATATAAAATTATTTCCTTTTATATCATTTTTATATCTTCAATTTACATCTATCTCATGGAGGAAAAACGATATTTACATGTCTAAAAGTGTAAAGGAGAATTTACAGCTCTTGCAATGAAGATGAGTTATAGGGGTTTTACAATCGGAAGGCCTGTCTGTCACGTAGCAGGAGCCCCATTCCCCACTGGTCGTAGGTTAAAAGATCAAAGGAGGAAAAGTAAAAACCTGCGACTCTCGTCTTTGTTTGTTTGTTTGTCTGTGTGGGCGTATTCGATACGTGGTGGGTTCTCTGCGTCTTGTTGGCAAGTGGCAAGTCAATATCTGCCAACTTTAAACTAGAAATACTTTTATTTTCTGTGGTTCATTTGTCGTGTTGTGTTGCATAACTTGTTCGAATTCAGGCATCGAAAAGGCTGTACAGCAAGTTTGGTATGATTTATATTCTGAGGACGATAAGCAATTTGGTGTTGGCTTTTTGCACTGATAGCAAGAATACAATTCACATTCCCAACAAAAGAAGCTACCATACTGAAACATAAATCACAAGTGAATAGCAAAAGATTTTTCTTCGATAAAGACTTTCCAGAGAGAAAAATACAATCTTACTGACTTTGCAATGCTATCCCAAGTTATTCCTGGGGTATCAGGTTCTCTTTTGCCTGCTTAACATAAGGTAACGAAAGCAAAACCTCTACAAAATAGTTTCATTACCCAACTACATAAAACAGCCGAAATGATTTCATATAGAAAACAAATGAAAAAGTCGCTTGAATTGGTGTCTTAAAAATTGATTTAGTAAGGTCATCTCCAGTCATAGGGCTAAATGTAGTCCAAGGCTAAAAATTTAGCCCTCCAAAATATTAATTTTTTAAAGAACAGTGTAAGGCTAAAATTTTCCATCTCCAGCCATGCAAGGCTATATTTTAGTGTCATTCATATTTTATTATTTTAAGAAGCATGAGACCCACAAAAAAATGGATGGATTTGAATGTGCATTATGAAAGACATGCATGGGGTCCACAAAAATTTGGCTGCCAAAGCTAGGCTAAATGTGGGCTCGGTTAGAGGCTAAAGGTCAAATGTAGCCCTCCAAATTTGGTAAAATTTTGTTTAGCCCATGAATGGACACAGATTTTGCATTATTTTAGGGTTATATTTGGGATGTAGCCCATGACTGGAGATGGCCTAACGGATCCCGATGGATTCGAACCACCAACCTCCCAAACCTCTAAGTTTGGGCGCTCTAACCAATGAGCTTATGAATCCACACAAACATATAACACCCGTCCACGACCAAGCCACACCCAAATTATAGAAGCCCAACAAGGTAATGTTAGGCTTACTACCTTGTATATCACATTGTGTACCACTATTCTAATAGAGGTGAAACCCACCGATACAATGAAACCCACCTATATTAAAGATGTGGTACACAATGTGATATATAAATGTATCATCATTTACCAATTGTTGAAGGAAAAGACGTCCAGTTAGACCTTGTATATATATCATCTCCAATGACAACAATTTCAAGCATCAATATAATTACATAATATTTCAGGGTCCCCCTCATGGTCACATTCTATGTTGCATGGACACGGGTACAAGGACACAAAAACGCGACACAACGACACGTAAAATCTCACTGACACGATTAGGACACGACAATTAAAATAATAAAAAATTATAATAGTATATACTTATATATATATATATATATATATATATTTCAAAAAAAATTGCATATTCAATAACATAAAAACATTACTTTTGTTGAAGCAATGCACCGACAAAACATAAAAACACATCACATTAACTCTCTCTCTCTCTCTCTCTCATTTTTCGTTCTTTTCTACCTCTCTTTCAAGAATCCGATTCAAAGTAGACGTTGTCCTCTTTCCCAAGTGCACAACCCCTTTTTTGCAATACATAAATTTTTTCCATTTTTTTCAAGCCTTGTCTTGACTATGAGTTAACCGTGTTTTGACTATAAACACGGTGTTGACCATTGAACACGAGTGTTCGAGGAGTGTCCGAGTGTCTAAGTGTCCGACACGATGGCTCGACGGAGTGTCCGTGCAACATAGGTCATTAACACATTACAAAGGCAGTTCTGTAAGTCAAGTCAACAATGGGCTTATATCCACACAACAGACAACACAATACGGCTAATTTCAAATAGATGACAAATACGCATGCATAGTGGGTTCCATGGAGACAATTCCCGAACTAGTTGCAATTTACCTTTGATCCAAACAAACTGAATTTCAATATTGACAAGGCGCAAACCAAATTTCAAAAAACAACACGAGTTATGTTGTCTTGGCCTTTTGCTGATCACCAAATACTAGAGCACAAAAGAAGCGAACATTTCCATTACAAAGGGAGGTCCACAGCACAGCACAAGAATAGCAGAGATCAACAAATTACATCTCCATCCATGAATAGCTGAACAGCTACAGACAAGCAGATGCCATAATATTTAGTTCAGATCAATGACTGGTCAGGAAATTAGTCAGTATAGATGAATGCCGGTCATCAAACAGGAAAATTAAGTAAATGCTAGTATTTCACTTACCAATTATATATTCAGCCTCAAAACTGTGTTCTTCCAATGCATCAACCAGCAGGACAGCCTCTGCACTCTTCCACACGAGAAGTTTGTCGTAAACCAACGCTCAGATCAGAACTGCATTCTTCCACGACAGTTCATAAAACAGGCTGGCGCTCTTCCACATGAGAAGTCCATAGTGGAACATATTGTTTTAGGATTTGTGAACCATAGGATTTCTATTATGCTTAGAGAGAAGACGACGTTCCAAGCTGGTAGGAGAGTAAAGTTTTTATGGGTACATATGGAACAGACTACTCACAGACCATGCCCAATTACAGCACCAAGGATCATGTCAATCACTCTACCCATGCCATTACACAAACAAACCAAACTAATGATACATTTTGCCTTGAATACTGTGATAACATCTCACATCCACATGTTGACAAAATAATCAAACTACCAAATATAGCATACAAATCAGGAGAAAATCAAATTAATAGCCAACAAACACTCAGCTCAAAGTGATTGAGAATTCTCATTAAAACTTTGATTCAATTTAGTGAGATATTCTCCTGATTGTTATGTAAAACTGAAATGGGGCTTAAGTGCACAGTAGAAGTGTTTCCTTATATTGTTATCCACCAGGAAACATGAATATGGTAAATAAATACGCCGTGGACATGTAAATTAAACGGAGATCCACATTAGGTAATAGTAATTTAAAGGCTCTCTTGCAAAAAATGCTACATCTTCACAATTTATATAACACAATGTTGGAATGTTGGAGACGTATATGTGTGGGAACAATTCCATTTTGCAGATTTTCCCGATTGCTATGATAAACTGAATATGACAACTGAATATGACAAATAAATAGCAAATGCTTTCTTGATGTCAGTGGGTGCAACTAATTCCTAGATACACAGTTTTGGAATGTTTGCTGTTAACCTAACTATATAGTGATAGTGTGTGTAAACAGAGGGACCACCAACTGAACCACTGGTGAGAATGTTTCCCTTGATTGTTGTTAAAACTAACTATGTTATGATAAGTGTGTGAAACAGGGGCGATCATCATCAAATGAACCCTCGTAAGAACGAATTTGTTTTCAGTAAATTTTCTGCACATTGTTTTTGAAATTATAGAATCAATAAGTGGGTTGAGAGCTGTAAAATTAGTTGTTAGGTAATAAATGGAAGTTAATTACCTTCTCTGTGAAGCCAAATTGGTATCCTTGTTTGCCTTATCCGTGCCAGCAAATTATGATTAGTGTGCAGATGTAGATATGCAAGCATAGACCAGACAGAATAAAAGAGAGAGAGAGAGAGAGAGAGAGAGAGAGAGAGAGAGAGCACGCACGCAGAAGGGGGAAGAGCCGGGCGGGAAACAAAAATTAACCCCGTGCCTCTTCCCCAAAACCCAAAAGAATAAATTTATTAGGGCTTTTTCGACCTGCCATGCAAGCGCACCTGCAATGGCAAAGGTCTGAGAACAAACACTCATAATATTAACAGATCATATACCTTAGATCTCACTCTTTCCTAGCTTCCCCCGGTCAGCCTAGATCCATCGTCTTCATGATTAAATTATTATAACAACTTACAAAGAGTATATCAGTTTAATGATTATGTGGATCATCCATCGTCTTCATCACAATCCAAGCAAGTTAAGCACAGAATCGTACGAACAAAATTAAGCAATTACTCCGTTGACAATTAGCGACGGTTTATTGTCTGAAAAAAATCATAGAAGAACAAAGTATATGAGGAAATAATAAAAACAATAGGCAAGCTCAAGAAGAATAAAGTTAAGTTTAATCGGATCCAAAATATACCTTGACGGATTTATGAGGGAGAATATTCCGATCTTTTCCGATCCGAAATGGAAACGAGATTATTACGTTTCGGTATGAACAGATCCAGAGCCACGACCGGTAAAATTCATGAGGGAAGATTTCCGGTCTTTCCCGATCGGATAAGAAATTGAGATTGAGCTGATGTGATGTGAACAGAACAAGAACCAAGATCGGAAACGAAACCGGATTCAGGAGGAACGATTTCCGATTTGCAGATCGGATCGCTCAAACTTGTCCGATCCGGAACGAAAACGATAAAATGAACATGTGACATAGACAACAAATCCATAGCCAATATTGGCCACGAAACTTTGAGCGGGCAAAGAAATGAGATACCGAAACGTAGATCAAGAAACTCTACGGTCGAAATTTGTAAGAAAATATTAACAAGAAAAAAGAGATCTATGATAAAGGATGCGAGAGGCCGAAGGAAGACAAACCATCTGTCGGCAACGTTATAGTATTCATGAAAAAGGACCTGGAGTCGTAGATTTATATTGGAATGTATGCAAAATCGAACGGCTGTGGGGATTGGCTTAAAATATCAACCGTCTGATTCACATTGGTTAGTAAACACCTGAAAAATTGGCGGTTCAAGCCCGTAGATTTGGGCAGAAATCGACGGCTCTTAGAGCAAGTCCACCGATAGCAGCCGGGGGTGTGGGACCCAGGGCCCGAGCCCAAAATGGCTCTTCCAGCGGTAGTGGGCTGCCCGGGGAGAGCGGGACCCACGCGAATCGCAAGCTCGCGAAGGAGCCCGAGGCCCACTGGGGGTGACGTTACACGCGGTCAAATTGTAAAAAATTTGACTTCGCGAGCCATCGTGCAACGGCCACCCGCCACGTGGCGTGGCCGTGGCTCCGATCGTTTTTTTTTTAAAATCCAACTCACAGTGATTTTGGGCCAAAAATCTTTAAAAAACACCCAAAAAATACTAAAAAAGTATGCAATTTTTTTCTATAAATACCAACCAATATCCTTAACTTTCAACATCAAATACTCATATATTTTCATCTCCTTCTAATATTTTTCACTTTCTACACAACATTTTCTTCACTTTCAAGTGTCATTTTTTTCCCATCTTATGGCATCATCCGTCAGTTCTAGTTCCATGGTCAACCATTGAAGATGTTTTGTTGTGTGAGTCTTGGGTCCACGTTAGTCATTGTACGATCACGGCAATGAGATGAAGTTCTCTCATATATGGAAAAAAATTCATGCCAAATTTTTTGAAAGATCCTGGTCGATTCGTATGGAAATGGCATTGGCTAGTAGGTGGAAGCTTTTGAATAAAGAGTTGGGCAAATGGAGAGATGCGTTATCCTGAAATTTGAAATTCGGATGAAATTGTTTTGAAATTTGGAATTGAGATGAAATTTATCCGAAATTTGAAATTCAGATGAAATTGATATGAAATTTGAAATTCGGATGAAATTTTTTGAAATTTGGAATTCATATGAAATTTATCTCAAATTTGAAACCAAAATCTTATCGACAAATTTTATCCGATTATGAGATATGAATTTTTAATAAATATTGACACGTCATCAATCCAAAAATCTTATCCGAAAATATTATCCAAATTAATTGTTTAGGTTACAAAAAAAAAAAAAAAGAATAGTAGTTCGATACTAAGGCGCGTGGTAAATGCGCATTACTATTTGCGAGAGATACTATTCACGTGAATAAGAAATTTCCCTCCCCTCCCTCCTTGCCATGGCAACCCCCAACGGGTGGAGTTGCTCTTATGCGAAGAAGGTTCTCGATGGATGAGATATTTTTTCTAACCGCCACACGTGGTTTGCATGTTGCCTGGCGGTTGGTTGAAAAATGAAATACGAGACGAACTTGGGTTTGGATTCGGAAAACCAGTCTTGGGCTGGGCTTTTTCGAAAAGATAACTACCTACCACATAGGGTTCGGAAACCAGCCATGGGCTGGGCTTTCTCTAAAAGACAACTACCTTCCACAGAGGCCCAACTATAAATTCTTTGTATTTGTTAAACACAAACTTAGGTGTTATGATATGACGTTGTCACACCATCTTTACTTTATTTTACTAATGTTAAGAGGTAAATTTTTTTAAAAAATTATCTTGTTATAGAAAGCAAAACATAAAAAACTCGGTGAATGGAGATGACAACACAAACGATGCTTTCCTTCATGGAACCAAACGTAGATACCATACCATATTCATTCATGGAACCTGCATCATGCACTTAATAATAGTCTCAAGATTTTTGTTTTTGTTTTTTAGGAAAGTCGTCTCATCCGAACTCAAGATGTTAATTGCTTATTTAGTTGTCAATTTCAACCCTTCATAATTGAATATCCTTTGTCGTGAGTTATACGTTTCCCATTTTCCACTTTCTTCCGAATCATCATGAAGAGTAAAAGTTTCAGAGACTCTTCCCATGGAGAGAGAAGCAGAAGCAGAAGCAGAAGCAGATACTCATACTCATTTTAAGACCAAGCGAAAAAGGAAAAAGTTGCTGAAAAAGAAAGCTTGGAAGAGAAGCTTCTTGAAATCTCAGCCATTGCTTAGATTGGAATACAAGTCAGGCACACGAATGTCACACAGATAGAGAGAGAGCTGACGTTCACTCCGACCTTTTTATGCTATTATGATCAAAACAGTTTCTATTAATATTACCCTATTATTTTTATTTTTATTTTAGCTGGGACTAGACTTCCCACCTAAACCAAACTTTGAAAGGATCCTGCCACCCACAAATTAAAGTAACAGACCATCCCTTCTCATTTCTGCATTTGTAAATGAAATCTACCAATTTGTAGCTGGATGATATTGGAGAGACAGCTGAAACAGAGTTGCTGCACTGCAAGTCTGCAAGCACAACATGGCGAAGCGATCGGATTTTGCGCAGAAGCTGTTGGATGATCTGCGCATCCGGAAGGAAAAAATGGCTGCACCTCAGAGCTCCAACCGTTCTAACTCAATGGCCATAGGTAAAGTATTTATGAATTCCATATTTAATTGTTCATCATTAGCAAAGACCATGAATTAAGGCTGCAGTTTAAGCTATATTACTTAAAGCAGAAAGAAATACTTCTTGAAGATAACCTTGTTTGCGAGAGCTAGAAGTGATCAAGTGATGGGCCAATGAACATCCTTTTACCAGGGCTGCAAGTAATCATAAATTCATTGTTGTTGTAGAAGTAGACATGTTTGGTGTGTTTGTGTTCTCAAATTAAAATAGGTACAAAAAATCAAATATTTAGGCACTGCAACAAATTTGACAAGCTTAGATTTCTAAGCAAGCTATATAACTCAGTACTTTTGAAATTTGTTAAGGGGTTGGGGGTGAGTTGTATTGGATAGTGATTTTAAGTTTTATCTAAACAAACAGCAAAGCAAAAGAAGGATAAATAGGCAAAAATACTCTGTTTTCTTTTGCTATTTTCTACTTCTGAGCCAAAGAAGGTGCAACAGGGCAGATATCTACATGGAGAAATGAATGATTGTGCTTACTCCCATCTCACTCTCTCAACTTTCATGTCTTGATACAGATGCATATGCTTATTCCAAGCAAACTCATAGAGGAAGAGGGGATATGAGGACCAATGGAACAGTAAGAAATAATTACCTGAGATTGTTCTAATCTGATTATTTGTTAAGCAGACAAAATGAACTTCATTTAGTCTAAGTGTTTTTCTTTTTTCCACTTATGCAGATTGGCTCAAGAACTGGGAACCCCCAAAACAGTTATAGAGGAAGTAGTAGAACACCTATCATTCAAGAGGCTTCAAATCAGATTGTTGCCTATGGGAGAGATAGGAGCTCAGGACAAGTAGGAGATCTGTCCATGGCCTTGGCTTTTGCACTCGAGAATGGAGGAAAACTCGGCAGAACAGATTCATCTAGCAGAAGTACAATGCTGGGATTTTTGAATCAATTTGGAAGGGGATCCATAGACTTCAGAAAGCTGGAAAGAAAAGGAAGTGTAAATAGTTACTGGGGTTCAACTAACCAGTTTACAAACCTTTCTAATATCCATATTGAAGAAATATCAAGAGGGGCACAGAAATTAAACCAAATCCTAAGAGCATGCTCTAATGGCATTAATGTTGATAAATTTTCAATAGAAATTGGAAAGGAACTCATGAAAGGAGCCATGGATTTGGAAGAGTCCTTGAGGATGCTTGTAAACCTGCAGGAAGCTTCAGAATACATGGTCAGCTCACAGAGGAAAAATCGGATCACATTACTAGATGAAGATGATGAGGATGATGAAGACAACACTGTCAAACCAGCTGAGCAAATGGTTCTGGATCTACCAAGGTTCTCCTTCGACAAGTCCTCAAGACACGCTCGTAAAATCCAAGAAGTTGGAAGGATGGGCCTCAAGCAGAAGGTGACTGCAGCTCTCACTTACTCTACTGAAGGTAGTAGCTTCAACCATGAAAAGCAAGGCAAAATAACCTCCACATCAGTTTCTCAGAGGAAATCAGTCAGCTATAGCCCTGGTGTCAAGAACCAATCAATATTTTCAGACCAGAAAGAGTCTAAACCAGAAAAGGAAAGGATTCCTAACGTAATTGCAAAACTAATGGGGCTGAATGAGCTTCCAGAAAATGAGAACTTGAAGCACACCGCAGAGAAAGTCTCCAGTTCCAAACCAAAAAGAGAAAGCCGGGCGTTTGGGCAAACAATACAGGAAACCAGTAAGATTTCTGGAGTTAGAACTAAGGATATTGAGAATCTGGCATCTACAAATAGACACAAAGTTGTAGAAGGCAATAAGTATCCTTTGTTGCAGAATACTAGTTCTGTTTTGCAAGCAGAAAAAGGCAAGATTGCCAACAATGTTAGCCTTGAGGTGGTTATTCATGATGGGAAACCACCCTGGAAGGACTTGGAAGGACCAAAACCTGTGAAAGGACCAGGAAAGACAACCACCAAAACAGATAAGCAGCAGAAATCCCCTCAAATCATCAAACCAGATAAACCTATAGGACATAACTGTTTTGAAGCTGAACTTCTGATGCAAGGAAAAACAGGGTTCAAGGTTCTCCCAAGCAATCAGCACAAGTCGCAGAACAATCATGAATTTCAGCAGCCATCCATGCTTTGGAGATCAGAGTCACCAGAAGAAAAGCGTAGAGGAGAGGTGAAGGAGCAGCAGAGTGCACAACAAAAGCTGCAGTCGAGAAAACGAGGAAGTGAAACGATATCCAAGAGTATATCAAAAGGAGCAGTAGATTTGCAAAAGAAGCGGCTACATACAGACCAAGCTAGGGTAAATAAGAAAAGTATGAGAGAAGCCGTTGCTGCAGTGCAATCCAAAGGAGTTCCAAATGGCACCTACAATGGAAATCTGGCCAGAAGAAAAAGTTCTGCTGAGTTGAATTTGAGTATGAAAGATTTTTCTCCAAACGACCAAGGCCCTGAACCAGCAAAAGAAAATTTTGGCATTCCACCAGTTATGGAGGAGAGACCTGTGAATGTAGCACCCTTACAGAAAGCAAAATCTAGAAGAGTGAATAAAAGCGAAATCCCTGGAAGGATCGACGAAGTAGTGACCAGAATAAATGGAACGCTGAATAACTTGACAAGGCCACTAAAACGTCAGACTTCCATTTTGCAAGAAGTTGCACACAGAAGCCATGAAAAACTCGGTGGCCATAATGTAGCAGAAAAAGTCAAAGCCAGCAGGTTGAAGCAAGCAGAGCCACGCATCATCAAATCCAACAAATCAACATCAAGCATTCAACCATCAGCTTTGGCACAAAACATACAAAAGGAAGCTGAGCAGGCTTCCACTTTGTATGATTTCAATGAACTTGAATGCCGAAGCCTCAAAGAACCACAAAATCTCGTTCCAAATGACATTGTAAGTTCATCTTTACTCCAGGACACATGAAAAATTGCAAATAAAGTATACTTTTTCATTTACATTAATTTCGCTCAATCCAAAATAGATGGGAAATTAAACTAAGCTTTGTTGGATGCTATGCAGTGTCAAAACTCAGTCCTAGTAGTAACTGATAATCAGCAAGATCAAGCACAACTAAGCTTTGGAGATGACGAGTGCACAACTGGACCAAATACACTTAATGGTAAATAGAACCTCTTCTTTCAATTCAACTTCCTATCTTAGTATGTTGCAGAAGCAAAAATCGTTACTTTCCTGAAAGTTGCAGGAACCCATGAAGAAAGCTTGGACATTTCTCATCCAGTGCAAATGGAGCACCAGAAAACTTTCAACTGGAGAAAACAAGAGCCACTTACAGAAAGTGAAAGCCGCCTGAAGCAGATAGTGATAAAGAGTCAACTGTTCCTCAACACAGCGGAGGCACTTTTCAAACTTGATATCCCATTTGGCATTCTTCATGACAGTGGACGCGATTGCAGCCAAGATGAAGATAGCAAGCTCACATTAGACTGCGGTTATCAAGTAATGAAAAGAAAAGGGAGAAGGCAAGAGCTCAATGTTCATCCTAATTGTGTGAAGATATCAATAAGTTTCATCCAGACACAGTCCTTGGATGACTTGGTTAAACAATTGCATAAAGATTTGGAAAAGCTCAAATTATATGGTAGAAATGGAAAAGTGGAATGTGAAGCTGAAGAGTATGTGCCGAGAATGCTCGAAAGCGATATGCATAACTTGGAGCCTGACATAAGTTGTATGTGGGACATGGGTTGGGACGAGACCATGTTTGCAATTCTTGAAGTAGATGAAGTTATAAAGGATTTGGAGAGGCTTGTGCTCAGCGGACTTGTAGACGAGCTTACCAGAGACCTCTTTCATGCGTGACACTCTTTTCGTTGCTGCAACAAGTTGAGAAAAGTTTGTTTCATTATTCAACTGGTTTACTTGGTTTTGTAAGAGATAAAGTATATTGCAATCCTTTATTGAAGGATTTCTCGTTCATACGTTGAACTTGTAATGATTGCACTCCTTTGTTTTGTTACGAGGAATCATTCCAGCAATCAAAATGTTCATCACAGTTTCCATATTTGGTTTTTGAAGTCCTGAGTACGTTTGCTTCATTGGGTGTAGTTTTTTGCTTCATGCGTTCGTCTGTTTCTTCATTAAGTTTGGGATTTTCCTTCATATATAGGGTTCAGCTTTTTGTTTCATTGGTTCGATTTTCCCTTCAAACCATTCAACTTTTTACTCCATTAAGTTCGACTTTGGGTTTTTTTATTCATAGAGTTCATGTTTTGGCTTCACAGAGTTCGTTTTTCTGTTTTGGTTACATTGGAGTTCAAACGGGTTCGTGTTAAAGTATCAACACCAGCCCACAGCCCAAAAAGAAATAAAGCCTAGCCCATGGAAGGTAGTCAACCCTTGAGCTAGATAAGTATAGAAAAATCTGAAAAAGTGAAGAAAGTTTCACCAACCTAGTAACTAGAAGTTGTAGAATAATATGGTTGATTCTAGAAAGTTGCTGGCTAGGAATTATGGAAGACTAAGTGTTAATATGAAAATTGGATTGTCATTTTCTAGACTCTAGCATATGTGGAAAATTAGTTTGTTAGGAATTGTTACTGGACGTTTTGGCACAACTCTCTCAACTCCATACTTCCAAGACATGACCTGACCATATGAGAAACTTGACAACAGGTAAATCATGACATAATCATGCATTCAAAATAGGATTTATAATTAAAGCTATTTTTGATGCCATGGTGATTTAAGTTAAAATATTAGCGTTTACTATCGTGACGTGCACCATGCTTATCACCTAGTTAACTTGTTTTAGGAGATAATTATTTCTCAATAATAGTGGTTGTTTGGTGTCGTCACTATGAGTCCTTATTGAATCAGAATTTATATTCATAATTGGATAGTATTGTTGTCATCTATTTGGCGTCTCATGTTTGCATCAAGTTATGAGTCTTAGTTGAATGGCTTTTAGAGTCATAGTTGCACAGCAAGTATAATGACGTGGGTTTCTCTTAGGGAGAGAAACCTGCTTTGAATAAAAGGATTGTTGTTCCTTTTCATGGGAGGCTTTTCATTGCAATTAGATCTTTGAGCATATTGAATCTTTGAGAAAAAGTATGTCGTGCTTATTTTTCTTTGGTAATTCATCAAGTGCTCCTTTGTTGCTTGGTGACTTATCGAATTTATTCATCATTCATATTGCATACATATGCATGTCGGTGACTCATATGGTTGAGGGCACCAAGACTGTGGTGGCGGTTTTCCTCCGGCGAGCTTGAAGCAATTGTGACCAGTATTGCGTTCAACATAATGAGTGTCGAAGATCATCTCGTGACAGAAGTTGAGTTACGAAGAAGTCGGTAAACATTATCTAGAAGGTGTCTAGGATAAGTGTGTGAGTACTTCTTGTAATCATCGTTCTATAGTGGATTTGAGTTAGACTGAGGAGTCCTGTGGATTTTCCCCAGAGGTGGGGTTTTATCACGTAAAATAATTGTTTGCGTGTTCCTTTATTTTACGTTCAGCACATTTCGGGATTGATAAGCCATATCAATCCTGCTACCAAAGTTTATTTTTTGTTTATTGGTTATAATCTTTAATTGGCCTAATCACCCTCCTCTAGGCATTTTTAGTCATCCTACAAGCTATTTCGCTAAGCAAGTTGGCAGCCAATATAGAAGCTTGGAGAATTGTCTAGAGTGTACCACATACTTGTAGCTAGGAAGTATGAAGAAGCTAAAGTCGGTGAAGAAAGTTGGCAACACACAACTATAAATAGGCATGAAGCCTACCAATGTAACTAACCAAGTGAAGAAGTCAAGAGTGTCAATAAGCTATAGAGTTAAGTAGTCATTGTGAGAAGTGTGAGTATTTTAGAGTTTGTCTCTAGTAAGTGAGAAAGAGTGTCAAGCTTCTAAAGTGTGTTTTTCCTTGAGAGTTGTCTTGTGTAATATTTTGTGAGTCTAATATAGGTAAATTTGTTTATTTGTTTTGTCTCAAACAAGTCTAAATTAGAGTTGTGTACTCTAATTTTCTCCACAATTGCTATCAGAGCGGGACGGTCAGGGACTAATTCTGCTAGAGCTTCCTTGAGTCGTGAGGAGTTTGTCTCTACAAGTTTACATCTTTAGATCAAGCTTGTTCGGCACTGCCGAAATTCTACAGACACGATGGGTGATCTTCACTTAGTTGAAGGAATCAAGAAGCTCAACAACAAAAATTATAACACGTGGGCAACATGCATGGAGTCTTATCTGCAAGGTCAAGATTTTTGGGATGTCGTCGGGGGTAACGAAATTACACAACCGCGAGAAGACAACAATGACATCTTACGTAAGTGGAAGATCAAAGTAGGTAAAGTCATGTTTGCCCTGAAGACAACAATTGAAGATGAAATGTTGGAGCACATAAGACAAGCCAAAACATCAAAAGAAGCATGAGACACCTTTGCAACACTCTTTTCAAGGAAGAATGACACAAGACTGCAGCTTCTTGAGAACGAGCTGTTATCAGTTGCACAATGCGACATGACGATTGCTCAGTACTTCCACAAGGTAAAGTCCATATGCCGTGAAATTTCTAATTTAAATCCTACTGCTGCTATTGTGGAATCTATGATAAAAAGAATAATTATCCATGGTCTGAGACCCAAATACTGAGGCTTCGTTGCCATTGTATAAGGGTGGCCTACTCAACCATCACTTGTTGAGTTTGAAAATTTGATTGCCGATCAAGAAGTTATGGCCAAGAAAATAGGAGGGCTTTCGTCAAAATGTGAGGAGGAAGCACTCTACACCAACAAAAGCAAAAACAGCTTCAAGTAGCACGTTGGTGGTGGATCTAAAAGAGACAGTGACAAGGCGAAAGGTCATCAAAGAGAAAGAAGTTCTCGGCCAGGGGGAGCGTCAAAGTTTCACGGCAACCATAGTCAATCCAAGAATAATAAAATATTCAAAGGTAAATGCTACAACTGCGGAAAGAAGGGCCATATTGTGAAAGATTGTTGGTCCAACAAAAGGCCCGTTGAGAGTAATGCAGCTACTTCCAACTCAAAGGAGAAAAGTGAAGACGATTGGGACGTTGAAGCATCTCTTGCCATAGAGGAATAAGAGATAGCCCTCACTGTGACGACGCCTGAACGGATTGACTACAAGAATGATTGGATCGTCAACTCAGGCTGCTCAAATCACATGACAGGTGATAAAGAAAAGCTACTGAGTACAAAGGTAATTGTGTGGTGATGACAGCCAACAACTTAAGGTTACCGATAACCCACATCGGTAAGACAGTAGTTGTACCACGATACAATCCTAATCAGGTGCCGCTTCAAGACGTTTATCATGTTCCAGGCATGAAGAAGAATCTGCTTTCAATGGAGCAACTGGCATCATCAGGCCACTATGTCCTGTTCGGTCCAAGAGATGTGAAGGTATATTGAGACCTCAATATCTCAGGGATACTAACAATGGAGGGACGAAGGTTGGAGTCAGTTTATGTAATGTCAGTAAAGTATGCATATGTAAACAAGACAAGAAAGAACGAGACAGCAGATTTATGGCATATGAGATTGGGCCACGTCAGCTATCACAAGCTAAGTGTGATGATGAAGAAGTCAATGCTTAAGGGTCTTTCTCAGCTGGACGTGAGAACATATACAGTCTGTGCAAGATGCCAATATGGTAAAATGCATCAACTACTATACGAGGAGTCCAAGTTCAAAGCAAAAGAACCGTTAGAGTTAATCCATTCTGATGTGTTCGGGCCTGTCAATCAACCATCGATTAGCGGGATGCAATACATGGTGACGTTCATTGATGACTTCTCTAGGTATGTGTGGGTTTTCTTTATGAAAGAAAAATCTGACACATTTTCAAAGTTTAAAGAGTTTAGAGAGACAGTTGAAGAAGAAATGGGGAAAAAGATTATCTGTTTACACACAGATAGTGGAGGAGAGTATACCTCGAATGAGTTATGCCAGTATTTACGAGAGTCTCGAATACGTCATCAGTTCACCTGTGCAAATACACCGCAACAGAATAATGTAGCAGAGAGAAAGAACCGGCATCTTGCGGAGATATGTCGAAGCATGCTGCATGCCAAGAATGTGCCTAGAAGGTTTTAGGCTGAAGCCATGAGAATTGCTGCCCATGTGATCAACAAACTTCCTTAGCCAAGGTTAGAATTTGTTTTGCCCTTTGAGAAACTGTGGGATTTGAAACCTACAGTAAGCTATTTTCGAGTATTCGGCTGCGTGTGCTACGTATTTGTTCAAAGTCATCTACATAGCAAGTTTGACAAAAAGGCAATCGGATGTATCTTTGTGGGATACGACAGCCAAAGAAAAGAGTGGAAATGTTGTGACCCTACAAATGGAAGGTGTTACACATCATGAGATGTGGTGTTCGATGAAGCATCATCTTGGTGGTCTTCAAAAAAGGAGGTGCTACTAGACTCGAGAGAAATTGAAGATAAACTACAACAGAAAATGGGGGAGCAAATTGTTCCAGTCCAATCGAGTTTAAATGAGCATGAAGATTCGCTCGATGGTGACGATGACAAGCAAGAAGTAACTCAGAATCCCTGACAAACTGGTGTACATCAACAACCATTAGAAGAAGGTAGACCTAGTGAAGTAGAAGCATCAACTCCACAATCACAACCCAGATGGTCAACAAGAGTACGGAAGCCAAATCCTAAATACGCCAACGCAACCATAGCAGAAGAAGCAATTGAACCTGAGACGTTTGAAGAAGTATCACAGAGTTCCGAATAGGTTAAAGCTATGAGAGAAGAGATCACTGCGCTTGAGCAAAATCAGACTTAGGATCTGGTACCAAAGTCAAGGGATGTGAAACTCATATCCTGCAAATGAGTGTACAAAATAAAGTGTCGTCCTTATGGATCGGCAGAGAGGTACAAGGCTCGGTTGGTGGCTCGATGTTTCTCTCAATAGTACGGACTAGATTATGATTAAACATTTAGTCCGGTGGCAAAGTTTATGACCGTACGAGTCTTACTTGCACTTGCGGCCAACAAAAATTGAAACTTGTACCGGATGGATGTGAAGAATGCATTTTGAATGGGGAGTTAGATCGGGAAATCTACATGATTCAACCAATGGGCTTTGAGAACAAAGTCCATCCTGAGTATGTGTGAAAGCTGAAAAAGGAACTCTACATATTGAAAGCAAGCGCCAAGAGCATGGTACGAGAAGATTGCTGAATTTCTCTCTCGAAGTGGTTATTCAGTAACACATGCAAATTCCAGTTTATTCGTCAAAGCTAATAGAGTGAAATTATCTATCGTGTTGGTATACGTGGATGATTTAATCATCACTGGTGATGACGAGGAAGAAATTCACCAAACGAATGGGAATTTGTTAGTTCGTTTTCAGATGAAAGAACTTGGACAACTCAAGCACTTTCTTGGGCTAGAGGTTGATCGCACACAAGAAGGAATGTTTCTGTGTCAATAGAAATATGCAAAAGATTTGTTGCAAAAGTTTGGAATGCTTGAATGCAAGCCAATCTCAACGCTGCTGGAACTAATGCCAAGATGTGCGCATATGAAGGCAAAGACTTGGAAGACGCAACGATGTATCGACAACTGGTGGGTAGTCTAATATACTTGACATTAACTCAACCTGACATTTCATATGCAATTGGTGTGATGAGTCGATACATGCAAAATCCAAAGAAGTCTCATTTAGAAGCAGTTCGGCGAATACTGAGGTATGTGAAGAGTACAATTGACTATGGTCTTTTGTACAAGAAAGGTGAAGATTGCAAGCCAGTCGGTTATTGTGACGCTGACTATGCGGGAGATCACGACACTCGTCTATCAACAACCGGGTACGTGTTTAAGCTTGGTTCAGGAACAATTTCTTGGTGCAGCAAGAGACAACCGACGGTATCCTTGTCAACCACAGAAGCAGAGTACAAGGCAACAACAATGGCAGCTCAAGAGATCATGTGGCTAACACAACTGATGAATGATCTACATCAATTGGTAGATTATTCAGTGCTATTATACTGTGACAATCAATCAGCAATTCGTCTGTCAGAAAATCCAATCTTTCACGCAAGAACCAAACACGTGGAGATACACTACCATTTTATCAGAGAGAATGTTCTGCAAGAAGAGATTGAGATGAGACATATCAATACAGATGATCAAGTTGCGGACTTATTCACAAAAGGTTTGAGTATAGGCAAGTTCGAAAATTTTCGACAACAGCTCAATGTGGTGCAAAGAATGTGAGCTGATGTTGAGGGGGAGTGTTAAAGTATCAACACCAGCCCACAGCCCAAAAAGAAATAAAGCCTAGCCCATGGAAGGTAGTCAACCCTTGAGCTAGATAAGTATAGAAAAATATGGAAAAGTAAAGAAAGTTTCACCAACCTAGTAACTAGAAGTTGTAGAATAATATGGTTGATTCTAGAAAGTTGCCGGCTAGGAATTATGGAAGGCTAAGCAAGTTGGCAGCCAATATAGAAGCTTGGAGAATTGTCTGGAGCGTACCACATACTTGTAGCTAGGAAGTATGGAGAAGCTAAAGTCGGTGAAGAAAGTCGGCAACACACAATTATAAATAGACATGAAGCCTACCAATGTAACTAACCAAGTGAAGAAGTCAAGAGTGTCAATAAGCTATAGAGTTAAGTAGTCCTTGTAAGAAGTGTGAGTGTTTTATGAGTTTGTCTCTAGTAAGTGAGAAAGAGTGTCAAGCTTCTAAAGTGTATTTTTCCTTGAGAGTTGTCTTGTGTAATATTTTGTGAGTCTAATATAAGTAAATTTGTTTACTTGTTTTGTCTCAAACAAGTCTATATTAAAGTTGTGTACTCTAATTTTCTCCACAGTTCGAACTGGGGTGCCATGGGGGAAGGGGAAGCCACCAACACTGTGGTGGGAACGGCTTCATATAAAGTTCGGACCTTTCAAAACCAAACAACAAAACACAATAAGCAAAAAATGGAATTCTATGAAGCAAAAACAAAAAAACAAAAAAAATTTAAAGCAAAAAACCAAACCTAAAGCGAAAAAATAACTCTATGAAGAAAAAGATCTTAACCCTATGAATGAAGCAAAAACCAAACTCAATAAAACAAAAGACAGAACTTTGTTAAGCAAAAAATCGAACACTGTGAATAAAAAACCAAACACATAAGATTACTTGTGCACCAATTATACCCAACTTCTTAAAGTTGGCTTACCTTTACGTGTTTGTTCCTGAAGTAAGCAATTCATATAAGAAGCCTTTTTTCACATTGTGCTTTAATTGGCAAACGTCTTACTTTTCTATGTTGCTCAAAGTTCTTTTAAGCTGGAAATGTCGTCACCTTCTAAAAAGGAAATGCTATTGCTTACTGAGTAAGTAAAATATGGTAGATCATAGATCAACAACAAAAGAGGTTTTATGCTTTAGATATTTTCGTCTTCTTTTGAATAACATATTGAACTGGCTTATAAATCAAATGCTTAACTTAATCCGACAAGTCTTCTTCCTACGTTGGATCCGTACCACATGTCTGATAACCCGGCCCATAAATTTATAGAACTGGAAGCGGGTTTATATTATTATAACGGTCATGATGGAAGTGTATTTACGATTTTGCCATTTAGCATCATTCCACAGTTCCACAGTAGAGAGAGACCAGCGGTAGTGCCATTTTTGCTTTTGTAAAGTCGAAGCCCACCGAAAGATCACTTTACGATTTTGCCCCAAGTCCTGTTGTTGCCTGCCATCTATTAATTCCTTTGCACACTGCTTCACTCTGCTTCACCTTCAGAGAAACAGAGCACTCTGTTTACCAAGCGAAACAGAGACCTTTCTACAGCCATGGCCATTATGCTTCTTCGTACTCTAGCGCTTTTCACTCTGGCTGTTAACCTCGCAAGTAAGCTCTTAATTCTTGTTCCCATATAATAAAATTCTTCTAAAGAAGAAAAAGTGTATCTTTGCAGAGCCGCAGAGCTATAAAGTTATGATCTTTTTTCTTTTTAATTGCAGCCTGCCAATCATTTATCGGCGTGAACTACGGCCAAGTCGCCGACAACCTCCCACCACCTTCAGCTACCGCAAAGCTACTACAGTCCACCTCAATCCAAAAGGTCCGGTTGTACGGATCCGACCCAGCCATAATCAAAGCTCTAGCGAACACCGGCATCGGAATTGTTATCGGAGCGGCGAACGGCGACATCCCGGGTCTTGCATCCGACCAGAATTTCGCCAAGAGCTGGGTCGACGCCAACGTTGCCCCGTTCTATCCGGCAAGCAACATCATTCTCATCACCGTCGGCAACGAAGTCTTGACCTCCGGCGACCAGGGCTTGATTTCTCATTTGGTTCCGGCGATTCAGAATGTCCAAAACGCCCTCAATTCCGCATCTTTGGGCGGGAAGATTAAGGTCTCCACCGTCCATTCCATGGCGGTGCTTAAGCAATCTGAACCGCCGTCTTCTGGAAGCTTCGACCCCGGTTTTGGCGACATCATGAAGTGGTTGCTCGCGTTTAACTCCGCAACCGGTTCGCCTTTCGCAATCAACCCGTACCCCTACTTCGCGTACCGAAGCGACCCGAGACCGGAGACGCTAGCTTTTTGTTTGTTCCAACCGAACGGGGGCCGGTTCGACTCGAACACAAATATTAAATACATGAACATGTTCGATGCTCAGGTGAGTGAACCCGGTTTACTCGGTTAACTAAATTGTCTTGGCCGGTCGGTCCGGTCCAAGACCGTTTAATTGTCAAGTAAAAGTGGCCAATTCTGTGCAGGTGGATGCAATAAGATCTGCATTGGACTCAATGGGAGCCAAGAATGTGGAAATTGTAGTGGCTGAGACTGGTTGGCCCTACAAAGGGGACAGCAATGAGGTGGGTCCCAGTGTTGAGAACGCCAAAGCTTATAACGGTAACTTGATTGCACACCTTCGATCGATGGCTGGGACTCCATTGATGCCAGGGAAGTCAGTTGACACTTACCTCTTTGCACTGTACGATGAGAACTTGAAGCCTGGCCCTGGTTCTGAGAGAGCTTTTGGTCTCTTCAAGCCTGACCTCACCATGACTTACGATGTTGGCCTCTCCAAGAATAGACAGGTGAAAAACTGAAAATCATCATGATCAAGTATCAAATTTTCAATCTTTAATGTGTACATTTTAGATATGGTGTAGATTTTTTGTTAATATCAATTATATCATGTCATTAATGGCGCTTGATAAGAACAATGAACAAGAAAAACTTACCAATCTTTAGGTTTCAGTTCATGGATTATGAGCTACTTATATGTTTAAGTAGTTTTTGATCGTTGTCATTGGTGTTTTTGTTGTAGCCATTGAATTTAACTTGATTTATTTTTCTTCAGACCCCTTCCACACCTTCCTCCACGCCGTCAACGCCTTCCACCACGCCCTCCACGCCCTCTGCAGTACCCAAAACGCCAGTTAATCCATCGGCGCCAAAGCCAACGAAGGCAGCGTGGTGTTTGCCGAAGGCCGGAGTATCAGATTCCCAGTTGCAGGCCAATATAGATTATGTCTGTGGACATGGTTTTGATTGCAGCCCAATTCAACAAGGCGGGGCTTGTTTTGAACCCAACACAGTACAATCCCATGCTGCTTATGCCATGAATCTCCTCTATCAAACTGCTGGTGGGGATCCTCGGAATTGCGATTTCTTACAAACAGCCACACTCTCATCCAACAATCCCAGTAAGTGTTTCTCTGAAATAAGCATCTGAATCCAAGTCCTTTTATGTGGCTTCAAGCATTGTTCTTGATCTTCTTCTTTTTCAACTTGCTTTGTTTTTAACTTGTTTTGTAGGCTATGATAGCTGCCACTACCCAGGTGGAAGTACCTAAAGATAAAGAGACAGAGGGACTTATATGTCACCAGAATTACCAAATAAAGGTTGGCAATGGCATGCTGGTGCTAAACCTGCAGGAACTTGAGAAGAAATGTCAGTGTTGTGGCTCTCCTTTTATGTATGCATAGGAATTAGGATTCTTTGTGAAGAAATGTTTTTATATTTAGCTAAAGTTAGAAACTTTACCCCTTCATGTAAATTATTTGTGATTTTTATGAGACTGAGAGCGAGAGTGAGAGTGAGAGCTGCAGAGTTTTTATCTTTTATGTTTATAAGACTGAACTCTGTATCTGAATGCTTCCGTGATTGTGATTATAATATTTCTTCCTATATATTATAAGATATGCTATTTGAAACATGGTTTTTCCTATATGCATTGGCTTGGTGTATTTCTATTGACAGACTTTGGAAAAAATGAAATGAAAAAATAAATAAATTTATTATAGAACCGGTTCAACCCGGGAGCTATGATTGGTTAAATTTGATTTTCAGTTATAGTGGTCCTAGTATTTCTGCCAAACTCAAAGGGAGGCAGAAGAGAGAGAGAGAGAGAGAGACAACCCCAACACCCAAACAGCAAAACAATGGCGACGAGAGAGAGAGAAAGGGAGAGGGATCTAGAGCTCCTCATCCCAGTTGCACCAAGTAACGAAATTGCAGATTCCAAATCCTCCTCCCCAGCCAACTCTCCACCTCCTACTACATCCCATCCCCATCATACCACTGGCCGCGAGGTGATTCACTTTCTTCAATATTAATTTGGATATATTAAATGATCACAAATATGCATGAAATATATATATATATATATATATACATGGCATAGATTTTATGTTGAATTTGGTTTGATCGATCTTAGACCTAGCCTGCAATATCGTGATCTCTCTGTCTATGTTCTCGTTACTTGTCTTATGATATGTTGGATGAAATGTTTTCTTCTTGACCCACAAAGAACAAAAAAAAGATCAAAATATTTTCTTGGGAAAGTTACACGAATTCTATCCTTGTTACTTTTGTATAGGCATTTTCAAAAGTCATCCGCAGCTGGGCTTCCAAGAAGTTTATGACAGGATGGTAACTTCTTATCTCTTCTAATTCCAGTTTTGCTTGACCTAACACTGTTTAGTTCCTTTCGTGGCATTCTGCAAGAGTTTAGGATGCAAATAAATTGTCCGAAAAATTGATGCAGTATTAACACCGTAATTTCCCATGTTTATGGAGCCATTTCCAACTACTTGGTACTTGCCATCAAGGCTTAGTTAACTAGTGTTGAACTAAAATTTAATATTTTAAAGCTATTTGGTTCATCTTTACCATTGCATTCTCTTGAAATGCATACACTGCAGTAAAAAAATATCGACTTTTCCTGATATGTTTCCTGATTTTTTTCTTTACAGCGTCATTCTTCTTCCAATAGCTATTACATTCTACATCACATGGCATTTCATTAAATTTGTGGATGGTTTCTTCTCCCCAATCTACAATCGCCTAGGGATCAATATTTTTGGTAAGTAGATTTACTTCATTTGTGGGAGGTAGCTTACAAAACAAAAGCATGCCTGTAGTTGCCAGGAACTTTTCTGTATGGTCGGGTATAGTGGAATAGATTGTTGTTGCATGTTAATGTCTGAATTAATCAACCAGTAACATGTGATTTAATAGTCTCTTCTTGTCTGAACTCTGAACCATCTTATTATTTTCCATGTGACTTGTTTGAATCTGCAGGTCTTGGATTTGCCACCTCCCTCACATTCATCTTTTTCGTCGGTGTTTTCATGCAATCGTGGTTGGGAACGTCTGTTCTTACTCTTTGGGAGTGGTTTATTAAGAAAATGCCACTTATAAGCTATATCTATGCTGCCTCAAAGCAAATTAGTACAGCAATATCACCAGGTATATGCTGCTAACCAACCATATATTGTAGTCTGAGCTTCCGGATTCTGAAACTTTGAGCCATTTGACCTCACTTTACAGATCAGAGCTCAAATGCTTTCAAGGAAGTGGCTATAATAAGGCATCCAAGAGTTGGGGAGTATGCATTAGGATTTATCACTTCAACAGTTGTTCTTGATCAAAGGAGTGTAGGAGAAGAACTCTGTTGTGTTTATGTACCTACCAACCATCTTTATCTTGGAGATATTTTTCTGATTAGTCCCAAGGATATTCTGAGACCCAATCTGTCCGTTCGAGAGGGGATTGGTATTAATTTTATTACAGAAAAGATTTGCAAGATAATGTACTATCTGATTATGAATATTGACTTCTTAAACTAGCTAGTTTGGCTTCTGCTGTTCATGTGCTGCAGAAATTGTGATCTCCGGAGGTCTGTCAATACCGCAACTGTTAACGACGGTGGATGCACAAGTCCTTACACCAAGACGAGTTCCTCACTTTGAAGAGCCAAAAGTATGATGATGTTTCAACGATGGTAAGAAATTGAGAATCTACTTCACTGCTTTTTCCTCATAGATTATTTGTCCTTGAGGTTGATGTAATGATACTTAAACTAGCGTTTCATGTTGCTACAGAAGTTCTCAAACTCAAACAAAGTTTTGCAGACGAAGCTTAGAGGCTTGAACCTAGATCAGGCCTGGAATGAAGTGAAGAAACCGTAGCAGAATCCTGAAAAGCAGTGAAGCCCCTTTAGAAACAAAGTTATATACAGCCACAACTGATGCTAGCTCACATGCTATATTTGTTTACAAGGGAAATACCCCTCTTAAGTACACCATTTTATGAATTTTAATTTGTAAATGTTTTCCTTTTATCCTGTCTGTTTTTTTTGGGTCCTAAATTAAGCGATACTGAGAAATGGGAGACTTCGAGTACATAGTTATTCGATTTCATCAAGTCAGCATAGTCACAACTTCACTAAACAAAAATGATTCAAAATGGAAAGTAAGATTGACTAGCAATTGTAATGATAAAATGACCAAATATAAGCATGAAATGGGGGAATTCGTATTACACATGATACTGTTTTGAGAGCATGAAAACCATGGACAACAATTACAACTTTCTTACATTCACCAATATTATGATGGAAGGGTTAAATAATATTTTTCCATTAAAAAAATAAAAAACAATATAGAATGGCAAGGTGACATTCTTGTCTTACATTGTTAACGTAACTATTTATAAATAGTTTATGTTGCAATCATAACAACAATCCGTTGTCGTCCAGCGGTTAGGATATCTGGCTTTCACCCAGGAGACCCGGGTTCGATTCCCGGCAACGGAACTTTTTAAATTTGCTTTTTTTGTGTGCTACGTGGCATAGGCATTTTAGTAAATTTAAACGTTAACTCCAAATTATATATATAATACAGATTTTATATATTTTACAGTACAAAATAATTATAAAAAATCCCTTTTTCCCTTCTTCCTCTACCTGTCATCCCACCAGACCCCCAAGACACCCCCCGCCCCAAATCTCCATCTCCCCCTTGCACTCATAGAACATAGAAGCCAACCTCACACTCCCATCTTCTCTCTCTTTCTGGCTCCTCTCTCTCTTGTTCTCTGTTCTCTCTCTATCTCTCTCTCTCCTTCTCGAACTCTCTCTGAAAAGTAATTAAGCCTTAATAGGGTTTGCCACGTGTCAAAACATCTGAAAAGTACCCAGGATTTCACGTGACGACAGACACGTAACCGAGTCACCGAGTCACCGAGTAGGCCAAAAGTGACAGTTGGAGCTCGAAGCTTCTCTTTTTCCCTAGCGTAATTCCAAGGCCTCTTTCCATCTACAAATCTATCTTCTTCTACACCAAGGAATTTTGACATTCTCAAAGTCTCAGGTACACTGACATCATCTTCATCCTATAGTTTAATCATCTCAATTCTGTTCTCGCAATTTCTTTATTTTCACTCGGATTTGATTTCCTTATTTCCTTCGTTTTCTTGTTTTGCATCGTTTTTTTCACGCCACCTTTTTTGGTCGAAATTTTGGTATACCATCGAGTACGATGTGCTGTTCTTGTTACGGTCTTAGATGATACGCAGTCAGTAAAAATGTCGATTTTGTCTGTTGTTAGCAAAGAAAGGATCAGCTAAACGAAACAAAAAATGAAGGAGAGAAACATGGCAGGTTGATTATATGTTCTGTTTGGTTCGAGAAACGCTGGGAAAAAAGATAGAAATATTGTTCTATAGCTTAGATTATCCGAGTTTTCTTCGGAAACCAGGGTATTTAAATACAGTTTGATCGGTTTTTTGCATTATTATCAATCTCTGTCTCAAGAAATAAGTCCAAGCTCTGCTGCTGACTCCGACTCTAGATTGGACATGAAAAAATTGATTCAGGGAATCAGTGCTGATGTGCCCTTTCACTTTGTCACTTTGAGCTTGCTAGAGAGGGAGAGAAAAAGTTGTTCCAAAAATTTAAAGAAAGAAAATCTCTTATTTCTTCCATAGTCAATGATTTGCTAGATGGCTTAATTGTCTTGAATTTATCTGTTCCAAACAGTGCGTGAGAGTAATTTGCACATATTTGCATTTTGTTACTATGAAAATGGGGCTATGGTTTATTAGCAATAACGCATTTCAACGCAGGAATTTGGTTGTGAAGTGTTTCAGCATCATGGCTTCATCTGTTCTGATCTCTGATACTGAGCCTTGGAAGGATTTGAAGGTAATTGAGACAGTACCTCTTTGCAATGTGCAGTATGAAAGTTTTCAGATCTCTGTTCTAAATGCGGATAGTTTTCATTGTTCAGGCCCATGTTGCGGACATAAACAAGACCCATTTGCGTGATTTGATGAATGATGTTAAGCGGTCCCAGTTAATGACGGAGTAAGGCATCTGCTGGAACTTTTTGAAAGCTTTAATCTTACTTCATGTCATCCTTGTTTTATATGATACATGAAGTGTATGACATGAATATTGTTGTAGGCTGTAAAAACTATTATATGTGAAGTCATGAATAACTTGATAATGTGTGTATATATTCTAATAGTGAGTTTGATGGGATACTATTGGACTACTCACGGCAACGTGCCACACCTGAAACCTTGGAGAAGCTTTTCAAATTAGCAGAGGTGGGGCTGGCCCATTCATAACTAGTCTGTCTTGGGGGGCAAGGGATTGGGAGAATATGTTTTCTAATTAATGTCGTCTATGCCACAATGCAGGCTGCGTCCCTCAAAGAAAAGATTAACCGAATGTTTGGTGGAGAGCATGTAAGTTCAAGTTTATCTTCCTTTGGTAGAGTGCGGATAAATATGGAATTAAAATGCTAATTTGGACACTTTTTATCTGCAATTGGCGAGAAACTTTTTTGTTAGCACAACAATAGACCAGCTTATTTCTGAAACCATCATGTGATTCTTTTGCATTCTTTTTTTTTTCTTTTTTTCTTCTGGGTGTTGCCTTCAGATAAACAGCACAGAAAATAGATCAGTGCTTCATGTAGCTCTACGTGCTCCAAGGGATGCAGTTATACAAAGTGATGGGAAAAATGTGGTCCCAGATGTTTGGGAAGTTCTGGACAAGATCCAAAAGTTCTCTGAGAGTATTCGAAGTGGATCTTGGGTAATCAACCACAATTTTTTTAGTATCACTTTTGGGTCCATATTGCCTGAATTCTGAAGTAATTGACAATTGTGGTAGGTTGGAGCCACAGGAAAAGCCCTGAAGGATGTCATTGCTGTTGGTATTGGTGGCAGCTTCTTAGGTCCTCTGTTTGTGCACACAGCTCTTCAAACAGGTTCAGATGATGCATTCCATTTTATCCATTATAACTCTATATTGCAGTCTTATTTACTATTTAGTGTGAGTTTCCTTGTGAAAAATGATTAAGCTTGCTTTGGAATAAAGTTTGGGCAGTGTTCATTGGTTTGATTACATCTTACAGATCCAGAGGCTATTGAAACAGCAAGGGGAAGGCAGCTGCATTTGTAAGTACTTACATATTGATTTTTTAATTGATTAATTTGCAGTTCTCTATATCAATGAATTAAAAGCTGGTATGATGCTAATAATAAGAATCCATGTCTTGAGGCTTTTGAAGTGATTTCCCACTACTGTTGTCAAACATTGTGGATTATCTTTCTTTTAGCTCCTTCTACCTGATTGGTTTGTTTGTGTTCATGAGTTTATTTCTGTGGCATAGTTTTTGAAGGAAGGATGCATTCATCTGTTAAAGACATGTAGAGAAACATTTTGTATTTGATACGGCACATAGGATTTTAGGACATCACATGCTTTTGCTTTCGTTTTCAAACTTTCTTTTGTTTTAATTTTGAAAGCAATCTGTATTCTGTGTGTTTGGTTGTAGTTGTGGTGGTTGAAGAAGCATAGCCCATACTCAGGGACTATGTTAGATGCATTATCTGTGTAAATATTTGGTTGTAGTTTTGGTGGTTGGGTTAAAAGATTAGATGCATTCTGTAAAAGCCAGTAACATGGCCCAGAACGAGTGGCAGTATTCCACTTCTGATAATTATGTGTGGCATATTTTTTTTATCCAAGGATCGATGATTCCGGTCTAAGGGTATTCTAATCTTTTGTTTTCCTCTGTGTGCAGTCTTGCAAATGTTGATCCTATTGATGTTGCCAGAAATATTGCAGGGTTAAACCCAGAAACTACCCTCGGTAAGCATAAGTTTACTTATATCACTAAATATTGACTTTTGTAAACTAAGCTCTATGTTGGGTATCTTATCGTTCGTATTCTTTTGAGATTTGCAGTTGTGGTAGTTTCGAAGACTTTTACAACAGCTGAAACTATGTTGAATGCTCGAACCCTTAGGGAATGGATTTCATCTTCTCTCGGGTTAGTGCACTGCTAACACTTCTTCAAGTATATGAACAGTTATTTCAGATTAAGAATTTGCTTCATATTTGATGATTGAATTTAGACTTAGTAAATAATCTTTGGGAGTGGGCGGAATGAATCATATTTAGAATAGCTTCGTAATGCTATAATTGAATAATTTAGTACTCAAGATAATAATGATGGAGTGAAGGTTTATTATGTCTTTTTTTAGTGTAATTATTGATTTTGTTAGATAAAATGTGAGTTTTGAAGATCTGCCTGCCCCTCTCTCTCTCTGTCTCTCTCTCATGATTGAGCGTAACATTTTCAGGCCTGATGCAGTTGCAAAGCATATGGTAGCAGTCAGCACTAATCTTACAGTATGAGTTTTTCCTTTGTCCTCATGCCTTTAGTTGATTAAACATTCAGATTATCATTAATTTTAATTAACTATTTTTCATTATTCGTTGGTCATTCTAAATTTCTGTGCTTTTTTTATTTTCGGTTTTTATGCTGATGCTATTTATTGAGTTCATCAGGACTAAGGTTGTTTTTTTAGATGGAAATATTGGCAGATTTAGGTGCTCTATTGAAAACCTGTGAAAAGTGTGCATTCCATCTTCATGTGTTCCTTAATTGTTATATAAATTTGATCTTAGTCCCTCATATAGTTTTATACAAACAGATCTTAGTGCCTTTAATTTGTGATGGATTATCAAAGATTCTCTAATACGACCCTTTAATTTACAGTATGCATATTTTTTTAAAAGTGGTTATAAAAACATATATGATTTTTTTTCCCTCAACAATCTTCGTAGACATTGAAGTTTGGTCTATTCGCAACGAAAGCTATCCTTGTGTATTATCTTTTGTGTATTTCTGTTTCAGCTTGTAGAGAAGTTTGGGATTGACCCAAATAATGCTTTTGCATTTTGGGACTGGGTTGGTGGCCGGTATAGTGGTAAGTTATTTGCCCTCTTGTGTATATATTTTCAGCTACGTTGATGTTTAATTATTATTTTTGAATTTCTGGTTGCAGTTTGCAGTGCTGTTGGAGTGTTGCCTTTATCTCTTCAATATGGGTTCTCAGTTGTTGAGAAGTACGCTACTCATGGTTGTTTCAATTGTATTTGAATCATTTCTGAAGTTTGTGATACATAGATTCGATTTCTACTCCATTAGTCAATGCAGATTAGGTTTAAATTGTTTATCCTGTTTTCTCTATGTAGAAGAAAATAAAATTTGTTGCTTTCTCCAGTAAATATATGTACTTGAGAAACAATTTTGAACCTGCACTTTGAATCAAAATGACAGACATAGAATGCATTACTCTTTCCAGAAAAAAGAAAAAACTGAAGATAATATTTCAGATAGGGCGTGGCATGATGTTTTAAAGATATTTTATGTTATTTGTTAACAGTAGCTTTGAAAACAATATCTACATAAACACTGATGCTGATGTAACTCGGTGATCTGATTCCCAAAAGGCATTTTCCGGTTCTCTATCAATGCCTTTTTTCTGAGGAAAAAAGGCTCTTGTTTCGTTTCAATGGTTGGTGAAATGATCTTTGTATATACTAACTAGGATGTTATATTTCCTACTCAAAGGTTCTTAAAGGGAGCTTCAAGCATTGATCAACACTTCTACTCAAAACCATTTGAGAAAAATATCCCTGTAAGTGCCTAAGGTTGTTATCGTCATGATTTTGCTAGAGTGATTGTCTTGCATTTCCTACTGGGAATGGCAAGGATGGTACCTGTAACACTGGTGAGTTATAAAAATACCTGTAACACCGGTGGGTTACAGAAATATCGTTGCACAATGAATCTCATCAGAGTTTCAGTTCATTCATATAATCATTTTGTTTCACCTTTTAATGTGATTCTTCTCTAGGTGAGTGACACCTTAGCCACCTCTATATTCAAGTTTGGGGTAGATTGTTGTGGTTACCTAATTAGATAGGTAGCTTAGCTGTAAAGCTTTATGAGATAATTATTGATGTGTTATATACCGTTTCATCCCTGCTTCAGGTTCTCTTGGGTCTGTTGAGCGTATGGAATGTTTCATTCCTTGGATACCCTGCAAGAGTGAGTGTTACTTTATCCTTTCTAGACTTCAAATTTGTAAGTCTCCTCTTTTAACTTCTTTCTGCTCATCTTTTAGGCTATCTTACCTTACTCCCAAGCACTGGAGAAGTTTGCTCCGCACATTCAACAGGCAAGTTTATACTAGTCATCTATCTGCATTTTAATATTAACTGCTCTCATACCTTCCATTTTTTTCTGCAATGTAGGTTAGCATGGAAAGTAACGGCAAGGGTGTATCAATTGAAGGTGTAATACTTCCCTTTGAGACCGGAGAAATTGACTTTGGTGAACCTGGAACAAACGGTCAGCACAGCTTTTACCAACTAATTCACCAGGTGATCAACGTTCTGTTATTTGTTTAATTCTAACAATTTTCAGTGATCTTATGTATGAAAACTGATTTTACATTCAAAAGTGTTACCAAACCTTCAGTTTTTCAGTCTTATGTGAAGGAACACTGAGCACATTTCTGAGCTTCAGATAATTATTCTTGGTACTTTGATTTATGTTGTGATGTACTTTGATAGTTATTTTTTTCTTCTTGAACGTTCAGGGCCGTGTTATTCCTTGTGATTTTATTGGTGTTGTGAAGAGTCAACAACCTGTTTACCTGAAGGGTACCTAATTTAAAACTCTTACGTCTTGCTCGAAGTTTTTATTTTGATGTTTGGTTTGTGAGGTATGCAATATAGAATTCCTCACGTGTTTGCTGCAGGTGAAGTGGTGAGCAACCATGATGAACTCATGTCTAACTTTTTTGCACAGCCAGATGCCCTTGCATATGGGAAGGTATGTTTTATGCTTACTCCTGGACACTGGAAGACTGGGTTTACATTTGAACCAAACACCGCCCAGTATACTAAAAGCTTTATATGTTAAAACGACAACTTTGTATACCCTTGCTTTTGAGGTAATTGAGTTTGCACTATGATTCAAGAAACAAAAACAAAAAATGATAAAACCAAGATTAGCAAAGAAATTTCGCCATTTCTCTCACTAATATGAGAGCACATATTACTACCTTGGATTTTTTTCATGTCTAACCAGAATTAAGTTTCTTGTAGCACCCAGAACAGCTGCAGAAAGAGAATGTTCCTGAGCATCTTATCCCGCATAAGGTGAGTTCCTATTGGCTTCAGTCATTGGCTTACAAGTGAATAAGTGGCGCTAATTATAAGATATCTCTCACAGACTTTCTCTGGAAACCGGCCCTCTCTCAGCATTCTTTTTCCATCACTGAATGCTTACAATATTGGCCAGGTTTGCTATTTGATTTCATTTTCTACCTTTTGTTATGCGTTTTGGTCATGCCTAATTGTTTGACGTTTCAATTTCAAATGGTTTTTCTGCTTCTGTATTAGCATATGCAAAGTCAAACAGTAAATTCCTTGATGAATTGGCATTTACTACATATTTGCTAACTTCTCAATTCTAAAACATAACATTCTAGGCCTGCATGTTTAGTCCGAGTGCTTGTTCATGTGCTATGTGAAGTCTTCATTTACTGCTCTTGTATTGTTTCTAATACCTACTTGCCTGTATCCAGTTGTTGGCAATCTACGAACACAGAGTTGCAGTCCAGGGTTTCCTATGGGGGATCAATTCTTTTGACCAGTGGGGAGTAGAATTGGGGAAGGTACAACGGAACCTTATCAGTGTTGTTCTCGTACTAGACCAAAATGAATATAAGAATTGCATCAACTTTCATCTGTCCGCTGATCCAAGTTGAAGTTTATTTTGTTTTGCCCTTGATATATTTTAACATATCCATTTCATGTTTGTTAACGCAGTCATTGGCTACTCAAGTTAGAAAGCAACTCAATGCATCTCGTACAAAAGGGCAACCGATTGAAGGCTTTAATTACAGTACTACAACATTGTTAAAAAAATACTTGGAGGTACGTACAGCCAAAAATAAAAATAAAAATAATGCTTGGGAGGTATCATGGCAAATCACATTTTCATTTGGAAACACACACACAACTAAAATGCAATTAATTGAAAATACATTTTGATATTTACTACTTATAGGATCTTCCTGACACTAGATTACTGTATCAATTTGGCAGGCAAGTTCAGATATTCCTGCTGATCTTCCTACACTTCTGCCGCGGATATAGTTACCTTCTTCTGGAAATATTCAACTTTAAAGTCAGTCGAACGAATAAAGTTTTAACCTCGTGTATACGAACCCAGTATATAGCGATCTGGGTCTTGGTTACGCTTGCAGTTTTTCTAATGTTTAACTTTACATTGAGCATCATTATAATTAAATTGAGGCTACTTAAGGGTACGAAGCAGTGCTGCCCAAACAACTCTGGTAATCCATTTTAGTGACAACTTTCATGTTGCAATTTTTCTACTTTCATGAATCCATTTTGGTATGTCTCCGATACCATCGATATTTTATTCCTTGGTCTGAAAGCATGTTATGAATGTGCAAAACAAAACCACTTAGCCATTGACTGAAAATATTTGCATTACAAGAGCAGACCAGTCACCTACGACTTGCAACAAAATTAATCCTAACTAGTTTGATTCCCAGTCTCCCATCCCAAAAACACAGTGAAGCCCAGGAAGACATCTCTCGTGGCTGATAAACAGGCGGCCTAGACACCCGTGGATCCGAACCCGCCGGCGCCCCTGGCGGTCGAGTCCAGATCCTCAACCTCCACGACATCAGGGGTGATGATCTTCTCAATGATCAGCTGTGCAATCCTATCACCCTCCTTGATTTCAAAATCAACATCAAAATGGTTGAACAATATCACCCCAACTGAGCCCCTGTAGTCAGCATCTATGACTCCCGCTCCCACATCGATCGAGTGCTTCCAGGCCAACCCTGACCGCGGCGCTGCACATCATTAGAATGTTAGTGAAACCCATTTCTTTAAAAATCTAAAAAAATCTAAGTTTTTTTTTTTCTTTTGTTTGAAATTTAACAGGAAAATTGGGGATCTGGGTTTTACCAATTCTTGCATAGGTTCCTTCGGGGACCGCAATGCTCAGATCAGTTGGGACCAAGGCTTTTCCTCTGGCCGGTACCTTCGTCTCCGTTGCACTACACAAAATCAAAGAAACAAAGAAAACCCCACATGAGATTACAATAATTTTTCTCGTAAAAATCGACCATGGAAAAAAAGGGGGGTTTCTAGGTTTACCTTGAGAGATCATAGCCTGCAGAGAGAGGTGAGCCTCTCGAGGGCAAGACGGCCTTCGCAGATAACTTCTTCACCCTGAAAAAAGAGGTGGGGTTTCCCGAAACGTCGCAGTTTTCGTGAAGCTTGGCGATCCTAGGAGTTGGCTCCTTGACTTCGTTGTTTCCGTTCTGCACGTCTTGCTGGGCCATTCTGAGAAGTTGAGAGAGAGGACGGCGGTGATGTGGGTATTTGCAAATACAGGGTTTTAAGGGCAGATAGGAAGACGGGGTTCGCTTAAATAGAGATAGTACTGCCAATAATGGTGTATCCCGCGTTATGACGCCAAGTTTTCCCGCCATTTTGATGTAGGTACGAATTACGCATGTTGTGCGCAGACATGCAAATGGTCTCTTCTCTCCACACCCTTTCTCCTGCACCATTTCCAGCATCATTTCACTTCTGATTTTTGGGAATCTTGGGCTTATATTTAATTGGGCTCGTGTTAGAAGCAATGGAGGCCCGCCTACCTTCACAGCTGGACCAGAAATTTCAGCCCAATGGTCAAACAAGAAAGATCGAAAGCCCGGTCAAGTTATATACACTTTCACTTTCAGTCCAACCAAATTTATTTCAAGGTTACGATCCCTTGAAGTTCACGTGGCGATCTTTTAAGGTTCATGTGGATGTGGCTTATGAAGTATGAAGTCATTCTATAGTGAGGGTTTTATATATGACCCTTAGGTGGTGTCTTATCTCTTAATTGTTAGATCAAATTGGTTAATTGTTGGATCAAATTGATTAGCCTGATTCCATAGTTAAGAGATAGAGCATCACCTAAGGGCCATATATAAGGCCATCACAACAGGATTCTTGATGAAGTATGAAGCATTTTGACAAACAAGTTTGAATACAATTTCTAAAGCCAAGGAGCATTTTATTGAAGGTTCATGTGACAATATCTTGAGGTTTACTTGACAATCTTCTAATATTTAAGCAATTATTTAACGTTCACGCAATTATATATAGATTCACGCGATGGAATATCACCTTTAATTTATTAGAAGCATGAATCATTGTATATTCATATAACTAAGCAAAAATAAAACTAGAGACAAATGATCGATTCTCCACCACTAAGGGTCAAATCCCATTGAAAATGTGGTAAGAAAACCCAACAAAGAACCGATAGTCTATTTAAGAATTTATTTTCGTTGTTCTCAAAGGATTTGTTATGCCATCATACTTTTTCCTATTGCCTTTTATTTTATGTGATACCTTCCACGTAGAATGGAGAGTAAAACTTATCTATGTTCTTGTTTTCATTTCATACTACAATGCCACATATTATTATAATTTGCATTTTATTTTATTTTTTGCAAAAGGCCATACAAAGAAATTCAATAAAATCCTTTTATTCTTGTTCCAAAAATGTATAGCCATATATCTTCTTTTCAATTATTTAATTTACATATCCAAACGGAACAAAGAGAAAAACAATTTTTATTTTTTTATTTTTTGTTGGAGTGAAAAACATAATTGAAAATTTCAAATTAACCTAAAAAAGACACGGTGAAAATCTCCGCACCTCCTATTGTACAGAAATCTTATTTTTATTTTTAAAAAATTATTAAATTAATTTAGATCGGTCCGCTTACCCCTTCGTTGATGAACCAAGCCGTTGGATCAGCTCCACGTAATGTACAGCGACTCAACTGCAAAACGGTTAGGAACTGAGGTCGTTTAGTCTCCCTTAACATGCGCGGCTTACGGCACAGTACGCACCCCTCATATGTAAAAAAACCCAAACAAAATGCGAGGGAAAAACGAAAAAGTCACCTGGCATTAGCATTTTGTCACCTTGGTAAACTTCTGCGTAAGCGTGTTTTACACGGCATTATTTAGACGCGTGTGGATAGTATCTCATGAAGTAAAAAGCAAAATACGCATTCGTTCAACACTAAAGTAGGGTGAGGTGTGAGACAAGAAAACGACGATACGCTAACGTGCGCCTGTAGGTTAATTGTTTTAACCTATCCCTCTCACATTTTATCTTTTTATTTTTTTGGCCCTTAAACTTATATTCCCACCCTTCGCCTTCTCTCTGTCTCACCTCACTCAAAGCGCAAAAGGGTTTTCTTTGGCTCGCTCGCTCTCTGCAACTTAACTGATCATCAATGGCCGACCTTACCAAATCTGATTCCCGCCATCACCTCTCCGTCTCCACTCCTCCCCAGATCTCCAAAGGTATTTATTCTTTCAAGCTCCATTTCCTTCTTCGGCTTTTAACATTCGCCTCCATCATCTAATTTTCCATCAAAACCCTAGATTGTCACAGAGATTCTTGCTCTTCTCGCACATTTATAGTTTTCGTCGCCGTTTGTGTTGGTGTTGTTGTTTAAGGTAGCTGAGTTTAGGGTTTTGATAAATATTTCGTACTTAGGGTTTTGATAAATATTTTGCGCTCAGGATTTTGATTAATCTTAGTAAATTCAATTACTTTTCTTTGGTTTTTTAAACGCGATTTTATATTTTTCCCGTTTATTGGTTGGGGCAAATAATATTATGCATTCGGTTTTTTAAAATTCTTCTATTATTTTTTCATAACTTAAACTGGTTTTTGGTGGAATGTGATAGTGATTGTATCCTATGCCACCGTTCATGTTTTCCAATTTTCGATTAAACCCATTTTTGTTTGTTTATCGCTGCATGTTATGTGGCGTAATTGGGACACATGGCTTATTTAGTTATTGTAAAGCTATTTAAGCCATTTTGTGGTAGAATGCCTTTTGCCACTCAATTACAACGGGTATGCTGGAGTTAAATTTTCGCAGAAATTGTGTCAATATATGATTGGAATTCCTGGGGATTTTATGGGACATGGTGCTACAATATGTTAGAGGAGCCTTGGGTTCATGTAAAGTCTATGAAGAATGTCTTTATATTCCTGTAAAAAAAATTGAGTCTCATTCTAGGAATATTCTTGAATCATAAAATTTATCATAGTTCTAAGTTCTGAAAAAGTATTTTCTCAATTCATATTTTGATTGATTTCGATAAGTAATATTATAATGTTTTTCAGTCAATCATGCTTGGGTGTTTAGGTTTCCCCTCATCTCTGAAATAATGTATTCTCACCAGATCCACGGTGGTGCTAGTTGGATTTGTTTGGTTGCAGTAATGCAATGTCTTTGCATTATATGTGTATATGACATATTTAATCCAATGCTTATATCTGATGTACGCAGCTGGATCAGGTTCTGAGAATCCTATTCCACTGTCACCGCAATGGCTTCTACCAAAGCCGGGGGAGAGTAAACCTGGAATGTTAACTGGGGTGTGTTATCGTAACTTTCATGATTTTATATTAATCTGCTTACCTCCGTTGCTGCGTAGTTGCAGAGGAGAAGTTTGTTATATTGTTTCCAGTTAGCATGCGCTTCTATCTTAGCTCCCATAATTAGTTTAGAATATTGATTCAGAGTTTCTTTGTTATTTATTTCTTAACAAAAAAATGCAGGAAAAACCTCCCAGCCCAAATCCATCCTTTGGCAGTCACTTGGATACAATGAAATCATCAGGTAATGGTGAGGAGATTCATGATACCCAGAAGAAGAAGGATGTTTTCAGGCCATCATTGATGGATATGGAAACAGGTGGTCGTCGTGAACGCTGGCGCGATGAAGAAAGAGACACCAACTCCTCCGGACGCAAAGATCGGTGGAGGGATGGGGATAAAGAGCTTGGTGACCCTCGCAGGATGGATCGACGAACAGAAAATTCATCCGCAAAACACTTTGGAGAAGCACGCCGTGCTCCACCCGAGCGGTGGACTGACTCTAGTAACAGGGAATCCAATTATGACCAACGGCGAGAGAGCAAATGGAACACACGCTGGGGGCCTGATGACAAAGAGGCGGAAGGTTTGCATGACAAGTGGGCAGAGTCTGGCAGAGATGGCAGCTTGCATCTTGATAAAGGTTTGCCTCATGTTGGAAATCATGCAAAGGATGAGAAGGATGGGGATCTCTACCGGCCTTGGAGATCGAACTCCTCCCAAGCCCGAGGAAGGGGAGATCTTTCCCATAATCAGACTCTAGCAGCAAGCAAACATGTTCCTACGCATTCATCTAGTTGGGGACGTGGGGAAAATACACCACCAACTTTTTCTCTTGGTCGTGGAAGGCCTAGCTCTGGTGGAGGCTTTATGAACAGTAGTCCTACTATTTCTCAGTCTATAGGAAATGTCTTGGACAAAGTTGAAAGTGAACATGGAGAGCCTTACCCTTTAAGGTATAATAGGACAAAGCTGCTTGATGTATACAGGAAGGCTGATATGAGATCATATCGAAAATCAGTTGATGGGTTTATAGAAGCGAGTTCTCTTACAGTGGATGAGCCATTGGAGCCTCTGGCGCTTTGTGTACCGAATCCTGAGGAAATGGTAATGCATATTCATTCATTAAATAATTTTGTGAACATTTCTTATACTTTCATCAGTTCATTTCATTTGAATGGTTTTCTGCTTGAGCAGGCTCTTTTGAAGGGAATTGACAAAGGAGATATAGTAAGTAGTGGTGCTCCTCAAGTCTCTAAAGATGGAAGGAACCCGATAGATTTTACTCAATCAAGAAGACCGAAGCTTGGTAGTTTACTTGTTAAGAATTTTAAAACTATGTATGCATGTTTTTTTTTTCAAGTGGGGATTGACTTGTGTTGGAACTGTTTTGTTTGAGCAGGCAGTAGGGAAGATTTACCCGTCACACTTAATGATTCTAAAGATGAAAGCACTGGTAGTTCAAAAGGTGGTATTCCAAATTATTTAGAGGGCTCTTCTCATGAAAGGCAAGTTTTCCATCATGGATCCAGCCTAAAAGCAGAAATAATGCAGGATCAGAACACATACTCAGAGAACAATTTCAGAGCAGAAGGTATGTTAATTGAAGATAGGAAAAGGATTTTGAAACAACATTTCTTGTGATTGAATTGCGATGTGCATGTTGGTGTTGGTTACTATTGTGTGGGCTGTGGGAAAAATAATCTGGATAATATAAACTCTACCATGTTTTGTGCTTGTAACTGTTTTTTTTGTTCTTTTAATCAAGGATATTTTTCCTTCTGATTATTAATACAATTGTCTCTATTCAAAAAAAAAATATAAACTCTACCATGTTATGTTGATTCAAATGGAATGGGAAAATGGTAACCTCTGGGTCAGTGCTTGTGGGGAACTGGTTTATTTGATTCTTAATAAACATTTTTCCTTTTGTTTTCAAATTTTGTATCAAAGTTCCTCTTGCATGTGTTTCTATTTCTATATATGAATCTGGGTGTAAGGATGATGATCTATTTTTCCTTTAGATTTTCTTTTAAGAAAAAGAAAGTGAAGAAGACTGGTGCTTGAATCGCTACATGCGTTACTAGCATGAGATAGCTCTCCCCATTTAAACATTTTACTCAATATAATTTCTGTTTGCAGCACTTAGAGAAGACAGTGGTCCTTTCAGAAGGGCCGAGGAGGCACCCGTTAATACAGATTTGACCATGAAGGGAAGTATTACTCCCAATTCTGGCACTCCATGGAGATCTCCATCACAGGTTGAGCGTTCGCATGCAGGCTTGCATGATTGGAAAGAGATTCCGGGTGATATCAAGTCAAGAACCCCTGATATGGGCTGGTCACAAAGACAGAAAGATCTTAATAATGAATGGGAAAGTAGAGATGAGGCAAAATGGAAAACCAGTGAGGACCCAATAATTAGAAGGCAGCCATCTGGAGTTCTAGATAGGGAACAGGAAGTGAGAAAACCTCAGCAGCTTTCTCCTGAGGATCTACAGCTTTATTATAAAGATCCTCAGGGTATAATTCAAGGCCCTTTTGCAGGGGCTGACATTATTGGCTGGTTTGAGGCTGGATATTTTGGCATAGATTTGCTAGTTCGTGTGGCAAATGCATCAACAGATACACCGTTTTTGGCACTTGGTGATGTTATGCCTCATTTAAGAGCTAAAGCTAGACCACCGCCTGGATTTAGTGCCCCTAAACAAAATGAAGTTACAGATACATCAAGTAGGCCAAACTTTGGTAATGTGGGGAAGATTCATGCTGGTTTAAGTGAGACAGATATAGCGAGAAATGAACCAAGGCATAAACAGGGTTCGACAACAGAAGCTGAGAATAGGTTTTTGGAGTCGCTGATGTCTGGTAATACAAGTGGCTCACCTCTTCAGAAGTTTCCTTTTTCTGAAGGTTGGTTTTATTAATAAGTCTTTTTGCATTTTGAGTTATAAAATGAGGGAGTTTATCAATAAGCTTATTCATATTATCTTTTTATTTGTCCTACTTATCGCATGATGCCTTCTTGTGAATCTCTGTTTTATTTTTAGGTTTGCAAGGACTTATTGGAAACAATTCTCATGGTTTGCCTCATTCTGGATTGGATAATCTGTTGGCCAAGAGAATGGCGCTTGAGCGACAGAGGTCTTTTCCTAATCCTTATCAATATTGGCCTGGGAGAGATGCTTCATCTGTAATACCCAAGTCGGAGGTTGTCCCGGATCCAAACCTCCTCTCTTCAGTGGCTGAAAATCAGCCTCATCAAACCCAAAATGCTGAAATTGTGTCCATCCTTCAAGGATTAACTGACCAGTCATCTGGAATTAATAATAGTGCTGCTGGTTGGTCAACTTTTCCTGTCCAAGGTGGGTCAGACCCAACCCAGAGTAAGATGGACTTGTATGATCAGAATTTTCCTCCCCAGGCTCCACTTGGATTCCAAAAGCAGAGGCTGCAACCTCAGAATCAACCGTCTTTTCCAAATCTACTTTCTCAAGCGATTGATAGTTCTAGTATTGCAACACAAGAGAAATTACTCTCTTCTGGTTTATTACAGGATCCGCAACTGTTGAATGTGTTGCAACAGCAGTATTTATTGCAGTTGCATTCCCAGGCGCCTGTTCCAGCGCAACAAATGTCATTGTTGGATAAGATTATGTTACTCAAGCAGCAACAGAAACAGGAGGAGCAGCAAATGCTGATAAGGCAACAACAGCAGCTGCTTTCGCAGGTTCTGTCAGAGCATCAATCTCGCCAGCATTTTACTGAGCCATCTTTTGGACAGATGCAGGCTTCTGCAATACCGAAAGGGAATGCATCTTTAGATCCTCCCCGGCCTCAGCCATCACAAGAAATGTTTCCAATTTGTACAAACGTTCCAGTTCCTAATATGCAAAATGAACTTGCTAATAACTTCATGACTTTGCCTCCACAAGGTACCCAAGATATCTCTCAAAATGTAAGTGAGGGAGCCGCCTCGTTACCTTTACTGCATCAAATGTTTGGGAATATTACCCATCAAAGAACTCAGGATGTTACTCCTGTGGTACCAATTGCTATCCATCAGGAGTCGTTGCCAGTGTCGACAAATGTTGAGAGCTCAACTTTGCTTGATGTGATGACCAAATCTAGAAAAGAGCCCCTTGTGCAGAAATCCATACCTGATTCTGACTTTCATGCTTCTAAAACTATGGAGCAGGCATCTGAAAACACTTTCAGAGCTAACGAATCTGGTTTGGTTGCAATCTCTGAGGGTGTTGCAGATTCTATTCCACCAGTAGGTGCTTCCGAGGGAGATATGCCTGAGCATGTCAATGATGTGAAAGTTCAATCAGATAGTCAGGTTGAAGAACAGCAGATCCAAAGGGAAAAGTGCAATGATGAGGTTCCTGCAGTGGCTGACGTGAAGAATGTTGAAGCACGTGGGCAAAGAAAGACTTCTGAGAAGAAGTCCAAGAAGCAAAAATCTTCCAAGGCACAGTCCTTGAGTGACCAACCAAAAGGAGTATCCAAATCTGTCTCTTCACAGCAAATAAAGCAGTCTGAAACTGAGAAGCCTGTTGTTGGTGACACAAAATTGGAGACAAGAGGCAACCGAGGCAGTAAATCTGAAATTGTTACTGTAGGGGTTGCAGAATCACGACAAGCTGAAAGATTAGAGCCACTTTCTGGAGGTGATACTGAACCTTTTGAAGTCAAGGGTGATTCTAAGCTTGTTGAGTCTGGGCCAAGTACCCAAATACAGATTGGGCAGAGAGCTTGGAAACCTGCTCCTGGTTTTAAGGCCAAATCTTTACTAGAAATTCAGCAGGAAGAACAGAGGAAGGCACAAACAGAAGTGATAGCACCTGAGGTTATCAGTTCTGTCAATTCCTCAAGTTTGCCAACTCCTTGGGCTGGGGTTGTAGCCAATTCAGAACCAAAAGTATCTAGAGAAACTCCAAATGATGCAGGTATTAATGAGTTAAATGTTGGGAAACCCAAAACTTCCCAAAATTCAAAGAGCAAGAAGAGCCCATTACATGATCTATTAGCAGAGGAGGTTTTGGCCAAGTCTAGTGAAAGAGATGTTGAGATTCATAATGGTGTATCAACTCAGCCTTCTCCACAAGTTATGCCCACCCATTCAGAATCTGTAGATGACGATAACTTCATTGAGGCAAAAGACACCAAAAAGAGTCGCAAAAAGTCAGCAAAATCAAAGGGTACTGGAACTAAGGTCTCAGTGTCAGTTACCCCAGTAGATGTGCCTATTAGTTCAAGCCCCACTGAGAAAGTCAAAAGCTTCCGTTCTGTACAGCAAGAAAAGGAAGTATTGCCCGCAATCCCGTCAGGGCCTTCATTGGGAGATTTTGTTCTTTGGAAAGGAGAAACGCCTAACCCGGCTCCTTCTCCAGCATGGTCTACTGACTCTGGGAAGCTTCTTAAACCCACATCTTTAAGAGACATCCAAAAGGAGCAGGAGAAGAGGGTTTCTTCCGCTCAGCACCAAAATCAGATTCCAACACCTCAGAAATCCCAGCCAACTCCAGCCACCCACAATAGTGTTCCTTCATGGTCACTTTCGGCATCATCTCCGTCAAAGACTGCATCTCCCATCATGATTAATTCCCATGCTTCTCAGTCGAAACACAAAGTAGAAGATGACTTATTCTGGGGCCCAATTGACCAATCAAAGCAAGCAAATAAGCAGTAAGATATTACTCTTTTACTCTATTTGATATTAATTCATTGAGTTAGGTTGTGTAGGCTGCATGTCGCTCTGAGATAGAAACCTTTATTTGCCTCTCATAATTGTATTGTAGGATGCATGTGGGAGTTTGCTCGCATCTTTTATGTTGGTAGGGGACAAATTTGAGCTGACCTTGTCTTTTTGTTTGTTTATTTCTCTGTGAGCAGGGCAGATTTTCCTCATCTTGCAAGCCAGGGCAGTTGGGGAGTGAAAAATACTCCTGTAAAAGGAACTTCAGCTGGTTCATCGAGCCGGCAGAAATCAGTGGGTGGCAAACTAACTGAGCGATTAGTTTCGTCCTCACCTGCCTCTTCTCAGTCATCTGTAAAAGGAAAAAGAGATGCCATGACCAAGCAATCAGGTGTGCTATCATGATACTGTTAGTTCTTCTGTCAAATATATTAATTGACGCCTATTTACCCTGTCATATTTTCCTTTGCAGAAGCCATGGACTTCCGAGATTGGTGCAAGAGCGAGTGCGTTAGGCTTATAGGGACAAAAGGTATGTTGACCTTCCGGCCTGCTTAATAATTTGTATGCAAGTGCCTTAATTAAATTATGCGTGAAATCCATAGCATAAGGTTGGTATTAGGAGTTGATTTTCCTTGTAGCTTAAAAAGTGAATTTATAGTAATCTTTGCACCCCAAGAAATGAAAACCGGCACACAGCACACAGCACACACAATTGAGGCATGTGGCTTCCTTGATCAGAGGGGTAATACTAATATAGGCTTATTTTTTGTTGGTCCAAATGCATTCTTCTTGCGATATTAATTGTCATAATTAATTGTATCACTGATTTAAATTAAATTTTTTGCTAGATACGAGTTTCCTTGAGTTTTGCTTGAAGCAATCTAGATCAGAGGCTGAGTTGCTTCTAATAGAGAACCTTGGGTCGTACGATCCTGATCATGAGTTCATCGACAAGTTTCTCAACTACAAGGAGTTGCTATCGGCTGATGTCCTTGAAATTGCGTTTCAAAGTCGGAATGATCAAAAGCTCACTGGGTTTGGTGGTGGAGATGTGAATTCGTACGGTGCAGACACTGGGGATGTTGACCAAGATGGGTCCTCCAAGGGGGGTGGCAAGAAGAAGGGGAAGAAAGGGAAGAAGGTTAGCGCTGCTGCCTTGGGATTTAATGTGGTGAGTAACCGCATCATGATGGGTGAGATCCAGACAGTGGAGGATTAGGGAGTGGTTTTAAGAGGCAATCAAGGCAGGCAGGAAGGCAGTTGTAAATAGATTTTGGCTTTTGGACTGTATATGGCATTTTTACCTTTTCGCCCTTAGAATTTTTTGTTTTTCCCTTTTGTAGTGCCACAGCAGCAGTGCTAATTTTATCTGCTCGAGCGATTTTGTGTAATGTTCCTTCCAGTGGTAAGAGTACTTTTGTTATTTTTATTCGCTTTACTTTAGTTGAGAGATCATCCTGCGGGAGACGTTGAATCTTCTTCAATCGAGGTACCCTTTCCCTTTGTTTCATTCATTTGCTTGCTTCCCATCTTTCTGTCATCTGCTATCTTTTGTGTTGCAGTTTAATGATCGATTTGAGTTTTAACTCTCTTTTTATTTTCATCATGCTATCGTGGATTTTACTGCAAAAAAGAAAAAATAAATGTTATTTCAAGTTCAGTCCTTATATATCACCCAGTATAGAGGTTTTTCGGTTAATTTTAATTCTTTTTTTTTCGTCAAATTTTATTTATATTGGACCAGACAAAAAAAATAAGAAAGAAATAAAATCCAAATAAATTCAAAATTGTCATTAAAAATGAGTTCAGATCTTCTGTCCTCTTTTTCTTCTGTCCCTCTCTGTCCCCTCCTTATTCTTCTAACACCTGTCCTCTCACTTAACTGACTTAACTCTGTTAAAACTATTCATTTTATTGAAAATTTATAAAATAATTACAAAAACCCTGGTTCCTTGGTCTTCTTTGCAACCGATACCGAGCACCACCACCCCACCTCGATGGCAACCCCACTGCAACGTCACCTAACTGCCCCAAGCCTCCTTTTTCTCTCTTTGAATGTCTGCACAGATCCAAATCGTTAGATCTTCTGCACCTCTCTTTGAATTTCTGCACCATATACAAATAGGAAACGTAATGATAAACATGCGAGTGAAGAGAGAAGGGGGAAAGGGTCTAAGAATTATGACGTTGATGCGCCAGAAGTTGAGATGAGAGTTGGGTTGGATATGTGCCCAAAGAGAGGGGATGTCATCGGGGCAATTAAATTCTATTATTTGGCTCAAAGAGAAGAAATTAAGTTGGAGCAGTACCACTATAATGTACTGTTGTATCTCTGCTCTTCTGCATTGTTGGTATTCTTCGTCCCGCTAAGAGTGGGTTTGGTAGTCGAACTTTAGATACCTTGGATTCGTCCGCCGGCGAAGAAACCAGGGTGAATTCCATGGAATTGGGTAGTGGGAATTGGGATGGTAGGGGATCGAATACATCAACTTTGGACAATGAGCAACTGGTTGATACCAATGGAAGTAATGGGGAGAGAGAGAGAGAGAGAGAGAGAGAGAGAGAGAGAGAGAGAGAGAGAGAGACTTGAGAGAGGGAGAGAGACGACGGTGGGTTGTTGTTTTTTACTTTTATTTTTATTTTTATTTTATTAGTTAACAGTGTTAAATTAATGGTTAACTGATACGACAGGTGTTAGAAGAATAAGGAGGGGACAGAGAGGGACAGAAGAAAAAGAGGACAGAAGATCTGAACTCATTAAAAATCAACATTAATCTTTTTTATTTCTGCTTCGTTCACCGTGAAAAGGAAAATAAATACGGGGGTTTTTTCTTATCCAATAATGAAGTCGCGTGACGAGTCTCGCGGATGTAGTAGTTATTGCTTCTCACTGTTACTTCTGCCGTGGCGTGGTGGGGGCAGTGGCATCGTCTGAAGTTTACGTGGACGTGGGACCTACTGGAAGACAACTTTTGACTGACATTTCTCTTCTCTATTATTTGAAGCTCAGCCTCTTCTTTCTTTCTTATATATATTTTATTTTTTTGTTGAACTAGGGGAAAAACCCCAAGCAACACAACGACCTAAAATCAACACAAACACGACGGGGACGAGGCACCCCAATCAAGTCGTCAATAACAAAAAAATCTATCCAATTTGGAGCAAAATTAAAAACACACGTTAAGACCCATGTTATAGCTCCAATTAGCTAATCCGTCCGGATATCTTTTGATACAGTGCAAAATTTAAAGAAAATAAATATTAATCCTGCGATGCAGGATCGGTTTCACGCTTCCTCTCTTTCTAGCAGTTCAACGCCTAATTTAGTTTATTTTATTTTATTTTAGCAGAATCATACCACAACTTGATTAGGGAATTCAAATAAAACAAAAAATACTTGGTACGTACATGTCTGACTATTTTGTAAAACTTTCTGATAACACTAAAATATACGAAAATATAAACAAACAGTTGAATTCACCGCAATCCTCCTTAATATAAAACATGGTGCATGCATGGGTTAAGATTGTAATACAGATCAGATGGGTCTTCGTCTTCCTCTGATGTGTATAGTATAATCCAGGTGTGGACATCTTCTTCCTCCAAATTTTGAGCAGGAGTTGAATGAGTAAGTAGCAAAATGGAAGGCAGGCTTCTAGTTTTCAGCTACTTGCTACTGCTGTAGCTACCTTGTTGCTTTCCTCTGCTTTCTTGGATCTCTTTTTCAATTCTCCATTGCTCTGGAAATAAATAATTAAACAACAGACGTCAAAATAGGAACACCAGTGAATTTTTATAAGGGACTGAAACTTTCTATGACTGGTGAATTTTCTTTATGATTATGAAATGCCCATTTCTCGCTATATTTTGATTCTAGGATCAAACAGCAGAACAAAAGCAGAGGACCCCTTGGCTTGATGTATCAAAAAAAAGTGAGCAAAATTTTGAGAGATCACATCACACCACCAAATTTATCTAAAATTTAACTTGATGTACATGGAATGAAGGAAGACGTACTGACCGCTGAATGAAGTTGAAGGGGAAAAGGGTCGAGAATGATGGAGCGGATGGACATCTTGGCAATCTCCAAAACGGCGGCGTCTCGAACAGAGGCAACATCACTGCTCAAATGCTCGTAAGCTGCTTCAAAAGCCTCCTGCCAAAACCGAGGCAATCGATTGCTGCTACTTCTGCTGCTCTGGGTGTACAAATCCCACATGTGCCTCACCACCTTCTCTCTCTCCTCCACCTCCTATGTTTATATCACACAAATTAATTTCTACTACAGTGATTTATTTTGATTAAACCATGAAATTGAACAACATATGCAAACATATTAGGACCAGAATATCGAGATCATCGAAGGATGGAAGGTCGAAGTCGTCGGAGAGGCGGGTTAAGTTGCCGGCGGACCACCTGAGGGTAACGGAGCCGGTGAACATGGACCAGAAAGCCAGCAGGAGAATCGCAGCTAAAACCCAGAACTTGTAGCGAGTCTTGTCCAAAAAGCTTCTGCCTTTGGATGAAGAGGAAGAAGAAGAAGAAAAAGAAGAAGAAAGTGAGGTGTCCTTCCTGAAGACCGTTGGTGTGGCGGTGGTTGATGGGATTGTTACGAGTGTCGGTGGATCGTTCTCTTTCATTTTTGAAAGATGGAGGAGTTAATAATCTTCAACAGTGCAAGGCTAAAGGCTGAAGAGCGGAGGAGACAGAGAGACAGAGACTGAGGAGATAAATGATTTTTTGGTCTGAGAGGCTCTGTGGACTTTTTTGGACACTAGTTTGGGTGTGGCCCTGGCTGTGGACTTGTTGGGTGGGGGTGAGTAAATGTTTGGGTGTAGAATTGTAAATTAATGAATGGGTGGCATGGAATGGGGTGGGTTAGGTGAGCCATCAATGTATCAAATTCGTTTCGTCATGCATGGTTATCATTAATCACACTGACGAAACGGGCATGGATGATGGATGGGAGAGCATGGAGTGTATCTAATAGTGTGGCCATCTACCATTCCGAATTTTGCCAGTGGAATTTGTTCTGTTTCTGCTGAATTATGTTTCTGCTGAATTATGGAGATGTGGGGTCAAGTTAGACGCGGGCGGGAGAGAGGGAGGGAGCATATAGCAGTTGCCGACTAGCTTTTACTCTTGTCTTGGTTCAAAATAACGTCACGTCACGACACGTCCTTCCTCTCACCGACACGACTCACCTTCGTTCCAGCATTTAGCTTTTTTAATTTATTAATTAATTTATTATTTCATGGTATTTATTTATGGATTTGAACCCTGAGCTCACTTTATCTCCATTAGAAATTTGTGCTGCTAAATTAGCATTACTGAGGAGATGACTGTCGAGTTGTTGCGTTAAACCCCTTTTTCAATATTATCCCTCCGGTTTAATCAGACAACCAAAACACTCCAAAATATGGTGGGCAAAACGCAACGACTCGGCAACTTTCTGAAGCCCAATGGGCTTCCCCCGCCTCCTCACACTTTTTTGCCAATTTCTTATCGGCAATTGTTGAATACATCGACCTAACCCACACTTTATTATAAAATCTAAATCAACTTGGTTAAAGTGGATACGCTCCCTCTCAACCTCAACGTAATTTAGATTAAATTAAAATATAATATTATTTGAATTATAAAAAAAAATACTAAGCTAAACCAAATTTATTGATGAATAAGTGATTTAACAGACAAAATACCCATTCGAATTCCATTACTACATAATTTTTCCTAGAATTATAAATTAAGTGCTAATTTATAACTTGTATTTTCCCAAGTACTAGGTTACAAAAAAGGAGTCTTTCAAATACATTTGGGACACGATTAAAATACAAATGAAACAAGGTTATGAATCCCCCTCAAGAAACAACTGCGTGTAGCAAAGAGGTTGTGTCCTTTGGCAAATTCACTGCAACTGAATTCAGCTCAAGTATAATATAATTATTTATTCAACAAAAGAATCATATCATAAAATCAGGTGAATTACCAATGCAACTCAAAATGACAACACAAATGTATATGGCGCTCAGAAAGGGTGCATATCATATCATGGATTATCTCATATGTCCAGACATAAATTAGAGCAACCTCATCATAGCAGCCGGTCTCCCAAAGCACATATCTGGAAAGAAACCCTAATACCAACACATTACGCAAGAAAAACATAAATTCAAAGATCCTCAGAGCCATTCCACAAGTGGAAGTTGCAGACAATCTACATAGCATCAGATTCTGTCCGCCCGTCTGCTTTTCCTCATCATTGAACATTTTCATAGCAACAAAACCAATCTCTTCAAAACTCAAAATCAACGCCAACAGAAAACAAAAACAGGGCAATGCTTCAGATAATAAGCGGAGTAATTTTGTCCACATTTATTTCGGTGTGTAGTATAAGTGAATGTTGTTTGTAGCATCATATGCGTTGCCCTAAATGATATGATATGATATATCACCCAGAAATAAAATAAAATAAACAGATAGTAATTTACAAATAAATAAATAAAATTTTGAAAATGGCATCAGATAATAAGCGGAGTTTATGTCAACACAAACAATCAGTATATCAATAAGCGGAAAAGAATATTCATCACTTGCCATTTGACTCCACCAACATAAACACAAAATCAAAAATATATCTGCAAAGGAGAAGAAAGTAAGTTTCGGTAGGTCCATTTGACCCCAAAGCAATCCTATATATGCAATGGGCTGGTAAGCCAACCTTCTCGCTCTCTGCATCCGTTATAGCTCCTCCAGCATTGATTTGTCGCATGGAAGGAGCGGGTAAACAGATGCACACACAATCAAAACCTAAATACCCAAACAGACGCTCGATATCTAGATCCAGCAACAAGGAAGGCAGGCAAGCAGAAACCAAACAACGAAATTTGATTCGGATTTGTATTTGTATTGAAAGCAGGAGAGTGATTGAGAACTGAGAAGAATGAGAGGCGTCAAGCAGAGCTTAAATAGGGGTTTCTGTGAATTAGGGTTTTTTTCCCCTTTTGGGCTTTGAAATCTGACCATTTTCATGGGCTTTAACATAGCAAGCCCAACTTTCAGGCCTGGTTCACCAAATTATATAATTGAACTTTTCTAATGGTTAGTAATTAGAGACACACAAACAAAATAATAATAATTAATTTCTCATTGGAGGAGACCAAAATTAGATTAATCTTGTTGTCTAATTGGAGTAATTTTTGGGTGTACCGGTACCACGTGGCTGGTGTACCATCCACTGGTGTAGGGCATGTGGAATGTTTCCAACGTCTGTGCGTGTGTAAAAAATAATGCGATAAATTAGAAAGTAATTCCAAAAATGTCACAGTACATTGGATGGATGCACGCGTGGTGTCAGACATTTAAAAATTTCTCGTCTAATTGATCAAAAACCACAGGCTTTCCAAGCAAAACCGATTGCGTTTTACCTATATGTACATGCAGTTCTTACTTTCTTTTTTTTTCCTTTTTCTATTTTATACTTTGCTTTTATAAAACAAATTGAACAAAACGCAACGCCGTACGTACTAGCTCACTCCCCCACTCCTTGTTGATCTCCACCGTCTTCTCTCTTAAGATCCGCAGGAGGCAGAAAGCACTCCATGGACAACCCACAAATATTGAAATCAACCTCTTCAATCTTCCACGTCTCCTCAATCCTTCTCTTCTGGTTAAATGCATGCCCGTACCTGTACAGCAAGGCAGACGTCTTGCCGCCGTGTGCTATGTTGATCCCGTCCACGTATCTATAGTCTCCGATCACCGTCTCCATCGTCGTTTCCCAAAACACATTGTCGTTTCTTGACTTCATCTTGACCAACTTGGTGTCGTCGAATTGGATGAGCAGCCCCGTCCGTTGGCTGAAGTAGCCCCATATTGTGTGGTGAACAATTTCCGTCTGAGGTGTGCTTTGGGATTGTAGGATCTCTGTGGGGGTCTCAAGCTTGAGTATGAAAGATTCCTCTCTGTTAATGGTTTTCTCCCCTATGCATACTGCGTCTAGGAACAGGTTTGCTATGCTCCGAGGGTCCAATCCCTAAGAATTTAATCGTTAGTTATCTTTATATCTTTATATTAATAATGCTAGAAACATAACATAATATGTAACAAGTTCAACGTGAGCCAAATATGTTAATATCATTCATATGTGATCAATACCTGAAAGAAGCGACGGAGGGGTCTTGGGGGGCCTTTATTGGCATGGCAAGGTTGAGAGCCGGATTGATTCCATGCAACCTTGCCGTCGCTTCCGGCGCTGACCTTGAAGCCGGAAACAACCAATTCCAAGTACCACAAGTCGGGATTCTTTTGCCATAGAACAAACCCTCCAACCTCACTATTGCCTTTGGTTTGCACATGCAAAGAGTCATCACCTTGACGCATTTCCGATCCCACCATCTTCACCTCGCCCACAGCGTACATACTATTCACCGAGTTCAATAACGCCAGTCCCCCAGTCGCCGCTACATATTGCTGCACTATATATTTTGCCGTAGAAGCCTCCTGCATGCATGCAAATTTCAATTATATTTCCGTAATACTAATGAAAAATGCACATAAATTGATATTGTTAATGTAATTAGGTTACTTACGATGGAACAATCTTTAATGGGGCGGGTGAGGGCATTGTCGCAGTGAACCTGGAGGGGGATGAGAGGAGAGCCCACAAGCTTAAGCAAGGCCATGAACTCATTGTTCGATCGTGATGAGAAATGGGATTTATCATTTGAAGACCTGTCGACGTGGGACTGAGCTTTCATGAAAGAGCGTAGGTTTGCCCAACGCAACATGGCGTTGCTGCCCATGCTGTTGAACATTTCCTCAGGAATTGGCACCTCAAGGACGGTGTCGAGGCCATCCTCTTTGTCAAGGTTAGGGCACAGCTTCCTCATAGAAATTAGATTATTAATTAATGAAGGATTGTGGAAACAAGTTAATTAGTAATTTATTGAGAAACATATGCATGTAGGAGGGGTAGAGGAGGAGGAGAGATTAAGTTAGAGAGAAAGAGGAAATGGAAAACTTTCCACTTTCTCACCCTAAAGGGGCTTTAGGTTGTTTGAAACTTTGAATGGATAATGGGGTGCTTCTATTTTCTGTCGAAATTTCAATTTTTAATTAGTAGGAAATTAAGTGGGTATTTGGAAATGAGAAGGGAGAGAGGAGGGGGGAGGGGGGTTTACTTTGTTGCCTAGGGTGGTGCTTGCGCGTAGGTGTCGCATATGACTTTAGTATGATAATTTTAAGAGCATATATATAGTAACCTTATTTTAAGAACCCACCACCCCTACCACAACTAAATTCATCAATATGCATAGCATGAGGTCAAGATTATGTTATGTTATATTGACTTTAACTTATGTATATCGAATTCATTGAGATTAAGTAGATAAATTCATTCATTAATTGTAATACATTCGTGTCTAAATTCATTTTATCTACCAACTTACAAATATAAAGTTGTAAGCATGCACATGTGATTTCACTGCCTAAGTTTTGAACAAGTCCTACATCAAAACAGAATTTGAAGAGAGAAAACAGAAGGGTAACGACAGCGAACTCATTCTTTATGCTTTTGTTGCCTCCTCCTCCGGCTCGACCCATAGTGCAAAGTCAAAAAGTCAAACGCGTGTGTATAGTAGTAAAAATTTATTTATTTTGTAAGCATGATTTTGTTTCTACACGCGTCACAAAATTGTATCTTTCTGGCTGTCTGGTCCTCAACCATATAGTATAGGTTGTCCTTGTTTTCTTTTATTTTTTTCCGTGGGAAGCATAGGTTGTCTTTTAATATAATATATGAAGATGTAAGAATGAGTTAGTTGGGCCATGAGACCATGACTCCATGGAGTGATCGAGTCTTTGATGTGTGCTGCATGGAATTCGTCAAACCTATCACTGGATACAACCAAATCCTCCACCTCCTGAAGAGGAAATGAAATTCCTTAATTTGATACGTAGCTTTCAACCCTCATTTGATTATTATAAACCCAGCCATATATCTAACACGCATTTTCGAACCAAACAATCACTAATTAAACTCCATGCATCCTTAATCTCTCTTAATTAACTATCCGATCACTTGGATTTAGCATCATAATCCTACTTTCTGTGTGATTCTATCGCCGGCCTCAATCTACTATATATATGTAAACCCCAAATCATCATTCTACTATCGCAATTCATCATTCACAATTCCCAAGCTTAGCTTAAAAAGGTAATTAATGGCTAAACACTACTTCAAGCTCAAATTCCCTCGGGTTATTCCTCTAATCCAATTCTGTCGTCCCAAACACCATGCCACTTTACCGGCAACTTACCGGCTTTCTCCCGTCAACTCCAAAGCCTTGGACATCGGCTACCCCAACCTCCTCCCCGCCCCACCACCGTCCACACCCGAGCACCCCTCCATCAAGCGCCGCTTGTCAACAACCAAGACGACGACCAAATCCTCCCGCATCGGCTGCGGATCATGCAGGTCCAGGTCATGCACGCGATATATCTCTGACTGCAACGTCGAGAACAAATCATCTGCAGATTACGAGCGCAACAACAATTATATGTCCCCTATTTCGGAGACCGAAAAGTACTACAACAAGAAACGCAAGGAGAAGAAGAAGAGAGCCAAAGCGAAAGCCGAGCTTCCTTTTATAACTACTTCTTCGGGAAACTACGGTAACTGGTTCAGCGGCGAATTCGAAGGAGACGAAGAAAACAACGAAGAAAGCGAAACCCCAGTTTACTCTTCCAGAAGCTTCTCGAACGAATTCTCACTAGTGTTAGAGAGTATAGCAGAGAAAATGTCAGACAAACAGAACAGCCTGCAAAAGAACAACAAAAAAACTAATAATGTTCATTATAATAACAGCAACACAAAGAAGGTTCGGAGTGCCAATTCGGATTCGGATTTGAAGAAATTGACGAGTGGTGAGATTGGGAGGATAAAGACGGTGTTGCGGCCAATGAGGGCGTGCAGGGGAAAAGCAGGGAAGGTGAGAGAGAGCATGGCGGTGGTGAAGAAGTCGGAGGATCCGTACGAGGACTTTAAGAGGTCGATGATGGAGATGATCATGGAGAAGCAGATTTTCGAGGCTAAAGAGTTGGAGGAGCTTCTTCACTGTTTCTTGACTTTGAACTCCCGCCACTATCAGGGGGTTATTGTGGAGGCCTTTTCTGAGATTTGGGAGCTCTTGTTTTCTGATCCTTCAGACCAATTGGGAAAGTTGAAGAACTGAATATAAATATATATAAGATGCTATATGTTATGAACTTATGATGCTATATCAGAAATCAGAATCATCCATTTTCAATTTATACAATGTAATGAATGTTCCACGGAAATAGAATTGAGATGAACCTTGCCGGAACTACAAGCACTCTATAATATTAAATTGTGCAGCCTCAATCATGCAACAAAAAAATTGTACATGTACAACAAGCAAGCAAGCTTTTCAAGTTATTTAAGCAGAAATTCCTGCTCTTGATCGCCATCAATTCCCGGAAATGATGCCATGTCATTCTCAAAAAATTTGACATGACAGAGCTTTTCCCCAGTTTCATCTGCAAAAGTAATCTTCTTTTCCTTGTTTGCAACATTCTCAGAAGCATTAGAACCATTGTCAGCCAATTTCTGCAATTGATGAACGGAAATTATCAAAGTGATGCCACGGACCAAGAAAAAAATTATATAAAATAAATCAGGATGAGGAGCAAACCATGATTTTACAAAACCGGTTACAGTCCCTCGACATCATGGAAAGCAATCTTCTAGCAGATGCTTCAACTCTTGTTACATTCTTAATTGCCATCCTCGCCTGCCACCATTCAATTCTCATAGATGAGCATAAAGAATTCATGCGTATTCGCATAATAAAAGGGTGCAGCAGCAAACGTATGTGAAGAAAAAAGAATATTGGCGTACCTCATTTGCATTGTATCTCAAGGATGCAGCAGGATAGGCTTCACGCTGTAATCTTTCTTCTGCAATTTCCTTCATGGTCTTTAACTCATTTGACAGTTTTGTTGCAAGACATTCAATGTCATGCATCTGGCGTTGTGAGAATGCAATGGCACTCTCTGAACAGGCTCGGATAGAAGTGCACCCTGTGCTAAAACGCGGTGCTGCAGCAGAAACATTAGAACCGTTAGGGATGCCTTTAGGATGGGAATGAATCTTCTCGTATTTGGGATTCCTATTGTTTTGCGTTTTGATAGCTCTCCTGATCTGATCAGGGCCTCCAGCTCCACCAATTGTATTCTCGGCTTGTTTTCCAAAACATAGATTCCCCTTGCAAGCTGAAATAATCGGAAACACATGAAAGTCAAATACATGGAGAATGAAAGAGAAATAACAGCATGTGGGGAGGGATTTGATATACATTTCAAACCATATGATAAATGGAGTAATGATCAGAAAACCAAATAAAATTTCAAAGTACCCGAAAAATTTATCGGCATCTCGAAATGAATTTATTTTAGAAAGGAAAAAAGAATTGAAAGGAAGTTTAAACATTAAGAGGCTTTAATAAAATTGTGTTTCTTCGAAAAAAATAACAGAAATGAGTAGAAACGGAATCTACACAAAGTTGTAGAGGACAGGGTGTCGTTTGACAAACCAAACCTAACAGCTATCGAAGAAGGCATATAAGTTGCACTGCAATTAACAGCCATGAGCATGTATGAATTGCAACACAATAAACAGCTTTTAAATAACAAAAAACAAACTTTAATCCCTGCACCTGTTATCAAAAGTCCCATTCCTTTCCAGCCACACTATCAGAAACACAGCAAGCTAACCACATCTCCCTGAATCAAATTGAAAGGAAAAAATACACAGCCCCCAATCTGGACACCAAAACTTTTTTTAATTTAATTAAAACGGATGGAAAGAATTCTGGACGATCATAGAATACACCCTGTTGTCTACTTGGCCACACGTCAACAGACTACAAAACCACAGTAGAGAATCTGAAAGCACAGGTGGAGATCCCAATCAACCCATCAACTGGCTTTCTTCTAACCAAAAAATATATATATTCCATGCTAAAGCCTCAATTTTGTTAATAAAGTCAAATATCTAATATACTTTTAAAATTAAACTTCAACTTTACTGTATACTTGTAGCATCCTAGCTCAGAGTATGTAATGATCGTAAGCATTCGATAGGCACAACATGCTTTATACTTACTGCCATGTATCTTTGAGATATCTTCGTCCTGTAACTCAATTGACTTCATAGCCTTACACAATTTTTCTTGGGAAGCTGGTGAAATGATCTGAACATGAAAACAGTTCATAAGAAACAACCTCCACACTACAATAAAGCTATATAAACAGCCAATAGATATTATGTACCTTTCTGGTCTGAAAGAGCCTTTGAGGAGGACGTTGCTGCTTTAAATCAGGACTCCCACCATTCACCAGTGTTGTAAGCTCGTCATTAGCATCAGAAGAAAAGATCCCCGGAGACAAGTTTCTTTCTGCAACAGCACAAGGAAACGTTTGGGATTGCTTGTCCTCCTCAGCCATGGGAGAATCAGCAGCAGCAGAAACCAAACAGCTACCAGAGCCCAAGCCACAGTCACTAATGGAGCTAGCGCTGGCTTCAACATTAGACGTTACATCAGCTCTGTTGTCAGCCTCAGGCAGGCATCCATCAGCTCCATTAATAGGTCCCCTGCACTGAAGGGAATCATCAACAGCCATATTGGACATTTGGACCTGGGTCTCGCTGTTAGTCTGGTATAACCTTTCATCCCCAGAGGAAAGAGTGTCATGTGTATCAAAATTATGATCTTGCGATGAAGATATTGCTTCAATGAAGATGTCAGGGTGAACCGAATCCGTGATATATCCTTCTATGTTATATTCTAATAAAGGAAAATCGAAGCACTGGTAACTGGTTATCTCTGGATCATCCACCTTAATAATATCCCAACCTGAGGTAGTTAAAATCTGAATTGGCGTGGGATTATCATATTCCATATCTTCGTACCAGTTTTCATCAACACCACAAATCTGACTTTCTTTTGTTAATGAAATTGGTAACCCAGTCCTGGAAACACAATCAGCAGCTGTCTCAGGTAATTCATTAGGCATCACTTCACAAGAACCCACCTGATTGTCACAAGCCAAAGAGGTATTGCCAAGAAAACAGGTTGTGTTTTGGAAATCTGAAGAATCAGTTTCAGTAACCTCTACTTTAATGTCAAGAACAGGTGTAGGCACATCTCGACTGAATTGGAGTGTCTCCGGCTCACTTGGGATGTGTTCCAATTTGGTAGTCAATATGGCACTATGAGACATAGTAGAGACACAATTTTTCACACGCTTGCTCTTAGTCTTGGCATTTGCCTTCTTTGAGAGTTTAACTTTCCAATTACTAAGAGGCTCTATGAGATCACAATCCTCTTCATCAGTTTGCAACTCAGAATACTCTTGCTTTATAGGGTAGCACATTTCAAGTTTTTTGTTCAAATCAACAGATTTTGAACGTTTTCTTTTCTTGCTCTTGCATGTCTCTTTGATCTGCTTCAGTGTCATATTACCAAAGCCATCCAAATCATCTCTTCCATCATTGTTGTCGCTACTATTAAAACCAGAATCTTCACGTTCAGTTTTGACTGTTATATTTCGCACAGTACAGTTCCTTGTACTTTCGCCCATGACCCAACCCCTGTCCATAAACAAGCCCCTGAACTCATCTTTTGGTGGAATTGCTGGAAACGAATCACCACTTTTGGCATCTAATGTTTCACATATGTCTATCAACTTCTTGAATTTGAGAACTGGCCTTCCACGAGCCACATTCAGAGTTTTTACTGGTAAACCACCTTTCAGAGCTTGGATGAAGTGCAAATGAGTGCAACTTCTTAACTCCATCAGAGTTTTTACCGGTAAAACTCAATTCTTCTTGTTAGTACTGGAATGATCGTTACAATGCATGAGATGCTTTTCCTGCAACAAAGGCCAACTTTACTCAATATAATGATAGTTTCAATAATGGTAACCATCGATTTCATCACATACAAGGCAATGCAATGTAACGCCCAAAGAAAAATAAACGAAAAACGATATGAACATGCAGTGAAATTCATATTTACACATATAGTATAACCATAGGATATCATGAAATACTAAACAAATTGTTCTCCGAGATAAAACAAACTTCGCATAATTTGATTACATAAGTGGGTCATTATGGGTAATTACAAATTGATCAAGTATGCATTACATTTTCAACTAATTCTTAGTTCTCAAACCAGTACTGCAACCCAAAATGTACAACAGCCTGAAAACAGAGATGCCCACTAAGTGGAAAAGCAAAACAAATCTAATTTCAGGGAAGAAGATCATGTGTCAAGCTTAGAAGCAAGGCCCATACCTTAAAAACTTCAAATACAATCCACAAACCAAATCACACTAGTGATTAAAAAAAATCCGAGTATTGAATATTCCTAAACGATTAAATCAAACTATTATATCAACACGAAAAACATAAAAGTGACCGGTAACTATTCTAATTTAGCAGCACGTAACAGTAATTTAATGAAAATCAAACCCTAAGCCTAGAAAAGATGATGATTAACAAAACTGAAAGACAACAAATTTACCAGATTCCTCCACGAGGAACACCACTGCTGCTAGGTCTTTGCTCCAGCCAATTGAATCGGAGACGCCTGTAGGGAAACAAACACTTTCAGACGACCCCCATATTACACAGACGAATTTAACTTTAAATAAATCGTAGATCCAGAATATTAAAAATTAAAACCTTAATTGAAGCCCTAATCAATTAGTGGGCTTCAACTGTAAACAAATCAAAATCAAAACTTCAAAGTGGAAATTAAATTAGAAACTCAGGTTAGCTAGAGAGAGATTACCTTCTATAAGATCCCTCTGTTTGGGGATTCCACACCAGCGAAGAATGGCAATAAAAGAATAAGGGATAGAAAGAGGTAGGTGAGAGGGAAAGGGTGCAAACGGAACCACAGAGAGAGAAGCCGATGAGCTGAACGGGCTGGGCTTGTTTGGAGTTCCAGTGAGAGAGAAAGAAGGAGAAAGTTGAGATGTGAGAGGTAGAGGGGCCTGCAAGGGCTTTAGCTCGGGGAAAGAGGGAATTTAGACAAAATAAAGCGCGCCAAATTTTGTTTGGCGGGAACTCAAACGTTCTCTCCATTTAATATTCGGGTGGGAAAGGGGATAATAGGGTACAAAGTCAAGTATAGGATTGATGATACGCTGTTCATATCTAGCCGTTGATCTCTCTCTCTCTTTTTCGTTCTTTTTAAACAAAAATTCGTATTTTGCAAATAGTAGTAGGTAGAGGCAGGATGGGAAATGGAAACGTACTTTTTTAAGAAACAAAATCACCTTTTCTAACCTTTTTTTCTTTTTTTTGGCGAAACAAAAGATAATTTCATTAATAAACATATCAATTACAGAGAATTGATGAACATTAAAGCCCAACACAAGGTAGGGGTTCTTGCAATCAGAAAACCTACATATAGACAATGAAAACATCCATTGCAAGACAATGAGGAAAATAAATATATATCATGGCCAGCACTCTCATCAGGAGTTGAAGAAGAAGATGACCTAAAACTTTCCTACCCCAGTGCATCAAGAAGATCAAGACAGAGAACCTCTCAAACATATGGGGATAGGAGATACCTCAAAGTGGAGGGCATTACCGCTCAACATCCACTAGGACATTCCAAATGTCACAGCATCCCCAAATCTCATCTTCATCCCCAAGCACAGATGATTGAAGATCCAACCAAATCTAGCAACTCCACCACCAAAATAGATAGATCAACAACAGATCTACCACGAAAGCAGTTGATCCATCAAGATCATCCAAAAACCAGCTCCAAAAGGTTGGGATACAAACCCTAGAAAACTAGGGATGAAACAAAACCTTGCAAAAGCAATGAGCAAGCAAAATCCAACAAAAGTTGGGAGGTAAAAGCTCTCCACAACATAACGGGGGGGAGAGAAGCCTGGATATTTTATTCAATCATTTGAGCATAAAGCCTACAAATACTAGTTGATTTCATGATATATCAAATATTAATTAAACATTATCACTAACTAGCAATTAGTATATTGAGATACATTTATCACTTAGTTGGAATATATTTTCATAGAATAAAATAAAAAATTATTATGAGAGCATTCGAAATGGTTGCTCAACTAAACACTACAAGTAGTTAACCCTAATAAGGTGCATGCCTTAATCCTCTTTCATTTTATTGTTTTTAACTAAATTTACAATTATTTATGAGATTTAATTCCAAATCTTAAATCTTCATATATATACAATTCATTCATAGTTGTCATTCATCTTTCGTCATCATTATTATTCGTCGTTCATTATAGCTGTAATATTTTCTTTTAAATGTTTACATAACATATATACGAAAATTAGTTAATTATCGTAGAAATATGAATGTCACCATAAATTACATGTGTATTGTATCTTTAATAGAGTAGATACAGTGTGGTTGACCATTTCTTTTTTATTTTTGGTTTCATATTGTTTTTTGTCGAATGTTTTTTTTATGTGTGAAATCCTAAAGAGGAATTATAATTATTTTGTTTTCAATTAGGAGCATAAAAGCTCGCCCACACATTCCTTGAACCTCTCACACCCCAAGTCAATGCAAAATAAATCTCCGACAAAACCAAGACTCAATATTTCAGCACTATATTTGTTGCAATCCTTTAGCAATAAAATTAGGCTGTAATTAATTTTGAGCCACAAGGTAAGGAGGAGTTTAATCTTATGGATAAAGAGGGAAGTATTATTACTTTTATCGTCTTGTTTATTATTGAAAAAAAAAAATATTTGGACGAAATTATCAAAAATTATAGATAAATAGAAATGAAAGTTTATTGGTGAAAAACCCGAAAAGGTCACGAAGAGGCGCCACCAACCAAAACTGACATGCCCAAAGCTATTCGGGAAAAACACCAAATAAAACAAACATTTGCGTTCACAAAAAAAACCATTTAAAACCCTCAACAGCATACCCGTCCTCACCTTCCCACCTTGTTAACGATGAAGGCATCTCTGAAGGGCAAGTATGAGACAGACAAGAGCGGCGCGGCCGCAAACATCTCCGTTTTCGCCAGCGATGTCAAGTTCCGAGCTTCACTTACCGACGCCACCTTCGCCGCCGGACCCAGCTTAAACGGCTTGGTTCTAGCCGTAGAAAAACCCGGTTCCTTCATCGTCGATTACAACGTTCCCAAAAAGGTAAACAGATTTTGACAACTGGTTAGTTTTGGAATTGGGTGGCCTGAGTGATTTTAACTGTGACTGTGGTGTCTTTGGGTGTGCAGGACTTTAGGTTTCAGTTCATGAACTCAGTTAGGGTTGCTGGTAAGCCGTTGAATTTGAATTACATTCACAGCAGAGGTGACAATAGAACTATTTTGGATGGAACCCTGGTGCTCGATTCGGCCAACAAGGTCTCGGCTAATCACGTGCTTGGCTCGAGGAATGGCAAGTTCAAGTACTCTTATCTGCACGGCGGCGTGACCACGTTTGAGCCCTCCTACGATTTGGCTAAGAACTCGTGGGATTTTGCGGTTTCTCGGAGGGTTTATGGTGATGATGTGTTCAGGGCCTCGTACCAGACGTCGAGCAAGCTGTTGGGGTTGGAATGGTCGAGGAATTCAAAAATTAATGGCTCTTTCAGGGTAATTGACTTTTGTTGTTGAGATTTCTTGGTTCTTGGTTTGGTTTTTTCTTTGCTTTATGTACTTGCATTAGAAATTTGAATTATCAACCAAGCATGCGCTTTGAATATCAATTTAATGAGAGCTGTCAGTTGCGTGTTGCTCGCTTTCTGATTCTGGTCTGAGCTTTCGTTCGGTAATTTAGTGAGTAATAGCTCAATTGTGCTTCAATCTCTGCACGTATATATCTATGTATGTATTTTGTCATGTGGTAAAATTGTTTCCATTGAAGACTTCCGTGAGTTTTCACTTGAGATCCCATGAGACAGGGAGGTAGTGCGGAATAGGATATGCTTTTATCACTTCGAACAGGTAGTTGATGGCGTGTAGTATGCATGTTTTCGAATCGTTGAGGTTCATTTCTAGTATACATTCAACTTGATTATACCCTCACCTACTGAGGTGACAGGCTAGTTTTGAGGAAAATCTAAATCTGTCAAGGAATTGAGCTAACCTTAATTTGGGGACACTAGGTGACCTTGTCCTTTCCTGATGAGGGTGCTAGAGGAGTTGATGATTTTGACATTGGGAGTGATTTGTGACACTCTGGAAAGGGCGCTGTTGGAAGAGCTGCAGTTTGGAACATGAAGGTGAAGTTTTGGGGATTTTATATCCTTTGGTATGTCGGTCAGCCCAAGTATATAGTATAGGCATATAGATTTCTTGTAACAGTTTATCCTGTGAATTTACGAGGAATTAGGATCAACAGGTCTCAACTCAAGTCTGTTGTAGAGGCAAGGGATCCAACTTTATTCTCTATGTTGCCACCTATTATGAATTCCTTTTAATATTGTATATTGCCAACAGGGTTTAGAGGTGTTGAGGTTGTGGTAGTGACGAGGGCTATGTTAGTGGTTTTTCTTTTACTAGTGGTCAGTTGGATTTAGTTGTTGGCGGTGGCAGCGTCAAAGGTGAAAGCCACTTGTCCAAAATGGGAGTAGTAGTCTTTGCGTGGCTGAGACGACTGCAATGATCGATAGTGTCTATAGTGTCATTGCAGTGGAGGAGTTCAATTGTTTTGATTCTAAATACGCGGCCATCCAATTCTTGGGAATGTTAAGAAACGCTGTTAACTGGGACAGACCGGCTTGTGATTTTTCATATGATGGGACTATATTGAGAATTCAATATGTATGTTTGTGCTTAGCTTGTAGCTGTCTGGACTCTGGTGTGAAACTTTTTTAAGGTTTTAACTTTTTATTGTTTTTGAACGATACTGGACTCAAGCTTTTGCTAATAATGGTGTAATTGCATTTTTTCCAGGTTTCAGCATCCGTCAATTTGGCTGAGGAACAAAAAATCCCAAAATTAACTGCTGAGAGTACCTGGGATTTCGAGATGTGATTCTTATAGTAATTTTCTTGTTTCATTTGTCATTAAAATTTCGTAGTCTGATAAACAGCTTACGATTGTCTCCGGATGGCTGTAAACATCATTTTGTCATTGATTAGTGTGTTTTCATCATTGGGCTGATTCACCTGATATCACCAAAATATGAATTGTGGATCTCTCATGTTGTGAGCAACCATAAATCTTCATTCGATATCTGAAATAATTCTCTCTTGGAGGAACCGCGGGTTATTTACGACTTTTTATACTGAAATTATACATCTTTATTATCTTGAGAATGGTCTTCAGAACTTTTTCTAAGGAAGTTGATATTGTGATTCAAAATCCCTAAATAAGACAAATTGGATTATCTCCGATCAGAGAGGCTAGAATGAGGTGTTATTGTGAGGGGTTATAATGAGGGGTCCTTAATAGCCGTTCGACCCAGTGCAAAGTTATTATTGGACTGTTAGATTGAACCCCATCATTGTAAACCCTCAACATAATCCCACATTATAGAAGCTCCCATCTTCTTTTGGTTAAAAAATAAAAAATGCTATTTTTCTATAGCAATGAACTGCTCCGGCCAAACCTGTGGACTGCTAATCTAAAGTGGGCCTTAAAGCCCATTATCTGCTTAAGCGGAGCCGAAAATCAAACCTATCATGGCTTTGATATTATAGGGCACGATCTCGCCCTTTAATCACAACCGTTTACCAAAACCTACAGAATCTGACGGTCCAGATGTTTCGTCATGAAATCAGGTAATTTTGGCGGTACTAGCTTCACGAAAAGAATTTTGAACCATTTGGCGCTTAAATTAAATCCGACAAATTCCTACTACCACTAGTCTTACAACTGGACAATAGAAAGAAATCACACTGCGTTTATTTTTCTCAGGAATTAGAATAGATCCACCCTAAAGTTCCATTTTCTGATAAACCCTCATTTTTTTTCTTCGACTATTACGCTGAGAAATTCATTGCAGAGATGGACAGCGACGAAGATTTTGAGCTCTTTTCCGAGGAGGCTGCCCCTCCAGTCCGCGAAACGAAGCTGAAGCGCTTAAAGAAAGCAATTAGGAGGGTTTCCATTTCTGAAGAGCCTCTCCTCGATAAATCTGAAAGTGATCGAGTGAATTCCTCCGAATTTGAAGCCCTCAGTTTGGAGGAATCGAATGAGCCATCGAGGTTAAGGATCGGATCGGAGAGTCTGCGTGGTGAGAGTGAAATGAATCCCGGTTTCGATGGTTTTGGTGGCGAAGCTGAAACGAATTCCGGTTTTGATGGTTTGGGCGGCGAAGGTGAAGCTAATTCTGGTTTGGGCGGTGAAGGTGAAGCTAATTCTGGCTCTGATGGTTTGGGCGGTGAAGGTGAAATGAATTTGAGTTTCGATGGATTGGGTGGTGGGGAAGATGGCTCAGGAGCTAAGAGGGTCTTGGATTTTGGGTCTGTAGTTGAGGAATTCTGCGAAGAGTGTGAAGATCGAAAGCAAGAGATGCCAGAAGAAAGTGGGGATATGAGGATGAATGAACCGGATAAGAAACGGCGTAGTTCTGATGGCTTCGAGGAAGACAAAGACAAGAAGAAGAGTAAGAGGGCCAAGAGTGAAATCACCGCTACCAAGGGCAAGAGGAGAACCGAAAAAGTATTCCGTTTTTTCACATTGTATCCATAAACTGCACCGCAATTAGTTTTCTTCTGATTATGTCGTATTGTTCTGATCTTATAGGAAAGACAAGATCATCTAAAGCAACTCCATGCTGAATCTCAGAGACTTTTGCGAGGTATAAACCTTGTCTGGAGCTTATTTTATATAAATTAATACATGTGTATGTTTAAGTAATGCCAATTATATTAGTACTCATTTATAAATTATTGTAGTTATTTGTGTCTATCTACTCACTTTGCACATCTTCCTCCTTGTTAGAAACCAGAGATGCGGCATTTAAACCTATACCACTTGTTCAGAAGCCGATATCTTCAGTTCTGGAGAAGATTCGGAAAAGAAAACTGGAGGTTTTGCAAAAGTTAGTATTTTACTAATGCATCTAGAAATGATCTTAGGCTTGCTGTTTATTCGAATAATAAATATCATAGTAATGTTATTGAATATATAGTTTTTTGGGAGTGTTGCAGATGCAGTGGTACAGTAATGGGCAGCCAATTGCATGCCATTGAGGAGCCAAAAGCATCCCAGACTGAAATGGGTAGTATTGCAAATGGGGTGAGCATGGTTCGGTCTAATGATGATGAAGAGCAGTCAAGCGGTGAAAATGTTTCTTCCCAGATGGTAATTGAAGACATGTTTCTTGATCAATTCTGTTTTTGCATATCTAAGAGTACAGTAATAGGGTGTTTCTTCTAACCACAAATAGTGGGATTTGAGAGAATGTTGCAGTTTTACGAATGAGCTATGCTTATGTGATACCTGAATTATGCTTCTAATATTATGTTAATTGCTGTCAAAATGTTTCATGGAATCCTTTTGATACGTATTATTATGGGAGAGAGTTTTCTGCATTAGGTTGATACAGATTTTCCATTCATTATATGGTTGTATTTGTTGAACTGCAGGATGTTGATAAGGATTCCAAGCAAGCATTTCGAGCACCTATTGATGATACTCAGGTTCTTTTCACATTACAACCAGTGTTATCAGTCTTCCAACAGATTGTGTATTTAAACATGACTGTTTCACCTTTTGCACTGTTGTAGGAGCTGTTTTCGGATTCCCAGACTACTGATTCCAAAGATGATCTGCCAAATGATGCTCCCAGCAGCCCTCTGGAAGAGGTTTTTGCACCGTCCATACTTGCAATGAACTTAAAGCTTGACTCTGCGCCTACTTATGATGTGTAAGTGTTAATTATATGTCTTCATATCTTGTAAAGGGGAAGCACTCAAGTAGGTTGTTTCATTTTGCATTCCAAATTATCTCTATAATGAAGTAAGTTGGATCACTTCTTTGAGTTTTTCTGATGAATGGGCAATGACACTGTTCTCTTTATAGTTCTTCTGACGAGGAGGACGACAATGACAAAGAGAATATTAATCCCCATCCTACTGGAGTCTCTGACGTGCCTTCATCTCCAATTGGCGATCCTGTCAAAGCTTTTGTGGATGATGAAGCCGAGGAAGAAGATGACAGTGATCATGACCTGTTTCGGTTCCAAGATAGTGAAGAAGATGAGGAGGATGGTTATGCTGCAGAGCTTAATGATATGATAGCAACTGGATATGAAGAAAGGCCGATTGATAGTGAAAGACGGAATGAACTCCATCAAAAGTGGCTTGAGCAACAGGATGCTTCTGGAACAGAAAAACTTATGCAGAAACTGAAGTTTGGTTCTAAGCTAAAAGAAACAACGTTACTTGAAGAGAAGGATGCAGATGGAGAGAAAAATGCAGACAGAGAGGAATATGCAGATGGAGAGGAGGATGCAGATGGAGAGGAAGATGCAGATGGAGAGGAAGATACAAATGCTGTGCAAATGAGCTTAAGACAAATTAAGCAAATGATTCCTCTAATGTTTAGCGATAATGATGATGCGTACTTGTCATCTGATGATGATGAAACAGAAAAGAGACTAGCTAAACAGTGCCTGTCTGAGAAAGCTGTGAGTCCCTAGAGGTTTATTGGATGCGACTTTTAAAATTTTGGTCCATTATACCATATGACGGTGGAAATTCTTTTTACTGTTTCAATCATGGATCCACTCCATTATATTTGTATAACTGCATGTTGTGCTATTTTTTCTGGAAATATTCTTTTAATTTACAAGAATATTTTGATTTGAAACAGGAGGAGCAGGCTACTTTCTTGTCACCCGCAGAGGATGAAAGTTGTAGGGAAGTTTTTGGTTTTATAAAGAAGCTGAATGTTGTGCCTGATACTAAGAAGGCCAAAACACCTTGTAAGATCTGTCATTTGTCATATACTTTATGAGTGTGTAAAATTTTGCTATGTACTCTGCTGATTTCGTTGTTTTCCTATTTTGCAGCCATTTCTAGTGTGCCGCTCATGGGAGGAGACAGGGACATATCATCAAAGGTAACTTGTGGTTCTGGATGTTGAATGCACATATATCCTCTGCATGTAGTCTCCCTTTTGTGTTCAAACAAGCTTGAACCTAGGACACCTTATGCATACAATCATTTCAGTCATTTTCATTCCAATCTTTATATAGAAATTGATGGAACATCAAGATGATAAATCATGGCTGATTTTAGCAAGGTTTTTGTATGATGATATTGATCATAAGCTCTGCCATTGGTAAATGTTGCAGTCATCCTTCTTAGGCCGGGGATCTAATCATTCTCTGCCCTCATCCCGCAAGCATGGGTTGGGCACAGTTCGCTCTATAATTTTTGGACGAGGTGGCAGCAATAGTAGGAGCACAAGTTCAGTGTTGGAGGATTCTTCAGATACGGTAGGGTCTATATACGGAATTGAAGTGCATCTAGTTCTTAATTCTTTCCATATGGTTTTTCTGAAAGTCGCACTAGGTTCTTTAGCAATTTAATTTTCTTCTGGTTGTCAAATCATCAATGGAAAATGGAAATAGGAATAACTTCTTGTTGTTATGCCTTGACTCTTCAGTCAGTACTCAGTATTAGATAGAAACCAAAACCATAAATTTTTACCAAATGCTGAAAATGTGTATTGGTTATGGGATGAAATGCAGATTCAGAGAGAGAATCCACCAACCAGGACTACTTCAGCCAGGCTTAGCAATTCCAAAGTAAGGACTAGTTCTCAGAAATCGTCACCTGAGGCTGTTGTGCAGACAGACGCATCAGCTGAAGCTGTTCCCAAGGCAAACACATCTGCTGAAGCTGTTGTGCAGAAAGACGCATCAGCTGAAGCTGGTGGGAAGACTACAGGCACATCACCTTCGTTACTCAAGATATTAAGGCAGTCTTCCTTGCATGCAAAGCGCTGCACTGGGGAGACTATGATTGGCCAAACCCAAATTGAATCTGTCTTAGCTTCATTCAAGGTGGGCAGGAAACCAGTGCAGACAAAGAGAAGAACTTGATTGTCAAACATTCTTGAATGATGGTGACGTGGACAAACTTATTAATTGTAGCACTTTGTAACCCTTGTCCCCTTGATCCGTTAAAAAATGCATTAATTAAAGCATAGCTGACATTTTACCATAAATTGTATACCAAAGTCCCATAAGAGGTGACGAGTTATACCACCTGCTGCTATTACGATACCACACTGTAATTACTGGTGAGGAGGCCATTGCGTTTCGAAGGGACAATTTGTTGTCATTGTTTTGGGGTTTTGGTAAAGGGAAAGAAAATGATGTGCTTCCATAATTCCATGCGAGGAGCGAAGGCCAAACTAGTACCCGTAGCCCAAAGCAAAAAGCTTAGGAACCATTTGCGTGTCACCTTGTTAGAGGTCAATCAGCTGGTAACATCTGGTATATGGATAATATATGGATAAGTCTGTTTTCACCAAATCTTTCCTATCTATAACATAATAATTACGCCGAAAACTGAAATTTTTGCCCTAAAATCGAAAATCTAGAGTCTGAAATCCAATCCAGCTCCGGACTAGTAAAAAGAGACACAAGTCAAAAGCTCACAGGTCCCTCAGCTGACCCGCACACGACCGCACCGCAGATTCCTCGAAATCTAACACAAAACTTGATCCAAATCCCTCAAATCGCAGATCCAAACACGTCGCAGATCCGCAGCTCAAGCTCTGCTCCAATGGCGAAACTCAAACACTAGAGAAGCAAAATGATTTCCGAGCTGTAATATAGCTTCTTCTGCTCCAATGGCGATTAGTTCCATCAAAGGCAAGCTCATTTTGCTCTACTTCCTTTTCATTTTTTCTTCTCCCTCCTCTGTTTCTAAGCTTTTCGTGAAATCTAACTCCCACGATCAAGATCCTTACCATGAACCCGAACCCGATCCCAATCAACAACAGCTTGTATTGCAAAGGCTCGAAGAAGTGGTGAAAAACCTGACCGAAATAGTCGCTAGATTAGAACATAAATTATCGGACCCTCCGAAATGCTTAGCACCTGCCGATGAGGGTTTCACTTTGGCTCTTCAAGAGAAGGAAAGATACGATGGTCACAAATTGATCAAGCAAGTTCCAGAAGAGGGCTCTGATCAGCGTAAAATTGGAGAGATGGCGAGGTCAGTTTCGGTAACCAAGTACAGTCCGTTCTGGTCGGACAGGTTTCAGTTTGTTTCGGCTGTGAAATTGGATTCGCAGGCGACTTGTATTCATGTCCTGCCGTTTCGGGATTTCGAGGGGGTTACTAAGTACGTTGCGGTTGGAGATGAGAGAGGGAGGGTTTATGTGTTTCTCAGAAACGGGGACGTTTTGGTTGAGTTTGATACGTTGTTGGGGTCACCCATCATGGCCATGGCTTCCTTCTTGTCGGTTTACAAGAACGAGAGTTTTGTGGTGACAGGGCATAAGAATGGTGCAATTTTGATGCACAGAGTGTGGGAGGGAGTGAGTGGAGAAGAGTGGAGCTCGCTTGTAATGGAAACTGTGAGCAAGTTTGATACTGGGGAAGATGGATTGACCATTGCTATTTTGGATGTGCACCATGTTGGGAGGGTGAGTTATATATTGGCCAGTGATGTTAGTGGGAAAATTACAGTGTTTCGAGAAAATGGTTCGGTTCATGGTTCCACCATGCCCTCCAGTAGGCCACTTGCCTTCTTGAAGCAGCGCCTTTTGTTTTTGACGGAGACCGGTGCAGGGTCTTTAGACCTGAGGAACATGAAAGTCAGGGAGTCTGAATGTGAAGGGTTGAACCGTTCCCTTTCTCGTTACTATGTTTTTGATGCCACAGAGCGGTCTAAAGCATACGGATTTACATCAGAAGGTGATCTGATTCATGTGTTGTTGTTAGGGGATATAATGAACTTCAAATGCAGGGTTAGGTCTAAGAGAAAGTTTGAGATTGACGAGCCTCTTGCTTTTCAAGCAATAAAGGGGTGTTTGCTTATTGTAAGTGGGGAGAAAGTTTTCGTGTATAATGTTTCTACCCAGCATTATGTTAGGGTAGGTGCCCCTCGGATTATTTTCTCCGCCGGTCTCGATGAGATTAGATCATCTTTTCTTAATTATCAGACCGTGGATGATGATGGTGAGAAAAGAAATGTGATGCCCTTAATAGCCAGTGACCGGGAAAAGCTTGTTGTTCTTGGTCTTGGTGGAGGGTACGTGGGAATGTATCGTTCCAACCTTCCGGTATTTAAGGGTGAAATTAACACAATGCTATGGACCAGTCCTGTATTCTTCTTTGTGCTTTTCCTGTTTGGAGCATGGCTATTTTTTGCTAAGAAGAAGGAAGCACTCACTTCATGGGGACCAGATGATCCTTTTAGCTCAACCTCGGCTACAACCGGAGCTCCATTGGGGGAAAGCAGCACTGGAGATAGGTCTTTTGTGGACTCCTCATCAAGAAATAGTGACATGATGGATCTTAGAGTTAGTGGTCTCAGAGGTCCATCAAGGAGGTATGCCTCTCCTCCACGGTATACAGGGGCAGCAACCAGTTCATTTAGGCCAGGTACTGCCGATCATAACCCTAGACCATCGTCTGTTGATCCTAATTTTAGAACAGCTTCAGAACTAAAATTTAGAGGTTCCGGGTTAGATTCTTCGGGTTTTCCAAAAAGGAGAGAGAGTTTGTTTGTAAACACCCAGGTGATGGATGATAGCAGTTAGACCTTTATAATAAATTTCATCAACTTTTAACTTGAGAGGTTTGTTCAAGGCTTAGTTCCTAGACCATTCATTTGGCAAGTCAGGGCCATTTGAACTTGCACTAGCTGTATTTTGTAACACTACTACAAAGTTTTCAATCAAAAATAAAATTATAGAACACTAAATATATTTATAATTAAGAATGTTCTTACTGTATGTTATGCTTTCGCTCTTCCAATAAATGCCATTGCTTCCTGTAATTTGGTACTGCTGAATTATGTTTGTGTTTTTGTTTTATTTATTTAAATATATTTAATGTATTTAACTGTTTGTTTATAAGAAAAATTGGCATTTTCCCTACTGAATAAAAGTTGCAATCTGCAGCAATAAACAGCGTCCTTACCAACAATTTAATTTAAATTCTGTCTTAATTGCACTCGCGAAATAACAAATTAAAATGCAATGATAAAATTGATTTCAAGTTGACTTGCAAATTAAATAGGTGTAGGAAGTTATCGCATAATGTTCACTAGGAAATCTATCAAAAGATCTCCATGTCTGATTATCAGGAAGGGTCAGGTCTCGTTCAACTATTAAAGCGACCATAGTTATACATCGGCAAAACCAAGTGTTTGCGAAACCTATACTTTCACATAAAAACCTGATTTTTCTTGACGAAGAGTTCAGGACCAGATAGATAACTAGATTTGGAGGTCGGAAGAAAGCAGCAATGGCCATTGAAATTCGAAGCTTCATTTATGGCCGTTAAATTTAGAGCGTCAACCACTCAACGGAGCAAAGTAATGGAAGCTACGGCCTACACGAACTGCCTTAGTTGCTGTTGCTAAGCTATAGAGTTACAACCATATTTAATATGGTCTCCTTGAAATGACGGGGCAATGTGACCTCCCTCCTATGGGGGCTGCACAACAGTGCTTGCCATTAACAGCCACAAACAAGTAATGAACAAATCACCTTCCAGGGAATATTTACGTCTTTTTCACAATATATGAAATTTACGTCTGAAGCTAATCTAAACAATTAATTCTCATAACAAGTAATTCTCAAGAAATTGGAATCGCTACAATATGTAATGGGAAAGGGGCAGCTATCAAAATGTATAGAAGTGAAAACAAATTCACTGTTCAATTTCTGAATCAACGTCAAGAAAGATCAGACAGGAATTGGCAAGCCCTTCTTTGCCATGCTGTCCAAGACGTCATTGAGCGCTTGACACAGGCCAACAATCTGCAAATATAGCCAGCAAATAAGAAGAAAATTTGAGCATTTAGATGATACATGTGGTGCTTAAAAACTACCTTACGAAAATGACAAGGCAGACACATTGACATCAGTTTGTGAAATTTGAAATTGGACACTACCATATCTGATGCTAATTAACGCAGACAAATTTACCTGCTGATCCCATTGTTGCAGCTCTTCAGTGTCGTCCTCAAAGTGTATCACAGCTTCCACCTGTTATAAACTTATCATCAGATACATGCTAAGATGTGCGCTAGAATAAAATAGTCACAAAAAGCCACACATTTAGAATGGATTACAAAATCAAACATTAATCTGAATCTCGTCCCAATAATAAATTTCCCTTGCATCAAATATTGGAGTTTTAAGTTCCTCATAGTGGAAGCAGCATTCATGAAAACAAAATGAAACTCTGGGACATACAGTGGATGGATGAACACTTAACATTCTTCCATATAATGAAACTGGAAGAGGTTCTCACAACTAAGGAGGCCTGATTTCTATGTCATAAGCACTGATGATTTAAAGTCCTTGGTTGGCATACACAACAATTTGTAATTCATACCTGATCAATAGATCCCCTCATTCTGTCCTCATAGATCATTTTTGATGCAATCTTCTCAGCCTGCAAGCCAGATATATAATCCATTTGAGAAACATGAATGGTAATATAGGGAGAGACAGAGAGGGCAACAAAGTGCCCAACTTGACAGAAGAAAACTGTACCTTATGAGGTTCAATTCCCAGCAAAGTGCCTAACTCATCAAAACTGCCACATAACTCGGGATAATTAGACCAAGTTGTCCCCCTAGAATAACATAAATCGAAAAGAAAAATCAACAGCAACATATCTCCAACCTTATATTTGTGTAAAGTTTGCTGGCACTGAGAAGATTATGTTCAATCATTGCACGATCTAACACCGTAAAGTTGTCCGGCAGAAGTGCTTTCTGTTCAGATAAATAAGACAACTGTTATGGCCAACGAAAAGTAGTTTGCAGATACAATATCTGAAATAGAGGAGAAGAAATTTTATAACCTGATGCGGCTTTAACTCTTCAGAAAATGCATCAATTTCTGGTTTCCTCAAAATTCTCTCCAAATACACCTAAATATATATCCGTTAAAGCAACAGTTAAAGTGTAATATACAGTCAGGAGAAAAAAAGAAGAAAAAAGTAAAAGATAAAATATATATATATATGAACCAGAGAGCGAGCACCTTTTGTAGTATTGGATAAATTTTTAATTTTGAGCATCGCTCATCCTGAACCAAAACCCCAAGGTATCAGAATAATGTGAAATGAAGAACCGCATTCATATATATATCTCCAGGTAAAGAAATTTACTTTGTACAAAGTGGCAAGAACACGAGAACGTTGGGGTCCTGCCGCGGCCAAAATTGTACATGTAACTGCAGCAGACAAAGCTTGCTCCAGTGCTTCCTCATCAATCTCTCTGAAACAAAATGAAAGAACTTCTATGATCCTTCATTCAAATGTTACAGCCAACAAGAATGAAAAAGTGGGGAGGAAAATGGGGAGGGGAAAAGCAAACCACAACTATTAACGAGTCTACCAGATAAATTATTCATACACAATATGCTCAATTTGCACTACTCTAGATCAGTTTAACTTGGCATACTCATGTCCTAATGGCCTCTTTCAGAAACCACAACTATCAAGTCAACCAGATAAGCTATTGATATTCACATACAAATCAAAAGAAAATTTTGCACAAGACTAATCAATTCAACTTCACATACTCATCTCCTATTTGCCTCTTTTCAATCTGAGAAAATTCATAATAACGTAATGCTGCCTCCAAGAACCTCCTCTTTAAATCTAAAATCCTCGCGTAACAAACCTGATAAGAGGGAAACAGGGGGGAAAAGCAATTAAAAAGTGCTTTTAGCATGTAGAATTTGATGCAAATGTTTTCACTAACTACCCAACAATGTCAAACCTTATACTGTAAATTCAATACTTCATGCTGAATAGTGGTAATCAAGAATGAAGCTTTATGAATAAAAGCTTCTGCGTTGACGGCATCATCATCCTGCAAAACAAACATACAAAAACTTCAATTGCAATTACACTATCACCTATATTATTAGCATCCTATAGACAAATCTTTTGATTCCAACATCAATGGCAGAAAATGTGCATAAAAAAATAGTCATAGTGGATACTGAGGCATATTTCTCCAATGAGAAGGCAACCATCTAGATAAAACAACTCTTAACAATCAGAACATGGGAATGTTACAGTCATCAACTTGTCAAAAGTTTCTATATGCAGACACTCATAGTCCAGTCTGGTATCTTATCAATTGAGGATCACAACAACCACCATTCCAAAGCACAACATTTGTATCAATGAAGAAAAATAAGCCAATACCTCAAGATATAGGCGAGAAATTTGGACACACTTTGATAACTTGAATGTATCATCAACCACTCTGAAGGAATACCACGAAAACATATAGATTGTTAATTCCAGAGTCCATTATGAGAAAAAATACACACTAAAAGCAAAAGTATCTTACTATCAGACCTCATTCCAGAGTCTAGATTAATGCCACTGAGCATCTGAGCTGCTTTTGACCATTGTTGCTCAGACTCGTACAATTCCGCGAGTTTCTCTCTTATGATTAGCACCTGCAACACATGAAACCATATGGTACTTTCTAAATCAAAATAACCCCAAAGTTCTAAAATTAAAATAAAAAATATTTCCTTAAATGAATGGATTGGTCACCACCAGCAATCCCTATATTCTATACATGGGAGAATGACATCTACATCATTCCTAACTATCTGGGTAATGTGAAATCCAATCTCAAATAATTTGAAGAAAATAAATACAAAGGACTGATTCTCGATATTAATATATAGATGGAGACTCATAGAAGTTCCAAACGAACCTGCTCTTCAAATGAAACGGCTCGAATCTGAGAAAGGGCATAATGGGCAATCTCCTTCTGGGTCTCTGGCTCCCACCGCCCTAACTCTTGAGCAAAATTCTGCAAAAGTTGCCGCGAAACCACCAAAGGAACATCCTCCGACAACACTGGAGAGTAGAGTAAGATATATAAGGCTCAACAAGCTGCTAAAAGGAAAAAACAAAGTCTGCAAAAGTTAAGAGAGAGAGTGAGAGTGAAGGAATATAACTGTGATCGATGAACTTCTTGGCCTGAACGACGTCGCTTGAGGAAATCACGGTGGAGAGAATGTGCTTGTACTGCTCGATCTTTTGCCTCTGGTCAGAGATCGCAGAGGCGCTCGCGAAGGCACTCTCCATGGTTCTTCGGCCTTGGCTTCGTCACTGGGGGTTTGGTTATGGTGCAAACCCTAAACCCTTTGAGAAAATTATCGTTCGGTACACTTCTTCTACAAGGCTACGGTGGCGTTGGTTCCGTAACCTCTTTTGACGGTAAGTTTCAGGGGCTCATTATAGAACAAGGAGCAGTAGTTGGGCTATGTGCATCCAAGTGCAGTGTTGCGTTATTTTCCAGCTAATCCAAAAACGACACGTCGTGAGTACCAAAGGGTAATTTTGTCACTAGATTATTTGTCCATTGTATCGGGCCCGGCCAGGCCCTTTTGGGTGGAATATTCCTATTTTTGATTCTTTTAGAGGAGTGCCATAATAATTTTCAGATAAAAAACCATAATGGTTAATTTTAAAAAATAAGAAAAATATAAAACTTCATCTGTTTCGACTTTCGGTGCTATTTGATTTTTTTGTGCAACAACTCCTCACAGGGGAAAAAAATAAATAAATAAAGAGGCACAAACCGCCATCAATTATTTGTTTAATTTCTTTTTAGATACAAGAAGTGCATTTAAGAAAGAAAAAAAAAGTTGGAATACTTACAGAAACAAAAGGAAACGGAAAATTCGGGTATAGTTGTATCATTTGGCTTTCTGCAACGGGATCGTTTCTCTCTGGCTCGGGCGACCCTTTGCTTCTTTACCTGAAAAGTGAAAACGGAGAACGGAGGAAGAGACATCTCGATCTTCTGTGAATTGCAAATTGTAATTGCCGGAAATGGATGACTCAGGTTAGTGCCAGCGATTGTTTTACCTTTCTCTCTTCGCTTTTCTAGAGTTAGTTTAATATTTCCTTGAAGTTGGTGCTGTTCAATTTTTACCGTTATCTTGACGAATTACTCTGTTTCTTGATTCCTCAATGCACTGTTTGGTTCCTGAGAAAAATGGCGGAATGAGTTAGAAAATATAAGAAATTAAACTTAAAATATTACGATCAACGGTTATAGTTCGACATCAAATGGCGTTTAAAACTTTTCTTTATTTCACTGTAATTACAAGGAAATTGATTTTTTTTTCTTCTTTCTTCTTTTTAATTTTTTGGTTTTTGCTTCTAATCGTGTAGGGCCTTTTGCATTTGCGTTACTGTTTTACTTTTTGCTTAGACGATCGACAATGGTTATTTACTTGAAAGCTGTTAGAAACTTCCAATTTTGTTTTGTAGGGTTTACGATTTGGTTTTTCTGATTGGATACAGATTACAGAGTGCCTTTAAGTTGAATTTTCTTTCAAATTGAGTAAATACTTTTGAATGTAGAGATGCTTATGTAATTATTTCATATGAACTAATTTGCTTTATTCTTTGAATGTTGATACACCTACCAGGGAATCCTCAGGACGTCAGTGTGCCACCAGTTGAAGGTGTTGCTGGAGGAGGGACGGCATATGGATGGACTGATGGCGGCTTACAAGGTTCAAATCCACACAAGGGATCAGTTGACCCTACAGAGGTTCCAACTGCTGATTTAGTGCATGTGTGGTGCATGCCAAGTACAGCAAATGTTGGGCCACAAGAAATGCCTAGGAATTTGGAGCTGGTATGTATCGTTCCATGATTTAAATGGTGTCTTGCTAACTAGCTTCTGAATAGTACGAATTTCTTGACATTTATTCAAGGGCTCAGGTGGCTTATTGTCACACCTAATGTAATTTGGATTACAATCCTTTACCAAATCTAACAATGTGTTGTGAATTTTTTATTTTTTATTGTATCAATTTGCACATCAATATTTTCTTTCCTGGCTATATGCATTTCACTTGAGACTTACTTTTGTTTGTTCCATTTAGTTTCTGTTAAAATATATAGGAGATATCATACATTGTAAACACCAGCATATTGGTGACTTCTTTAGTTAATAGAAAAGGGTGAAGCACATGTCCTTCTGTTTTTTGAGGTATTCTAGTCTTCTGGCTTCTAAGGTGGGCTTATTTGAAGGTTAATCTTTTGGCCGCTAGAAACGAGAGAGAAAGTATTCAAATTGCAGTACGTCCAAAAGTTTCCTGGGGTGGTCCTGGAAATGCAGGGGTTGTGCAGGTCCAGTGTAGTGACTTATGCTCCACATCTGGTGATCGGTTAGTTTTTGAAGTCATATTTTTCTTGCTTCAGGTTTACAATTAGTTTTCCGATTCCTTATTTTTTATATTGGCTGCGGGCAGGATGGTTGTTGGACAATCAATAAAGTTGCGGCGTGTGGTGCCCATATTGGGTGTCCCAGATGCTCTTGTGCCTCTTGATCTTCCAGTTAGTCAAATAAGCCTATTACCAGGGTACTGACCACATTAGTAAGCTTTATATTTGGCGTGAAATAATGCTATAAGACAAGTTAGTGCAAGAGACTGACACAATCTGTTTTGTCTCCGCGCTGGTGCCTCCAGAGAGACAACTGCAGTTTGGGTTTCCATTGATGTTCCTAGTGCGCAACCCCCAGGACAGTATGAAGGGGAGATCATCATTACTGCTACAAAGGCAGATGCAGAGTGAGTTTATTCACATTTTTTATTTCAGTTGTTTTGAGTGCTGTGCTTTTGTTTTTACTCAATAAGTTATTACTCTCTTAGCTCTCTAGCCATTTAGTAGTATTGAATTCCTTTCCATATACGTTGATATATGAACACAGAATTTTCTACAATTATTGATTCTGACTTGGACCAGGATCCCTTCACAATGTTTGGGCAAATCCGAGAAGCATCAGGTTTATAGGGATCTTCGAAGCTGTCTTGAAATAGTGGAGCCCATTGACGGAAAACCGGTGGATGAAGTGGTTGGTTTCCGAATTGAACTTCGTACATAATTGTATTATTCTATTTAATTTTGGCGGTGTTATTAACTGTTCATTTTACCATTTTTCCTTTTTAGGTAGAAAGACTGAAATCTGCAACAACATCTTTAAGAAGAGTTCTTTTGTCGCCATTATTTTCAGAATTCGTTTCATATAATGGGCCAGTTGATATGATGGAGGAAGATGCTATTTCGAGCCTTTCAGTACTCGTGAAGATTCATATGACAGTTTGGGACTTCATTCTTCCTGAAACTCCATCACTTCCTGCTGTATTTGGTGTATCCTGTGTCTTAATTTAACCTTCTTTTTTTTAAAGCTGGAGATTTGTTATTTAACTTCTGACATATTTAGTGGTAGTTTGCTCATACAAGCAGAGGTTTAGTCAATTGGAATTTAAAGGAAATAGAGGCAAATGTGCACTAGTTGTTTTAGTATAAGCGCACTAGATTTGAAATCTATACATGACATGAGCTTAAGAGGGAAGTTCTGAACTATATACTATATTAATTCAAGTAACTGGGAAGCATAAAAACTTATTAGTAAGTGTAGAATTTAGAAGTGGAAACTTGAATTTCTGTCTGCAAGATAATACCCACATGTGAAGATGTAGATGTGCTATTCTTATGACAAAGACCAAAGCTCTTTAGAAAATAATATTATGTTCCATGTTCTACCAATTTATGATCCTAATCATGTATTGCATCTTTAACCATATGTTAGATATCTGATACTGTAATTGAGGATCGTTTTGGCGTGGAACATGGGAGTGATGAGTGGTATGAGGCATTGGATCAGCATTTTAATTGGCTTCTTCAATACAGAATCAGTCCATATTTTTGCAGATGGGGTGATAGTATGCGTGTCTTGACATATACCTGCCCTTGGCCAGGTACTTATGAGCAAGCCATAAGTTACACTTCTTTATCAATTACTCATGCTGTTAGCTCGGATTGCTTAAACTTTCTCATTCTGTTGCCTTTAATAAATGCCTCCTAAGAAAGATGCATTAATTGCTTTACTGAATCTGATGTATTTTGGATCCCTTTATTTCTTTCTGTTGTAGCTGATCATCCAAAATCAGATGAATATTTTTCAAACCCACGATTAGCAGCCTATGCTTTGCCATATAGTCGATCTGTCTCTGGGTATACAGCTAGTCATCCAAGTTCACTTCTATCTTGTATATGTGTGATGAAAACTGATGAGGTTCTACCCATTTGCTGATGTGCAACAGCGGTGATGCAGCGAAGGATTACATGCAGAAACAAATTGAGATATTGAGGACAAAGTCTCATTGGAAGAAAGCATATTTTTACTTGTGGGATGAGGTATGAACACTATTTTGCAAACTGATAGGAAAATGAGCTCTTTTGGATTATGTTGATGATTCCCCCATGTCCCTTAATTCTGCTTAAGTTTTTCAATTTAGAATTATTACTTTTTCCAAATGGACAATTAATTTGTAGTAAGTTAATGTGCATGCAATAATATATGCCAGCCACTGAATTTGGAGCAATATGAGTCCCTTCGCAGCATAGCCAGTGAGATCCATGCCTACGCTCCTGATGCTCGTGTTTTAACTACTTACTACTGTGGTATGAATTCATCTGTTCCTTATAATTGAATGTTTTTAATTATTGTATAAAGTTCCATGGGTGTTAGTATGACTCTGACTGTTTGTTTTGTTATGGTGAATGCGGTGTATATTTTACTATATTTTGGCCCCTTCTACTTGTCTAGTCTTTTATATTTGAAGATGTTCTTATATTGCTCTTTTCTGCCATGTAGGACCAAGCGATGCACCTCTTGCACCCACTGCGTTTGAGGCTTTTGTAAAAGTTCCAAAGTTTTTACGCCCACATACTCAAATTTATTGTACAAGGTAGTGTTTTCCATTTGTTTTGTATGTTTTCACTAAGGAACCTTATATATATGAAAAGTTGAAATTAAAATATCAGTGGTTTTGCAAAGGACCCACTAGTGTAGTGGTTTGGAGCATGCTCCACCTATTCTAGGTCTTGGGTTCGAGTCCTAGCATTAGTGTTTTGTGTTTGAGTTTAGTATATTATTGCCCCTCCCAATAGGAAAGGTCCTAAAATAATAATAATAATAATAATCTGTGGTATTTGACTTCTGTTGCTTTAGAATTTTTGTCAATGCCAATGTCTGAGAATAAATACAATTTGGTTGAAATTTGCAGTGAATGGGTGCTTGGTAATCGAGAGGATTTGGTCAAGGATATTATTGCTGAAATACAACCAGAAAATGGCGAGGTGATTTGACATAAATTTTGCTTGACTCATCTAATTTCTTTGGGGAACTTTCTTAAAATCTGGGCTCCCTTTATGTTATGATTGTGGTCTTTGTTTTTGTGGTTTGAATTTGTACTTCCTTAATGATTGCAATTAGGAAAACATGGTCACTGTACATTTACTAAGAGTTATGTTTTGATGCCTAGTTATAACCCTTGCATCTCATTTGTTACCCACTGAAGAATGTGAACTCGTCAATGTTGTAGGAATGGTGGACTTATGTGTGCATGGGACCATCTGACCCCCATCCCAATTGGCACCTTGGGATGCGAGGTACTCAGCACCGGGCTGTAATGTGGCGTGTATGGAAAGAAGGTGGAACAGGTTTCTTATATTGGGGGCCAATTGCTATGAGAAGGCAAATGTTCCAAGTGCAGAGGTACTTTCCTGGCATCTAGATGATTTATGACATTAATTAACAATTATAAAAAGCTACTTCCTTACAATTTACCGATAAATGTGCCTTTGAGCAGATAAGATTTAGGCGTGGTCTTCCCCCTGGAGACGGAGTTTTGTTCTACCCTGGCAAAGTGTTCTCATCATCAAATGAACCAGTGGCTTCAGTCAGACTTGAGCGCATTCTCAGTGGCTTGCAAGTAAGTGAAGCTTAATGTGATAATTAGTTTATCCCAAACCAGTTTGTTTTATTATTCCTTTTCTTCTTCTTTAACGCATATAAAACAATTTTGTACAGCAATCCATGCATAGTCCCTTGAAAGTGTTGTTTGGTAATATATCTAAATCATTGATCAGAATTACTGAAACTTTTACCCAAAGAAAATTTATGCTTTTAACCATCAAATTCATTTTCATTATAATTAACCATTAAATTAGTCTTCCTTAAAATTTTACCCAACGTTTATGGATCTGGAACTCTAAATCCTGATTCTTTTCCTGCTCCAAAAGTTTTGAATTTTAAACAAGTGTGGTGTTTCTTTTGTATAATTCCTGTTTCATGCTGATTAGACATTTGTGTGGGTTTTCAGGACATTGAGTACCTCAGACTCTATTCTTCAAGGTATGGTAGAGACGAAGGGTTGGCTCTCCTTGAAAAGACGGGTTTGTACCAGGGTCCGGAGCGCTACACGCTTGAGCATGTGCCCATTGATGCGATGCGGGGTGAGATATTCAATGCATGCCAGTCATGAGAAAATGCTGTATGCATAAGGGATGTGGTAGAGTTGTTCAGGTCAGGCATGATTAGGTCTTGATGGTCGTCACACACTTCCAGACATACCTAGACTTGAGATCAACATTTTTGCAGCCAAGCCTGCACACGATCATAGATGTTTTTGTCTTCCACTACTACCAGTTTTGCATTTTCCCAACTTTCATAATCATTTCATGTTTTAATGTACAGAGATCATCTAGTCGGATCCTTTTTTGTCTCTAAATTTGATTGACTGTATAGATGAGAAACATGAAAAAAGAGAAAATGTTTTGAAGCTAGAATCCTCTCGCTACTTTTTTGTCGGTAAACATCATCTCACTGATAGATCTTGCTGGTTCTATGCATTTAGCAGAAACCCAGAAAACAAGAGAGATATGGGATCTCGATCCAGTAAGGGTAAAACAATTCAAAAGGTCGACATATTCTCAAATCACCCACCATCCCTCTTTTATTCCCCCCGTAGCCTTCTTTTACCTTCAAGAATTAGTAGGCCATTGACTCATGCATTCAGAAAGCAAAGTATTGTGGACCCCACACACAGTGCAACAGACCATTATATAACAAAGGGGAAAAAGGCAAGGGAAGGGAAGGGGGCCATGTAAAAATCAAGATTCAAGGTGGACCTTTTGTAGCATATTGGAATCAGAAAGGGGCGGAAAAGCAACAAGAAGATAATCAAACTAGTGATGATTGCCTCTTGCTGTGTGTAACTGTGCAATCTCATTTAATCTTTTTTGATATAATGCCAAGCCTCACAACCTTACAGCTGTGTATTTGTACAATCATTTTTATCTCACTGGTCAGGACTCAGGAATGAGAAAGTCTCTTCTCTATTATTAAGAGATGCTCAGCCTTTCCTTCCTTCACCTTAATAAAACTTGTCAATAAAATAAAAGATTGCTTTGAATTTGAACAACATGTTTTAAAATTTCAGCTTTCTATTTGCTTTGAGCCCGTAATAATTTCGAATTTTAAACCAAGTCTTTGTTGCAGCCCCCTTTGTAGACTCTTGTTTCCTGTCACATCCTGGTGTTTGCTCTGAATTTAGTCCATGAAGAAATTTGAAACTCCTCCTTCCTATCCAACCACTCTTTCCCTTCCCAAAGTGAAAGCTCCACGTCTCTGGTCTTGGATTGGGTGAACCCTAAGAAATGTACTTATCTGAATATGCGTAATAGGGCATAATTAAACAGATGCGTAGCCGCAGTGGCCTTTTTGTAGGAAATGTTTTTCTCTTTCCAAGTCAAATTTACAAGGATAAGTAGTAAGTTTTCTTTGAACATAATCATTCCAATTTTGATCCCATTGGGTATTGAATTATGATCTTAGCAGAAACTAATTCGTTTTAAATCATGACATTGATTAACATTTTCTTTATTTGGTAAGCTTTCATCAATCCCACCTGTCTTTTTCTTCATGGATTATATATATGTTTTTATAATTAATTATTTTTAAAATAAAAAAAACAACAGCGGAAAGCTCTGCTTGTTTTTGGGGTCAGAAAAGTCTCTCAACACTATGAAACAAAAAGAAAGAACCAAACGAAACAAAAATAAAATATAAAGATTAACGTTTCGGCTGAGCCAAAAGGCCCCAAAACAAAACAAAGCAAGCAAACCAACTTTGTTTTGACTCATTCAGTTTGGGAACAAGTTTGCTTTTGCACAGCCCAGGTTGTGGCTGCACTGTTTTCTTCCTAAATTGGCAGAGCATAAATGATGAGCTTTAATGCTAGGTGGGATATAAAATATAAAAAACAAAGGTTCATAATTGTAATTAAATAAATATTTGGGGCTAACTTCCTTCACTTGCTTTACTTGCTTTTCTTGCTTTTCTTGCTTTTCTTCATAAAAATAATGTCCATGGTTCTAATTATTTGAGTATAATGACCTTCAGGAGATAAAACAATAGCATAAAGTACCTGTCGACGATTTTAAACAAATATTAGGGCTGAATGCGTCTGGGCCGTCCATCTCAGCATCTGAAAGCTCCCAGTTTGTGGGCCCCAACTTCTACAGACCGTCGACGGCCTGCAACCAGTCCACTGTGTCTATTTCTGATTAGTATATACTATGCAGGAAAAAGTCCAAATTGCCACTGGGGCTTGGTCTCATGATCAGACTTTTGAAAAAAGATGGTGGCCTTTGCGTAGCTGTCCATTTCGGGATTTTGGGTCTACTCGGAAAGACAAAAGGGTATTTGCCTTTTTAGGCAACATTATATTATTCCATGCATCGCAAGTCCCATCTAACGTCCACAGCACCATCTATCGTCCACAACACCAGCAAGTCCATTATATTATAATGGGCTTTGAAGCAGGGGATTGAACCTCTTCAGTGGCAGACTCAAGCACGTGCTGATGACTCACGAGGGCTTCAGTGACATTTGACCTCCATTTGGTACTGTAGCGTACTGTTTGACTGTGAAGCACAGGTCAGCCCAAACCCCCAAAGGCAGTAATTTTGAGGCTTAATTACACAAATGTCCCCTAAAACTTCGATCAAATTCTATTTTGCTCTCTAAAACTAAAAACATTTCACTTTCATCCCTTGACCGAAGTTTGATGTCCCACTTTACCCCTTGCCGTCAACTTCATCAAAAAGTATGTTAACTATGATGACGTGGCATGGGTATTTTTGTAATTTCATACACATGGATCATTATCCACCAATTGAGGGGTGACGTGACAAGTGGAGCCCACCTCCACATAGATAAAAAATAATTTAATATTCTAATGATTAAAACGAATTAAAAAATTTATAACTAAAAAAAATATCTCTCAATCCATCTTTCTCTCTCATATGGTTGTTGCTCTCAGTATTTTGGGACTTTTTTAGGGGAGCAAGGTATTTGGGAATTGGGATTTGTGGGGAATGAGAAGCATGGATGGTGTTGGAATTTGGGTTGTTTGGTGGTGTGTTTGAAGGGAGCGAAGAGAAGAGGTTGAAGTCTGGTAGTGATGCAACTATGGCCATGGAAATTTAAATTCACATCCCCTGCGCTTTCTACTTCTCTCTGATTATGAGTCGCAACCATGCAAATCTTCGTGAAAATCCTTACGGGTAAAACCATAACCCTAGAGGTCGAGTCCTCTGACACCATCGACAAATAGAAGGCCAAGATCCAAGACAATGAAGGCTTAATCTGATTCCCGTGTCGATGGTGACGACTGCCAAGACCGGGTTCTGAAACGGGTCAGCGTCTGTGACCCCATTAAGCCATTGGTTCCCTCTAAAGTTGTGCAGCCTTCAATGGATTTGATGGGGCTGTGAAGCTATTCGAAGAGAGAGAAAAAGAAAATGATGGGCGGTAGGCTCCACTTTAAAGGAATGGGGTTGAGGTGAAATTGGTGATGAAGGTTGTAATGAAAAATATTATTAATATTAAGGGTGAAAACTTTCTCTCTTGTTGATCTAGGGTCGGGGAAGGGAAGGTGGTTTTGGGTCATGAAGGTGGGGTGGGGATCTGGGATCAGGGAGGAAGGGTAGCGGCAGGATAGGGGAGGGGTTTGTGCGTTGATTTTGGTTATGTGTAACAGTGTAATTGATTCTGTTTGATTGATTATGCTTCTGTGTGGCTCTGAGTCGATGTATTAGCTTAATTAGAATGCCCAATGTATGTTCATTCTTTTTCCTAAATTGGTACTGAACCTTGTTGAGAAATGGTAGGAAGGAAATGAAAATTAGCTCTTTTGAAATCCCAATTTTTGAGTATTTGGTTGATCTGCAGTTGCTAGTTGTGGACCAAACTTTTGTTGTTGTTGTTTCTGGCCTTTTTTTACCGGGGCTATGGATTTGGTTCAGGAAGGGAGGAGAGAGAGAGAGAGAGAGAGAGAGAGAGAGATATGGGCTCCACTTGCCATGTCACTCAATCAATTATTGGATAATGATCCATGTGTATGAAATTACAAAAACACTCATGCCACGTCATCATAGTTAACAGACTTTTTGATGAAGTTGACGACATGGGATAAAGTGGGACATCAAACCTCGGTCAATATATGAAATGCTAAATTATTGAAATACCCCATGTAACTCATTTTCATCTCACTTTCAACTCTAAGTGTCTCACTTTCCCCCCTGAAACTCTATTTAGTGTCTCACTTTCCACCTTGAAACTCTAAGTGTCTCATTTTCCCCCTTGAAACTCTATGTAGTGTCTCACTTTCCCCCCTGAAACTCTATGTAGTATCTCACTTTGCCTGGATTCCATCCAGCCTTAACCGAAGTCATCAAACTTGACGCCCATGTGCCGTTTTTCTGAGTTCTTGTGTTCATGGAGGGTCGAGAACGAAAGCATTGCCATTATAGGAAGCTCTGCCAAGTTCAGACGTTGCTAGGGAAGGAACAAAGGTTGTCTCTTCTTTGAGTGGTTTGATCCAGAGATGTGTTATCGTTCAAAAGATATAATACTTGGGTTGCTGAAGAATAAGGGAAGACTAAAACAAGAGTTTCAGATGAGATGAAAAACGACACATGGGCGTCAAGTTTGACGACTTCAGTTAAGGCTGGATGGAATCCAGGCAAAGTGAGACACTAAATAGAGTTTCGGAAAGTGAGATACTAAATAGAGTTTCGGGAAATGAGACACTTAGAGTTTCATGAGGGAAAGTGAGACATTAAATAGAGTTTCGTGGGGAAAGTGAGACACTTAGAGTTTCGAGGAAAGTGAGGCTGAAATTGAGTTACAGGCGTTTCAATAATTTAGCTTATATGAAAGTAGGTCATTTTGAGTTTAGGGGGCAAAGTGAGATGATCGAAGTTTCAGGGGGCATTGGTGTAATTAAGCTTAATTTTGAGGAGGAATATGCCCTATTAAAAAAAACAACAAGAAATCAGACAAGGTTTTCATGAGAATCACAAGAAAGCCACTGTATAAATTGGATCATTTGTTAATTTTCAAACCCAAAAAATAACTTATTTATTATAATTTGTATTTTTTGAAAAATAATAAAAATAATTCAGTTCAAACTTGGAATCGATCAGAATTGAACGACCAATTTTTTTTTTTAAAATTCACTTGAACCGGACCAAATCAGATAAGTTAAATAGTACCGATACCAGTTCTGATTTAAAATGAGAATCAGACCAAACTGGACCATGCCCACCCCTAAGAGCAACTCCATCCGTGAAGCCCGAGGGGGGCGCGGGACCCACGGCCCGAGCCCAAAATCATGTTTCGGCGGTGGGTTCTTGCCCGGCAAGCTGTTGGGCCCACCACTGGGCTGGCCTCGAACTTTGATCGCTCTTTGCCGCCAGGCAAGGCCGACGTCAGCGTGATTTTCTTGACGTCGGCGTAAAAATTTAAAAAATCCAACAAATTCAGAAATATTTTTAATACATACATATCAATTTTATTATTATTAATTTCATACATAAAACTAAAATTAATCCCATGTAAAAATAAAATAAAAACAAAAAATGAATAGTAGTTCTTCACTACAAGAACGGATGGAAACGAACCTCGCTGCGAAGGCAGCCACTATTCACATGAATAGTAGCCCCTAGCTCCCCTCCCCTCCCCCTTGCCATGGCAACTAACGGGTGGAGTTGCTCTAACTCGTCCTTATCGGCTCAGTGGCATTACTGGTAATTCAAGCATAACACAACTCACTGGAAAGACCGAAACATCTTGCGTTGCAGATGCAAGACGGTGGGTTCAGTAGGGTTGTAAATGTCTTTTTGTGGCAATGAGAATTAGGCAAAGTTTATGTCTTTATATAAAAAGGTTTAGTAATAGGATAGAAAAATAGTTGGGTTTTGCCTTTTGTGCTAAAGACAAGCACCGCCTAGTCCGATTTCCTCCGACAAATGACATCTGCCAGCTTATTGTGACACGTGAACGGCCAGATCGAAACTATCAGCGACGGGATAGACTTGGCTCATTGGGCTCGGGTATATTCCCTAACCACGGTTAAAAATGCACTGCTACAAACCTTAACCATGGTTAACTGCCGCCGCTTCAACCCATTTTTCAATATATTTAATTTTTTCCACTCCGTTCAAATCTCTCTCTCTACTTATAATCTCACACTCACTCTCTCTCTCTCTGTCAGCTTCCTTCATTTAAATTCCAGCTATGGAGCCGCCGCCTAATGGGACTTTGGTTCTCCGTCCATGACCTCGATGACTGAGTTGAATCGGTGTTCCCGTTGGTTTTCGTTGAACGAGCAAAGAGTCTAGTAATTCAGCTCGAGCAATTTGGTCGGTTTTTCTCGGGAATAAATTTCTCTTTTCCCGGAAAACAATCAGAAAGTGTTTGCTTATTTTAAACAATCAGAACTAAAACCCTGAGTAGTTAGCTTGTTCTAGGGACTTTGAGCTCAGAGATTTAAGTGAAGGGAGCAAAAATGGGGGACCTGGACAATTCCTCATCCCCGTTGCTGACAGTTTCAACAGCTTCAGGGGAAGCTAGTTTATCTTCCTCTGCTCACGAAACCATGACTCTTCCAGAGCCACCTCCGAAGAAAAAGCGAAACCTCCCCGGAATGCCAGGTATACAAGATCGGAACTCGATGAGCCTTTAATTGTTGCTAATTGACGCTAAAATAACATCTAATATCATGTTAATTTAAAAAAATTTAGATCCCGAAGCGGAGGTGATCGCTCTGTCGCCAACAACGCTTCTCGCAACGAACCGTTTCGTGTGCGAGATCTGCAACAAAGGGTTCCAGCGTGATCAGAACTTGCAGCTCCATCGGCGAGGCCACAACTTGCCGTGGAAGCTGAGGCAAAGAACAACCAAAGAAGTCCGGAAGCGGGTCTATGTGTGCCCTGAGACATCCTGTGTGCACCACAACCCGACCAGAGCCCTCGGCGATTTGACGGGAATAAAAAAGCACTTCTGTAGAAAGCACGGCGAGAAGAAGTGGAAGTGCGAGCGGTGCTCCAAGAAATACGCCGTACAGTCCGATTGGAAGGCGCACATGAAGACCTGTGGTACCCGAGAGTACAGATGCGATTGCGGAACTTTATTCTCTAGGTGTGTGTTTGGTTCCCGAGAAACTATACGAAAAAAATTTCCTCTTTTTTCTAGTATTATTTTCTCGGAAACCACCGATTATTAAGATGTTGTCGTTTTGTTTGGGTTTTGAAGGAGGGATAGCTTTATAACGCATAGGGCTTTCTGCGATGCGTTGGCGGAGGAGAGCGCGAAGGCTCAAACCCTAGCGATTGACGGCTCAGATGGAAATCAGAACTCCAATCTCAATAATCACAGTCCGAATCCGAATGCGAAGGGTTTGGTGGCTTCGCCGCCTCCACCGCCTCTCACGCCGTCAAACACTGTGGTGTCTCCGGCTTTGTCCATTCAGAGCTCAGGTAACAATAAATTAAGTAAATAATTGTGGTTTTATGATATGATAATCCATATGATCATGTGCCACATCGCCGCCTTTAATATCGTATGTACGTCAATGCCTAAGCTTGGTAGTCTTTGGTACGTAAAATGAGTCTTGGGTGCATTAATTTTTTCAACAACATTCTTAGTGTGACTTAATTTGAAGAGTAATTAATTCTTGAACATCACCAGATTAATTATGAACGATGAAGTTTCAGTTCAGATCATGTTTTGAAATGCTTTGCCTCGTGATTCAATTCAAGTTTCAACTGCGGCATTTTTAAGCCACTTTATTATATATTGTATGTGGCTCGTTTTCAAAGAAAAACAATTATTGTAGTTTAAGAAATAATGAAGGCTGAGCTTGTATTTTATGGCTGTGTTTTGTCTCTTCTTTGATGTCGTTCTCGCGTGCGTGGCTGGAGTAGGCTTGGAAAAATGCAACTTTCACAGTAGGTATGGATGTAGGGATAGAGAGAGAGAGAGAGTAGTTGTCCCACGGCGACAGGCAATGGATGGATGCACGATTGATAAGGGAGCTCTAGAATCGAGGGTTGAAAACATAAAAAAAAGAGAAAAAAGTTGAGGGAAAGGACGCCATTATTGCCTGAGCCTCTCCTTTCTTCTTTCTGCTTTTGCTTATAAAGCAGGGAGTTTTAGCTTTCAAGTTTTAAGTTGTTTCCAATGAGGACTTGGCAAAAAAATTTAAATGAATTATGCGGCCTTATTCATGTCTGCGCCTTGTTTTCACTTTGCTTTTTATATTTGGATTGCAACGTTGCCCGTATATCTCTCCATGCCTGCTTTTGTACAATTAAGTTTTGTTTAGTTCTTTATTATATTATGTATTTTATATTCATAATTATTTAATTATCCTTCTGTTTGTTGACAGAATTGCCGGAAAACCCAATAGGCCTCTCGCCGCCAACGCCAGCCACAACGTGCTTAACCACCACAGCAATTAGCACCACCACCACCACCACCACCACCTTAACAGGAAACTGCAACAATGGCAGCAGTGTATTTGCAAGCATATTTGCACCTTCCATAGCCTCAGCGTTGATCTCACAGCCACCTCAAACATCATCACCATCCTCGTTCTCCAATCAAGTCTCCACCTTGGGACGCCCCGATGGCTCCACCACAATCCCAACCGTTTCCTCCATTAATGAACCCATATCGCTCTCACTCTCCACCTCTCTTTACCTCTCCAGCAACGGCTCCTCCCTCTTCCCAACACCTGAACCACAAGACCATCGCCACTACGCTCAGCCCGCTGTCATGTCCGCCACTGCATTGCTCCAAAAGGCAGCCCAAATGGGCGCTGCCGCATCAAACGCGTCATTGCTTCGTGGGTTTGGCTTGGCCACGTCATCATCGTCCCCATCTCAAGAAAATAGCACGGCGCTGCAGTGGAACAAGCCAGAGAGTGGTGGTGGTACTACTCAGATGGCAGCTGGGGTTGGGCTCGAACTTCTCTCAACTGCAAGTGCTGCCCATTTGACTGATCTAATGATGGGCCCACCTTCCCAATTTGGGGGCCAGCCCATGACGCGTGACCTTCTTGGGCTCAGCATAGGTGTTGGCAGCAGCGGTGCTTCCACAGGGGGGCTTTCTGCGTTGCTAAATTCCTTTGGTGGTGGGGGCAGTGGCTTCGACGTTGCAGCTGCTGCGTATGGAGGAGGAGGGGCTCGGAGTTCTCCGAGAGAGTCATGGGAAGGTGCACAAGATAGATAGTCCAATGGGCCTGCCTTGCTCTAGAACAGCCTCATTTTCCTTCCTGTGATTGATTTTGTTGGCATAGGTAAAGAGAGCGACTCTGGGCAACTCGTTGGCGTTCCTGCTTTTGAAGATTCTCCAAGCGCAGTGGCCTTGTGTGTTTTGTGCTGCTGATTTATAAATATATTGCATAAATTTTGTATTTTGAATCGTAGCTGTTTTGAGTATGAGCTCATTTAAGTTGTAGTCTGTAGGGATGTGAATGGGAAAAAAAGCAGTGTACAGGAGCTTAATTTTCTAGTTACTAGCTAGCGTAGCAAGTGCACAGCACAAAATTAAGGGAAAACATGTAATGTGCGTCCGAGTCTGTACTACTTAAAAAGTGATACTGATTCAGTTGTCTTTCAAGTTCCTTCTTGTGCGATTGTTGGAATAGTTTTGTGGGTGTGTTTTAGTTCAACTTACACCATCAGATTCATCTTATTGCATCTAGAAATCTATAACAACATACTTGTGCACCAAACTGTGCCGTTTCCGGAATTAAAGATCCACATGGGCTGTGGATGGCGGTGTACGTGTACGGTGGTCAAATCCGAGAGCTTAGGGTTGGACCAGGTATTAATTTGACAGAGTGTGAATGATGTGAAGATGAAGATGTATTTAATTTGTGAGCTGGCGGATGCATTTGTTTCCTCCAGCCTGACTGCTCTGAATGAATCTGATCACGAGTGGGTCCGCTGGGTTTGATGGTGTGGTGGGGTTAGCTCCTGCCGGGTGGTCTCTGTTTGCTAGCTGCATTTGCTAAATGCCACCCAGCTGCCTGTACAGTGTACGGTACGTGCTATTCTTCCCGTTCAAACGGTCACGGTGGATAAACTACTAGATTAGTAGATTAAGACAAAACTTAATCTCGAGTGTGTGTGAGTTTTATCTTATGATTAAGAATAAGATAACCCCATTAATGATAGACATCTCTTTTCAAAACCTCCACGTGTAACTGAGAAGATCCCAGAAATACATAAATAACATAATCAAGAGTCAAGACCAAACAAAAAGGTTCCCTCTGTTAGATTTTCCAATTGATTTGTTGTCCAGTAATGTTATATAGGATATTTCAAGACTTTCCATTCCTTAAAAACCAGTGGGAAATCAAAGAAAATGTTTCATTAACAACAACACAACATGAGGACACTTGCACAGCATAATCCAAGGAAATGAATGAGATCAAACATCGACATTTAATTAAGTCTCTGGATTTGGTTTGTGTATGATACCAAACCAGGGAAGAAATTGGATTTGTGGTTGCAGAGAATTTGAATGAGCTTAAGATTGTAAGTTAAGTATTTCAGTTTCTTCCTATGCAAGTATTTCAATGAGTTAAATATACAGTCGTTTTTGCCTAATTTGACGTTAATCGCGAGCCTTATCGCTTAAACTAGACGGAAATAACCAAAATCGTTAACAAATTAAAACACAAGGAGCAAAAATAGGTTTTTAACCTTATTTGAATTATAGATGCTCACATGTTTTTCATTGAACAGGTAACACATGGTTTTCGTTGCAACTCAACCCTCCGGCTATGTTTCTATTGAAGCAAACATCAGAGAAGGTTAAGCTTGGGAGCCTTGACATCTATTTGGCATTGTATGTTGTCCGTCACTTAAAATTGAGAAATATAATAAAACTTGGCAACTTGTAGAATTGTTTAATACTATTTTCTAATCTTCTGTGTTTTCAAAGATACTTTTGTCTACGTCATGCATGATGAATCTGCAGCAATTAGGAAGTGTAGGCTCACTCTCTCATTAAAAGTAATAAATCTTACCCTCTTCTCAAATCTCCATTTCTTTCACTCTCTTCTGTCTCTGGGATTTCAAGATGCATCTTCTTCTTCTCCTTGTTTTGCTTGTCCCTCCTCTTATCCTCCTCTTCAAATTTGTGCGCTCAACCATATGGGTCCCACTGAGGACACAAAGGCACTTCCAAAAGCAAGGCATAAGGGGCCCGCCCTACCGTCCGATCTTCGGCAGCTCGGCCGAGATCCGCCGTCTGTTTGTAGAAGCTCAGTCAAAGCGAGGCGCATTTGACCACGACATCCTTCATCGCGCGTCCCCATTTTACCACCGGTGGTCCCGCATGTACGGGAAGAATTTCCTGTACTGGTTTGGGCCTAAGCCCAGGCTGGCAATAGCAGATCCGGACATGATCAAAGAAGTGCTTATGAATACGAGTGGGTCGTTTCAAAAGATACCCTTTACCCCATCAACCAAGATTCTATTTGGAGAGGGCCTTCTTGGGCTCGAAGGCAACCAATGGGCTTTTCACAGAAGGATTGTGAATCAGGCCTTCAAAATGGAGAAAGTCAAGGTAACCCGAAACGCAAATTCCCCGCTTTCTTTTTTAAATTAAATTAATTTAGAGTAGATTATCCTTGTATTATATTAATAATCACTCTAATAGAAGTGAAATTCCGAAAATGGGTATTAATTTCTGATAGTGTAAGTTATACTAGGTGTAATATAGTCAAATTTGATATGCATAATAAGTTGTACATCCCGAGTGCTTTCTATTTGATGTTGTTGTTGGGTTATTTTTCTTTTCTTTAATGCAGGGTTGGGTGCCACAGATTGTGGCTAGTACCATGAAGATGTTGGAGAAATGGGAGGATGTAAGAGGAGGGAGAGATGAGTTTGAGATGGATGTGCACAAGGAACTTCATGAGCTCTCAGCAGATGTTATATCCAGGACAGCTTTTGGAAGCAGTTTTAAGGAGGGAAAGCGAGTTTTCAACTTACAAGAACAACAAATGCATCTTTTCTCCAAGGCAGTCAGGAGCATCTACATCCCTGGCTTCAGGTGACTTTACTTCTCAAATTTAAAGGCAAACTATGACTGGTTTAGGCCTCATAGGTTGAGTGAACTATAAAGCATGCTTTCTTTGTTGTATATGCATCAGGATTCAGGTTGTTTTCTTTCAATAATTGAAAAGGGGATTCAATATCCATCGTGTTTTCTCATCAAATTCATTTGCAAACAGGTTTTTGCCTACCAAGAATAACAGAGAGAGATGGAGACTAGATAAGGAAACTCGCGAATCAATACAGATGTTGATTGTGAATAACCACAAAACAAGAGAAGATTCAAGAAATCTGCTTAGTCTGTTAATGTCTTCTTACAAGAATCAGGATGGTGAAGAGGAGAAATTAGAGATACAAGAAGTTATTGATGAATGCAAGACCTTCTACTTTGCAGGAAAAGAAACAACTGCTAATCTTTTGACTTGGGCACTTCTCCTTCTTGCGCTGCATCCGGAATGGCAAAGCAAGGCTCGAGAAGAAGTGAATCGCACTTGTGGAAGCAATAAGCTTCCGGTTGCAGAGAATTTGAATGACCTTAAGATTGTAAGTTCAGTATCTCAGTTTCTTATAAGTTCGAAGACATTGGCAGGGAAATGAGTTATTTTTGTGATTTAGATTAAAGTAGTACTTAAATTATACAAATTTGTTGCTGCTTCCTCTCACTTGTTGTTTATTGATGTCCCCTTTTGAACAGGTAAGTATGATAGTTAACGAAACACTTAGACTCTACCCTCCGGCTGTGATGCTAATGAGGCAAACATCAAACAAGGTCAAGCTTGGCAGCCTGGACATTCCTGCTAACACACAACTTTACTTGGCCTTGACTGCTGTCCATCACGACACTGAGATATGGGGAGAAGATGCCAATGAATTCAACCCGATGAGGTTTTCGGAGCCTCGAACGCATTTAGCATCATATTTTCCGTTTGGTCTGGGGCCTAGAATCTGTGCAGGTCAAAATTTAGCTTTGGTTGAAGCAAAACTAGTCTTAGCAATCATCATCCGGCACTATTCTGTTACGGTGTCATCTACATATGTTCATGCCCCAATGTTGTTTATAAGTTTACAGCCCCAGTATGGTGCTCAAATCCTCTTCAGGGAGATTCCAAACTAAATTTTTTTGGGGTTTATATCTCTTGTTGTACATTAAAGCTTCTTCAATGAAATTATGAAATGAGAAATAATTGAAAGAACGTTAGTTTATTTTGTATTATCTCAAGTCCCGTAACTTTAGCAAGTAATTCCAACCATACGAACGCTCTTTAGGCAGGGCCTTGTTGGGCTGATCAGTGAGAAATGGGCTCTTCACATGTGGATTGCCAACCAGGCCTTCACTATGGAGCAAGTCCACAACCACAACCACCATAATCATATTTCTTATTGATTTCCTAATTTCAAGCAAATCCACAAAACTCTCTGACTCTTAGTTGGAAATTAGGCACAAGCATCTTCAAGAAAGACAAAGCCGCCGCCTTAATTCTGCCAAAATGTGTATAGGATAAGAAACAAGAAAATACAAAAGGAACTATTAGAATCCACTTAAATTCTTTTGCGTAGTTTTAACAATATATTGAAATCCAATGATAATTGATAGGCATATAAGCCACTTCAACTAAATAAAAAATATATAAAAAATTCATCAACATCCCACTTCCAACTATTTTATACTTTTATTCTCATTTTGCTTATGATATATCTTATATTATCTCATTCTATTTTAATTCTCATTGTACTACACGTGTAAGATCATTATGGTTTTTTTTTGGGGTAAAGTGGAGGGCAAACGCCCAGTAAGAACACTAAGGAACAATTAGTATAAGTAAACCTCTACACAAATCATAAAAAATCAACTTGTTCGCAGTTGGAGGGGCGACATCCCAAATATGAAGACCCAAAGGCTTGGTGACTCCTATACTAATAGCAAGCATATCAGCAACATAATTAACATGTTGAATTTAACACACACCACCAGTCATTATAGCTTTGTAACTATAAATAAGGCTGAATAAATGGTAAAGAGGGTTACAACAAGGCGTATTCATAAGTTGGTTAGCAAGACGCAAGGCATAGCCGAGAAACCACCAATCCAGTCCCATTGACCATTATGGTTTATTTTATCTTAAACTGTTTTATTTTATAAAATGATCAATATAGTTAAAAGATTAAATTTGATTAAGGTCTGGGGTTATTTTGTCATAAGGATAAAGTATGGGGTTGGTTTGTAAACATATGGAGATCATTTTGCAAATATGAGTAAAATCCGGCGGCGGATGTATTTTCCCAAAACATAAAGTATTTTCCCAAAACATAAAGTATTTTCGCAGCACACCAAAGCGAACGAAGACCACCAGCTTATCTTCCTACTATATTGGACAAAATCATGAAAATATGGTAAGAGCTTAGAATAAAAGCCTTCACGTACCGGTCCAATCTGGTTGTTTGGTTGTCCTCATAATTACCAAACCCCCCTCGTTTCAGATCACGTGTTCCGTAAATATCAGTACGACCAGTGGTGAAATAGTCACAAAACAATCTGAAGTAAAAACCCTAGCATAAAACCCGTACCATAAGAAACTTCTGGACTCTTTAACTCTTTTTTAACCGTTGAAGGCGATCGTGAAATTTGTGGGAGTTTGAAGGGGAAGAGAGTTGGATACGGAGGCTCGTGTTGCCACCTAACTCCAAGATTGACATCTAGCCCGTGCTCTGTTTCGTATAATATAAGTGGAGATTTGGGATTCGAAGAACTCGTTGTGGTTTTTGGGTCTGCTTCTTGCTTTTTAGGGCTGGAGTTTCGATTCCGATCGAAAAGCTTGGTGAGATTTCCATTTTTTTAATTTTTCGGCTATTTTCCATTATTTTAACTATGGCTTTTGGGTTTTTTGGTTAATTGTATTTTCATTTTACTGTTTTCCGGGAATTTTGTTATATCTTGATAGATACGTGTTAGCTTGCTACTGTATTTTTCTCTTTTCAAATTTTCTGATTTGTGTATGTGATTATATATATATTTGTCTGTGGCTATGTGCAGATACGAATTGTGCACCATCTTTGTTTATTTATCAGGTTTCTGAATTACTGTGATATATTGGTGGGAGAAGGGGATCACGTATTGAATTAATTTAAGAATAGATGTGCAGATAGTTATGAGATTTAATTTTGCGCTCAGTGGTAACCTTTGTGTTCTCTGCACTAGAGGGGTTGAAGCTAAGCTCTTTTGTTTAAGAGGGTAAGATGCCATCTTCTCATTTGTCAAAGCTTAGGACTGCATTACAGAGATCGATTGTAGGGCAGGAAGGTGGGCTTCAGGACTCACTAGATGGGCTAATTGGACAAGGAAAATTGTTGTTTGGCAATTCTAAGTTGTTCCAATCCAGACCATTTTCAACTATCTCAGATCTCCATGCGTTTCTTTCACCAGGCACCGTTTTCGCTGCAAGGTCGGATTCGCAGTTAGTTAACCAAAGAAAGAACATATCTGTTGTTGGAGAGATTTCGCGTATTATTTCAACCCCATCTGTGTCAGGGCCTTCACTTCAGGTTTGCGGCTATCATATTGATTGTGCACTTTCTGAGCCCTGTCAGGTTATAACCAGAAGCAAGTTTCAGAATAAACCTATGGCTGCCTGTGGTTCTAGAACTGTAGTTGGGGGATGCTACCCAGATAATTTTACTTCAAGGCGTGGGCTTCTTTCAATGGTACCCGAAAGTTCATGCACATTTTATAACAACAGAAAAGGTTCCAACTGTTTTCAAGCAGCTAGCATGAGTTTGAAAAAAAGAGGGCTATCCAACACTAATGCAATTTATGGATATTTCATATATGAAGTTGGAAAGAGATGGTCTAATTCCTCCCCAACTAAAGGATCAGGGTCAAGAGAATTTCATAGTTCGTCTACCTGCTTATCTGCTGGGACTGCCCATGACGTGTCTTTTGATAATTCTGCTCCTGAGGAGCAACTTTCAAGTTCTGCAGATTCATCTGATCAGTGAGTAGCATTCTCTTATCAAGAAAATGTTTTTCCATCTTTGTTTCTTAGATTCTATTTATTTGTTGTTTTATGTAGTTGTACTGGTATATAAGTTTGTATTATCTTAAGTAGTGCAATAAATCTCAGCATTTGTTAAAGCATGTTACAATGATTACAGGAAGATTACAGATGGAAAGTCCCTAAAACTAACTTCAGGATCATATTACCTGCCCCATCCTGATAAAGAGGAAACTGGCGGGGAGGATGCTCACTTCATTTGTGTGAATGAACAAGCAATAGGGGTGGCAGATGGTGTCGGTGGCTGGGCAGATCTTGGCGTTAATTCTGGATTGTATTCCAGAGAACTGATGTCTAATTCTGTAGCTGCTGTTCAGGAGGAGCCCAAGGGTTCAGTTGACCCTGCTAGGGTATTGGAGAAAGCTCACTCAAGCACAAAGGCCAAGGGTTCCTCAACAGCATGTATCATAGCACTCACAGAACAGGTATGGAACTTCCCTTCATTTTAACCATGTCTGTCAAAGTGATACTCTTGCTTCATGCTAGTCAAGGGAACACATATCCTTTTTTTTCTGAGGCCATTTAAAAAATGGCTTATGTTGAACTAATTAACTCTTTATGTAGCCGGATGTAGTAAAACTAACTTCGGAAGTCTAAACTCTTCATTATTTTCTTGTAAGAGCAGTTTGTGTTCATTTATTATATATTCAAGTATCTTGAAATATTGCTATCTTATCATACTGACTATTTAGAAACTTAAATTAACTGTTTGCGATTTCACTGCAGGGTATTCATGCAATTAATTTAGGTGATAGTGGGTTCATAGTGGTTCGAGATGGGTGCACCGTCTTTAGATCCCCTGTGCAACAGCATGATTTTAACTTTACCTATCAACTGGAGAGTGGAAGCAACGGTGATCTACCTAGCTCTGGCCAGGTCAGCAACATATTTTCTTTAGGACTGTTAACAAATGGCTTACGTATTATTCTTCATTACATTCTTGGTTTGTAATATATCTTCCACTGTGAGTTTCATTCTTGATTTCTTTGCATTACTTGCTGTCTGATATCAGGTTTTTGTTTCTCAAACTTTTTTACGATAGTTGATTAGTATCTTGAAATGGATCTTTTTGAGTTTGTAGCAGAAACAAGTTACAACTATATTCAGAGAATGTGATTTCATGATTTTTCAGCAATGTGTCAAATGAGACCTGGAATGATTGTAGTACATATCACAAGCTAAGTTTCCTTTGTTTGATTCAGGTTTTTACAGTTCCTGTTGCACCTGGGGATGTTATAATTGCCGGAACTGATGGCCTGTTTGACAACCTGTATAACAATGAGATTACTGCAGTGGTAGTTCATGCCATAAGAGCTGGCTTGGGGCCTCAGGTGACAGCGCAAAAGATAGCGGCATTGGCACGCCAACGAGCTCAGGATAGAGACCGGCAGACACCTTTCTCGACTGCTGCTCAAGATGCCGGGTTCCGTTATTATGGTGGCAAGCTCGATGATATAACTGTTGTAGTTTCATATGTAACCAGTTCGAGTGATGCATGACACAAAATTGGACTCTCTCTCATTTGTATATGCTACATTTCACTGTTTTTTTGTAATTTTTTTATTATTTAGTTTCATTTCTCTCATGTGTGGATAAAATCCATACGCACTCTTCTTGGTTCTGAGTCCCATGGACTTCCTGTGCGAATGGTATCAAATGAATGTAGAGATATATGGTGGGCTCTTTTTGGAAATATATCTGGGTCTGTCCTTATCTCCCATGTACACGGTTTTTTTATTTCTTTCAGAAAACGTAGATGAGACAAGTAGGGAATATTCCCTTCAAAGTTGAAAGCCTTGATGCTACGGTATTTCCTTCTGCTTTTTTCTTTTTTTGGTAAAGCATTTCCTTTTGCTTTTTCCTTTTGGCGTAACATTTAACTTTTTCTTTATAATTTTCTCCTTTTTCGTTTTTATTTATTTTTTAACTGTTTGAACGGTAAAAGAGTATTATGGTAAGCATTTAGACGGTAATTGTAAAATTGAAAAAGAATAATGCTATTCTTACCATATTTGTATGCCACATTCACGTATCATCTTATGTGGCAATTAAGGTAGACAACTATGTTAATTAAAACTAATTAATAAATTTTTTTATTTTTATGATTTATTCCATTATTTGTTTTTCTAATTTTCTTAGTTAAAATATATTTCATTAATTTAATTAATATGACATGATATGGACATGTCACATCACGTGGTTTATAAATATAGGATATAAAAATGTAATAAGTGTAGAATTACTCATTGAAAAATACCACCTTCACTTCACGCACCAAATTGAAAATTTGCGCGGGGCCTGAAGTGTGAGGCCCACTGGGCCCGGGCCCTTCTGCATTACTGCCTTCCGTCTGTCGAAGTTTTTTTCATGTTTTCCGGGTTATCGGATGCAAAGTCAAACTACAGCAGCATAAAAAAACACCAAATCTTGGCCGATATGCCAAAAAACGAGAGCAATGATGGTCCTTTAGTTCCTTGTATGCAAAACACCGTATCCTTGCCCGCTCGATCCAGCTCGTCTCTTTGTCAGACTCTAGAGAGGAGAGAGTAAGCAACGACAAAGCCTTCCTCGTGGCTCCGCTTGCATTTTCGATAATTCATAAAAGGAGAGAGAGCAGCTCCACCTTCGCTTCCCTGACTTTCAGTTCAAGCAGCAGCAGTAGAACCCTAATCAGCGACTGTGTTATTTCATCTCTCTCTCTCTCTATCCCTTACTCTCTCAAGAACGACTGTGTACGGCTCGAGGGAAAGGGAAGGAGGGCATGGCGGGTCGTAGAGACGGGTCGTTGATGCGGGATAAGAACCAGTCATTTCGTGGATCTCGAATAGTGACAGCCATTGTCGTCGGAGTCCTGCTTGGCTCTGTCTGCGCCTTCTTCTTTCCTCACGGGTTCTTCAGCTCGGATCCGCCTATCCAAAGCCGTCGATTCGGGAAATTGGATCTCCAGGTTCGGATCTCGGTTCCAAATTGACTGACTTGTTGCTCCTTTAATTTTAATTTAATTTCTTTAACTTTGAATTTGGCGCTTATACAATCTTAATCGCGTCATTGAGTGATTTGGTTATGCCAGTTTTCATTTGCTGGGATTTGTTTTCTTTACTTAGATTTATTGTGATTGGCTTTCAATCTTCAACGGCATTAAGCTGACGGTTGAACTTTTATATGTAGATTTAAACTTATATATACAGCTTACGTTGTGAGCATTTGGGTTTAATTCATCGATCAATTCTAGTCCGTAAAACAATAAGGAACTGCATTATATTTACAGGCTTGTTTCATGATTGATGTTTTAAAAAGAAAATATTATAAAGCCGATCTCTTTAACTTTCGATATAGTATAGCTTATGTTATGGGCCCTTACTTGCCCACCTGCATTTGCAGACTGGCTCATCCCAATGTGAATCAACAGAACGGATAAACATGCTGAGGTCTGACATTGGATCACTATCGGACAAGAATGATGAGCTGAAGAAACAGGTTCAAGATCTAACTGAAAAGTTACGGCTGGCTGAACAAGGAAAGGATCATGCACATGAGCAGTTTTCAGTATTAGGTAAACCGCATAAGGCTGGCCCCCTTGGTACCGTCAAGGGCTTGAGAACTAACCCGACTGTCATTCCCGATGAATCTGTGAATCCGAGGTTGGCAAAGATCTTGGAGGACGTTGCAGTTCAGAAAGAGCTTATAGTTGCACTTGCAAATTCAAATGTGAAAGCCATGTTGGAGATATGGTTTACTAGCATCAAGAGGGTTGGTATAACCAATTATCTAGTTGTAGGATTAGACGACGAGATTGAAGAATTTTGCATAGCTAATGATGTTCCTGTATACAAGAGAGATCCAGATGAGGGTATTGATTCGATTGCAAAGACAGGAGGTAACCATGCCGTCTCTGGGTTGAAATTTCGTATCTTGAGGGAGTTTCTGCAACTAGGTTACAGTGTTCTTCTCTCAGATGTTGATATAGTATATTTGCAGAACCCCTTCAATCATCTTTATCGGGATTCTGATGTAGAGTCTATGAGTGATGGTCACAATAACATGACAGCTTATGGATTTAATGATGTGTTTGATGAACCTTCTATGGGTTGGGCTCGCTATGCTCATACAATGAGGATATGGGTATATAACTCTGGTTTCTTTTACATAAGACCTACACTTCCTTCAATTGAGCTTTTGGATCGTGTGGCTGGACGGCTTTCTAAGGAAAAAGCATGGGACCAAGCAGTGTTCAATGAGGAACTCTTTTTCCCTTCACATCCGGGGTACGATGGGCTTCATGCTTCCAAGAGAACTATGGATTTCTATCTCTTTATGAACAGCAAGGTCCTCTTCAAGACAGTCAGGAAAGATGCTAATATGAAAAAATTGAAACCAGTAATCCTTCATGTAAATTACCACCCAGATAAACTTCCAAGGATGAAGGCAATTATGGAGTTCTATGTTAACGGCAAGCAAGATGCGCTGGAACCTTTCCCTGAGGGTTCTCAATGGTAGTGATAGTTCTACAGACCCATGGATGGGCTAAACAGTACACACGCTCTGTAATTCAACTGATACAGGTAGAGGCGAAATCGATTGCATCTTCTGAGGCCAATTCAAAGTCTCTTTTTTTCTTCTTCTTCTTTTCCCCCTGAGTTTCCTTTCAAATTTTTGTTTTGTATGGATAGTAACTTTCTGAGTTTAACTAGAGTATCTCTTGAGATGACATTTGTTCTGTATCATATATATACCAAGAAATGTCACATAAGGGTTTGCCATCTTTGGTGATTGACAATTTGACAGCTTTGTCATCTGTATAATTACTTGATTGAATTTCTTCTAAAGTGGATTTTGTGTATACAACCTCGTTGGGTTGGAAATATCATCGTAACGGTGAATTTGCTCATGATCAACTTGCATGATTCATGAAGAGGCTTTGCTAATGACGTTTCAGAGTAATCAATTTAATTAACACAATACGACATTTGAGCATGAAGCCCATATAATTCACACCATTTCTTACCTTTTCAAGAACTTTGATCCTATTTTTGATCACCACAAAAGATATCACCAGGAGATCTGGTCTCTTTGTAATCAGGATTTCTCAGCATTTGTAGGCTATCGTCGCAATTGCTGACTGTGCTTGAATGGGATAACCAAGTTCGTTAAGAGACAAAAAAATTCTGAATAATGGTCACCATGAGATGCACAGCAATTAACAGATTTTCCAGTGCATGCCAAAACAAAATCCTAAAATCCTAAAATCCTAATTGCCCAACAAGGCAATACCTTCCCTTCTAGTCTTTTGGACTCTTCCACTTATCCAAAAAAATTCATATCCACTGTCCTTGTGTTGTGTGGCTTCAAATCCCACTAAAACATTCTTAACCTTAAGGCCCACTCTGTCTCCTTCTGAATTTTCCCTTTCAATATGTTCGAGCCTCTTGTCTCATCACAATATCCTCTGCAACTGTTTCAATGAACTTGTACGGCCGAACCCATTAATTGCCATTCTTCACTTCAGCAGAGAGATTTCAAGAACAGCTGCCCGCCAAATTTTCTCGTTCAAATTGTCTTCTGGTTGCATGCTTTGTTTCAGTGAACAGCTAGTGGGTAATGGGTAGGGACCAAGATGGAGAGATTTTCACAAAGAGAGGGCCTTCTTCTGGGCTACAGTCCTCAAAGTTCCTTCATGAACTCTGCTTCTTCTTCGCCCAGTACTTCCAACGAAAACTCAGATGTTGATTTTCATGACGTGTTTGGTGGGCCACCTAGGAGGTCATCCATTCACGAAACGAGGTACAGCTTCAGCATAGTTACAGATAACAATGCATTGAAAAGGGTTGTTGATGACGACGACGACGACGACGATGAAGCTTGTTCTGGTTCCACTGAGAAGCCAGTGTTTGGGGATGAGTCTATGAACAGAAGGAGGACCCAGAGAGATAACTTCTTTGATGACATATTTAGAGGCAATAGCTCGGTCAGCTCCAGTCCCAGGAGGCTTCAGCGGGACCCTTTTTCTTCAGCACCAGGTTCCAGGGTTTTAAGCCCTGCCCGGCCCCTGCCCACTAAAGCCGAGCCCTCTGCGGCTTCTTCACTGCCCAGACAATTCAGGTACCATAGAATCTTGAGGGAGAAGAAATACAATATGTTTGAGTGGCAGCTAGTAATTGGTTTAATCTTTTGTTTTAGGTCCTTTTTTCTTTAATTGATTCTTGTGGCTGAAATTTTTGTTCATTGTAATTTGGTATACTTGGCTACTTCACATCACTCTTCTACCAAATCTGTTTTGGCTATGAACACACTTCCATGTTTTGTGTTCTGATTTGCATATGATGTTTTTATGTTTTTGGGCGTTGTACATGATGTTTGATGTTTTGATTACCTCAATTGCTCTAAATTTCTGAGCCTGCCTGGCAGATTAACCAAAGGGGTGGACCTGCCAACAATTGGTTCCACTAGTCGTACTACTTCCCTTTCTAGATTTTCAAGTCAATCAATCCAAAGTCCTGAGGATTTGAAAAATGATATCCTGTCCCGGGAGTTTTCTGGTAGTGGTGAGGGGTGCTCAGACTTGGCCACATCTGATAAAGCAGATACAGGAGGCAATTTGGAGCAGGATTCAAAGAGTAAAGAAAGTCCAACCTCTAGCAGTCCGTTTCAATTTCATTTCTCAATATACAAGTGGGCAAGCAAAGGAGTGCCAATTGTGATGCCTCTTAGGCGACGGACTGGTTCAAGAGGGCAGAAAAGGACTAACAATGAGGAACACTCAAATACTAATGAATGCGCTGCCAATGAGAGTATGGCAAGGCAATCACCCAAATCCACTCTGCCTAATATTGATTTTCCCTCCGATGGCCATCCACTCGCGGATGCGGATGCAGATGCTAGGTCTCCCACCTTGGAACCAAACAAACAAGAAAATGACTTGCTTCTTCATGAAAGCGGTCCTGCTAAAGTAGAACCATGCCAATTTTTTGAGGAAGCAATTCTTCCAGTAGCTGAATCAGAACCCTTCAGCAGACTTCATAAAACTATTGAAGATGTTTCTGGTAATACGGTCTCATGCCGTAGAAGTGAAGATATAGAGCCTTATCCTTTACTTGAAACAGCTTCTGGCAAAGCCCCACAAAAAGAAAGTCCTGTGCTTTTGGAACAAGTTCGCGAGCCTGATCTAAAACCTACTAGTTCTTTGTTTTTTTATGATGATTTTCAACAAGGTATGTTGTATTATGTATTTACTGTTACGGGGTTCATGATATACTGCCTCTGACACCACATTTGTATTTTCTTATGCAGGCAATGATGAGATATTTAAAGTGGGTGGTAGAAAGGAAAGTGTGGTTAAAGGCACCAAAAAATCATCTGTAGATGTTGGCTCTAACAAAATTGTAAAAAATCAGAAAGGAAAAAGGAGTTCCTTGACGAATGTTGATGTTGATAAAGCTAGTTTCCAAGGTTCACCAAGGAACTCAAGAGATAATCTTGGAAGAAGCGAAGTTAAGGGTAAGGTCAAGGACTTTGTTAAAATGTTCAACCAAGAAGTTTTGTGCAAACCCGCATATGATGGTGACCTTGGAAGTCAGAGATCTAAAACGAAGGAGAAAGGAGCTTTCAGAGCAGAGAATGAAGTGAGTATTAGCGCAGCAAGAATGTCCGAGGACTTGCAAAAGTCCAACGAGAAAAGCCCATTTCCAAATGCTTCCATCATGGTAATCAAGTTAGAATGGTTTGAGTTCACATACCCAAAAACTAACAATATGTTTTCTTCAACATTTTGCTAAGTATCTTATTCTGTATTCTACTCTTTTCAGATGAATGAAGATCTCAAACAGTTAGAGAAAGAATATTGTGAAGCAAAGACTGCTAGCTATGTACTTAGTAATGCTCCTGGGCAGGACGTCTCAGCATCAAGTACTGGTTAGTTCTCTTAATCCTATATAAGTAATGTGGCTTAGCTAAACACTTAAGTAGAGGAAGAAGTGGTAGACAACAACACTAGAAATCACCGTTAGTCATTATGTGGAAATTTCTGAGCTAAGCCTGAACAGATTGCTAGCCTATGCAAACAAAACAACATACATCTTATTCATTAAGTGTTGACAGGATCAGTTCCTCACGACCCCAAGGCTATTACTGGAGATGTGGATGAGTGCTTCCTGGTATGTGGTTCTTCCGTAAAACAACTGTTTTCATATTTTCTTGTATTCTTATAACGTGCACTCATTTGCCATGAACGAAGTTTCGTTCAGTCCATTCTGTATTTTTGATTGAAGTAAACAAACTCGGAATTCCCATGCCAATTATGTTTCTGCATACTATGCCTAACAATAATATTAAGGAACTAAAATTTGAATTTGAGCAATGTTATACTTTTTGTGAAAGTCATAGTTCCTACCAGATTTTCTGATGAGCTATTACATTGTTGGCAGGTCAAAGAATTGACTCAAGATGAGAAGAAACAGCCACAAGCTGGCGAAAATCATGAAGAAATCCAGGTAAAATACAAAGCAAACAAACACAGCATGCTGCTACAATTCTGTCTTTTATCCTGCTAGCAGTAATGTACTAGTTCATAAAATGCAGGCGATTGATGCGAAGATACGACAGTGGTCAAGAGGAAAGGAAGGAAACATACGCTCGTTGTTGACTACTATGCAATATGTGAGAGCATTGATTTGTCAAACTCTCGTATTATCATTTTTCTGTTTTCTTTGATCAGTCTCTAATACTGCATAATAATAGCATGCTTCAAGGCATAAAAACTTGGTTGCCACTCTAAAAATGGAACTGACTAAATATTTATCTTAAGACAAGGTAGATGCCAACTAATTCCTGAGCAACTAATGCATGGCAGGTTCTTTGGCCTGATAGCGGGTGGAAGACTGTACCTCTTGTTGATGTAATTGAAGGAAACTCTGTGAAAAGAGCATACCAAAGGGCTCTGCTCTGTTTACACCCAGATAAGCTGCAGCAGAAAGGTGCTGCTTCACATCACAAATACATTGCAGCCAAAGTTTTTGATATCTTGCAGGTACCTAATTTACTAAGAATCACATCATAAACACTTGTGGGGCATTGCCAATTCATACTTTTTCTTTTTCTCATTTCTTTGTTGTCTTTTTGGGCAATACAGGGAGCCTGGAATCATTTCAATTCACTTGGCGCACTTTGACAATTTGAAGTTGAATCCGCCCGTCAGAAAAGACACACTGGTTCAGTTCTTGTTAATTTGAAATGCATATAAATGTTTATATCATTTTGATTGCAGATAAGCTATAGCTATATATGATGGGCCGCATGCAGAGCCCATTAACAATTTGAAGAAAGAAAGAAATTGCCTAAATTACCACCACCACACCACTATTGGATTAAAACGACAGTACATTGTGCCCAAAAATGGAAAATTAAAAAAGAAAGACAGTGGAACTGGCTGGGTCCCATCCTAATTTTAAAAGTGATTTGGCTTATCAGCCGAGTGCGTTTCTTTCACCACTTTAATTATAGGTGTCTGCTTATCCATCGCCATTCTTGTGGCGTGTCGTTATAACCTGATTCCATAAATACAAAGCAAAGTTAAGCTACGATTATCTTTCGTAAACACGTGTCAATCAATGAGAATGGTGATGAGGATATATCTATGATTAAAGTGATGAACAAAAATATTCCCCAGCCGTACCACACGACTCGACTCGACAGCTTTATTCACATGAATACAATACGCTTGTCGTTTCTTGCGTTTCATTTTTTAACTATATTTGTCGTCTCGCGCTAAAACGACACTGCAATCTGGTGAATACACAATACTAACACCTTATTGTTTAGAAGATCGACACCATTGATTGATGCTCAAAATCAAAGTTTTTGCATGTAATAAATTTCTATTAGAATTTTTATTTATTTATAATAACGATAACTCTAACTCGGTGGAATGTGACAGACACACTTATTTTGTCAACTGACATAACGCAAATTTGCAATTTAATATTAGATGACTTCAGTCTATTTGTTAGGAATTTAATTGTCATTTTTCCCCTAAAAAGGTATGAAGAATCTGGTGGTGGATCGTGTTATTATTTGCAGGCTCGCTGCAGCTGATCATATTATAAATGACAAGGATTGTTCATATATTTCAATTGACTCATAATTTAGCGATCGGTGTCTAAGTGTGTATTCATTAATTAATTAAATTATTATTATAGATATTATTCAGGGCTGGCTGATATTAAATGAGTAATGGTGTTGAATGTTCATAGGAGGAGGAAATTAGAAAGTAGACGAAGGCAGGCAGCACAAACAAGATGTCCGTGGAGGCCTTAAAAGATCAGCTGCCAATACTGTTGCTCACCCACACATTTGTCAATACTCACTTCCTTTCCTTGCTATAATCAAAAGACATACTAGTAGGCCATTTGTTTGAATTGGTAAGGATCGTTCTCTTCGTTATTAATGCTTAGGTTCGAATTTTGTTGTCAACAATTTCTCTTGGTGGATAATTTGTAAAAATATTAAAAGTATACCTTGATTTTGGGATGGATAGCCTCTCCTTCCCCTAAACTTTTTTTCAATTAAAAAAAAAGACATACTAGCAGTAATAAATCAAATTTTAATACAAAATATATATGATTTATTATTATTAATAAGCAATTATTGAATTATAGAATTGGGTTTTTAAGTCATTAATCATCTACTTATTGTTAGCTTAAAACAATTAGTCTTTTCACAAAAAGAAGCATCTTCTTTTGAAAAGAACACTACGATTTTTCTAATCACGTTTATTTATAAACTTTATGGCAATTCCTGTTTTCACATGTGTTTAAATCTCTAAATTGTCTTTGTGCTGCTGTTTCTTTTCTACTTTTGTTTTCTTTGAACTTTATTACCCACAAGTCAAATTGACTAATTGTCTCACCGTCTGGCTGCAGAAAAAACTATTAGAGCATCCACAATAGACTCACTAAACCACCTCCTTAGCTAAAATTTAGGAGGAAATGAAAAAACCTACCTCCAACCATACTCCCTATCCAGCTCCTAAAATAGGAGGCATACAGGAGCTCCTAAATGAGGGAGAGAAGATACTCCTAGTGACTCCTATAATTAAATGCTTCTATATTTAATATTATTTTAAGCATTTATTTAATGTCAATTATTTTTATTGTTGTTTTTGTGTCTACACTTTATTCAAAAATTGAATTTAAAAATATTAAAAATATTTACAACTATTTAAAGTAGGGAGTATGGTTGGAGTTGAAATTTTATAGAGAAAACAAAATAAATTTTCTATTGTTTTTAAACCAAATTTTAGATAAAAATAGAAGCGTGATTGTGGATGCTCTTATAAAGCCCCCACAATAATTATGGGCACATGCGGATGTGACACCTCAGCAATTGTTTACGTAAAAAAAGAAAGATGATATCATTAAGTTGTTTATTTCAATTTCTTTTTTCTTTTGATCAATCATATTCCAGAAGAAAATACAAACAGAAAACGACGACGCACCAATCCGTTGAGAAAGGGAAGTTACTTTACTCGAGTGTGCTTCTTCAGGTCACGGAGATATATTATCCATTAACACCAATTCAATTTTCCCTAATTATTGTTTTAGTTGTTGGTGAGCTTAAATTGAAAAAAAGTAAAAAGAAAATAAAAAAGGGGCAGACTTGTATTAAGTAGACAGTGATATTTGCCACTGTGATAATAATAATAGAGGTGACTGCTTTCTTACACAATCATACTCCTCTTGCCATCAGAATCAGATTTTTCCAAAACATTGTGGTTTAATTTAACAGAAACATAGCACACTAGCAGAGAGAGAGAGAGAGAGAGCTGGCAGCAGGATACAAAGGCCTTTCATTTCATAGCAGTTGGTTGGTGGCATTCTGGCTCTGAAAATACTGAACTGAAACACAGCTGTTTTACTGTTTAGACAAGTTGGGTTTTGCTCCTCTCTAATGACTACTGCCTTCTCTGAATCTGTGAGTCCCACTATTCTCCATGTTTTCGTAGAATATTTCTTTCGTTTTTTCTTTAAATTACTTTCGATTTATTACTTCCTCTATCTGCTGGGTGTTGATTATCTTTTGGGTCCTCCTGTTTGGTAGCTGAGAAATCTCGGGAAAACGAACAATTAACTGGGAATTTTAATGGACTGAGTTTCGAAAAGACTCTTAAATTCCATGTTTTTTCCTTCTTTAGTTTTTCCCAGAAACCAAAAGTCTGCAATTTTCTTTTTCTGGATGAATAACTCTGCTTGTTTTCCCTTGTTTTTGTTTTTGTTTTTGTTTTAGGGTAAGATTAGTGGCTACAATGTTTGTTCTTGGCTGTCTGTTAAGTTGTAATGAAAAAAGCAGGCTCATTTATTTGTTATTTTTCGTTACGTATTTCTCTGCTTCATCACTCGTCAAACGAGATCTGATGTAGATCTCTGTATACTCTGAGATCTGCACTGGAGCCTGTTATCTTGTTACCCATCTAAATTCTTCCTTTTCTTCTGTTGACTTGAAGATAATGCTGCAACTCTGGTCAAAGCAGTACTTAAAATTCACGTTTAGGGTTATATTTATTAGATTAAGTTTTCTCTTTCTCGATAATAGTTTAGTTAGACAGCAGGAAAGCTTCTTTCTTTCTTTCTTTTAAAAATAAAATAAAATAAAATAACAACGAATTGTATGATATTGATAATCTGCAATGACTGGAAGGTTGTTCAGAAAACACTGTTTTGCACATTTTTTCTGCTAAAAACAAAGAAAACTCTGTTGAATTTTATTTCTGTTGCATGCAAATGAGCCAAATTTGTGTTGAGCTTTTGGTGTTAATACCACTACATTTCATCCTTGGGTTGTAATACTAATGTAGGGTCATCAACACTACGTATTTGATGCATTTGGGTGATTTCAATTTCAAATGTTCTTGTTTGCCAACTGTAATTAGTTGGATTACTCATTCTTAAGATTTTTGAGTTCTCTGCCAACCTCATATGTATTCAAACAAACAAACTAATTTTCGAAAGAAATTAGAACAAAAGTCAACCTGTGCGGTGCTGTGATGGTTTCTGACATGTTAACAAGTCTGTATATGGAGAATAATTGGCTCTGTTAAAATCTCTTCTTCTTTCTTTCTTTCTTGCCGTTTCCTTTATCATCCTCCGGATTTAGTTGGAGTTCTTTGAAACATAACTAATGCCTTTATGTTCACCCATATGCACAGGCTGGAAGCATTGACTGAATTCTGGCTATACTATCAAAGAAACATGAAATTTGAATTGAAGAAAAGATGGAGAGCCATTGCCCCACATCAATTGAAAAACAAATCAGCTGGCCGTTTTTGTTTATTTCCCAAATCAAAGTCAGATCGCTCTGATCCGAGAAAAGCACCAGTTTATCTCAATGTATATGATTTGACACCCATGAATGGCTACGTCTATTGGGCAGGCCTTGGAATTTTTCACTCTGGTGTTGAAGGTAAGCTTATGTTCGGTTTATACTACCTGCCTAATGTACATTGTGTTCAATCCGAGCCATATACCTCTGTTCCTGGGTTTGTGGGGGGTTTTGAGTCGTAGGTTTCTTCGTGTTTTACTGAATGCTATATAGGTTTGGTGCTTCTGAAATTTTAAAGGAATAAAGTACCAAATTACTATTGTTATTCTTCTTTTTATGCTGCTTCAATTCAATGTAATTTCAGTTGCTAATAGTTCACTTGCATTGTGCAGTTCATGGTGTAGAATACGCATTTGGAGCACATGACTACCCTACCAGTGGTGTTTTTGAGGTTGAACCTCGCCAATGCCCAGGATTCAAGTTCAGGAAGTCTATATTTATTGGGACCACATGTTTGGACCCTACTCAGGTTAGGGAGTTTATGGAGCGCCAGTCTTTGAGCTACAATGGTGATACATATCACCTGATTGTCAAGAACTGCAACCATTTCTGCAGGGATATCTGTCACAAGTTAACCGGAAAATCGATTCCCAAATGGGTAAATCGACTGGCAAAAATAGGTATTTCTTTCATCACCCACTCTTTTCAGAGTAAATTTGATTTGGTGAATTGTTTACACACAAAAATATCCATCAAGAATTGTTCTTAGCCATTTTGGGTTTAAGCACTCATTTGACTATATTTGAATCATTGCTAGTTATTTACTCCCTTATTTGTTGTCTACCTCCCCATAAGTTCAGTGAGAGAGACTTTCCATTACCTTTCTCTTTAAGCTGCGTATAAGCCTGCCTGCCATGTCAGCCAGAAAATTTAAGAGTGAAAATTTTAGCAACCTTAAAACATGTTCCGGATGAATTACTAATTAACCCAGCTCTTTACTTCAATAGTTGTTGGTTGCCAATTGTATCGATTGATTTTACCATAGATTTATAAATCAGTGTATGGAATTCTGATTCTCATTTGCTAAGATCTTTCTTTGAGTGAATGCTTACAAATTGTGTTTCATCTGGTCCTCTTTGTATATTTGGGAGGAGTGTGGAATATCCAAAGTGAAATTAACTTTATTCCATGTGATTATTAATATGTGGTAGGTTCAATATGCAACTGCGTACTTCCTGAAGCCCTAAAGGTTTCTGCTGTGCAACACGACCCGAACGGCCAGCCATACGACAGCGAGAAGAGGAGTTTGAGAAGTACGTTCAGTTGCCTGTCTTCTATTTCAATGCGGCAGAAGCAATTGTCATCGTCATCGTTATTACTACAGTCACCCCTAAAAGGCTGCTTACCGCCATGGGAATTGAGAAGGTCGAACAATGGTTCATTGAAGGAAAGGTAAGAGAAGCTGTTCTATAGTATGATGACTGCCGTGGCGTCCATAACCTTTAATGGGGGAATTTGTTGCTAAGTTTTTGTGCGTCAGCAATTGAAAGCTGTCATCACTCAGACTGTTTTTGTTCTCCCAGGTTTGTGGACTGATGTTTGTGATCGTTGTAACTCTAGTTATTCATGAAGAAATTGCTAATCAGTTCTCCTTATCTCCAGTTTTCTTGTTTTCTTTTTTTAATGCCTGTATTTCCTTTTCTTCCATAGGTTAGACGTGACAAAACTCCTCCAAGTGTAAATTGTGCTGTTAGCGTAGCTTGTAACATCATTGTCATGGCAAATGAATGCATCAACGTGCAGAAACTTTGATGCCCATCTCAAGTAAGGCCTAGGAGGAGGGAATGGGATTCACGTTTGATAAAATGTACACGAAGCAGTAGGAAGGAAGAGATTGAGATAGATCATAAAAACAATCACAACCTAAATTGTTGTACTGTTAATGGATATGAGCAATGCAATACAATATAGACCAGCTCGGCAATTACCGGCATAAAGCAACTTCCCCCAATCGCATTCCCTCCATTAACTGATAGAAGAACATACAACAGTCAGAAACGAGAAAATGCCTGCTTTGAGAATGCCATGCCACCATCAATCCACAGCAACGCATCAGATAAATACAAAATCATATCATCTGACCAAACAAAAATTACTCTTCTGCATTCCATATGCATTTTAATTTTCCCTATAACAAATAGAATCATACAACGAATATACAGATGGCGATCCGAATTAGCATTGGGAAAACAAACCTGCAGGAACATGAAAGAGATGCTTCAGATTTACAGGTGCAAAGTTTCGTTTAAAGCGGTTGCAATGCATTAAATATGTTGAATATACAAACACCACACGCTATACTCTCTCAGATTATTGGATGCTTTTAGCGTTAAATATCCACCAGCACATTAAGACCCCGTATCTTTCTTATAAGGGCCACAATTTCCATCTGCTTGGAATTACAAGTCAATAATGGCACACCATGGGCTTAGCTCAGTAATGGCACATCATTACAAGTTAATAATGATGATTACCACCCCCTCACTGTGGCTGTGCAATCATGATCGAATACCAACGAAAACTATGAAACTCAACTGCCACTATAAATCATTTGGGAGCGAGGCGATGAAATTTATCAATCGTCTTTCTGATGCAAAACACTAGGATGGCTATTATTACCATTAAGAGCAGCATGATATACCCGCTTCTCAGCAAGTCCAATATCTGATTGAGTCATTTTACCCTGTAAACAAAACAGAAACACAGATGGAATCGGGTTACAAACACCATAAGCTCCCACGATTAATATCCACCTAGTTGATCATCACAATCTCAAGCAAGAAAAGGAAGATGTAATCTTATTTTCATAATATACTTTCAAGGGGAACATATACCTCACTGGCCATCAACCTTCTGACATTATTCGCATAGAGTTTTGGGTCATCCTTTTCTTGCTGTGAGGGGTAATAAACAGGCAACCTTGTGACCTCTAGGTGATTCACAAATTGACAGAAGAGAAATATTACATGCCGCACCTGAAAACAAAGTAAATCCAGAAGATTGTGACAGGTAGTATATATAATGCATTTGACTGGGAACTAAAAAGTAAACACTGTATAATTCATTTGGCTGGATTTTAACGGCCCAAGTAAAACAGAGTATATGCCTCTATAATGAAATAGTTTTCAAGCCTGAGAGTTCTATCAGCAGCACTAACTGCAAGCTCCAGTGCCTAGCCAGTTCTGTATTAAGTAACAACTCAAAATAAAAATAAACAAACCACCAGCTCTCCCAAGATTTCACAGAACTAAAGACCAGACAGTGGTTCAGTAGGAGGACATTGAAAGACACATTCAGTAACTTTCCCAAACCCAAAATTCCTATTATTTGTGCATGATATTTGTGCACATATAAATTATTGTGCATGATATATGTATTTTCTTTATAGGTAATTACGGAAAATGCTTAAGAAACACTCACCCCAGATATTGAGTCCCATGCAGGACTAAATCTCTCGTAAGGATACCTAAGAATAACTGGAAGCACTGGAGCTTTTGCTAGAAATGCTCCTGTCTTGAATGGCAGAAGAAAGTCTCCATTTGTAGTAGTGCCCTCTGTAGAAAAGATTAAAGATAAAAAGTTAACAGCATAGTAGCACACAGACAACAGAAATGCTGCCAGGATAGCTTAGTCATAGTTACATGATAATTCATAGCTTGGTAAATGATGATTCAGACATCCAAGAATAAGAACTCAAAACTCATTGTATTAGGAAATCTCTTCTACTGTCATGGTTTGATTATAACATAATCTTGCAAAGTCGCCCCCAATCCGCCAAATAATCAGTCATGCAAAACGGGAAAAATAGAATCGCAATGGATTTTTAAAATTATAACCTGGGAAAAGCATCATTGGTGGGGCAGAAGAACTATTCTGATGAGCCTCTTTAACTCTTTCAGTCACAACGCCTGCAAATGATACACAAACATTAATCAAACAACATCATCACATAAGTAATATAACATCAGAAAGCAATAGATTTGTTTCAGCAAGAATTTCATGACTTCAATATGTCTGGCATGCTTGTGTCTTGGTCACTATAGTTATCAAGTACATGGAACCTCCCACAAAAAATAGGAGCATCCGCAATGTTCCACAAATTTTGAGAACAAATATTACAAAGGGCATGGAAATATCCACAATTTAAGTACCTGCAACACCCCTGAAGTCAGATGACTTTGACTCCCGCTGAACATAGACACAACCGAGGCACTTGCTGTAAAAAATAAGGATCCGAAACTGAATTGCATTCCCTCCCGTAAAATTTATGGTATACTAATACTATACTAGAAGAAGAAAAATTAGTGATATTCACGAAGACAAAATGGTGCTCTTATGATGAAATTGAAGGAAGCTAAAACGAATTTAACGAACCTGATGAGGCCAACTAGAGGAAGTTTAGCCACCGATCTCTGCACCAATAAAATCCCGACCCAAACAGAAATGCGTCAGTGACTAGATCAGAATGATTGCATAGATACATAACTAAATAGATAAGAGTGGATTCTGTCTGAAAATTTTGATAGCGGAGTGATAAATTTTTATTATTATTATTTTTTAAAGAATAAATTTTGAAGGAAGCAACAGACCTTAGCAACGAAGCTCGGAAAGGAAGAAGACATGTGATACAGGATATCCAAATACGAAACGTGATTGGATATAATAGCCCCAGGCCTTTCAGTCCCTTCTTCTTCGCTCTCATCTTTGCACTAATCCAATCAACAACAAAAATGTCATAAATTTAAAATAAAAAATAAAAAATAAAAATCACTACTCAAATTTCACAAATAAATTTTATTTGTGTGTGTGGTGTGGAAGAGAGAGAGTACATCGGTGGTGGGCTTGGGTTGAGCATCTGACGGTATCCGATAGGTCTCGTTGATCCAATAGAAGCCGAGGACGAAGAGCATAAGTCTGGATAAGGAGCGGCCGCACTGGACAATCACGGCCCTCCTCCAACCGCCCATGTGCGCGTAATCCTCCTGCTCCTCGTCGCGATTCGGGACGGAGAAGAGCGTGCAAATCCGACAAATCAAGTAATAGATTAACAAGATGGTCATGGCCAGCACCACGCGTATCGGGACCAGAGTCACCAGGGCAAGCCCCAGCAACACCTTCTCCTTCACCGTCAACTCGCCGCGCCCCATGGTGCCGTACGCATCGCGCCGTACGTACGCCGCGCATTTCTTCTCCAGCTCCTGGAGCTCCTCGCTGGAGACTTGTGGGGCCGGGTCAGGTTTAAGGAGCGGGCGGTCATCCTTGCCTGAGGCATCGTCGTGGGCCGGCTTGCCGGATCCGTCGTCGGCGACGGGCTTTGCCGGTTTGGAATTGAGGTCTTTGAGTTCGGACTCCATTGGAAAGTAACTGGGGAGTCTCGGAGGTTTCTAGTGAAGAGCCATCGAAACGATGACGTTTACGAGTGTTTAGATCTGGAAAGAGGAGTGTCTCTCGCTTTTTGTTGATCTCGTGAAGAAGGTTAAGGTTGTGTTGTGCCGGGTACCGGGGCTGGATTGCAGGTTGCTTGCTGCACGTCAAAACTCGTATTAACAATTTAATTATAGGCGTTTAAAATAAGATAAAATAAAATTACCAGCAGGGAAGAGATGTGGAGTCCATATACGAGAATACGAACGAAAATTAGAATACGAACAGGAACGAAATGGTGGCGATTTGTAGCGTACCATGTAAGCCGCTGATGCCTGCGAACAGGAGATTGTGGGTCCCAGTTTTCCATCTCAACTGTTAATATATATATATAATTATTCTCTTATTCATATGTATTAATATATGGAACGTGCGGATCCCATTGTAAACAGAAAAGCAGGGAGGGGTAGTACAAAATACATGGCGTCTGCACAATAATAACGTCCGGATGTTCGCATAAGAAAATTTTTGTATATATATATACAATCACCATCTATTGAGGGATCATTTAAATAATTTTATTTGAGGGACGCCATTTAGGCTACCCTACAAATTTTTTTCCAATGATCCAAACCATCTATTTTTTAGGCCTTCATTCATAGATCATCCTTACAAAAAATTAGACAAATCGGAAATCGTTTCGACATCCAATTGTGTCATACAAAATCAATGAATACGGTGCTTCAAGAAAGTACTAAAATTTCAATAACTCAATTGAGTGGTCAAATGATATCGGATTCAAGTGATTTTTTGTAGAGATGATCTTTGAATGAGTATCTACAAAATGGACAGTTTAGATTAGTGAAATACAATCTGAAGTGGGCTCTACAAGGGGTGACCCTCAAATAAGCTTATTTGAGGGATCTCTCAATGGAAGCTCTCTGTGTATATATATTTATTTATTTCTATTAAAATGCTTGGTCGTCTATGGGTCAGGTTGAGGAGGCTTGGCCCGTATTGGGTTGGTCATGGTCAATAGTAACAGCCATTACCTTGTTCTTGCGCTTTGCCATGACAAATGGGTGGAAGTGCTCTTACAGAGATGTCTTGATTGACCCCCCCTAAAAAAAGAGGTGTCTTAGAACAATTCCACCCGTGAGGGCTGGCCCGAGCTCGGTTTCGAGTATCCAGTGAGCTTCAGCAGCCCGAGCAGATGGTAAGAGCCACCAAATCAAGCAAGCCCAAAGGCAGATCGAGCCGGAGCTCGTGCCCTAGGGTTGGTGACGTAAGTGCAAGCGATTCAAATTTTTTTACCATTTGCAAAATCTCGTGCGCTGACGCCAACTTGGCGTCAACCCTGCTTTCCGCCAAAGACTACAAACCACGTGTCGTGCCCTGGTGTCTCCGATCATAATTTTTCCTCCAATCCGACGGCTGCCAATTTTTTTGTACCACAAAAATTGAAAAGAAAATTGAAATTTTTTATTTTAAAAATACCAAAAAATTCTGATTTTTTTTTCTATAAATACCTTCCAATTTATCCAAAAATCTTATCCAAAATAATCGTTTATGTAAAAATAATAATAATATAGTAACAGCCCTTGCCTCCCCTTGCCCTTTGCCATGACAAATGGGTGAAAATACTCTTATATATTATATAGTTATACTTGTGGCATTTGTATTGTTGCCATTGCTTTCTCCGATTCAGGACTCTCAACTCTGCTGGAGATCAGAATCTCCATGGCTACAATCATCCCTGATTTTCTTGAATGTTTTGTTGAATTTTAGGTTTAGAGTTTGCGTTTTTTATTTATTTATGCAACACTATATTGAAAAGGGATTTATTTTATTTTATTTCTGGTATGTGATATCTAGTAGAATTCTACAAGAAGAAGCAAGGGGAGTTCGGTTTCAAGTGAATCAGGAGGGTCAAACGAAATAAACCTACAAAAAAAGGGTCGAGCAAACAGCACAAAGAAAGTGTCTCATTTGAGTTTGATTTTCACTAAAAGGAAATAGATTTGTAAAGCCATAGTAAAACAGAACTAGAAGAGGGACACTTGTTATCAGTTGTTAAATATTTATTCTCTTCTTTTGTCCTGCTTTCGTTTCGTCCCTTGCAGATAACAGCTTCAAAATGCTAAGCTTAAAGGCAAAATGCTGCATTTTTGATATATTCATCATAATCCAAATAAACAAACAGTCACCGAAGGATCAAAATCAGCTTTTGCCTCTTCATCATCCGTGTCCCAGTCCAGTTAGAAGAACAAGTGAGTTGCTTGCTGCCTTTGTTAGCATGTGCATATACCTTTCTATAATTAGTGTAGTTGTCATGTTAGCATGTGCATGTACCTTTCTATAATTAGTGTAGCTGTCATCATGTGAAAGACCAAAGACCAAACATCATTAGTAGTCATCATTACTTTACCATAATTAGTTGTCATCATGGGTCATCATGGAATCTTGTCATCATGGAACCTTGTTTCATGGAGCCTTGTTTCATGATTAGCATAGAAGGAAAGTGGAGTCCTAGGTGGTAGGTGTGTCTTTAATGTAAGCACCTTCTGTATAAATGAATCAAGAGAAATGGAATGAAGAATGTTGGAAGAAATCTGAAAATCGTTTTTGTGTTGTTCTCATTCTCTACACTTCTCACTTGTTCTACGAAACCAGAAACCTTCCTTATGATACTTTTTGATAATCTTTGTAAATACTATTTTGACATGAGTATCGGAGCAGCGATCTTAGGAATTAGCGACTCTTGTTTCAAATCTTTATTACTGACCATGGAGGAAGATGTGTTGTTCCCTGTTGGAAATAGCACCACCAACCCTCCTCGAACTACCTACCTAAAAGCATTGACAACCCCGATCTCTTGGACACAGGCCAGCGAATGGCCTCACTGGACTAGGTGTTGTCGCAGGAAACCGACCAATGACCACACCTACACTCGAAGAAACGAAAAGATGTGAAGCTGCAAGGAGTGACTACGGCTATGTATTCCATACTTCGGCAGAAATTCAATGAAATTTGGATAATTGATTAAGGCGGCCGTCATATGACATTTGATCTGATGATTTTAATACTAGCCAACCAGGCGAGCGAGTATTGCTAATGCCAATGGAGTTACTTCTCCCCTGTGACGGGGGCTGGCACTTTGTGGCTCTCTCATCATCTCTTTCATTATCTAATACTTTACTTGTTCCATCTCTCTCAAATAAGTTGATGTCGAGTTAGTCAAATTCTTGAACAATTGAATTGTTGTGTACTAATCTGCAGGTTTTTGTTTATTTAGGATATTCTCACTAAGGAGATTATTGGTCGTAGTACTATGAGGGGGGCTATATTATGTGGAGGATCTCAATACGAAGCATGGCTCATAATGTGTGACACATACATATGATATCAAACAAAGGAAAGTTTGGTTGTGGCATGTCGATTGGGGCATCCATCCTTTGGATATATGAAACATATTCTACCAGATTTATTATCAGATTTCAAGGAATCAGACTTCAAATGTGACACTTGCATTTTTGGCTAAAGTCACCGTGTGCCATACCATTGAGTTCAAGTAGAGTACTACTCCATTTAAGTTATTCACTACGATGTTTGAGGGCCCTCACCTACAGTGCTCATTACGGCTTTCGGTGGTTTGTGACTTTTGTGGATGATTGTACTCGGATGACATGGTTGTACTTAATGAAAAATAAAAATGAAGTTTTCTGTGTTTCAATCTTTCCACAAAGCAGATTGAAACTCGATTCTCTGAATTCAAGTTCTTGATCCCGATAATGGGGGCGAATATGTCAACCATGACTTTCAAACATACTTCCAGGCCTTGCGGCATGATTCATGGGGCGACTTGTCCTCAAACACCACAACAAAATGGTGTTGCGGAAAGAAAAATCGACATCTCCTTGAGACAGCCCGAACACTACTAATTGGAGCTCATGTTCCTCGCAGCCAGCAGGATGATGCCATCATCACGGCAGTTTATCTTCTTAATCGCATGCCTTCGCGGTCTTGACTTAGAACTCCACTCAAGCTTGCTCACTACGACCTCTGCCATCTGTTTTGATGCTCCCACCACGAATCTTTGGATGTGTGGTGTTCGTTCATCTCCATAAAAATCAACGTAGCAAACTTGATCCATGTGCACTCCGATGTGTTTTTATAGGATATGCTTGCTCATCGAGAAGGGATATCGATGCTACCATCCTCCTGCTCGTCGTACCTATGTCACCATGGATGTCACTTTTATGGAATCGAGATGTTCTTCCATGACCCGATGTCAACTCTCCGCCCTCAGGAGAAGTACAAAAGAAGCGGATGAGCAAGGAGACTTTTTGAAAATCAAAAAATTTGAAATACGGAAGCGAGAATGGTATCAGAAGTATCAAACAATATCCAAAAATGTCAGAAAGGTATCAAAGCCCCAAAGCGACCGGTCCATGGACCACAGCGACCAAATTACGCCTAAGCGATGATCGAAGTTAGAACACCTAGAAAGCGACTGTCATGAGGAGCCCGGCGACCGGTCGCCTCGAAACATAGTGGTATCGAGAAAAGTATCCAATTCGTATCAAATGTATGAGAAGAGCATCCAAATAGTTTCAAAAATGGCGAAGACCCCCTCGCATCTCGATGCCAGTCAATCTCTGAGAATAATCTGAGGTAAGTGCTTCTACTACATCTCTGATTTAGTTGATGAAATTATTAGATACCAATTACATTAGGCAGGCAGTGGAAGACCATGCCAACTCGGTATTCTCAGGATAATGGCAAAGCATCAGTATCAATTGCAAACTATGTTTCTCTTGAAGAATTATCCAAACCTCTCAAAGGCTTTGTGCATCGAGTTATCCTCAATTCACATTCCAACCAAAGTATTGGCGAAGCATTGGAGGATCAAAATGGGTTCAAGCAATGAAAGAGAAGAGATGCAAGCTGGAGAAAAATCGGGCGTGGACAACTTGGAGAAATTACGCAGAGAGAAGGGGCATCGGATCTGAGATAGGTGTTCACTTTGAAATACAATCTTTGATGGGTTTATTGAGCTACAAAGCAAGGCTTGTGGCAAGGGATACACAGGACTTATGGTATCGACTATGAAGAGACCTTTGCCTGTTGCAAAACTTAACATTTGTTCGAGTGCTATTATCCATTGCAGCAAATCTTGATTGGCCTCTCCACCAATTTGATGTGAAGAATGCCTTTTTGCATGGAGAGCTCAGAAGAAGTATACATGGATATCCACACAGGTATGTTACATCTACTCGAGGCTAATGTGGTGTGCGATTCACGGTCGCAAGGCATTGTATGCAGATTGAAGCAATCTCCCGGGCATGGTTCGGGCGTTTTACCTTGGCAATGAAGAATTATGGTTTTAAGCGAGTAACTCGATCATACTCTGTTCTTAAAACACCGGGGAAGGAAAGATATGACTTTAATAATCTATGTTGATGATATGATTATTCTTAGGAATGATCTGCTGGAAATCTCTCAATTGCAAGACTATTTGGCAAAGAGTTTGAAATGAAGAACCTTGGTGGACTCAAGTACTTCTTGGGCATTGAAGTTGCTCGATCGAAGCAATGCATATTTCTCTCACAAAGAAAGTATGTTCTGGATTTATTTAGCGGCCGGAATGCTAGATTGTAAACCGTAGACACTCGATCGTCCGGAATCACCATCTTGGGGAGTATCTAATCAATACGCACTTTAACAAAGAAAGATATCAAAGATTAGTGGGCGATTGATCTACTTGTCACATACGAGCAGGCATCGCATATCTTGTAAGTGTTGCTAGTCGATTTATGCATTGCCCAAGTGAAGATCATATGAATGCGGTTTTTAGGATTCTTAAATACTTAAAAGTCGGCACCGGAAAAGGACTTATGTTCTCAAAAAATGGTCATCTAAATATCGTGGCTATCTGAGATCTGATTAGGCGGGGAATGTCAGCGATAGACGATCAACATCGAGGTTACTTCACATTTTGTGGGAGGTAACTTGGTTATGGAGAAGCGAAAGCAGGAATGTCGTTGCCTTGTCTAGTGCGGCGAATTGAGGTATGACCAAGGGAATTTGCGAACTCCTCTAGTTAAAGAAATTGCTACGATTGGATATGCCAACATACGGGATGCATCTGAGTGTGATAACAAAATTTGCAATATCCATTTGCACACAATCGATTCAACATGATCGCACTAAACATGTTGAAGTGGATCGACATTTCATTAAACAAAAACTTGAGGACAAAGAAATTCAGCTTCCGTTTGTCAGAGTCGGAAGACCGACTTAGCCGACATATTAACAAAAACGAGTTTCTAGCAGTATTCCACAAATCAGATCAAGTTGGGCATTGGTGATATCTATGCACCAACTTGAGGAAGTGTTAGCATGTGCATATACCTTTCTATAATTAGTGTAGTTGTCATGTTAGCATGTGCATGTCTTTCTACATAATTAGTGTAGCTGTCGTCATGTGAAAGACCAGACCAAAACATCATTAGTAGTCATCATTACTTTACCATAATTAGTTGTCATCATGGGTCATCATGGAATCTTGTCATCATGGAACCTTGTTTCATGGAGCCTTGTTTCATGATTAGCATAGAGGAAAGTGGAGTCCTAGGTGGTAGGTGTGTCTTTAATGTAAAGCACATACATATAAATGAATCAAGAGAAATGGAATGAAGAATGTTGGAAGAAATCTGAAAATCGTTTTTGTGTTGTTCTCATTCTCTACACTTCTCACTTGTTCTACGAAAGCAAACCTTCCTTATGATACTTTTATGATACTTTGTCGATACTATTTTGACAGCCTTTGCTGATGATAATATGCAGAGTTTATGCCTCCACTCTGCTATTACCAAAATAATACAAGTGAGTTGCTTCTGCTCTTGTTCTTTTAGCACACCCGTACTTCAAATTTGTGCACTTGTTAACAACATGAATACAAAAGTTGTATAAGTTGATGCCGAATAATACCAGTCAAGCTGAAATGTTAATGGAAGACCGACCCTAACACATTCAACAGAGTTGGACATGAAAAGATACCAGCACCATTGACTGTGGATGCCAACATTAAGTCGGCTGGCAACTTAAAAGTCCTTAGAGTTTCTGGTATAAGACGGCTGACATACAAAATGAAAGGGCAAATTTACAGATAGACAGGAAAATATTTCCTTTGACTCACCGGCACTTGCCAATAAAGTAATCGTTATTTATACTCTTTTTCATCACACAAACCCATCGATTGATGATTGAGAGAGAAGAGTGCACTTGTCACCACTCTGTTAGCACTGTGTTGTTCATGTTCTTGAAAATTAATGATAACACAACACTGCATTATATGTCAAAGCAAAGTCAACTCCAGAAAGAACAAAACCTACCCTATATGAGCACTGTAATTGGTGATCAACAGGAAGGAACTGTGGCAACTGAATGGTAAGAGATTATAGATTTCAGATAAACAAGGTAGGAAGGAACAAGAGGAGTTCAAGAATGAGTAAAGGTTTCTGTTGCACTTTATCCTCATATTCTTCCACAAATGTAAAAAGGGAATATTGTTCCAAACTACTCAATATGCCAAGTACGACGACAATGAAGATGCATAAGACAACTAAACATGAAAATCACAAGCTTCATAGCCCATTATTGGTTTTAAACCCCAAACTAGGACCTTTTGATCGGTTGGTATGAATGTTGTGAGCTTCACAGTCACATATCTCTATTAAAATCTATCCAAAGAAGTTCCTTTCAGTCTCAATTATCTAAAACATGGACATACTAATAAGTTCATGTACCAACTCTTGATCGATTGGTCTGAGTTTTGCTCAGCTAGAAATTACATACATCCCAATTCCCAATTCCTACAAATAAACATTTAAAACATAAAAGAAGAATAGCAATGTGCACAAATGTAAATCCTTATTGAACCACTGCCTTTTACAGCCTGTATGTAGTTTTATTCATGAGAAATGTAACAACCACAAAAACAAGGACCTCTTCCTTACAATTTGCAGTTTCAAGCTCTAAACTGATCATTCAATAAGCAAATTAAGGAACAAGTTTCCAGCAACCATACCTTGTAAGAAGGACATGAAACTCAGCAAGACACCCAATTCTTGTGAGTGCTAATTAGTGCCGATAGCATCCCGGCTAACGATATCGAAAGCGGCCCCAAAAACGGCCCATCGCCGTCACGAATATCAGCTAATGCCATTAACGCGTCGGCCGCATCTTGAACAACAGAAAGCCTCTTCATCAATTTCTTTTCACACAATTTACTCAATCTCTCCTTTTCTTCCTGGCACTTATTTCCCCTCGTAATTGCGATCTCAATGCTCGATTTCAGGCACTTTTCATCTTCGGAAATTCGATTCAAATCCCTAAATTTCAACGAAATGCTACCAACGTACCCAATGAACTCGGCCCAAGCGCTGATTTTTTGCAAACTGCGCGAGTGTTTGCTATCAATCAAACCAGATTTGGCCAACCAAATGAATTGCTCGACGAAGAAATACAAGCCCTCGCCTCCGTAGGCGATGAGGGAGAGGACGAGGTCTTCATTCGAATCGAAATTCGAGTTTCTCAGAGCATTCACGTCCTGGACGAACTTGCCGAGCCTAAAGGCTTTGCGGCTCACCCCTACGCTTGACTCGAAGCTCTTGAGGCGATGAGTTAGGGTTAGGGTTTCGGGGAGCGCAGATGAGGCGAGTATGATCTTGGTGGCGTACCTGGATATCTTGAGGAGCTTGTCCACGCCATCTCTCTTTGCTAGGTACGCTTCGACGTGGTTCAGGAAGTCTCTTTCCTTCTTGGGATGTGATGGAAGATTATTAGGTTTTTCCTGGTTCAGTAGAGGAGTGGCAGTTGTTGAAGCTTTGGAATCCATGTCAGTTGCAGAGAGCGAGCGAGAGAGAGAGAATTAAACTCTTGCTTGGTCAATTGTTCGTTAGGAGAAAATGTATCACCTACAACCAAACGACACCGTTATGGCTCCTAAAAATGAAATTTCACGTTTTTGAAGCCCTACGGCGCCGTTCGGCGCGAAAACCGTTCCCTTTCTTTTATTGGGTCGCGTGCCACCTGTTGTTCTATTCTATCTTTTCGTTTATTTTATTTATTTATTTTCTTTTGTTCGAAGATTCTTTAATGGGCTTTTGTGCTGGGTAATTGGGCTAACTAAGAGATCGCATTAGTTAGTTCCGAATCCAATTGTTTACAATTTGCACAAATTACACTGAGCCCAACTTGAGCCCTATTTGGACTTTTTGGCAAGTTGGGCTAAGTGTATTTTGATCAGAGATTGACCAATTCCCTTGAAACAAAACAAAGGTTGACATCATATAGATTTTTTTTTTGATCGAGTGACATCATATAGATTGATCAGATTAAAGATTGACGAACTCCCTTGAAATCTCAATCAACGAACGGATTTACAATATTTTATGCAACCAATAAAAAGTTCGCAATATTTTCAAGTAGATGTAAAATAGAAAATTCGTAATGGTGTCATCAGTTTATTGCTAATGACAACCTTTAGAATTTGGGCACAACACACTTGCATGACGAGATCAGCTGGACTTGTAATTTTAGGATTTGCTATGTTACATACGGATTCGAGTCCGTATATTTAGAGGTGGTGCATTTATTCTGTATCCGTTACATATATAACAAATCAAGGTGAGCCTCCCGCCCTCCATTCGTCCACCAGGGCTGCCAGCGATGCATTAGACGACCCGCCTAAACCCAAAGCTTTGAGTGCAGTACCTTGAAGCTCTATCACCTTCTGCCTCATCGTCTTTCCTTGTTCACCTTCCATAACAGACCTCACCACCCTCTCAACCTCACCTCGCCCCACCACCGCTCTCTCCCCAGCCGGCTTCGGCCACACAGCCACTCCCATATCCACCAGCATCCTCGCGTTCATGCTCTGCTCAGCGTACAGAGGCCACGCAATCATCCCTACCCCATGAGCTATGCTCTCCAACACAGAATTCCACCCGCAGTGTGTCACAAATCCAGCAACGGACCCATGACTCAGCACCGCCACTTGCGGGGCCCACGAGGATATCACCAGCCCCCGCTCCCTCGTCTTCTCCAGAAACCCATCTGGCAAATACGACGCCACACCCTCCGCATCATAACCGGCTTCGAAAAAGCTCCCCGACGCACTGACTTCACTCGGAGGTCGCGCCACCCAAACGAACCGCGTTTGGCTCAGTTCCAGTCCCCAAGCCAACTCGCTCATCTGTTCACCAGACAGCGTCCCTCCGCTCCCAAACGACACGTATACAACCGAATCGGGTGGCTGCTTGTCCAGCCACGTTAGCATCTTCTTCGATTCCAGTGTTGACGTCAGCGGTTCGTCTCCTTTGCCCTTGGTCAAGGGTCCGATGGGATAAACCGGCGGGGCAGGTAGACCAAGAAAGAAAGGATTCTTCCTAACAGCGCCAAGCGTGACCGGCTCAAGTTCTTCCCATGTATTTATGAAAACGCCCTTGACCAACGGAATCCGGTTGCATAGAGGCAGGACTTCTGGCATCAAAACCCCAGGGATAAGATCGTCAAGCAACAAGGGGTTGCAACCGGGGACAAGAACCTTCTCGGCGATCTTAGAATAATCGCCGTTAACCTGTGCATGAAGCGTGGGGAAGTACATGGTCAACGCCGTAAACGAAGCGGAAGTGGTCAAGAATAGGTACGTGGGGATGGAGAAGGCGGCGGCGAATTCGAGGGCTTCCACGCAAAATGGATCGACGATGAGAGATTGGATGCGCGGTTGCATATTGGTTAGGACTGACGGTAGATAGCTGAGGGTCTGCCGGACGACGAGAACGATGCGAACGGAGACGCCCGTGGAGGCGGTGAGTAGGTTTGACATGTCAACATGAGGTAGGTGGATGACGTGGAGGTCGGTAGGGAGGGTGGAACTGTTGAGGAGCTGAATCTGGGCGGGTGGTGCGTCGGTGGAGATGGCAAGAAAGGTGACCTGGAAGCCGTGGTCAACGACGAGTAGTTTGGCTAGCTCAAGGAGAGGGGTGACGTGTCCCATGCCTGGGCTTGCTAGGACAGCTACATGGGGCTTCTTCTGGGTCGTCTCTCTGGCCACCATGTTTGTAAAATCGCATCTCTAGACTTTTTAATGTGAATTAGAAATAGGCAAAGCAAATAAGTTGGTTTATGAATCGAGTGATGAGCAAAAGCTTTCTCCACATGATGTGTCTGACTCCAATTCACCGTTGTCTACTCCTTTAGCTGATAACATTATTTATTATTGTATTCATGTGACGTGCATACTCATGTTAGCGGTGTTAAAAATACTAAATTTACTACATTTTTATATCACATTGTATATCACATCTCTAATAGAGATAGACCCTATATATAAAGCCAAATTTCTATCAAGGAGTTTGGTTTAATACTTGAATTTGATAACTTTGATTTAAGTCTTTTGACTTTTGTATCACATAGGATTACATTTCTTTTTAAATATTTTATTATGTAATTTTTTATTACATAATATTTTTAAAATCATTTTTCGTTCCAATATTGCCCTTTATCTTAAATTACTTGCCTTAATAAGATAATTAGCCAACATTATATTTCTTTTCTTTCCATTGCAGCAAAATTTATGGTGGTTTTATAATAAATTACTAAATTTATGGTAAGTAAAGCACCTGATTAGGAAGAAGAAGAAGAAAAAAAAAGAAAAAGGTGATACCATGACTGCATAGCAAATGGATATTAGACCATGCTTCAGCGGATCATTTGTGCCTTAAGATGAATCCCAAGTATGAATCTCCATTATTTTCTCATCTATTTTCAGAGTGTTTGGCTTCCTTTGAGCACCAAACTCACTTCATTTTTTTCTTTCTAAAGTCTTCCTAATCATGTGATTTACTTACCATAATTTATTATAAAACCACCGTAATTTTTGTTGAAATTAATAAAGAAAAGAAATATAATGTTGGCTAATTATCTCATTAAGGTAAGTAATCTAAGATAAGGGGCAATATTGGAACGAAAAATGATTTTAAAAATATAAATAAAAAGATTACATCATAAAATATTTAAAAATGAATGTAATCATATGTGGCACAAATGTCAAAAGACTTAAATCAAAGTCACCAAATATGAGGATTAAGGGCTCGTTTGGGATTGTTTCTCTAGGAAGTACTTCTGCTCATAAGCGCTTCTAACAAAAACTCTTTTATTATAAAAATATTGAATTTTCATAAAAAATTCAAGTGCTTCCTGGAAAATCACTTGAGAGTGCTTCATGAGGAAGCATGTAATAGGTGCTTCTCCAGGAAGCGCTTCTATGACCTAGAAGCACCTCTAAACTGTTCTGTCAAACGCTGTCAGAAGTGCTTTTAGTTGTTAGAAAGCGTTTTTAGCCATTCCAGAAGCACTCCCAAACAGGCCATAAACCCAACTCCTTGATAAGAATTTGAATCTATATCAACTTGGGTAGGCCTAGCATTTTCCTCTTCAATTTTATCATCCAATTAAATAGAATACTACATTCTTCATCGAGAAGGTCAATGAATCAACATCACCCAGAGAGAGAACATGTTTAAGAAATAATGGAAAAGTATAGGTGGACCATATTTTATTGGTGGGCTCCAATTCTATTAGAGATGTAGTACACAATAAATGACGGATCCACCATGGGGTCAGACGACCCCATGGCAGCCTTAGAAATAGCTTGGAGGTCCTTGGTTTCTCTTGGTAGTTATGGGAGATGACCCCATGGAGGAGAAGATGCAAGCTGCAAGGGAGAAGAAATAGGGAGGAAGAAGAGAGAGAGAGAGAGAGAGAGAGAGAGAGGGAGGAAGGAAGAAGAAGAAGAAGACTCAGAAGGATAAGAAGAGAGAAAGAGAGAGGAAGAAGATAGGGAGGAAGAAGAGAGAGAGAGTGAGGAAGAAGAAGAAGACTCAGAGGGAGAAGAAGAGAGGGAGAAGGAAACAGACAAAGGGGGAAAAAGAAGCCGACACAAATGATAAAAAAAGGAAGATATTTGTTAGGGTTTTTTTAAATATTTTTTTAATTCTGTTGGGTAGATCTATAAATAATAAAAGTAGACATCCATAGCATAAATATATCAATTACCATGGTGGTCTTTTAGTTGAAAATGAGGTTAAGGTCAAGGGTTCAACACCCATTGTGCTCCTGTTTTTGTAATATTTTAGGTATTTTATTATTTGAGTTATTTTTGGGTTAGTTATTTATTATTTGGGTTGGTGTTATTATTTTGATGAAATTTATGGTTTACATAATACATATATGGGCTTGATGTGTTGAATGATGTTATTGTTAATTCGAATAAGTTTGGTGTTTTTTTTTTTTTGCATTGTTTTCATCTTAAAAAGAAAATCGGAACTTTAACACTATGACCCCATGGGGTAACAATCTTGGATCCGTCACTGTACACAATGTGGTATAAAAATGTGGTAAGCCTAGCATTACCCAAAAAACAATGTCCTTCCCTGGGATATACCCGTGTTTCATGCTGCGCATATGCATGCCTAATATTATTATTGACAAAATGTACCAACAACAGACATAAGTTCTAAAAGGGATCACATTCACAAGACACAGAGGTGAAATGTGTATTCTAGCAATAGAATATGCTCATCAATAATTTGATATGGTGTGCGCCTTACCTGCCTATCTGCATATGTGATGCAAGACCGTGTGTGACTTGCCGAATATCTCATGTGGACACCGAAATGCAAGCTAATATTATTTAGGAGGACCACACTTTTTGTCAAAAAAAAATATAGAAAACTTAATATAGATTCAAATTCTCATTTAGGAGTTGGGTTTAATCCACGAATTTAGTGACTTTGATGTAAGTCGTTTGACTTTTGTGCCACATATGATTAGCTTTCTTTTTTAAATTTTCTAATGTAATATTTTTTATTTTTTATTTTAAAAATATTTTTTGTTCCAATTATACCCTTATGACTTGGATTGAGTAATAGTGATTTATGCCGTAATAAATTAGCCATTTTCAACATGTGACATTGAATAGAAAAGGCAAATACAACATACATATCCCCAAAATCATGTTTTGTTATTATATAATTTTTTTTTGGACATCAGGTTTTGTTATTAAGTTCCTGTGTTATAGGCAAAATTTTCTAGGAACAATTACTAGGGAGAATATCTGTGCTATAGGTATAATAGGACTCAACTACCTATTCGACATGTAACTCCTCATGGTTTTCAGTTTTGTTGGACACTTTTCATGCTATGCTATGTTGATCTACATTCCTGTATTTTGGTTTCTCAATTTCGCTTTGAAATAAATAAGTGTTCTTTGAACCCTATTTAAGAAGTAACATAATATTTGTGAAAGATTTTGGCTCTTGCGTGAGCCACATTTTAATTTGTTACTGCTTTAACAAGGTGAACCTTAATGAAAACAAACCATGTTGGTGTTGCATTGTTTTGTTCCTTGGTTATAGGTAACCCTTTTTAATATAGGTAATTATGCTACCTAGTGGATAGGTAACTCCTTATATATGGTTCTTTATATAGAAGAAAACTTAATCTGCGCAGGTTGCTCTGTAATTATGTATTCGGATATTCTCATTCTCGTTGTGTGATATAAGTTGTCTTTGTACCCTTTCAAAATTGGAGAACATAATATCTGAGAAAGAGTTTGGTTGTTGCGTTAGACTCATTTAAATCTATTAATATTTGTGAAGGTGAAGCTTAATGACAACAAATCAACTTGTAAAAAAAGGAGCATAAGAAATTTGGTGCAAAGATAAAAGAATTGCATATATCATTTAAACTGCAAATAAACTATAATTCAGTGTAGTTTCGGACCTTCAAATCTGAATGGTTTCAACAGAGTAAAATGAAACAAGCAAAGAAACACCTTTTCAATCCATTCCACCCGGAAGTTGTATGATCTCAAGCCATCTACAAGCTTCTCTCTATCTCGGCAACAGGTAAGTTGACGACTTCTCATCAAACAAAAACGCAAAAACAGAATATAACACAATAGATTGTTACAATCAAAGCCCAGAAATTAAAAATACCTGTACGTAAGGCTGCATGGATTGGGATGTGTCGCTTCTATTTTCCTTTTTTATAATAATGGCACTGGAAGTAATTATGCTAAAAAAGGACAAACCCATTGCTTAAGTGGCCACTGGCGAACTTAGTGGATTGGTATTGAGTAGTCAAAATTGATGTCCTGCCTTTATTATATCTTAATGAAATTGGACCTATATCTACGAAACCCTAAAAAATAATTCACTACCAATTAATTATTTGTCACCTAATAGTTTTAATATTTGTCTTGTTTCAATTTTTACACGCTCACTTTCCCCTCTCCCATTCTTGTATTTTTTTTTTCTCACTTATTCGTTAGTTAGTTGTAAACCCAATGAGGAAGACGAACTCAATTAAGAACGTGAAGTAAAGTAGTTGAAAAAGTAGACTGAGAGTCAGACTCAATCATATGAAAAAGTTGAAAAGTCTTGAACAATCTGCCATAGGATTGTAGACCGTCTAGCTAGCTAAAAAAGCCACAAACAAGAATTCAAATAAATGGATCAAATGCAGCGGGAGGGAGGTCGATGCCGCGGAGTCCAGACGGGAGGGTTGGGTTGGGGAGCGGAGGAGGTCAGTTTGGGCAGCGGAGTGGTGATGTTGAGGAAGCTGACATGGTGGAGGACGAGGCGCTTGTAGAGCTCGAGGAGTGGGACGATGTAAATGCCTCCGTTGAACAAATTATATGTGACTAACTTAATTATGTTTAGCAAAACAAGTAGTCTTTGAATATATAGAGAAGATAAGAAATGAAAGAAAATATATGATGAGGTAGCGTAGGATGTTGCATGCATTAGTCATCTGGCGTCCATGCAAACCTTGTATCTTTTGGAAGTGCGTCTCTTTTTGTTTCTTTCTTTGTTGCTTTAGAGCATCTCCACCCAAAAGGACAAGTGCAAGGGGCAATTACTATTCATTTTAATTATTTTTTATACTTAAATAATTAATTTGGATAACATTTTTTGTTGCCACGTGTCATTATTTATTATAAAATTATCATATCAAATTTTAGATAAAATTTTCGGATAAAATTTTATGTATGAGATTTTCACATGGGATTAATTTTATTTATATGTATGAGATTAATAATAATAAAATTGCTAGGTATGTATAAAAAAAAATATTTCTGAATATTTCAGGTTTTCTTTCTTTCTTTTTTAATAAAAAATTTTTGGTTGCTGACATCATCATTGACCTCAGCAAACCCAGGCAGATCTTGCCCTTGGGCCTGCCTAGGCTGGTGGGTCCAGTCATTGCCCGGACTTGTCTTTGTGCGATGGAAAAATTTTTATGGCAAAAGGCAGCCTTTTCCCTGCTTAGCCCTTAACGCTGGAGGCACTCTTAATGGTACATGGGCTTAAATTATACTCCTTCAGTACTAATTTCCCAACAAATAATTGATGGGGGATGCATTATTTGATGCTTTATGAAGGACACCTCTTTTTTGTTTTTTTCCAGAAAAAAGGGGGAAAATCTTAATATGGTAAGAATTGTCAGAGCCCTCGTAGTTGACCTTAAGCATATATTCATATATTCAACTGTTGCGTGTTACATTTTCTTACCTAATAATTATCCACTCCATATCATATATTCAACTGATGGATTTTTTTTTAACAAATCTCAACTTTTTTTTTTTTGGGGGCAGAAAAACTCTTAGCTTAAGCAAAAACAAATACATAGATTTAAGGCTGTCAGTCAAACACGACGGCGGTCGCTGACCACAGTGAGATTCGCTTGTACTGTGTTTGTTTTTACATATATATATAGAAGACTTAATTATACCAGAGATGAAAGTGGGTCATTTTGAATTTGAGGGGGCAAAATGGGATTTGACTTAGGTTTCAAAGGGTATTAGTGTAATTAAGCCTATGTAGAATGAGTCGCAATAGAAGCTGTCCACGCCACGCCTCCTCTCCTCTCTTCTGCTAGGCCCAAGAAAGAAAAGCTGAAGAATAAAAAGGGCCGGGCCAATCAATGTTTAGCATACCGAGTCCGAGTCCGATACATAAATAGCCGTTGGATACCCACTATTTGTTTTCTTCTCTTTTTGTTCCAACTTTGGATTCTTTTACTCAACGGTAAGGAAGCCACCTTCCCACCAAAGACCAAGCTTGTATATATCATCTTTCATTCTCATCTTATCTTATAAGTTATATGCAATGCAACAAACACGTAACCACGTAACCCATTTTGCAATTTACATAACGTTACCAACTGACTGCGACTTATAGCCTACTAAAACCATTGGTTGTTCCTCCCCTCCAACCGCCACTTCCGCCTTCCATGATTTCTTCTAGTGGTGCTTCCCTTTGAATACCTGAAATACCATCAATACCCTTTTCAATCAACTCAATAACATGATGGACCCCATATATATGTTATGTTTATGGGTGTAGACTAATGAATTTGATAGATTGTCAAAAAATAGGCAGCTTAATTAATTAAGCTTTGAAACAAACGACAATTTAAATTACTTTAAATTACTATAATTTAAAGAGAATTCAAACATGATGGATGGTCCAAAAAAATTAATTAAACTCAAATTCGCATGTCAACCAACCTTAAAACCAACAACAAATAAATTATTTTACCTTAATCAAGTAATTTTGGTTCACTTCTCATTCTCGTGGCCCCATTTCTTGTTGTTGTTATTGTCCTTTTTCTTCTATTTTTTTGTGACAAACTTAAATACAATTTCAACAAAATTGATACACCAACTATGATTCATTAAGCATATTTTCTGTACATGATATCGCTTTTTTATTGAATTAAGGAAAGAAAAATATCAAATCTCTCTTTCAAAAATCGTAAATTTAGAATATTAGAAAGTTATCTGGTACCATGTTCTAGTTTTGAAGCAACTCACAGCTAATGCAATTCAGGGAACTGCATATGGGCAATTTGGGCATTTCGGGAAAACTTAGCCCATACCATCGCTTTCAAAACCAAAATGGTTCAATATCTGTCACCGACACGCAAGCACTATTTACCGGGTGTTACCGGTGCCTTACCCATTCCTGCAATCCGTTTTAAATCCGCAGAAAGCAGTCTGTTTTGTCGTCACTTTGCGCCCCTCTGCTCTCTCCACTCCACGCTCACGCTCCTCACACCTCACCTGCTCTGTTTCTGCTCTCAGCTTCACTCAACCTTTCTTCTTACCGTTTTACCCTCCGCTGACGCCCTAATATCCTCTCAAACCACCACCACAACCCCCAAGCAAACACACGCAACAGAAGCATAAACTTTCTTCTTCACGAGAAAATTCAGGTCGTCGTTTTCGAGCTCAAAAGCAAACCCAGCTGGGCTCTCTTTTGAAACTATCTACAGCAATGTCTGTGGCTACAAAGCTTCAATCTTCGATTTGTGAGCCCCGAGCTGTACTCGGTCCCGGCGGGAACAGAGTTAGGGTTTCAGAGGCCCCGAAACGCAAGAACGAGGGCTTGAAGAAGCCACCGCAGAGGCCGAGAAAACCTGTATCGGAAATTCCAGAAGCGGTTGTACGGAACAACGTTTCGGTGGACAGCACCTGCTCTTCTGATACCTCGTCGAGCTGTTCATCTGCCAAAACGGTGAGTCCTAGAAGGACTGTGAGGCACAAGAGCTTGAGGCCTGCGAAGCTTGTTTCGGACGATATGGAGGTCGTCAAGCCCGCGGGTCCACCTAAACGGTGTGAATGGATTACACCAAACTCTGGTAAATTAGCCGTGCTTTTGTTAATTTTCCTCTTATATATGTTTGCCTGCTGCGAAATTGACGAGAAAGATATGAAAATTTGGAATTTTGAGTGTAAAATGCTTTCCTTAATTTATACATGCAAGAAATATGAACTGTTTTTTTTTTCTCATTTCATAAAAAGATTATAAAGTTTCTTTATAATTATATTGCTTTATATTGATAATTAGGTGGACCGCTTTACTGTGCAGAATTGTTTGATTGAGGATAGGGTAGAGTGTTTGGGAATTGAGAATGTTATTTAGTTTGAGAGACATAATTTTATTACCAAGATTATGCAAATGTGTTTCTTGAAGAAACCAAAAACTCAATTAGGAATTAACACAATTCTATGCCTGAAGAGTTGCAACATTTCTTTACAAGGGCGTTGGCTTCCACCGGAATATGATCCTTAACATTTTTTTGACTTTCATTGATTAGCCCGCCTTAATCGAAACTATGCTTTCTGGCGTAATGAAATTTCTTGCTTGCTACTTTAACTTGAACAACAGACCCAGTTTATACTTGTTTCCACGATGAAGAATGGGGGGTTCCAGTTTATGATGATAAGAAGCTGTTTGAGTTGCTCGTCCTTTCACAAGCTCTAGCCGAACTCAGTTGGCCAGAAATTCTACACAAGAGAGACATGTTCCGGTATGCTTGTTTCCATTTATCATACTCCATTTTGCATATATAGTTTAGCGAGCTTTGTGAAGAAAGTTATGCCTGTATGCTTATAGTTTTATACTTGTTTTGTCCCCTTGGGCCCCTTGCAGGAAACTTTTTGACGACTTTGATCCGTCATCCATAGCAAAGTTCGAAGAGAAGAAGCTACTGTCTCTCAAAGTAAATGGCATTCCATTACTATCTGAACAAAAGCTTCGTGCAGTTGTGGAGAATGCTATGCAAATGCTCAAGGTAATCATTATGCATTGCATGATTCATTGCTTAAGCACACATTCATAATGTGCTTTCCCTAGTTTCCAAAATCAACAAATGATCCCTTTATTGAAATCCTTCCAAAATAATAGGTTCCCATGTGATTCACACATTTGCACTTTGCAGGTTCAGCAGGAGTTTGGTTCCTTCAGTAACTACTGCTGGAGCTTTGTGAACCAAAAGCCCATAAGAAACGGATTTCGTTATGGACGCCAAGTACCGGTGAAGTCGCCAAAAGCTGAAGTCATAAGCAAAGATTTGATGAAGAGAGGCTTCCGTTGTGTTGGTCCTACTGTCATTTACTCGTTTATGCAAGTGGCAGGGATTGTGAACGATCATCTCCTAACATGCTTCAGATACAAGGAGTGCGATGCAAATGACAAAAAATTAGACCTGAAACTTAATACAGAAGAGAAGACAGAGGTGCTAAAACTAAGTGAAGCTATGGAGATTGGAGAGCACAAATGACTGAGCCAAACTTTGTTACTAATTACACAAATCCACATAATTTAGAAATTACTGTAAGAAGGTAAAAGTTAGATGTTTTCCATTTTTGCTTTGTAGTCGTTGCGTGCTTTTCTCATGCCACTGTCTGTGTCTGTGTCATTAAACTAACCAACCAGAGAAGTATTGTCTTAGACTCTTACCACAATGTAAGAAGCTGATGCTTTGTAGAGATCAGTGTGAGTTGTCAAATTTGCTGCCTTATAGTCATTTTGGTGTGTTGTAATAAATTTTCACATTATCATAGAAAAGCACGTGTTTGTGATCAATAATGCTTGTTTGGTGCGTTGTGTTTAAAATTTTCTTCAACGTTTACGATTGAATACAATGTTAAAAAAGGTTTAATACGATGGATTATAATTAGGCATGAATAACGAAAGCTCTATATTATATATATAAGCACGCGGACGCATAAACTGCAAAATAAAACTTTCCAATGTACAACAACATTCCCATTTTGCTGTGGGTTTTCTGAGTCTACAAATTTGATTATAAAAATAAATAATAATACAAAAAAAAAAAGAACTGTTAATTTGAACAAGAAACGGTACACAATATTCTGAAGCTGAGAACATCCCAAACAAACTCGAATTGAGAAAGAAGGAATAAAATAACCTTAAATCGCAAACGAAATCTAATTTCTTGCAAGCAATATAACCAAGGTCCAAGTATGGTTCGAGATATGCTGTTTGACCCAGAAAGGGTTGTGGCAAATGAACAAGTACAACCTCTTTTCTTTCTCTTCCTTCATAACTCAGCAACTCACACACTGAATCCAAACCCCCCACCCAATTGCTGGGCTTAACTTCGAGGCTTACCACTTCCAAGTGTGAGCTCCAAATCATCCAATCCCACCTCATGAATCTTCTCTCCAATCCATGGCTTTACCTCTGGGATCTCACTGTCAGGCAAGTTTTGGTGAGCAACAACAGGCTTCACAAGATTGAAGGTGGGAGAGGCTGGCATTGCTGACAGAGAAGGAGCAAATCTCTGGAAGCAAACCCATTGCCCAGAATCAACAGTGGAAGTATCAGACTCGTCACATTCGGGAATGGTAGCAGCTGGAAAATGGAGCTGGTGACGGGTCGGGCTAGCCGGAGCAGAGACAGCATAAAACGGGTAATCGAAAGAGGCCATGGACTGTTTAGCAATGGAGTCCCAGTTTGGAATTGGGTTGGGATTTCTGGAGGTTGGGGATGAGAAAGGTGGGGTTACAGGGGCACTATTGGAAATTCGCAGAGGAGGTAGAGACGAAGGAATTGCAGAGCGCAGATAGTGACTGGGATTGGATGAATTAGTGCTGGGATCGAAACGGCTTGGGCTTGGATAGGAAGACGACGAAGGACTGGCTTGGTAGGATGGGATTGGACTAGGATTTAGAGAAGAGTAAGGGCTGATCATGGTTGATGTGCCTGGTGTATCAATTTGGGTTGGCTTCAATCCCTGTACAACAACACCACCATCACATTATTAGAATTCATCAGTAAATTAATTTTCAGGTGGATTTTTCCTTTGGATCTGAGCTATGACAATTATGGGAAAATAATTAGAAATTAAAAAAAGAAATTGAAGAATTGGGACAATTAAAGTGAATTGAAGAAGAGAAGGGAAGAGGGACCTTGCGATAGGTGGTGCCGTCGTCTTCGACGGTCCAGCCAGCCCGGAGGCAGAGAGCTTTCAACACCTCGTTGTTGTCGCAGTGCTTGGGCAAATTGAAGTTGCCCTGAGTTCGGAGCCCTGCGAATATCTTCGCAGCTATGGCTCTCCTCCTCCTCTCTCTCCTCCGGTTGTTCTCTCTCTCCCTCCACGACGGCTTCCTCCGCGCCACAGTCGCCGCAGACGTGGCTCCATCCGACGTCATTCTCCGATCAGTTATCTTCCCTCTCTTTTCTCTCTCAGTATCAGGTGCTGTGCAATGTCGAGCTCCGCGTAAGGTGTGTCGCAGGCGATTTAAGCTCGGCAGAATCAGGGATGGAGATGCGTGTGTTCACGAGGAATACGCTTTCGCTTTTTCGCTGGTTTGTGTAGAAGAATCTCTCTCAGTGTGAACAAAAATAAGAGAAATTTTTAAATGTTTCGAATACACCACGTGGCTGATATATCATCCAATAGATCTATGACATATGTAATTACTCTCCAATTTAATGAAGAGTAATCTTATTTTCACATACAATATTGACACACTTAGTGACAACGCGATGTATCGATATTCGCTCGTCTTTTCTCATTCTTTCTCTTCTAACAAAACGAAGCGAATTGGCACATCGAGAGGAATGTCAATGTTGTGTGTCCAAATAGCATTACTTTTGAATTATTTTTTATGACATGTTGGCGGACTGTATTGAAAATATTCCATATGTTCTTTGTCTAGTGAATAGTACACCAGCCACGTGATGTATCGAAAACACCCTAAAATTACTCCAAAAATAAAGCCTGACTCGGCCATGTTGAAATGTGTCGCGTGTGCACTCAAAGACGGCGTCGTTTATTACTGGTCGTTGTAGTCATATTCGTTTACTAGTCATTAATTTAAGGCCGTTGGATTACGATCAGGGCATGTGGAGGGCTAGTAATTGAGGACCGACCTCATGCAACAATAACAGAATGGTGTTCTGGGGTGCACGCAAGTCCATTCTGATGCGAGTGAGAGAGAGAAAAACGCTTTGCCGCGTGGAGTTTTATTATATAACTGTTTTTTCTTTTCGCCGATGACCTAATAATTCTCTTGCGGGTCCGGCCGTTGCAGTGGGACCCACTTTCTGAAAACTGTGGGTTTTTCTGTTTGCATGGCGATTTGGGTTCACAACACAAAGAGAAGAAAAAAAACAGTTTTCGAATGAATAATGGGCCTTTGAGTGCCGACATTTAATCGACAGGCCCAACCCAAATTTTCCAGGTCTGGACTAAAAAGACTACAAAACTGATTGCATTGGAATAAAGGAGAAAAAAAAAGAAGCTCTCAGGTTGCTTCATGCATGTGTAAATTAAATGGTGATCATTTTGTTCAAGTTAATATGAAAAACCAAAAACCAAGTCTTGACATGACGCCTTGTTTATTAATGGAAAGATAATTTGAATTACACTAGCACACAAATGGTTTCCTACTACAACAAGTATCGGCTGAAAATTGTGACACAAAACAATCTCCCTGCTCACCTGAAATGTAGAAACACTCCAGGAAAGACAACCTCCACCTTTATACAGCCTTGGACCTTGAACAAGCAACCCTAGATAACCGGATTGAAAATCTTCTCAATTGCACCCGGGGAAATAGTCGGTTCCCACCCATTGACGACCATCAATTGCTTTTCTCACATTTGATTCAAACAACTTTGGATCATCCCTCAAAACATCAGCTGCCTCATGGTTCAAGGGATCCTCATAATTGGGTTGCTGCATAAGTAGATACTCAGGATTTGAGTAAGCAACAGGGGAACATACAAATAAAACTTAGCAGAAAAAAGAATCGGAGATACCGTGAATAGGTGAGACAATCCATAAATAACAGTGTTTATGTTGAGGACAGGTTTCCAATCTTCTCGAAGAATGTTAAGACACACATTCCCTTCCAAGTCAATGTTGGGATGATAGATCTGCAAATGGTATACAACATCAGAAATTGTAGTGGTGAATAAAATGGTTTGCAGCATTAATACCAATAGACTGGAAAATTAATTTGGCCCAAAATGGGGCACCTAGGTTTCTTTACCTTTGTTTCACACTTGACCTTTGGAGCTTCATGAGGGTAGATAATGGGAACATGAAATGAGAAGACAAACCTGCCACCACTGTCACAAGAGGTAGAAAAGGGAGGACATTTAGCTAGATGACATCAAATTTGCCATTCGAAACAATTTCCAGAAACCAAATTAACTTTAAGCAGAAGATTTAAGTGTCCTGATCAAAGATAACTTACGTATAATATCCCTCGTCAGGTTCAATGGTGACCTCAAAGTTCATCAGATCGTTCTTCCCATTAGGGAAAGATATTTCACATGCTTTTGGTAGGTTCAACTCACTTATGTCTACAAGAAACAAAAAGGTAAAAATCATAATCTGGTCTCAAGATAGATATGAGAACAGGATAATACAATTCAAGGACTACTTGAAGGAATTAAATATATACCAAATTGTTGCTTATTCAAAGTTCCATTTAAAAACATATTCAGGAAGCTGATAGGATGGTATTGGCAGAGCTAACACTACATGAGTTGAATACCACATTGCAAGAATTTGATAGTTTGATCGTAAAACGGGGCAAGGAATGAGTTCGATGAGATAATGGGAGCAACAAAATAATCATAACAGAGTCGTATAAAAATCTGATTTATGTAAAATGAATGTTACAGGGGAGACTGATGGAAATTATGTGTGCAAGTACATGCTCCTGAACTACAAATACGAATAATTACAACATGTAAGTAAGCTGTTTATGAGGATGCACCAAATCATCATTGGACATGATGATATCACTTGCTGCTATCCAGATTATTCCACGCAAACAGAAAAGAAAGATGTCAATTATATCACATATCTACATTCTAAATTACTAAATTACTGATGAATAGGCAGGGATTGCATGGGTTATGCACATTGTTGTGAACATGCATGGAAAATAATGGTCACCAACATACACTCAAAAATGAAAGGTAAAAACCTCTATGAATACGTAATTCTCCTGCACTTTGCTTCTTGACTAGGCCCTTTTCCTTTGCATTTTCTTCGATTTCCTTTTGCTTTTCTTTAACTTTAAATAGCCTGATCATTGTTTCTGACAATTTATTTATAAAAAAAGAAGATATATGAACAAATTAATTCACGGGAATCAATACATGCGCATAAACTATAACGTCAAAGAAAATACAAAGACTGCAAATTGTTGATCATGCGCATTGGACAAGGCAACTGACCAAGACAAAGAAAATGAAGCTAACCTGCTCGATGAAAGGCCGCAGAAAAGCAAAAGGAAATAAGTTGTTAAGTAAGCAAAGATGGAGAGAAACAAAGACGGACAAGGATGTACAATTTGAATGGGGAGAATCTGAAGGGAGGAGGCTTCGCTTGTCGTCCTCATTTCTCCTATTTACAGTCCTACTAAATACTATCATTTTTTTTCACGTCTGCTACTTGTTCGCGGGCACTATTTTTATTTGTTGGTTTGCTTTGATTTGTCTTTTTTATGGTCACTCTTGAGCCTTCCATTTTCTATTTAAATCCGAAAACGCAGGGTCCATAGGCTCCTCCCCTGATTATAACGACATGTCGTATGCTGTATTCAATAGTGAAAAAGAAAACCATCCTCACGTAAAAAGTAAACGCCGTTGCCGGGGATCGAACCCGGGTCACCTGCGTGACAGGCGGGAATACTTACCACTATACTACAACGACCTTGTTGTGCATGTTTTATGTTTTCTGCTATCTATCCTAAAGAGCCGCCGCCAGATTTAAGCCATGCTTAATTTTTTACATTATGTGCAAAACAGATGGCAAGAAAATGGACGTAACGAATTTCATTTGGTGAGGAGGTTCCAGGGGAGGCTCATTTGGTGGTAACGCCTATCTCCAACTGGGGTTAGCCAAGCGCAGCTATGGCTACGCAGAGAGATGCGATCAGGGATGACATACTCAGGCGACTTGGGATGCAGAAAACCATTGATATTAATGGAGATGATGAAGAAGCCTCTGCTTCTGCTTCTGCTTCTGTTTCAGTGAGAGAGAGAGAGAGAGATTGTAAAATGCGAAAAATGTGAAAAATGTGAAGGGTGTGTGTGAACGGAGCTCGGGTGGTTATTTATGGAGGCGGTGGAGGGTCTGGATTAAGAGAGAGTTAGTTACAACATTACAATATTGCAAATTCCCCCCTCCAAAAAACAGAAAGTTCTAGAAACTTCAAAGGAAATATCTAGCTCCAGCATAAAGGACTATATATAGAGTTAAGTAAGACAATCGTATAATTAACTAGTTCACTCATTTTAGCTTAAAATGCATAAAATGATTTGAGTAGTATCAGTATATTCTTCAAAATGTAAACTCTATTTGAGGTGTGTGAATTTCTCAATTTAAAACTTTCTTATTCTTCTGCTATTCTTTTGAAGCTTCATGGGGAGGTTGATTATCCTTCTTCATTATTTTGGAGCGTGTGATTAAATATATTACAAAAACTATTCACTGTCTAGCAGAGGAGATAGATTGAATGGATGCAGGGTGTGATTAAATTCTTTAATCCAGGTTCACATTGGAGTACATGATGAGATTGTCATCCGCGTGGCACGTTTCATTCTCCACATTTTGTGTTGTTGAATATGAATTGCCTTAGATCCCAAAATTAATTTGTCATTTTAACCAAACAAAAACTAGCCTCTCGAGATGCTTTTAAAAAAAAAATTCATGCACGTTACATTCGACTTACAAAGTTTAACGCCGTTACCGGAGATCCGTTACCACTATACTACAAAGTCTACAATGACCTTGTTGTGCATTTTTTATGTTTTCTTGTATCTATGATAAAGAAGAAGATTGCATTGCATATATGCGCCATATGTGTGACGTAATATTACCCAAATATTCTTTTCAATTTCTCGAGTAAAAACTCACGAGCACAGTTACAGCCACTTCATGCCCATGCACGATACAATTTTGCAAAGGATCCAAACGTACATGAAAGAACAAGAAAATTAAAGGAAAGATGATGATGAAGGATGAACCAAATTAAAACGATAGAAAGCCTTAGATATTAATGGAGATGATGACCAAGCATATGCTTCTGCTTCAGTTTCAGTGTGTTTGAGAGGGAGACTTCTGCTTCAGTTTCAGTGTGTTTGAGAGGGAGAGAGAGAGAGAGAGAGAGAGAGAGAGAGAGAGAGAGAGAGAGAGAGATTGTAAAATGCGAAAAATGTGAAAGGTGTGTGTGAACGGAGCTGAGGGTGGTTGTTTATGGAGGTGGTGGAGGGTCTGGAAGAAGAGTGAGTTAGTTAAAAGATTACAATAATTGCAAATTCCCCCTCCCCAAAAAAAAAAAAAACTGAAAGTTGTAGAATTAATTAGTTAATTAGTTCACTCATTTGAGCTTAACATGCATATAATGATGTGAGCAGTATCAGTATGAATCCTGAGCCTCTGCATTTTCGTGCATTTCAAGTAATCATTGGAGACAATACACTCCTGAGTATCATTTCTGAAATCCCAAATTCTACTTTTGTTTTTACCATTGACAGAGGATTTAGGTCGATGATTAATACTGACACAAGTAATTATTCCATAATTTTGGTTAAACGTTGATCGATGCCCTCCGGAAATCACATGTTTTGTGGCTCCATAGGGAACTTTTACGAGTCAATGTACACCTATTATGGATTATACCAGCACAATGACGCTAATCACAATTAATTAGGTATCAAACTCATAAAATATATATACATATATTAGGTTAGTTTTTATATAATCATACTATAAAATTAAGAAAATCTGAGGGGAAGAGAATTGCAAAAAGGGAGCAGAAACTTATATGAGATTAAGTCCCTAAAACCACATACACGAACAGATGGATTTAAGGCCCCTAGCTAGATTTAAATTAATCAAATAAGCTATAGCTACCACCAAGGATTTGGTGTGAAACAAACAGGTCGAGTACAAAACCGGTGGCCTGAAAAATTCAGGGGAAATCAAAACGTTTAATGGTCTTGTGTGTCAAGCAGAAGACCCCGAAATCATGACCGCTTGATGATGATTCTAAACAATTATAATCAAAAGCAAAATAGATGCAGTTTCTTTCGAGGCTCTTACAATGACAATGGTTAATGGTACTATTATCATTACAATAGTTGGTAGACCGTAGAGGTAGACAGGTGGCGGATCCAGAATTTTCATTCCTGGGTCAACATGTAAAGTTTAAAAAAATTCTATACAGAAATGAAACGATAATATTCTTCATAGTTAATAGATAAAACCATACAAAATACTCATGTTTATTATCAAAGAAACTGCATCAACTTCAAAAATAGACACACACCTTTGCAATAAACCAGTAAATATCTCTAAGAATGTGATAATAAACCAAAAAATTAGCGCAATCCTCTTTGCCTCCGAAATATAGATCGAGATGGACGAAAAAAAGACCGAAATCGATAACCGAGAAGAAAGGACAAAAATCACATGGTTTTAAGAGAAGGTTTACTCAATATCCAATTCTGAATTTTAAAGAACTACATGGGGTTATTTATAGCAAACTAAAACCTAGACATAATAGGATAAAAATCCTTTGCTTAAACAGAATCCTAACCCCAAAATAAAATAGGAAACTTAAAACTAGAAATTTGGAAAAGTAGAAATCCTACTAGAATTTGGAAAACTAGAGAATCTAGGGAACTAACAAATACATTAGGAAACTAATAAATTTAGGTCCTACGCATCATGCATCGGGTCCCTTCACGCATTCATATCATATATGAAAAATGGTTTTATGTAAAAATATTGGCTAAGTACGAAAAATGATTTTTCGGAATAATCATTTTCTCAAGATAATTTTTGCGGCTTTTATTCCTTACACATTGTTCGTCTATGATACTCTTGAACACCTTGTGATGCCCCTAGCCACTGAAAAAGCATGTACGTTAGCAACTTAACAACGGCTTCTTACGATTTGCTTGTGCCTCAAAGGGAACCTTGTATGGTTTTAGGTCTTTTCCTCGAGGAGATGTGAAAGGCGTGCCACTACTAGTGATACTCTTCTAGTAGAAAGAGGAATTTTGATGAATATGACTGCTCATGTATTCTTTCTTCTAACCAAGGCTAACTTCTATAAAGAGGGAATCGGCTTTAGATAGGTTCTTTTTCCTCTCAACTAAGAGGACTTTCAAAATCTTTAAGTATGGTCGAGGTATACACAGAAAAGCAATGTCCTAGTCCGTTAATCGGATGTAACACTCAATGATAGATTTCTTGTAATAAAATCAACAGATGACAAGGTATTTTCACTAATAATTGCATACAAGCTTGAATACACAAAACCGACTTAAATACAATAACCCAATAATCAAGAAAAAAGCTGAAATGATACAATCAGACAGAAGATCTATAGTATCGGACAGAGACAATAATCACTGCGACAAAAGTCGTGTTGTCCGATACTAGTAAACTAATAACACTCGCGACCAGAAACTAGCCGTATCGCGGATGAACAAATTTGTTTCAACGAAGTGAGCTGGAAATCGAAACCAACTATCAAATCATACCAAGCATTGCCGTGAGTAGACAAAATAGGTTACAAACAATGGCGATGTTATTCCAATCGGGAGTTGTCAACTCGGGAATTAGACAAAGCTATGTGTTTGGGAAAAGAAGAGAGTTCCAACAGGAGTTGTCAACCTGGGAACTCGGAGAAAAGGAAGAGAGTTGATTCAAGTCTTGGTTTTGTCTGTGAGAGACACTTCGCAAGAGATTGAGTCTAAGACGTTGAGTCTTGGGTTTTGAGACGTTAGTCCGGCTTTTATGGCTGAAGTTGTGTGTTTGCCTTGTGGATTGAAAGTTAGTATATATACATGAGAGGTAAGTCCTTTAACCGGCAGTGCACAGAGCCCTTTGGAAATGCAACCTCATTGCCACCGTGTGAACCACTATTGTTTGCGATGTGACCTGGACATAATTAAGAAATCTCCAAAATGAAGATTTTCGTGCGATGATCACGTTGATTAAGACCGGAAAATCCTGAAGATTGTCTCCCGGTTTCTTGAATTGATGGTCTAAAAGCCTTTTCGATGGGAATAGTGATATCTGCATTAAATGCGGTGGCAATCACATTAATGGTGGTGTGAAACGCCTTACTTACTAACGTCCCCTCCACTTCGTTGTAAACCACGCTCTATCTCGATTTGGTGGGTCATGCTTGGATTTTCGGTTAACCCAAATGGCAATGAGATTTGAATCTTAGAAAACTAGATCCTTTGCGAAGGATTTCGCATGAAAAAAATGCTTGCTTCGAGAGAGTTTTTCATGAAATGAGATGTGGCGCTCGTTACGGAAAGAGACGAAACTAAAGCATCGGACACTTGTGTCCGAAATCCTTGATGTTTCAAGCTTCGTTGACTATGGTCTTTTTGGTCCATGATTGGTGCCTGGGCGTGGTTGGGCTGGTGATCCTCTTTTTGGGCTTTTCTATGGTTGTAAGACGAGCCTTTTTGATGCCTTAGGCCTTTCGCTTCACCTAATCACCCATCCAAGCCGTGGATCAAGGCCTGGTGCTATTTTTGATGCGAACACACATCAAATAAGAAAACTTGATTTTATGGGATTTTAGTATGAAGTATATATTGACTTAATGAGCCATCATTTTTAGCCTAAATCGTATTTTGCACTAAAACCGATTTTTCATATTTTGATTTGGTGAATTTGATTTTCTAGTATTTTTATTTGAATCCAAATAGGTACTTCCCTTATTTACATTGTAAACTTAAGTAAATGGAGTAATATAAAAATAAATGAAAGTAAAAGACAGAACATTTACTTAAATGTTTAGAATGAAAATAAGGCAAGGCAATATAAGGGTATAGAATGAAAATAAGGCAAGGCAATATAAGATATGGGTAAGGTTCGTTTAGTTGAGTTAGGGTTGAGAAGAGAGAAATGAGTTAGGGAGGGAGGATAATGTCGGGCCATGTGAGTGAAATGGCTGTTTTGTTTTTAAAAGGCCAAAACGACGTCGTTTTGGCCTGGTTTTTAAAAACGCAGCTTTAATGAAACGGCGTCGTTTTGACGCGTCCGCATAAAAAAGTTAGTTGAACGGCGTCGTTTTGACATGTGGGCGAATTAAAAAAAGGAACTCGCGCGGCTAGCCGCTGCAAGCAACCCTACGCTGCGCCTCCACTCAAGCTTTGCCCCTTTGGGGCATTTCGTCGAGCACTTTCGCTGGGGTCAATGGAGCTGCTCTAATGGAGGATTCGGAGGTTGCGGGGTCACTTGACCACCCTTGCTCCTCTGTGGATCCGCCCCTGGAGGTAGAGATGAATTTGATGCCAACCTCGCCCACAATCAGCATCCGGTGGTCACCAATCTCAACGACCACTACCCATGACGGAGTATTATTGCACTCTAGTTTCAACACTCGAAATCCTTTTGTCTTAGGTGGATCTAAGTAATTATTAGGGGCGATGATGTGATAACATATATCGTGCGGACCGGGAACATAAGTTACCTCACGAAGAATCATAAACAACTCCATTGATGTAGAATCTTGTGCTAGGTTAGATTACTTGTCCTAAAATAAGGGGAAGGTGGTCGCCTGGGATGAAGCAAAACCAACTTTTCAACCGCGTAGCTGTAGCTGTAGCTGGGTTGGCTGCCATTGCTGCTATTGGCATCTTCTTGAATTATGTGAAACACCATTAATGTTGCTCGTGCTGAAGCATATAATTTCCCATGCATTATAACTATATCGACAAAAAAATGTTCCCCCTCCTCATCAATTGAGGTCCATGATCTGTCGTTTATCATGCAAAAAACTAAACGACCCGTAGGGCAAAGACTGACCACAAAACAAAACAGGGTTGTTGATGTTGGCTTCTTCTTTCATTAATTCTTGTTGGTTCTGAAGAGGCAGCTGATCCTACCTTGGCAGTGGTATTTTGACGAGGGAAGCGTCACTCGGGCACCTGATATTGGATTCCAGAAGTAGTGAACATAAAATAGAAAGCACTTACAATCAACCATCCCCCGATTGAGCCAAAACATTCCAAACACTTGGTTTTATTATAAATGGGATTTGATGGTGATGGAAATTTATGAACTTTCCCATCACTTAGACTTAAAAAGCAAACATCTCTGCCGGAGGAGGCATGAGAACATAGCATAAGCCATGCAAGTTCAGGAGCGGGGCAACAATATCGCATGCTCTTAATCATTGCTTGCCAAGAACGGCACACTGCACAATTATGTCTTCATAAAATTTCTGGACTCCTGAAAATGAAGGGGTTCATCCCCCCAAGAAATCCATCCGGCAGTCATCTCTCTAGCAAAAAGTTCAATACATCGACCACGTTGGAGCCTCGGAGCATACTCATGCAACAATCCTGAAAGGAAAAAAGAAAGAAAAGAAGAACCTATATTGGTAAAACGTAGTCTGCATTGCCTATTTGAAAACCGGATACATGAATTGTAAACATGTATCCAACAAATGATTAGTAGTGTAAGAAAATAACTACTACAAATGAAAGAGTTATAGTATGTTGTTGGTTAGAAGACTAAAGCTTTAATAAAGGACTACATATATAATAATATAATCAGTATATCACCTGCAATTGGGGGTTTCCTTGAGTAATCTCCCGGTATGCTTAACATGATTTGATTATCCGGTAGTATAGGTTTGGTACTTGATAGCAGTTTTGAATCTGTTACCTGTGAAGTACCAACATCACAATCAGTAAACAGATTACTAATTCAAAGAAGAAGAAAAAATTGAATCCTTGCAAAGAACCCATCATGCTGCAATGGTAGTAACTAACCTTCCCATGAACGAGGCCCAATAGAAGGCACTCGTATGGCCTGTGATGAAAGAGGTCCAAATCGCAAATCAACGAACCATCTTCTTTGACCTGTGTCAGTTCAATAGAACCAGACCTCAGCAAAATGAATTTGCAAAATCGCACTCAAAAGAATTCACTATATAAACACACACAAACACCGGGAGAGAACCTTTAACCAGAAAAAAGTAGTAACATATTTGACTCCCCATGCAGGAAATAGCTCTCTCTCAACAAAACCACGCAACTTCTCCCTATTTGTCACCCATAAAGCAACAAGTGCTCCATCCGTATGACAAATTTGCTTGACGGGAAGGGATAAGAAATATCGGTTAGGCAAAGTTGAGTACCTATAAGAATGAAAAAACCACCCCATCCAAAATGAAAGTATTATGAATATCATCACCGTATTAAAATCTGTTGTATAATATTAGTTTCAAGCAATGCTATAAAATCACATGGTTATTCAAGAAAACAATGTCAGGCATGTAGCCCATCAGAACAACTGTGCCAAACCACACTATATATTAAATTCGCATCAATCACTCATCTACCACTCCAATTTGTTTCAATGGACTTGGCTACCAAAATTCTTAACAGAAATTTAGAAAAAAATTCATGGTTTCTCTGATACAATTTATTTTAACAATAGTCAGTTGGATAAGCATCCCTTTAGAGTCAATTATCTCTAGGGTGTGCCCCTTACTATATACCTTTAAAGAATAGACATACCTTCACGTCAAATAAAATGTTCAAAATACAGGAGATGCAAAGATATGGTAATGGTATTAGCAAACAGGCTTGCAGGTTCTTTTAAGCTAGAAAATATAATAGGGTAAAATGCCTACCTCTGCTTTTGACGAGCACTTCCATTTTCCCATGGTGGATCAATAACAATAAGATTGAAGCCGCAATCAGACTCAGCTACAATAAAAAATAAAAAAAGTTTAAACTACAATCAGAATGCTAGTAATAATGTAAATCAGATTTCTACCAACTTCCATAAGAACATAAAAGTAAGAGCACATTGAGAATAAAAAATAACACGAAATGGTTGTGAAAACTTAATAAAGTACTTCAGGTATCAATAACCTTGGAGATAACATGAAATACTGTTGAATGCATAATGACATTTCCACCATTAAGCATCTAGTTTGGGCAGTTTACTCCTACAGACATTCAAAACCAGATTCTGCTGATAAATATGGGTTTGAAATGCAGGAATTACCAGGAATTAGATTGTGAATCTGCCCCAGATCAGACTTCCACATGATAGAAAACAAATCATATAAGAAACATGGTAAAGTAGCTTGCGTTGTTTATCTCTGTTTTTAAAAAAGAAAAATAGTCAGTAAGTCGGCATACCATGTAGAAGGAACTCTCTGGAGGTAAGATATATCGACTATTCAAAAGTTCAGCCTCAACATCTTCACTGGTCTCATTAACGACTAAGTTGTTAAACACAGGGAATGCACGTTGTTCACAGTATTGAATAGTAGGGGCACCTAAGAAAACAGAGTAGGAGTCATTTTAAATTTCAGAATATGAGAATGATAAAGAGCATGGACTTCGAATAATTAACCAACACCTATTTCTAAACTCGATTGTCGAGCAATCAAGCACCCTGATAAGCTAATAGTCTTGATAAAACAACAAATGACCAACATTTCAATTTACCCCAAAAAGAAAGAATTAAAGGCAAAAAATTTAAATAACAAAACCAACCTCCATCTTCCCTTGCGTTGTCATTTGGATGGAAATTCAGAGTAATCTCATAGAGCGGTGCCTGCCAGACCTGTAAGACACGTTTGTGTCTTAACTCACTAAGGTGGTCTAATGATCAATCTTAAAGTTGTAGAGTTTGATATGGATTAGGAGTTATGAAACGATCAGATCTGCTGCTCTAATAAGGAGTTGTGTTTTAAGTAAATAATTAGAGCTAGAAGATATCCTACTTCATTGTGGATTGGGAGACCTAAAGCTAATGCAATTCTAAGTGCTAGAGAGTTTCTTGATGGGCAAAACTCTCTAGCCAATGCATATAAATAGAGCCCCTGCTCATCCGATCAATTCATCACATACAGAGCAATATACCCCATCTAGAAATTACTGTGAACAAGGGATCGGAGTGAGTGGAAGGTTTCTATTCAAAGTCAGATTAATTCTCAGCTACACAGATCCTATGGCCAATCCAGGTATGCATCAGTTTGTATTCTTTATGTATGCAGTCATTCAAGTTAACAAGACCCGCCCGAGTTCAATAAGTGACTGTTCAGTTCCAGGAGACGATGTTGAAGGACCCAAATTCCCCTTCAAATTGCTCACAACCTCTAAAAGCTCAGTTGCTCTAACTAAACATTCATGCGCCTTCAGCAAAAAAGGTCTCACTTCCTGCCATAATCAACATCAAATCGAACACTAAGGCTACGCTTGGAAAATCTCAAAAACATTGAAGTTTCAAACTTGCAATCGCACTAAGGGCAGTGACTGTGTAATTACCTGATGGCGTTGATCGGCGGCTCGTTCTCTGTCGTTGAGAGGCTGAGGTTTCTTCTCCTTCCGCTTTCGCTTTCTGAAATTTGAAGAAACCCTAGCCTCTTGACCAGCGTGTTTGGAGTCGAATGAGCGAGAGTAGTAAGCAGAAGGAGAGACCCTAAACCGGGTGTAGGAACGGTTGAGGACGCGAACCGGATCGATGAAAACGGCGTTCGAATCTTCCAACCGGTAAACGCCGGATTCCAAAAACTCCGATAGCTTATCGCTGGTTTTCGAGTCCACCATTATCAGGACTGGCCAGTCCCGCTAGGTTTCGCCGTCCAGCTTTCGCTGTGAGAAATCTCCCGCCGCATTAAATGGGCCTACAATCCAAAGGGCCCAAATGGTCTGACGCCAAGTTCAATAAATAAGCTGGCCCAGCCCAATTAAGGCCCATGTACATTTGAACCCAACAAAAATATATTTTAAAAAAAATTCGGTGATGATGGGATCACTGGTTCTTACTTCAAAGCATCTTTTGTATGATATATACTTCCTTTTTATATGAAACAAACAAATAATAGTATTAATGGTTGCACATTTGAATCAGGCAATTACCGTTTGACCCTACCAAACCTATGGAAAATTTTGACGATATGTGATTATCAAATTATCAAGGTGGCAATTCAATTCGATATGGTTGAGGAAGGGAAAGGTTTAAAATAGAGCTAGGCATTTGGAACCGAAAATTGGTCAAATTGGCCGAATCAAATCGATTGGTTTGGTTTGGTTTGGTTTGGTTTTTTCTTTTCTTTTTTTGTCAACGGTTTATGAACCGAATCAAACCGATGTTCATGGTTCGGCGTGTGGTTTCAAATTTTAAAAACCACGATTAATCGAACCGAACCGAATATGTTAAATCATTTTTTATTTAATAATTATAATATACTTGGCTTATTTCTATTGGTTTGATTTTAAGTTATGTGCTCAAACCTATCTTTTGTCAAAAACTTTTTGCACTTAAAAATATAAGTTTGTACTTAAAAGGGTTGTTTTGTTCTATTAATAATATGTTTTTGAAACTTTGGATGGATGTAAATGATGAATGATGCATGTGGTTTAGTTTGAAACTTTGAATGGATGTGAATGATGAATGATGCATATGTTTTAGTTTGAAAGGATTGATTGAATGAATGATTTTGAATCTTTTGTGATGTAAATGGTGAATGAATTTCAAGCAAGTTTTGAATGAATGTTTGAGTTTAAATGAATTTAGATTCTAAATGTTTTCAAGCAGGTTTTCACAAAACCAAACCAAACCAAACCAAATCGAGGAAACCGGTTAACCGATGTGACCGGTTTGTCACCTTTTGGTTTGGCGCACGGTTTGAATTTTCTCCAAACCGTAGGATACGGTTCGGCACACGGTTTGGGCTCAAAATCGAGCCCACCCTTAGTATCGATGGTATCGGAAATATCGGTAGTCCAAAAATACGAAAATTTCTATGGAAATTTAGGGATATTATCGATATCGATAAAAATTGAATAAAAATCACCGAAATTGTAAGAAAAACTTGGAAATTTTTATTGAAACTTTGTAGGATGTTTATTTAGTCAATTATCTATTAGTTTATCACAAACAATTAGAAGGAAATGCACTGTATGATGGGTTTAACTGATTTAAGTTGATTATATAGCAAGCTGACAAACACTGTGAGTGTAGAAAATATGTAGTAATTAATGAAAGAAAATTAAACATACCATAATTATTTATATATAATGATTTACTACAATATTTTTACATTTTATACATTGTATGATAAGATACATGAGTGACTTAATACCACATATAATTCATATGAGGTTCAAAATTTTCACTTTCTTCATCATATCTATGTGTAGAGTAAGTGTATTGCGAAGAGTAGTCATCAAACGATAAATCATCAAAATAGTTTTGTATGTAATTGTTAACATGTCACCTATATGGATCCGAGATTGGTTGACGTTGTCCATAAACAAAATCATTTGAATATTGGGTTTCGGATATTTCCATGAGCCAATGTCTAAAATATCGGTAATCCAAAAACACAGAAATTTCAATGAAAATATCGAGATATTATGGATATTTTAGACTAAGTGAGAGAGAGAGGGAGGGAAGGGAGCTTTGCCTACGTCTCCTCCTGGAGTCTGTTCTAGAAGACCGCACGGATGACAATAAAAGTCATGTCGTCACAACTTGATATTTTGACTTAATATTAGCCACCACTTTTGTTTATCTTGTTTATTTCGCACCATTAAACGGTGACATGGTAATTTTTATTAACGTGGCCATACATTTATCATAAGGTTACACCACATCATATTAATTAAATGTGACATGGTCATTTTTGGGTCAATACACTTATAACTAATTAAGTATCGAATTTTGACAAATAAAAAAAGTAGGTATCGGTAAAGGACCAATTAGTGTAGTGGTTTAAAATATTTACTCCATCAGACAAGATACTGGATTCGAATTCTAGCATCCGTGTAGTGTGTGTGAGTTTAGTATGTTATCGCCCCTCTCAATAAGAAAAGTCTTCCCAAAAAAAAAAAATTTAGGTATCGAGCTTTTTATCAAAAGAATACAAAATATGAAATTCATCACAAATATATATCATCATCGTCATTCATGTGAGTCAAATATAAACCCTCTTAGACAAGTTGGTAAGAAAGAAGATAGTAATTGATAGAAGTCAAAGGCTGACAATGTTAAAGAATATCGTTAATATATCGCGATTTGGGTTGAGCATGGAATTTTCCAGGAAAGCGCGGCAAAGTAGTAGGAGGAGAGCATGACATGAGTGGGGTGCAAAAGATTAACGGGATTGCGTGACTCGGCCAATGCCGAAGCAACACGTAGTGGTTTCTTATTTCTCAGTGGCCACAAGTAGAAACGACAATGAAATGGGTAACCCGGGTTAACTCACCCTCTTCTAACTTGGGCAACCTTCACTAGCACAGCTGCCCTATAAATAGCCGATGACCCCAACCCAACTTCAATTGTTTAGAGTATAGATTAAGGAACGAGCAGGAGAAGGCAGTGACTCTCTGGTCGTCTCAAAACCCCAAAGGTTAGAGCTTGATCAACTTCTCACTAATGTTGTGTGAATTAATTATGTTACTATTATAGCAGATTATTTATATGATTAGTAAATAAAGTGTATGATAATAGTTTTTGTTTTAATTTGAAGTTGGAAAACTCTCCTGGGATATTCTTCTTCTGTTCTTGGCACGCTTTCTCTTTCTCTCTTTCTGATGTTCTTCATAGTTTTGAATCATATATCAAACTGTTTTCTTGTTAATGAGGAAATGAAAGGTTGAGTAAAGAGAAAGATGGAGCTTTTGTTTTCATGTTAGTATGAGTCAGTAGTCGTCAATGGGTTATGTTTGGTCCTGTTGACTCCAAGTCTTGGTTTCTCTGAGAGGCTGAGACCCAAAGTGTAAGATTTTGGAATTTTGAAAACTAATTTTATTGTTGCTCTGATACGTTCTCAACTTGATCATTGGCTTTTTGACTGTTTAACGCAGATGGGTTGCTTCTGGTTGTTGTAGTAATGTAATTTGGTTTATGGATAGTTTGTGTTTGTTGGATGACACCCCTTTCGATTCGCCTGTGAATTATTTGAATTTTAAAGGATTTGTGTGATGGATTCGTTTCAGACTTGAAAAGAACAAAAATTTCAAATGTTGTTGGTCAAGTTTTTTGCCCTGCTATCCTACTGGATTCAAAGAGACTCAAAACATGAGCATTATCATATCAGTGATGTAATTTAATGTTTGGTTTATTATTCTTAGATCGCTGCTGTCACATCTCGAATATTAGTTGATGATGTTATACTAGTCTAAGGTGCTGCTTGATTGTATTAGCGATTTTAAGATTTGATCTAGATTTGATCCAAGATTTTCTTGCTCCTCTCTATTGTTTTGGTGAACTCTTCTTCTGTAAGTTTTGTCATTAATTGAATATTAGTTTGACTAATTGGACATTTAAGCTGCTTGAATCTTGATATTTGACTAATTCAATATTATTTTTCTCAAACATTTAGGTTACAAATAGCTGCTTCAATCTTGATACTTGCTTGACTTTTTCAATTGGTTCTTTGTGTTTAACCTTCCTTTTGCAGACTACTGATCAGAGACTAAATTCATCAGAATTTTTTTCCGTTTTGATTCAGTCGTCATGTGTCCACAATCTGCCGCCCTGCCTGCTGATATTGGTTTTCAATGTACCGATGAGGAGCTCTGTATTTCTCTTGGGAAAATAATTAGTGGATCCCCTCTTCCAGGCAATGTGATTGAAGATGCAAATCCTTACCAACTAGTGCCCTCAAATTTACCTGGTACTTTTCAGATCTTTGAAGCTATAAACCCTTCAATGTGGTGTGGGGAATACTCTTATTTTGATTTAATCAAGTTGATTAGTTGAGTTATATGCAGATGTTATTTGGCACTTCATTCACTCTAATGACAAGACCGTTTATATGCAGTTGGTTTTTGGTACTTCATTCACTCTAATGAGAACAAACCTACAAATTTTGGATATTGGAGAACCAAAGGGGAGGCCTGCAGAATATTCTCAAACTCTTCCATCACTGGTTGGAGAGCTACTCTTGAGTTCTATCAAGGCCAAACCCCTCATGAAAGCAAAACTGATTGGGTGATGCAAGAATACTGGCTAACTCAGAAGAAGTTGCCTGAAGACAGCAAGGCAAAGGTAATTGATTGAGGCTTCCAATCCTGTATTTCTTTACCTGATTCGTTCTATTTGTTTTGTTCTCTACCCAACCTGCCAGTCAATTGCCAGTTTGGTTGGATAATGTGCAGGAACCCAGGTCACTTTGCAGAGTCTTTTGTAGCAATGAACAAAAATCGAACTGCAAAAATCTTCAGAAGATGGTTAGTTCTGATAGTACTAGTTTCTCAACACATTCAGCTGTTCCACGTGCCGAGAATTGTACAAGTCACAGTTCCACAAGCAAGCCTCAGGTTGGTTAATTAGGATCCTACAGGTCATTAATTCTGGCAGCTTGAAATATATATATATATATATATTTTGCAGTGACAGCATCTGATTTCTTGTGCAGAATTTAATTTCTTTTAAACAACATTCTTTTTACTAGCTTTAGTGCGGATGGAACCGTGATGCTTCCTTTTGATCATTCCTCTGATGGATGTGATGGCTTGCTATATCTTGTAGGTGAGCAAGGATAATGAAAGGGGAACATTAATAGTTACAGAAAGAGTTCCAGATCATAATGTACAAATTATGCCTGTAATCGATTATGTTTCCAGAGGTGACTACTTGGAACTGCTGGATCTTGATACACCAGCATCCTTTTCTTTTAGTTCAGATTCAAGTTGCTTGACTATGTCATCGGATGAAGGCTTCGATTCTCTGGCTTTGTTAGAAGAACTAGAGCCTAAAAATAGCCAAGACTTGGTAAACAAGAATGCAGGTTGCAAGTTCAGTATCTCTGCACCTCTAAGACCAGATGAGTTGGTCATGTTTGCAGCCTCTTCAGGTACATAAAAATACTTCTTATGTTTGGTGTAGATGACACACTCTGTCAGTTCCTTTTTTGTTCTTTTCTCAGTTGTAATAATTTCCTGAAAAGATTAAAGTGCTTCTTATGCTTGTTATTTTGAAGAAGCCTAAAAATACCCAATTTGTTTTTGGTTAATAGGATCTTTCAGCAAGTCTCCAAGTGAAGAAAGAGTCAAAACTCATTCTCCAATTCCTGGTTCAGCTGTTTGTGGCAAGATCTCAGGAAAGACTTCAAACAATATGAGCAGAATTCAGAAACCAGATTATAGGAATGAAGGAGGCCCATCCACTTCTCATAATGTTGATGTCTCACCCAGTAGCCATACTGCATCCCAAGAAGGAAAAAGGAGGGCTAGAACTGTTGGCAGATCCAAAAAGCTTAAGACGTATTTCTGCTTCATGCCATTTTAGGTCCTCTCTCCATTCTACAGGTGTATTTATTATGTATATTAGTGATTTGTATTAGCAAATAATTAATACGTTTACAGTACTTAGAGGTGGTTCAAGGTTAGGAAGGGGGTAGGTCACTAGTGTTCAGGAAGAAAAGAAAAGGGTAGGAGATTTGATTAAGCTGTTCTTTGTTGAAAAATACATTTTTCGACATTCTTTTGTAGAACGTGAACTTAATTCTGCTATTTGTGTGCTTGATGAATGAATATACAAAACCAAAAGAGATGTTTCTCTTTTAACTCATTTTTCTGTTATTTGTTTGCCTTTTCTTTTTATTGTCTCCTTTTTTTATTTAACTCATCAGAAACAGCCCAACCCAAAGCAACAATTAAAGCCCAACAAAATAGCAATTGGGTTCACCTCACCCAAAACAAAAAAAAAGGTAGAATAATCCCGAGTCCTAACTAACACAGCACCCACCCAGCTTAAAGAAATGTATAAAACTAGATACAAGAACTGACCATTGACCTAATCTGTACTCTCTGTCGCATGTGTTTGCTTAACTTCAGCTGTGGAAGTCAAACTTCCAAGTCAGGGGCCATCTAACATGCTTTTGAATTTGACGGCACACCATTGAAAACCCCTTTCCCCTCACACTCCACTACTCCTATCTGTACTGTGTTGCGTGTTAATTAAACCGAGAAATGCTAAAGGCAGTCATTTATTCAGATTTAGCAATCTCCAATCGTTGATCAATACATGTAGTGCATCATCGGTTGGAAGACCGCACCAACACAACTAAATGCAAATAATACAAGCAATTACTGTACTATGATCTTTTGGCTATGGGTATCATGCGAAGCGAAGCCACCAAGAATGAGCAGCAAACGATGGTCCACAAGATGAAAAATGCATGATGGTCTTCTTGTGGTTTTCCCCACATATGATCATTTCTGCAAAGGTTACCTCGATGAGGAGGAAGGGGTGCGAATTTCGATCCATTTTCAGGGCAGACAAAATGTTAGGTGTTGTTGGTGTGTGAATGCGTACACTCCTAACTCGTTTTATTGAACTTTCTTCACCAGTGCCCTTAATTTGTTCTGTTTTGTGTTATTTCCCCTTCAAACGAGGAGCAAAATGGAAATGTAAGCAAGAAAAAAATAAACTAGTTATACAGTGGAGTCCAATGTCTTGTCCGCTTCAGCTATCACTCCTCTGAGCTGGGCATCCTCCTACTCAGGTCATCTCCGGTCATAGTGCTAAATGTAGTTTATAACAATAAATTTAGCCCTCTCGCATTAAATAAAATAAAATAACCCTCCAAAATATTTATTTTTCAAATAGTATATGCCTAAATTTTTTCATCTTTAGCCATGCATTATTATATTTTAGGGCACTTCATATTTTATTATTTTGAGAAAAACTATGGTACAACACTCATATATTCCATAATTATGTATTGTTTAATTTAATTAAACTACGATTAAGAGACAATATTTTTTAAACAAAATGAATTAAAAACATTTTAAAAGGTTTTTAATAAATAAATAAATAATAACTTTTCAATCAATAGTTTTGACCTCCAATGATCAGAAACCAATTATATATATATTTTTTAAACAAAATAAATTTAAAAATATTTAAAAATGTTATCAAAAATAAAATAAATAACCTAACGGCTAGATGATGTCAACACGCCTTTAATATTGGCTGTTGGATCTGCAGTTGCACGAGATGTTTCGTGCTCTTAACCACGCGTTATACTTTCTCTTCTTGGAAAACACATGCGTTGGGCCCAAAAAAATTTGGCCTAGTTGAAGGGCTAAATGGCCAAATGTGACCCTCCAAATTTGGCCAACAATTTTTTTAATCCATGGCTGAAGATAAATTTTACATTATTTTAGGGTTATATTTGGCCTATGTCCCATGAAAATGACCTTACAACTTACAACCAGGCCTCTTTCACAACGCAAACTTCCAATTTTATTTCTTTTTTTTCTTTGGGTCTTTTATATGTGTGTTTTGTTTTAAATAAATAAATAAAAACTTTTCGTAATTTGGTATATTTAATTTAAATATCATTAAACAAAAAAAATTAAAATTCATAACACCCTTATAAAATAAAAATTTAAGAAGGTGGCTGTGACATAAAATTCATAAAAAATAATATATAAAAAATTGTGGGTTGGTTCCTTCCTTCCTTCCACTGAGAACCCTTTTGCAAACTTCTGGAAGCTTTTCAATGGATCGGTAACGTAACCGATAAGAATCGCATTGTAGTCATACTATCTCTCTCACATATAAGGACAAATAAAAGTATAACCAAAAATAGCAAAAAAAACCCCGGAATTGACAAAAAAAAACTCCAGAATTAACACTAAGGGCATCTCCAAGAGAGTATGCAAATAAAATAGGCAAAATTGTACTATAATAACTTCGGTGGTATGTTGCCTATCCATTTGCCTTATGAAAAAAATTGGTCACTCAAAAGGACTAAGCAATGCAAATCTACAAACCACTATTATATCATTTATTTTTATCTTTTACATTTACTGTTATATTTTAAAGAAAGTAGGTGAAGGAGTAAATATGATATTTTATTATTAAAAAAAATTCAATTTACCTCTTTACTTTGAAGTAGGCAATATTGCCTTATTTGGGAGAGTAAATATATTTTGTCTCTTCCTTAGAGTATGAAAATGCTGATGTGGTAAGGCAAATAAGGTTTGCATACTCATTTACCTCTTCCATTAGAGATGCTCTAAACACTACTTTTGTTTTGTATTTAGCTTTGGGACCCTTCAGCTTTTGCAAATTTACTAATACCACCCACTTGATCCAGTGGTGCGCTGCTCTATCAAGTCTGATGGCTGAGATCCAACGGTGGTGGTGGGTCATTACAAAAAAGAATAGAAAACAAGAAGTTTGAAATTTCCGTGTTTTGGTTTGTCCCTTTCGTTTAGCTTTTATGCCGAGGTGTCCGAAAGGTCCTCCGCTCTTTCAACTTTGTGATCATTACACATGCTATAGGAGCATGTCTGCTTTTCTTAATACTATCCAATCAAACGGCTGGACTAATACTCCCAACCATCCAACGGTAACCACCGCGGCCCTCCCAAATCCACGGCTGCTAATGCTTGGTTCTGGCGGGAAATTGTACCCCTAAAAGAGGCAAGAGATAGATAAGTTTACCTTATTTATTTAATCTAATTAATTGGTTTTTGTTTGGGTAAAATGTTGTGTTGTTTATAACTGTGTATGAGTGAGGGACAGATGTACAAGTCCCATGTTTGTATAAGACAACACCGACGGCAGGTAGAGCCTTCCCTCCTCAGCTCCCAGTGGGCCCTACATCCTCCCAACGATGAATTTCGGATTTCCGTTACGTCTCCAATCCCACGTAACGTTTCTCCCGCTTTTTTGAGAAATTACCAACCGCCCCTTTTTCCTTTTAATTTATTTCCTATCCAGCATCACAACAACATCAGCTATTTGAATATAACACCAATTTCTTAATCACTTTTAAAAATTAAAGTAACAAATATCCGCAAGCTTATTTAATTAATGTGATTAAGAGTAATTACACAAAAATTAAAATCATGTATTCTGATTTTTCCTCCTTTAATCAATATTGTTTGTATAAAGAAAAAAGAAAACTGACAAGTATTTTATTATCAAATTTTACTAGATAGAAACATTAGTATACAAAAACAATATTAGCATCATTACTTAATAATCATATGGGTTAAATTAGATAAACACAGTCTAAATCAGTCTATCTCCTTAAATTTTTGCAGCTTGAGTCTTGACCATAGAACTTCTATTTTCGTGGACAAATTTATTGAGTGAGTTCAAAATTCAAACCCCCCATGACATTTATAGTACGGAACCAGACAGAATAGCAGCTCCAATAATTCTAGACCGGGGGAAAAAAAAAAACCCTCTGTAAATGGAATATATAAGGGTATTTTCGTCATTTACCAAGACCCACTATCTCATTCACCTCCAGTCAAACGGTCAACACCCAGTAACTCTGCTTCAAAAATCCAAACCGCTAGTGGTATTGCATCATGCCGCGACCTCAGCTTACTGTGTAAAACGCATAATTAAGGAGAACTACAACCGGACGTGGCACTCTCCGATTCGTCAGTTGCGAGTCTTCGGGATTCATAGCAATACACCAATAAAGAATACCAGTCGCTCTCATCCCTTCTCTCTCTCTCTCTTGTTCCCTCTCCCTCTCTCTCTCTCTCTCCCTGTCTCTGTGTTTTTTATCTGCAAAAACTCTCAATTTTGGCTCCAATTTCCCTCCTTTCTGCCCCCAAAACTCCCAAATACGTATAGAGCAATGCATGATCTTTCGTTTAAATGCAATTTTGAGTCATAATACCCACGTTTTCACCGACTAATTCACTCACTGAGTTCAAGCGGAAATGCTTGAGGCAATGGAGAGTTCCGTCCATGGCGGTTTCTCTCACTTGCAGAGTTGTGGTGACAGTAGTGAGGAGGAGCTCTCTGTGCTTCCTCGCCACACCAAGGTTGTGGTGACTGGGAATAACAGGACCAAGTCTGTACTTGTTGGTCTCCAGGGCGTGGTCAAGAAGGCTGTGGGGCTTGGCGGGTGGCATTGGCTGGTAATTCCCTTCGTCTATTTAGGTTTTTGGGAAAAGTAGATTTTTGGATATTGCGGTCCATCTGTGCCTTCAATTTTTTCTTAAATTTCTTTTGTTAATTGTTTGCATTTTGGAAATTTGAGTTTAATTGGAACTTTTTAAATCTATTTGACAGTGTTTAAGCAATGCGGACCAATTTTTGTTCTTACTGGGTTTGGTGTTTAATCTACTGTGCTATTGTCTTCTCAATAACTTTGTTTGGTCATTCTGTTCATCAGTTTCAACGCCTCTTTGGTTATTGACACTTTTATCTATGATATTTTTTCTGATTTTTTTATTGTAAATTCCAGTAAGCTTGCTGTTTTTGGTAAATTTCCATTTTTTTGCGCTACATGCGTAAATTATCATGAATTCAGATTTCTGTGGAAGTATCAAGAAGTTATGAATATTGAGTTCTCATTGCATGTTTCATTTTTTAAAGGGATCTGAGGATTTAATAGATTTCTATTTAAAGTGGGATTGAAAATTGTGATTTCAATACGGTTTTGTTCATTCCTTTCCGATTGCTTGTGTTAACACCAATAGTTATTTTCTTTTGATTTTTTTGGTTGTAAGAATTTGAGATTATCTTCAGAGTATAAAAAATCGAATTTTGTATGCCTTTTGTGGTAAATTTGCAGTATCTATGATTTGGTTTAAAGGAGGATCACCCTTGCGATTGTTTTGGATTTTTCATTTTAGCTTTTCATATCTTTTATTCCTCGCATATTGCGGACTTCGATGGCTTGGTAAGTTACAGTTTGGGTACAGATATTCCAACTTTATCTTGTAGTTCTTGCATCTGCAAGCCTTGTGTTGAAGTTTTTTAACAGTTTATGGGTAATATTTATAACATTCTAGAACAGTCTTGTTTTCTAGGTGATTTATAAAATTTACAAATTTTGTTTCAATCTGCTTTGTGATCGTTTACTTTTCTATTCCCTCCAACCCCAATTTTAGGGATTAAGTCATTTTGACTCTATTACAAACAGTTTATCCCTTGGTTTTAATGAACTGCTGTTCTCTTTGAAGATGGGTGGGGGTGCAGGATTACTGATTTTCATTCTTCTCTTGACCTTTGAAAACTACTCTTAGAACTTCTGTTGCATTTAAGCCAGGAAATTGAGTATCCTTATCTGGATTTGTCTCTGATTTAGAAAATTGGATTTAATATGGTCATATTTTATTCCTAAACATTTCAATTGGTTTACTTAGAACAGGATTTGTGCTTCTCTTTTTTTTTCTTGCCGATGTCTTGAAAGTTGTGTTGTGTGTGAATCTGTTCACTTTTGGTATTTCTTTAGGCATCTGTACCATGCATGAGAATGGCACCTAACATCCCAATCAATGAATCTACAGGTTCTTACAAATGGCATAGAAGTTAAGCTTCAGAGGAATGCCCTTAGTGTGATTGAAGCTCCTACTGGTAATGAGGAAGATGATGACCTTGATTTTGAGAATGTCCAGTGGAATGGATCAGATATGGGTGAGTTTGGTTATGCACCTTAAACTTTTTACCTGAAATTATGTTATGACTCTTCTCGACCAGTTGGAACTATGATGCTTTTGGCATAGTGGGTTTTGTGAACCACCAAACTCTCTCCTTATTTGTATGTCTTGATTTGCTTTTCAAAGCATGATTGTCAAAAGCAGTCTGAATAATGACTGATATGAGTTTTGTGCTTGACTAGAGTACTATTAGTTGTGTGACTGCATCTGTGCATGCCCTTTGGACTTCGTTAGAGGGTCCCTAGTGCTTTCATATTTTAATTAACTGTTCTCCGGAACTTCTCTAAATGTGAACTTGGAACAGTATGTTTTATAGAGAAAAGTAGTCGATGTTGGTACATAGGATCCATTGTGTCCTTACCTTTTACTTTTCCTATCTCTAAATTAAAGCTTTATTGCCTCACTTCTTTATCTTTTTTCTTTGGTTGGTCCCACAATGCTTTCTGACTGTGCTTTTTTCTTAAAATTTATTTTTATTCCCAGCGTCTGATGACACTCAAAAGTCCCACAGATCAAGGCAAAGGGTGCATAAATCATCTGGATCATCTCACAAGACTATGTGTAGAACTTTCTCTTGTGACTCTCAATCTAAGGGTTCTATTTCTACTCCACGAGGGTCCACGGTAAGTACAGTTGCCCTGTTGACTTTATACTACTTCTTTCATAGTCTGGAAATAGAGGTTGAAGTGCCTAGGTGATTTGTAATTTAAAATATCTCCTATTCAGAAAATTGACCTTGGCAAACTGGAGATGGCTGCTTTATGGAGATATTGGCGACACTTCAATCTTGTGAGTACTTATACCAGCCAAGATCAAATGGTTGCTCCATATTTACATTTCATTTATTTGTGTACTGAATGAATTTTTCTAGGTGGATGCCATTCCCAACCCATCGAAAGAGGAACTAATAGATGTCGTTCAGAGGCATTTCATGTCACAGGTACTCACACAATTGCTTGCCTTGTGCTTCTTTTTTCTGGTTCAGTGTACTTTAGCTATCTTGTAACATTGAGCACAAGTTGAAATGAAAGATGCCAAATTTATTGACAACATTATAAAGCTTCCATGTTTTTAAATAGCTAGTTATGTTATCAAATCCAGCAATGCCCTGTAATCTGATAAGTTTCCAATGTTATTGACAACATTATTAACCATTCAAAACTTTTGTTCATCTGCTGTAGCCAATCGACGAGTTGCAGGTCATTGTGGGGTTTGTTCAGGCTGCGAAGAAACTAAAGACCGTCTGCAAATGACATGGAGAGGATCCAAGAGAGAGAGAGAGAGAGAGAGATGTTTGAGTTTGGTAGTCGATGCTAACAGATACCTGAACCCCCAATGTCCACTTTCCGTTGGTGATATTCTGTAACATATATGTATCCAGGCTTGTTTATGCTTACATGTTCGTTAGTGGGTTAGTATTACTCTGCTTCTTCTGAGTTATATAGCGGTTCTTACCTTTTTGGTAGCGTAGCTTATGTAGATATTGTAAACTGGTGGGAAGACTTCTCAGAAGAAGACCCTGTGGCTTTCCTTCTAAAAGCTTGGATTAATGTATTGCTGACTGGGGAAGTGGGTTTTTTTTCTTTCTAAAATGTAAATATTCTTAGTTCTCAACTATCATCATTTCTTGGCTACCCTTTGCTGTCTTTCGTTGACAAAGTTCTGATTGCTTTTTTACTGATGTTTTTATCACTTGGTGCGTTTTATAAAACATTGTCTTTTGATTTTTGGCCAGTGTAAATCCATTGCATTGCATCAATGGAAAAAAAGGAAATTTGATATAACTCTATTTCGCTTTACTATTGTGAGTCATTCTATACCGTTGGATCAAATTGGTTAGTTTAATTCAACAGTTAAGAAATATAACATCACCTAAAGACTAAAGACTATGAGTAGTGTTCTCATTACCTAATGGCAAGGAATCCAGATTCTTCACCTTTGGATTTAAATCCAAAGGTTCATTTACTTTTGCATTACTTTTAAGAAATTCTATTGGACCGTTAGATTTAAATCCAATAGTGAGCGACCACGGATTATTGATCATTAGGTGATCAAGAGAACACTACTCAAAGACTATATATAAGTCCTCACTATAGAAGTCTTGTACTATTGTGATGTCTTGGTCATTTTAAATACTAGTGGCATAAGCATCTGTCGAGTCACGCACGTGATTTGGAAAAATTATAATCGGGAGAGGAAGCAAGCAGTAACAAATGAAAGGGAAACGTAAATTTATGAATTTCCATTTATCTTTGTCTATACGTCCTCCTACAAGTCAAAATCAGGAGATTTGAATATCAAAACGGGTCCCATGACTCCCATTGATATTTCTGTCCTATCCATTTCAACCCCTGCTGGCCTCCGACACAGAGGCCCTCAAAGCTCCAAGTGTCCAAATGTAGGGTCATGTTTCCCACAACCTCACTATTCAAAGGGAATTAATGATATGTTTACTAATCTGTAATCGAAAAGCAGGAATTGAATTAAAGAGTTGGATTGAGAAAATAGAATCGGGGTTAATTTTGCTTAAACTAAACTAATTACCATTTACTTAAAGTATGACATATTATTATTGTTCATGATTTTGCATAAATAAATAAAAAAGGCATTTTGAATTTTGGTGGGTCGGGCTTAATGTCCTTGAGATTGAGATACATAAATCTAACTTTAAAGAAATGTCGACGACTTAAGTTATGAGACCTAATTGTCATGCCCTACTATTATTAAAGGTTGCTTGGAATTAAAGCCTGTCTTTATCTTCACCTTTGGAAGAATTCAAACCCAAACCAAACCAAACCCCACTCACTCACTCACTCTGTCTTGTGGTTGTGTTCCGCTACGTACGGTACCATCTAGATAACATCAATCTCTAGTGTGTTAGGGAACATTAATCTGGTTTTCTGCAACTCGCATATACTAATTAATTAAAGAGATATCTGCTGCAAGTGTCAATCTAGTCCTTGTTGCTCAACAGTTGAAATAAATTCCCGCCGGAGTTTAAGGAAAGAAATTTAGCACGCCAAAAAAGTTTGTTGGAAGGTTGGTGGCTTTGGTCCCCATCAAATCTTACCTTTACATTTATTTATATCCATGACCAAGTGGATATAAATAACTATAAATTCCTTCTATGCTACCAATGTAACCAGTAACCAACGGTCCAACACCAAGGCGGCCTTCCTCCAAATACAACTTCCAAACTAAGTCAAATGAGATGCTTTATCACGAAAATGGGGGCTTTGTTACTTTGGCTACTACTGTTCTTCAATGCATTTGCACTTCATTTCTCGTATCATATTCCTCGCCATGGTAGCCACTATCGAAGAATGTGTCCTCCACCGCTGCCTCCACGGCGAAGGCCACAGCTGCCGCCACCTCCATCTTGGTTTTACTTCTACTCTCCTCCTCCTCCTCCTCCAAGTCCCCCACACTCTCCTCATCATCCTTCCTCTCCACCACCCAGGCCTCCAAATCCTTAAAGTCCAACTAGTGCTTGTATTATTAATCATGTTTTATTGTTCTTTGCTTTTGGCAACCCAAGTGTGTGATGTTGTTTGTTTGAGCTATTTTAATTCACCACTTGCATTACACAAGCCAAATGAATGAGTTATATGATTCTTACTTGCACGTTGCATAAACAGACAAGTGAAATTCCAAGTCCATGTGCCGTATAGAAAACGACAATGCGTTTCTAATCTTTTGATTGAGGCCCGTTATCGTTGTTGTGGGCCGACTACAAGTCCCTTCGACTCGATTCAAATAACAAAAACCCGGCCTGAAGAAAACGGCAACGTTTCATTAGTTGGGCCAGGCCCAATACAACAATTAAGCCAGGCTCAGTCTTAATCTTAAATATTAAAATATAATATATTTTTTTCACATTATTATAATTCGGTTATTAATTTTCCCACTAATGTCGTTTGTCCATATATAATAATACCTTTTAGGAAAATTTGTGAGTTTGTATTGGAGAGATGGTATAAAGTGAAGTGATTCCAATGAGAAGAGAGCCTTTGGGTCAAAGATTCAATTTAGATTCCACAATGCGGGGACGTCTTTATGTTCAATCAATTTGCCACTAGACTTTATGATCATATCTTAATCTTAATCTTAATTATGTGAATTAGCCAACTTAATGGTCAACACACAAACCCATCTTCTTTACCCCATTAATTTTATCTTAATTCAAATCCAATCAAAACTCCACTTAATCAATTTGCCACTATCCATCATCTTCTTTTATATATGTTTTGTTTTAGGCTTTTAGCTCTGTTGCCACCTTTATACTGTAAATATTATTTATTTCTCTGTTTTCAGTCAAAATGCAAATAATGCAAAAGCACAATTCGACAAACACAAAAAGCAGCCATTGTAATTTGTATTGTAGCTTCTTTAACTTGTGCATGATCATGTCCCAAGTTCCCGTAAACCTTTTTGTTGCGTGCAATTTCAGGCATAGAATGCAAAAGGTGCTACTTTGAATTTGCTTGTTGTCGTCCATCATACTTTCAAAAATGAGTCCTTTCCTTACTGCTATCTTAAATTTTTGTGATTCAGTTGCCCAAGTCTGTGATTCATTGTTGATGTCATTTTTGTTGTTGATGGATTGATGGATTGATGTCTCTATCTTTCTTTTCTTTTCTTTTTTGGTTCTATAAATCAAACTATACTGTTTTTTAAAAAAAAAACTTATATGCTAGATGATTCATTATCCTAACGTTTAAGTGTGGGCCGAAGATGGATGCTTATCAAGCTCGTGAGAAGAGAACATTCTGAATTGATTATTTTCTGGGTTAAGCTTCCAAATTCATGGCATCTGAATCTATTCTTTTCGCCTGCACATGATGCATTCATGCATACTTCATATACTTGTCCTGATTCGCATCTAACTCTTGACGTAAGTTTTGCTCATCCAAGAAAGAATTCAACCACACCTAAATGGGGCTGCAGCCTCCAATCGAAGATTTTTATATTCGAACACAAATAATTCTAAGCGTAAGCATCTCTCTCCACAATCTTATCATATATATTTGGTTGTACATATATAAAAGGAATTAAGGTAAGGGACCCTTTATGATCAAGTTCAATTATATATACATATGACTAAACTAAGCGTAAGTGGTGCCTTCCCCACAGCAGATATATGGATTCTCCCAAATCCAATACTCCAGGCTAGATGGGGATATGCCCTAACAACTCTGGAATTAGGGCAACTATTGGTTCACCCAAGAGCTAACATTGACATATGCATGCATGGCGACTCTTGGGAATTTTAACACCGAATATTTTGTAGCCACCAAATCGAAAGATTTATCCGAATCGATCGAAGGCTCGATCAGATTCAATTTCCCCAAATGAAATGAAGGATGACGTATATATCCAACTTGAACTTCCTTCCTTGCTTGCTTGCTCCTATATATTTGAATCAGAAGCTGATTCTTAGGGGTGCTTTACTTTAATTATATATGAGAATAATGATGTTGACTTTAATTGCCTCATCATCATATCCGATTCCGATCCATATGTTATGTGCATGCCATGCCTTCCCTTGCCTTATCTTGCATCGCCTTGCCTTGCCTCGCCCACTCACTCCTGTCATTTTACACTTTTGCTTTTGTTGTTTTCATTCTTTTTAGTGCGTCAGATTCGGACAGCAATATTTCCATGCAACAGGGATCCGTGAATCCCCACCCCACATGACGTCTACTACATCTAACAGCTAATTCTTTAATTAAGGCCCGAAAGGCAATTAATTTCATGAATTGAAAATGAAGGATCCAATAATTGTTTTAATTAATCCCATGGTTTAACTGAAAGATACGTATATATATATATTTAATTCCGCCCATTAAGCTCTGTCTCTGGCTGCATTTAAACATTTTTTTTTTCTATTTATTTCTTAGTGTATGATGAATTGAAAGGTTAATGTAGTGGTGGGTTCGGACTCTAGTGAAATTCAGAGGTTATAGATTTCATTATTTGGTGTCGAAAAGAAAGATGGGCCACTAATCCACGACCAACATAATTAAATTGGACCTATATACTTCCAGTTCTACTAATTAATCATATAATTAATATGCTGATATTAAGGGCTTATAAACAATAGCATTCAGGGTGGAGAAATTTTTAAATGTACCGGGTACACCACGTGGCTGGTGTACCATCCAATAGACCTAGGACATTTGGAATTACTTTCTAATTTATTGCATTATTTTTTATGACACATGGGCGGGCTGCATTGGAAACATTCCACATGTCCTACACCTAGTGGATGGTACACCAGCCACGTGGTGTACCGGGAACACCCAAAAATTACTCTCCAGGGTGAGGGTGTGTTGAAAATATTGTCCTCATTAATAATTTCTTAATATAAGCATGTGCACCTAAGATCTGGAGTGGCACTGGCCCCCTCAAATTTTGATATCTCCTCTATTATATTATATTATATATACCATGTAGAATTTGTAATAAATAACTTATAATTTAATTTAAAATGTCCTCTAAAACAAATTAGACATGACTAAACTATAAATATTTAGCTCTAAACATGTAACTAGTAAATACTTAGGTACTTTATATACTTGTATTTCTACTCGACCTCCCAACTGTGCGATTCTAACTCCAACTTTGCGATTCTAACGCCGCCCCTGACTGCGAGAGGGTATTTACTACTTCCTCTTCTGTTTGAAGTTGAATTCAAGCTAGCAGAAAATCGACCTTTGTAGAATTCAAGAGGACTTTATATTGAGAAATAATTATATATAAAATGAATTGTAATAAGACAATATTGTGAGAAAAGACTTATTCCCCGACCCGAGGACAAAGAAACAAAAAAGAAACAAAACAAGAAGTGAAAGATTCTTATATATACATGGTGAGTCAGTGGTGTCCTTGTATCGGTATCTCCCTTGGAAGGCACTAATCCTCCATGACATTGATATAACCTATTATTTAGGTTAGAAAATGAAAATCACCACACATTTTGCACATAATTATATTATTTAATAATGATTTTCAATATGGGCCACCCCATTTAACAATCTTCCACTTGGAATGTGGAAAATAACCTTATATGGGTAGAAATTGAAATTAGTGTGCCAAAGTAGTATGTCTTTTTTTCTTTTTGTCAAACGGTAGGAAGTGCCAAGTAGTATATATGTCCACGACTTATGAAAACATGCATAGGCAAAAAAAAGAAGAAAAAAGGCATAAGGATGTACTGACATTTGCACTGCAATTATACAAGTTCTTGCTAAGATAACTGTTTTGGTTGAACTTCTAATTGAAGGAAGAATGCCAATGGTTTTGGTCACAAAATTGAGCAAGTAATAACGAAAAAAATTGTACTAATCATTTTGCACTAAAAAACAGACCGACGGTGCCTCAACTTAAAATCAGTTAAAGTGATTATATGGAGAAGTGATTCTCCTTAGAAGATTATTGGCGTTTCCATAATTACTCACAAACGAGTCCTAATTCTCCATCCAAGTTAGTGTGACCATAAAATAAAAATAAAAAACCGAACCTAAGAATTAGAAGAGTTCAATTTCTTTCAAAATTTCCAATTGTATTATATATATATATATTTGTTGTCCCGACGTGGACCACTGGCCGAATTAAAGAAAGGTGACTTAGTGGACCTCGTAGGAAAAATGCATGGTTTTGTCACCAAAGTGGCATCACCATGGTCGATATATAATAAAATCCTAGTGGGCTTACTTACCAATATAATATAAATATATCTGGGTAACAAACGCAAGATATTTTTCCAATAATTACCACAAAAATAAAGAAAGTACACAATTCTTAATTGGCCAATATAGGAAGGTGGTGCCTACTGAGTCATGGGTGATTCCACGCATGCAGATCCTAAGACTTTGGGAGGTGAAGGCAAATGGTGCCTTTGGTTCACGCTAATTGTTTTTGTACCCCCTAATGCCAACAAACACAAGATTTGATATGAAATTAATGGTGGGATATGTTTGCAAAGCAAATTGTGATGACAATTGGATCTGCAACTGGCCTGCCGCCAACACCCACCAAACCCACGAATTTCAAACTTGGCTCATCCTTTCCCACGCTACACATGCCAAATTTAGATCAAATGGGGGTAGTAGACTTCCACTACTAGTGTCATCCAAGAATCTCAAAATTGGAACCTAACAGCCTAAGCTAATAAGATTCTCATGCAACCCCCCAATTTGTTTGGGATTCTTTTATTCTTATTCATTTTATCAAATTATGAACTAGCTGCCAGAGGAATTTGTGGGTTAATATTTACTACTTTTGTTTTTTTACAAAGTAATATTCTAGATTACTCTAATGTACAGGGAGAAAAATTGAACTCGGATGCAAACAAAGGCTGATAGGACCCGACCCTAATTGCACTTTGGAATCCGGGTCAAGCCCTGTACGTGTCCGACATCTGTCGGGTGTCGGACACACTTGACCATTTGGCCCTTTAAATAAAGAAATCAAGAAAGACAGAGTTTTAAGGTTTGACTTCTGCCGAAAATTCGGCAGAGTCTCCCCTGTAAGTGGCTCAATTCCCAAATTCTTTTCACCTGCAACAACAACACTTTTATAACCACAACCTCCAGCATACACAAAATAGGTTTCACACACCAACAGAAATAAAATGTACGGCCTCATGCCCCACAAGAAGTTGGGCAATTTCAGAGCTACTAAAGTACTTAATTTACAAAGGTCTTCGGGTCGTGGACTCTACACAAAGTCGTGGGAATGCGGTAGTGGTGATGACGGGCCGGTGGTGGTGCTCAGCTACGATCTACAGCCTGGGGGCATAAAACATTTGAAAAAGTGAGTGGACCAAAAAGAAGTTTTTAGAAAATTGTAAAGCAACAAAATAGCCTCACTGTTAAAACATTAGAAAACAAGTCTATATTCAAATGATACATCAAGGCATGCATATAAACATGTTTATTATAAAGTTCACCAAAATAGAAATTCTTATTCATAAAGAGAAATAAAATCAATCAAACTTTCTAAAATCCACTTAGGTATACCCTTTTTATATTTCCGTCAATTCCATTTCCTCGCTAGACTCGGTGACACAAAGTCAACCGAGCCGCATCCTCGCTAGACTCGGAAAACACAAAGTTTATTTGAGTCGCGCCTCGCTAGACCCGGAAAACACAAAGTTTACTCGAGCCGCGTCCTCGCTAGACTCGGAAAATACAAAGTTTACTCGAGCCGCGTCATCGCTAGACTTGGAAAACACAAAGTTTACCCGAGCCGCGTCCTCGCTCCGCACTGTCCGGGCATCCCCGAGACTCGTGGGGCGTGAGTCATACGCGCGCAGACTTATACCAAGATAAATATGTCCATAGACAGGATAATAACCAATATCCATAAATGTTTTGAAGGCAACCTTATTTATCCGAAGGCAACATTTATTATACTTGGGTACCTATGGTGGTTTTAAAACTTTCCATAAATCACATAATTAAAATATAAGCTTTTCCTCGAGCCATTTTAAAATCCATAACTCATAATCATGAAACTCATTCTAAAATTCAATAATAGGCTCGGAAGTTAAATCATAATGAACATTCAATAAATTCCATTAAATTCCATTATGCAATTCATAAATAATATTCGAAAATAAATAATTCCATAAAAGCATTAAAAAAAATCATTTCATGCCAAAATTCATTTATAAAATAAAAGTCCACTCACTGTTGGTCCGAGCTAGCCTGACCCTTAGAAGGACATTCCTGCAAATCCGCATAAGCTTGAACACCTATTTGCAAAATTAAACCATTTATTAATTAACCATAGCTTGACATATTAATTTAATAAAAATCCCGACCCCCGGGCCTAAATGTGTTCAAACATGAAGAGGAGCGTTCCTAGGCTCAAAACACTCAATTTTAACAATTGGAATTGTCGGAAAAGTTTTGGGATTAAATATACGATTAAAACTTTAATTTAGTTCAGTCATGTCATTCAAGAGGTTTCCGAACTTCGATTAACGATCCGTAAGTTCCTATAAGTTTTTAAGAATCTCAAATACTCAGCTTCCAAGTTTCATTACGATTCCAACGGTTAGAACTTATCGAACCCTAGTTAACCCTAACCGGCAAAACCGGTTTTACGCTTAAACGGTTCCCGAAAAATTATCCGAGCATACCCACGCCCTCGGGAGGCTACGAGAAGTGTTTTGGCACGAAAATTGACCGCCACCACCTGGCCCACGTGCCGCCACACGCGCGGCTAGGTTGGGCGGCTTGAGGAAATTTTCCGACGATGGAAAATCTTGGAATTTCGGGGCAAGGCTTATAGCAATGTGATCAGTGGGTGGAGGGGAGTGTTTTGGCTGAGAAACCCGGCCAAGAACTGGCCAAAAACACGGTCAAACTCCACAGTCCCAAAATCAAAACCCTAGGTTCTAAGTCTCTCTCCAAAACTTCAAATCAATCCAAACCAACTTCAAAAATAGTTCAAGCACGAAGAGTAGGTGTTGAAACATACCTTGCGCGACAAAAATGGCTGCCGGACGAAAGAAGACGACGGTGAATAGTACCAGCGTCACAGTTCGATTGCAGAGACGGTTGGAGGGGTTTTTCGCCAGAATCAATGGCAGGGATGGGTCGAGGGTGAAGAGAGGAAGAGTTTGGGGTGTTTGTGGAGGTCGGTTTGGCCGGAATCGTGGCCGGCAGCCACTGGTTCAGTCGGCTAGGGTTGGAGTCGCAATGAGGGAGACGATCGGGTGGGGGGTGAAGGCCAGACACGCGCTGGCCAATTGGCCAGCGTGTTTTTATTTTTTGTTACCCTTTTTGCGAAATTACCAAAATGCCCTTACCATTTTTAAACCTTTAAGCGTTCATACGAGCTCGAAATCGGGTATTCCGCACGTCCACGGACTCGTTTCGACGAGCCGGACGCAATGGTGCACCCTGTTTCACCAAATTCTTTCCCGAACATAAAGTCAAATTTAAACCTATTAAATTAATCGGGGTAAAATCGTCATTCTCTTTAATATTTTAGTATTTTAGCCTTAATTTAGGTTCGGGTTGTTATAAAGGCAGACTCAAAAACTTTCATAAGCATGGACTATAAATTTTTCTTTTTCCATTTAAGAAGTTGCTAGCTAGGGTGGAGTAGACTAATTTTTGTGTGGAATGGTGTGGGCTAATTTTCACTAAATTAATATGTTGAATTTCCTAAAAATAACACTAAATTCTTATTTATCTAATTATTTGAACCGGGATGGAGTCTACCCTAGCTAGTCTAATTAAAGGTGGTTTCGTCCTAGGATGCAAAGAGACGAGCATACTACCTTGACCAACTTATCTAATCCACGTATATAGTGAATATTTACTAATTGAGATGATAACAGTTGCATGGTAATTAATTTTGTTTCCCCAACAAAAGTTGGTACGTAATTAAAACAATCTCGTAGAGATATATGTATTACCAAAACTGGCCTTTTCATCCCGATCGATCTATGCCATTAATACAAGTTCTATGTTTCATAATCCACCACAAGAATTGGGTGGCAGGCTGGGCGTCCGCGTGGTTAGGAGCTGTTGGTGATATTTTCATACGTGCATGCCGTCCACGGAAAACCAGTTGAATTAGAAACCTAGTACTGATGATGTGACAAGGCTCACATTGCAGATAATAATTGATCACGTAACCATTATTTGAAGGCTTGTTTTAGAGATTAATGTATATCCAAAATATTTTGTTATGTGTAGAAATTTATCTAAAAGATATTTGTAGACAAATATAAAAAAGGCATGACAACCCCAATTAAATCAATCATAATGTTTCTTTCGTAGAGAGAGAGTTTTTCCCTACACGTTTCTTTTGTAGTGTCAAGTCCCAAAATTGTATTCGTAACTCAGTATATCCTAATTAAATCAATCATAATGTGGAAAGAAACCAACCCGTTTTGATTGTAATTAGAGTTATATGATCATTTAAGTTGTTGTCTTTATATGATTCGCTAAGAGCAACTCCACCCGTTGGGGTTGCCATGGCAAGGGGAGGGGGTGGGGAGCTAAGGGGCTACTATTCACGTGAATAGTAGCTGCCTTTGCAAATAGTAATGTGCATTTCCACCCGTTGCCATGGCAAAGGGCAACTACTATTCATTTTTTTTTGGGTAACCTAAACAATTAATTTGGATAAGATTTTCGGATAAGATTTTTGGATTCGTACATGTCAATATTTATTAAAAAATTCATATCTCATAATCGGATAAAATTTGTCGATAAGATTTTCGGTTTCAAATTTCAGATAAATTTCATATGAATTCCAAATTTCAAAAAAATTTCATCTGAATTTCAAATTTCAGATCAATTTCATCTAAATTTCAAATTTCATCTCAATTCCAAATTTCAAAAAAATTTCATCTCAATTCCAAATTTCAAAAAAATTTCATCTGAATTTCAAATTTCAGATCAATTTCATTTGAATTTCAAATTTCAGATAAGATTTTCACCCTCTAAAATCGCGCCACGTGTCATCTCTATCTGCCTAAATTTTTCTATAAAACCAGAGGCTCGGCTCATACCTCTCACACCATTCTCAAACCAGAGGCTCTTCTCTATATTTTCATTTCTCATATTTTAGAATTCATACTTCATTCTCAATGTTAGACATTGACGAGATCTTGGAGAGGCAAGAGCGAGAAACTAGAGAAAGAAGGCGTAGAAGACCTGCAGGCAAAAGGGCGCAGAGAGACCTAGATTAGCAAATTGTCATAGCAGTGGCAATGCTTGATGAAGAAAACCAGAGCCGCCGTGGTTCACAAGTCGGTCGTGGCCCGAATGTGGACAGACATAGGCATTCTCGGGGTAAGAATCTTATTGAAGATTATTTTATCCCAACTTCTCTGTATTCTGATGTTGATTTTCGAATGCAATAAAGAATGCAACCCCATTTGTTCAATAAAATCATGCATGCTATTTGCAACTATGATGACTACTTTGTTCAAAAGTGTGATGCTGCTGGGGTTGCGGGACTTCTTCCCGAGCAAAAGCTTACTGCTGTTATACGAATGTTAGCGTATGATGCATCTGCTGATCAGGTGGATGATATTGCCCGGATGGGGAAGTCCACTACGTTAGAGAGCTTGGTAAGATTTTGTGATGTAGTTGAAACTCTGTACACCCAGGAATACCTGCGCAGACCTACACCCATGGACCTCCACCGGCTTTTACAAAAAGCCAAAGCTCGAGGATTTCCAATAATGATTGGTAGCATCGACTGCATGCACTGGCAATGGAAAAATTGCCCAACTGCTTGGCAAGGAGACTATGGGAATCGAAAAGGGCAAAAAAGTATCATCCTTGAAGCCGTTGCTGGATTTGATACATGGGTTTGGCATGCTTTCTTCGGAGTTGCGGATCTCAAAACGACTTGAACGTCTTTGGGTCAATCACGGTGTTCAACGACGTTTTGACAGTGCAGCCCCGAAAATCACCTACGAAATCAACAATACCGTGTACCAGGACCGTATTATCTTGCAGATGGCATCTACCCGAGGTGGACTACATTTGTGAAATCAATTCCCCATCCCCGATCCCAGAAGCAAAAGTTATTTGCTGCCTATCAAGAAGGTTACGTAAAAGATGTGGAGAGGTGTTTTGGTATTCTCCAAGCCCGGTGGCTTATTATTAGGGGTGCGGCGCGCATGCTTGATGAGGAGATGCTGAGGAGCATAATGATGACTTGCATCATCCTTCATAACATGATTGTGGAGGATGAGTATGATGACGATGCTGTAGAGGTGAACGAACCGGATCCCATGAACACGGCCTTGACAAGAGTTTATGAAAGGCCCGTGGGACCAAGTGGAGAACCATTGGAGCCTGACCCGTTGGTTAGGGACGGTCGTTTCATGGACCGTATGATTGATCGATACACGGTGATGCAATCGTCTTATAATCACGAACGACGTCAAGTTGACTTGATGGAGCATTTATGGGCGGTGAATGACAATTACGGTGAATGAAGTGAAGTTAAGAAGTTTTACTTTTAATTATGTTTAGGTTATGTTTTATTTTAAGGGATTCTTTGGTTGTGGTTTTTTTATTTTTAATTATGTTTTGTTTGATGTATGGAATATTTTGAATGAAAAGATGTTTTATTGAATGTTTTCTTTAATGACTCAAATAAAACCAATACAAGTAATTAAAAATTACTACTAATTAAATAAAATACATGAATTACAACTATTGCAAACTAACTTAATGGTTTTCATTATTTAACCAATCCGTGTTGCTAGGTCCATCGTCTTGGTCACGGAAAAGTCTTCTTCTCATAACATCCCTTCGTTCTAACGTCCAATATTGTTTTGTTTCAGGGGACATATGGGTTGTATCTATGGCCATGGTTTCTCGGTCCTTCTTCTCAATCCTTTCTTTGCGTGCAAACTCTCTTTGCGTGCATACTCTCTTTCTTTTGCATATTCTACTTGAATTGCTCTCTCGTCTTCTTGGGTTTTCAAGTCTATGTCAATTCTCATTGCACTTTGCCTTGCAATTTCTTCCAAAAATTTAGATGTATCATTACTCCATTTCTTCCCCTTCGCCTTCGCCGCTTTTCTCCCAATAGGCCTCGGGGCCTTTTCAATTGGTGAGTCTTCACTCATCGGGGATTCCATAGGTGAATCCGATGCCGTTGAATCATGGAGCGGCGTCTCGTTCAACACGACGGCCGGGCCCGTGGGAATAATTCGGAATTTTTTACAATTCTTCACCACCTCCCAACATTGCTCATGGTTGAAAGTTTTTTTCCCTTGCCCAATAGCACCAAACCACATTTGTGCTTGCATAATCTATTAAAAAAAATAGAATGGAAATCAAGAAATAGTTATAAAAAAAATGGAAATGCAAGTTATGCAAGGCCCAAGTAAAATAAAAAATGCAAATACAAGAAACATTAAAAAAAAAATAGTGGAAATGCAAGAAACATTACAAATATTATGGAAATGCAAGAAACATTAAAAAAAAAAATTAGAGTTGCAACATACATTTCAAAAAACTATTAAAATTGCAAGAAACATTAATTTTTATATTAGGGTTGCAACATACATTAAAAAAAAGTATTAGAAATGCAAGAAGCATTAAAAAAAATGAGGACATTAAATTTAATAAAACGGAAATTACAAATAATATACCTCATCGCTAAGATTTTAGCCGCTTCGATGGTTGTCCATCGCTTTTGTCAACGCATCTCTCCATTTGCCCAACTCTTTATTCAAAAGCTTCCACCTACTAGCCAATGCCATTTCCGTACGAATCGACCCGGATCTTTCAAAAAATTCAGTATGAATTTTTTTCCACATATGAGAGAACTTCATCTCATTACCCGTGATCGGACAATGACTAACGCGGACCCAAGACTCACACAACAAAACATCTTCAATGGTTGACAATGGAACTCCGGCTTCAACGGATGATGCCATAAGATGGGAAATAAAAATGACACTTGAAAGTGAAGAAAATGTTGCGTAGAAAGTAAAAAATATTATAAGGAGATGAAAATATATGAGTATTTGGTGTTGAAAGTGAAGGATATTGGTTGGTATTTATAGAAAAAAATTGCATAGTTTTTTAGTATTTTGTTGGTATTTTTTTTGAAAATTTTAAAGATCACTGTAGCCGTTGGATTTGAAAAAAAAAAAAACGATCGGAGCCACCACAGCGCGCCACGTGGCTTGTGGCCGTTGCACAGTTGCACGCGCCAACGGTAAAAAAAATTTGAATTCGCGAGCGCTGACATCATCCCCCCCACGGGCTTGCCCAATTCGCCTGGGTCCCGCTCATCCCCCGGGCAGCCCACTACCGCTGGAAGTGCCATTTTGGGCTCGGGCCCCTGGGTCCCACACCCCCCCTGGCTGCTACCGGTGGAGTCGCTCTAAGGGTGTCCCTCAAATAAGCTTATTTGAGAAATTTCTCAATGAAAGCTCTCTATATATAAATGGGTCGGTATGAATAGCACACTGATTTTGCTGTAGAAATCAATATATATTTTCTCTGAAGATAAAAAACAATATACTTTCTGATAGAAAATCTATCAAATAATTTAAAACTAAACTGCGTGTAATGTAGAAATATATATATATATGTGTGCATTTATCTCTTTTACAAGTTGAACCTTTAATTAATTATTTTTCTCTGATTAACCACCGAACCACAAGTTGAATCTCTCTAATGAACAAATGGAAACAACGGCATCTTCTGAATGTAAATGGCAGGCAAAATTTACTGATTAGGGCCTGATAAACATAATTAATATGTAATTTGAAATTTGTTTTGCAAATTAATTAGCTCCTCTCTCCTGACCAAATTGAAATGAGCCATCTGCACCGATACAGCAAAAAGCTTGGAGCAGATAGAAGAAGGCAAATGGCAGGCATGTGAGAAAAGGAGAAGAGCCACAAGGCTAACATGCAGCACAGAAAGGCTCTGGAGAGTGACATGTATATATATATGCATGTCTGAGAAACTCCGAGAGTAACGTTTACATGCTTGACCCGACTACCGCTACTTTTGAAATTCGTGAATTAAACCTTTTGGGAATCTCCATGAGTGTCTGAAATTTATGAAAACAAATATCTCCATGAGGTCTTTTACCCTTTTAAACGTCTCTTGTCTTTCTCCTTTAATTAATTTTCCCCCCTAGTTGTACTATTTTCAAAGGCTTATTATTATAGTCCTTTGAACTAATTTGAATTAACTTTAAAGGTATGTGTTTAACTTAAAACAAATATAGAGTAGTACTACTTGCAGTGCACGGCTCTTTCTGTACTTTTTCAGTTGATTTAATAAATTATTATCGCTTGTTAGAAAAACAAATATAGAGTATTGTTGATGTCATAATAATGAGATAAATAAAGGATAAGTATGTTGATTAATTGAAGATAACCAAACACTTTTTATTGCAAAAAGTATCCTTTAATGTAGGAGTTGGAGAAACAATCCACGGATTGTGGAAGCATGCAACAATGGATATGATGATTAATTGAAGATAACCAAACACATTTTACTGCAAAAAGCCTCCATTAATGTAGGAGTTGGAAAAACGATCCATGGATTGTGGAAGCATGCAACAATGGATATGTTGATTAATTGAAAATAACCAAACACTTTTGACTGCAAAAAGTCTCCATAAATGTTGGAGAAACGATCCACAGATTGTGGAAGCATGTAACAATGGAAAATTTCAAACAACTTTAGAACCTGAAAAATCAAAAGTCAATTCATTACACAAATCCACTTTTTCTCTGATCAATTTACTGATATCGGGTTGGTAATAATGTTTTACGAAATAAAATCAAGTCTTAAGGATCCAAATATTGAACCTCAATCAATTTTATAGGTTTAAAAAAGGACATGAGGCTACATTGGTCATCTCGCAAAATATCTCTATGACGTCAGTTTTCTTTGTTGGTAACAAGCGTGGGTACCAGCACACGCAGTTAGAGAGTCGCGTGGTCTGCGATCGTTCTCGTCCATGTAATTACCCAGGGATTCCTTTGGCTACGTGCATTTAATTAACAACAGATCCTTCTACTCAAACCTTTAAAAAAACAAAAGTTATAATACCAAAAATTAAAACAAAAAAGAGAGAGAATAAAATTCCCAAACGTTATTGTCAATATTCCTTCAAGTTCCGCTTACGTCGGACCCTCAGCCTATATATATACCAACATCTCATCACCATTGCTCAATACTCAGGGCTCGCTCTCTCTCTACTCTCATCACTTATAATGGCGCTCCGGAAGGCGCTTGCCAAACGTCAATTTGACGCTATCAGAGTCACGCTAGCCCCGTCCTCGGTCGTTCTAGAGCACCAAACCATTGTGCCTCCAAATGCTGCCCAGGCAAATTTCCACCGCGAGTATCTCACCGCAACCGGTTCCGCCGGTAAAGGCTTTTTCCGCCGTTTTCTTCACCGGCGATCACTAAACCAATCGGCGGCGAAGCTCCCGGAGTTCCTCACCGTACCCGTCGGAGAAAAGCTCCGGGAAAAGCTCAGAGGCATCAACATTAGCAGCGATCGGCTCCGGCTAGCCGGTCTCAGCCCTCCGCCGCCGGATCTGGCCACTCCCGACGACGCGCTGTACGGAATCTCCGTCAGCGACGCGAAGAAGATTCTGAGGCTTTCTCAGGTGGAGAAGCTAAAAGCGAAGCTGAGGGAGATTCCGGAGAGCTCCATTTCTCACTCGGAGTTTGTTCGGATCTGTGTGGAAGGCTGCGAGGACGAAGAACAAGGTGCTGAGTTTTCGAAGATGCTGGACGAGTCCGGAAACGTCATCGTTTTGGGAAACGTAGTGTTTCTCCGACCGGAACAGGTTGGTTAGCTTTTTTCCCTGCCACGTCATCTCTCATTTTTCTATAAATTTCTCTGTGTTTCTTTCCTTACGCTCTAAAATTACCGAATTAGCCTTGTCATAAACGGCAACTGGTAAGCAACTCAGGCGGAGTTTGTTACTGTGAGACCGAGGCTGGTGGTGCTCCAAAACTGTGGAGTTTTGGAGTTTAGTTGGTTTGGTTTGAATTTTCATCACCCTCGACCCTTGTCCCTAACCGTTTGACACGTGTCCAAGGGATGGATGCCCTGCTGAGTTGTCGACGATTTAAAAACCATGCAATTGCTGTGGTTTTTGGTGACGTCTGACCAAGTTTTTATTTTTATTTTTTCCAGGTGGCAAAATCCATGGAGAGCATAATTTCACAATCCATGGCCATGCCGAACGATCCAAGGAGAAGAGAGCTCCAACAGTTGGAGACGCAAAAGATGGTAATTGACCAAAAAGCCCGGGCCTTGGTCCGAGGCGAGCTGTACTGTGGGCTGGGCTTTTTGTTGTTTCAAACAATCGGTGCCATGCGGCTGACTTTTTGGGAGCTGAGTTGGGATGTGATGGAGCCCATTTGCTTCTTTGTCACCTCCATGTACTTCGCTTTGGGCTATGGCTTCTTTCTTAGGACATCCACGGAGCCCACTTTCCAAGGCTTCTTCCAGCGTCGTTTCGAGGCCAAGCAACAGCGCCTTATGGAGGCTCATAAATTTGATGTCCAAAAGTACAAGCAGCTCCGCAAAGTGTTTTATCCCAATTCGGATCATTCGGCGTCGTTTTCATCGTGATGAAGGAATGGCTCTTCTCTTGGTGGTGCTGTACATCGTTAAACAGAGTTGTGGGTTCCATAACGTAGGCTTAGGTTTTTGTTTTGTTTTTGTTTTTTTTTTTGGGTCAAAGTACCGTAGGCTTAGGTTAATTCCAAAAAAAAAAAAAAAAAGAAACCAAATTTTAACTGGGATCGTTTCAGCAAACAAATTTTAAGGACGTTTGGGCCAGTTTCGGCCCTGGGCCCATGACGGAGGAACTTTGATCTGTGGTGGTGATGAGAAACTCGGAATCTTGTAAAGAGGTTCAGTTGTTCTCAATGTTTGTGTAGAGTACAGTGAATTGCCAAGTAAAATATGAAACTTTTGTGAAAAGTTATTCTTACTGGCAGGCAAATAGCAATGGAGAAAGGTTTCTTAACTCAAAAGGCGAGCTGTTAATTATTCTGCAGGATAAAGTAATATGCCAAATGATTATTCAATATAGTAATGTGTGCGTGTGATGTTGGTTCTTATTGCCGTTGAAATTTTTCATCAGGACCATAAAGATCATAACTTGGAGTAATTTTTGGGTGTTCGACACCACGTGGTTGGTGTCATCCACTGTGCAGTAGGGCGTGTGGAATGTTTCCAACGTCTTACGCCACATAAAAATAATGCAATAAATTAAAAAGTAATTCCAAATGTCACAGGTATTTGGATGACACCACCACGTGCTGCATCTTAAATTTAAAAATTTCTCCATAACTTGACCAATAAGGTGCTCTCAAATCCAGTTTAAGGGTTAATGTTTTTAACCAATAAAAGTCAAGTAGATGATAATGCTATGAAGGTAAGCACACCATTTTTAAATCGATAATATATTGTATATTGTTAACCATGAAAATCTATTATCCTGGCCATAGAATGACTCAAATAAAAAGACTTGTATACTGTCAACGACTCATGTCCCAAAACGAAAAGATATGTCCTTGGGTATAAGCCCAATGCTTACCTTGATGACCAGAAGAGCCCAAGGCACTAACCAGCCAATGCATTACAACAAGCTGCTTTCTCAGTGGGTGCTACTCATTCGCTACTCACACCTATTCATCTAATCATCACCTCCGATTTCTAATAACTTTCCAATTCTGCCCTTATATAATAGAAATATTCTACTTTAGCTTTCATCAAAATTTTAAAATAAAATAAAAATAAATGTAGATGGCCTTCCACCAGGTGTAAATAGCAATACCAACTTTTTTACTTTATGCTCGTATTGACTATTTGAACCACAACTATTGGGGCTCGACCCAACAAAGCCAATTTGGATAAAGTTGGGCCGGTTTCAACTTCACACAATGCCTATTTTCTTTTTCTCTTTTTTTATTATTCTGCTGAGGAAGCTCCACTAGTTTGTAATGGAAATGGAAATAATCCCACTTGTTAAAAGGCCTATGTTAATAAAAAAACAAACCATTACGTCAACATTTTCCTTTTGAAGAAACAAGAAGGGTTTTGGTTTTTAGTTTTTGTGTGATAGAGTGTTGGGTGTTCATTTTCACGGCACGTTTCGCTTTCACAAGAGATAGGGATTGCACGAAGGAAAGCCCAGGACAGGAGGAGGAGTTGAGAATTTCACATGCAAAATTACTCATTCTGTCTCTCTCCCAAGAAAAAGATGTTCCAACTCGCATGGCCTTGGCCCTATCAATTGAGTGAAACTCTGAAACAATATCACTATGGTTTTGTTTGTTTGGTACCCATTACCTTTTCTTTTGTCCTCTCCTAACGTTAAGTAGATTGTTTTGAGTTGGAGCACACCACACACACACACCTAACTAATAAACTTCTGAAATTCTTACATACATTTTATGTGTATATCCAGAACAAACAGTGAGTGGGCCCACTGAATTATGATATTATTGTTATAGCAGATGTGTTAGAGGTACCCTGATCATCTCATGTCTCCATCACATGATTTATAGACTCTGCCATGCCATCGGCCCCTTGCCAATTTTCCATACCAGTTTCTAATTAGGGAAGCAACAGAGTTTATGAATGTGGGGCAAAGTATGGTCCCAATAATATCTAACAACATAATGCGAGTTTGATGGAGGTCGCTCTAGTCTCAACATATCTACTGTTGGAAAATCTCTACCTACCTGCTCTAAGATTTTAACATATGTTTTGGTCAATTTTAACAATAAATTGTGTGACACATAACATTGGCAGTCAGTTTTACAAAGAAAATCATTTCTATTATTCATATATCTTGAATTATTTCAAATGCGCAACCAACAAATAAATAAATATATACATGAGACTTTTGAGGTTTTGGAGGTTCTGCGGAAGCATATATACATTCGGACTCCCGGAGGCTGGTACAACCAACAATCCTTCCTTCTATTCCATTGCAACCTTTTTGCATCACTTAAATTATACTTTATCAAGCATCTTTTCCTAATTATTCTAAATACAGCAGTCGGCAGCAGCAGGCACATCCGCTTACTCAAATTAAAACTTGAAATCTTCTGGGCCCAATGGCAATGGTGGTATAACTAGCAACCAAGTGGGCAACAATGAGGCCCCACCACAACCTGTTATTCTGGTTATTCTGGGCAGACGGAATTTATTAAAACCCAAGTTGAAATAAGATTTGTGGGTTCTGTGTGCTTGGCTAAGACTGAGACAATTTGTATTTTTTGGGGGAGGGGGAAGCTTCCTCATCCTCTATGCTTAGCCCGGATTCTCAGCAAAACATTCTCCCTTCCCCAGTAATAAATAGAAAATGTTAATTGAAATTTTGAATTTTGAATTTTGAAAGCTACTTACTTCAGTTCATGTATAAAAGTTTAAGCCTGCATTTACTGTAAATATACATCATATAAAACGGAGCCTGTTTTAATGCAAGTATGAGATTACGAAAGGAATTTGTTCAGCTCAGATTCTGGCAACCCAAAACAGTGACCCGCTTGTCTTCTTGTACATTGTTGTTTACAAATACCAAACCAGAAAACATATACGAGTTTATAAAAAAACACAACAATTAGGGTTAGATATCGATATATGTATATGGATTTGGTGCATCAAACATTTTCGGTACAGTTCCACTGAAGCAACTTGGACTGGGATTTAGGGCCCTTTGGGGGCCATATATTGTTGTGTTTGCTTGCACTTTGCTTTTGCCTTTTTGGTTAAGAATATATATATATAATACTAGCTAGCAAACACTGCCACACAGACAGTCCATTATGCTTGTTGGGGTTACGTGGTGCCTACCAAAATTATGAATTCCATATGAATAATGGGGTTGGGGTATCGCAACTTTGTTGAATTTTCTTTTGGTTTTTGGTACGTTCAGCTTTTTGCTTGCTGGTTTGGAATGATGTACAACCCATTGCGAGTGGTGGGATCCGCTCTTTCCTCCATCCATGTCTGTTTCTGTTTGTAATATTTCTCTCAACGAAATCTCTTGCTACTTATACAATTAATCCAATCTTATATCCATTAATCAAGATATTACACCCTTAACTTATTGTACCAATGGCAAGAAGCTTACAACAAAAGTAATTAATAAGGATTTACCCTTACATATCTAATCTAAGATCTTATGTCGGAATCCCTCCTCAACATTTTCTCGTACACTGATACCGACTCTTTTCTTTTGGGTTTGTGCCAAATTTGACTGTTGTACAACTATGCCACGTACGTGACAAATGCAAAGGCCACATTGCCACAATAGCATGCATGGAGATAAACAAGGCATTTGGCATACAAAGAGACAAGGAGGTTATCAATTCAAGAGGGAAATGTATGTTGCATTCCATCACAATCCTCAAACTTGTGCTTAATTACGCATATGGGTACTTGTGTGCCCTTTTTTCAATATCTTTATCCAAAACACTTACAGAATTTCAGGCCAAAAATGAAATTATTGGAGTATGCATTTGTTTTGATTACAGGAGTGATAATCTCAAATATGCCAAGCCCAAGGGTGTGCGATTGATTGAATTGAAATAAATAACGCATGTGAATAGAATCTATTTTCTTGTTTGTTCCCTTCTTCAAAATAATATTATTTCATCATTTTAGTAATGAGATTTTCAACTAATTGCAAAATCAGGAGCTCAATCAAACATGTAATTAAATTAATTTGCTCGTTATCATCACGCGAATTGTATAATATAGCAATTTGGCGTAAACCCTCTCACCTCTGGTACTTTTTATGAAGACAACCTTTTACTTCAATAAGAAAATGTATGGTACACTTTTTAGAAAGATGTTGATAATTCTTGTATATAACCAAAAAGAGGAAGAAACATGTAGAGATGGTTCTATAATTCGATGCACCACTTTTGGTCAAAGCTTCTAACTCAACACCAAAAAAGCGAATCAAAACTTTCTTTCGGACTACTTCACATAAAAACCCAATTATGGTAATTGGATAACAAGTTCTCCTAACTTACATGTGCAAAATTGAAAACATTTAGCATTCGTGACTACGAAAACATTTTGGATTTTAAAGAGTAATTGACAATTGTTGACGGTATGTAAGTAATATTCGTATTCTCATTAATAGAAAAAGCGCTCTCATGTACGTACATAAGTGACTAAAGTTAGCTAAATTTGTACAAAGAGGCTTCTTGTTGGACTTCTTGTTGTAGGTCATGCATCAAGTAGTTGTTTTTTGAGTTTTCTTCAGTTGGGTTTTATTATTGAGCTAGCTACGTGTATTATTTCATCAATTCCTAGATAAAGAAAATAAAATCATCAATAGCATAGCAATTTAATTAGACAATGGTGAGACCTAAATAAGATTACGGCAGTGGACCTAACCGGGACCATTTTGTACCACTTGGTTAAACTATACGTGCCGTTGGGGTAAACAGTATTGATCAACAAAAACAACACAATAGAATCGACAAAAACTTGAATTTAATATTATTTTTCCATAATGTATGATGATGGGCTGTATTCTAACTAATATCTGTAAATCAACCACCTTTTGGAGACAATGATGGATTAGTTTTTACTTAAATATTAATATTATAAACAAACTATAACACGACCTAATCGGATTAAACAACCGCGAAGGAAAGAAGGTCAAAGTGTGAAGAAATTAAAAAAATATTTGAGCTGAGGATCGATGCAGGTCAGCAAAATACCAAACCTATCTATCTACCCTTCTCAATTTTATGCGTTTGCGTGCACAAAGAAAATCCTGGGTTTTTGGTCTTTCCTTTGCTTTTGAGGTTTTAATTTGTCTTTGCTTCACCCATCCCATTCAAGTAAGAATTGTTCCAAATAAACAGTACTCCAATATATATATATATATATATATATATATACCTTGTTTCAAACTTCTGCAAACATAGATGACTATTATTGGTTAGAAAGTGCCTTTCCTGGCCTATTCCCTTGCCAATGTTCAAAGTAACCCTTAGGACTAGTATATATATATATATATATATCTCGATCATAGCTGAAAAAACAATTAAAGTGCTGACTTGATGTTTAGGCCACCATGTACAAGCTAAGAATGACAAGAGGAAAATAACTTGTCGTTTGTAACTTCATATTTTGCCTTACATTGTTAATGTTTAAGCATTTCTCGTAATTTTAATAGTGATGGCGCGTTCTAATCCGTAATCAAATTGAGAGGAATTGAATTGATGAGGAATTGAAATGAGGCGGAATCGTAATTAGATTCATTGAAGTTGTTTACTAAAAGCTGTCTAATCTAATAGAATTAATAAAGTTCTTAATTCAAATGAGAATCGGAATATAAACTAGTACGATTACTAAAATGCCCTTGTCTCAAATCAAATATTTTATATACTTTTTTAAATAAAATTTGATATAGTATATAATAGTAAGAAAAAATTAAATTGTTTTTTTTATTTCATAGACACACTAAAATGATTTTGTTTTTAAAAAAAAAATTTTAAGTATTTCTATTATGTTTTTTTGTTTTTTTATAAATGCAAGTATTTCTATTAATAAGTATTTTTTATTATTATAAATGTAAGTATTTATATTAGTTAATCCTTAACACTAAAATGATTTTGTTTTTATTTATAGGGTTAAGGATAATCTTGAAAATAATGAAAGTAAGTGAGGGCATAAAGGGAAAAAATTAGCATTCGATTACGGATGAAATCCGAATCCAAATACCTTATGTATGTAGGGAATCCAAATCACCCAAATCTTGGAATTCAATTCCATTTTTCGTGTGGGTCCCACGCACTTTTGATTCCTCCCAATTTTAGTAAACACATGTATAATCCGTAATCTGAATCGGATTCGAATTCTCATTCCGATTACGGGTTAGTAAGAACGCGTCATAAGTTCTACTTTCTTTTTTTCCATCGCACATTAAACATCAATAATATAAAAAAAGTAAAACGATAACCATATATGATTTTTTTCCCATACATATTATATTTGCTGGGAACCTTGTAATCATAATAGTTTAGTCCAATTTTCAGTGTAGATCTTTTGAGGATGAGAATCCATTTCTGCATTTTATAGAGCAAAATGTCATGGGAGTCAACATTGTTCAAGTTGAGTGGGGCCCAAGGACCTTATAATGTTGTCTCCCAAGAAACCTGTTGGTGGCTAAGCCTATAACTGAAGGGCATGACTTTCATAATGTTGGGTCACACCGTCACAGTTATATCAAGTTTTGACCAAAGTCCATTGGGTGATCAATCAATGAATAAAATTGAGATTTGTGGCCAAAAATTCTGAATCTCGGATGAACAGTCAACACAACAGTGTATCTAACAAACTTTATTTATAGATTTGCCCACACAAGTACTAGTACTAGATCAAACCCTACATTTTGTTAGATGTGGTTTTGGTTTAATTAATTAATCCTGTTTTTAGTTATAAAGTAGAATATGATAAACTAATCTTAATGAAACTTCTCTCATACTTGTTTTTTGCTCTTTTCAGTGTGAAAAATGTGTAGGGCACTTTTCCTCGCATATCGACTTAAAAAAATTAAACGTTTCAAAGCCAAGAAATTCCATATTTTCCAAACAAATTATTATTTTTACTTTTGTTTTTGTACTTTCAATTATGTTTTTGGGTAGTAAAGGAATAATCAACTACCAAAACCCTAATTTAAAAAACGGAAGCAATATCCGTTCAAACTTGAAAGCCAAGAAACAGAAACAAAATAAATCGGAATTTTTAAAAAAATTAAGAACATAATTAATATTAAACCATTTTAGTATCTTATTAATAGCTCAATTAATGGCATCAAACATAAAATAAATAAGAATATAATGGTGAACTACTCAGCCCATAAATAATTATGCTTTTTTTTTGTCTATATTTTATTTTGATTGTCGGGCATTTACTATTTTCTTCCCTAGAACTGTAATATGTTTCATGTTTTTGCAGATAAATGTTAGAATGTTTTGCTTGAAACTCCCTTAAGGATCTCAGCTACATTATGTAATTTCCTTTTTCACTAATGAACAATATCCGGATAATTATGCTTATAAACCACAATTTCTTTTTAAAGAAATTTGAGTAGCCAATATAATCACTATGACCAATGCATAGAACTGATAAATTACCAACTAACTTATTTTCTAGTCGATAAATGTAGTGGTATATGTCTCTATTTGATCAGAATAAGTCATAGGTACGTTAATTTGTACCAATCATCAATAATTTTTTTATAAAGATAATAATCATCAGATAGGGCGTTGTATGGGTACAATAGAACACATTGGTCATACGCTTTAATATGTCAATGGTCCCTAAATTCAACGATTGTGACCATTAAGGTTACGCAAATTAGATCACCAATAAATTCAACATAAGAGGCTATATCATAAGGGTTGAGGATTAGTGAAAGCCATGACAAATTGCCATGTGTTTCTTCTTCATATTTTAACCTAACACTAGAAGGAATGGGTTTGAATAATTTACAACATTTTTTTAAATTTTTGTTGTTGATTATACAACGTTAGAATAGTCACATGCCAAAGAAGAAAACAGTCGCTTACCGCTAATAAATTGTCAAATGTGATATGTAATGTGTACGGTCAAAATAACAATAAATGATGCATCACCTAAAGAAAAATAAAAATAAATAAATAAATAAATTGAAGCGTATGAATTCTTGTTTTTGCTAATTAAAAACTTGGTTAATCCACATTTTGCGGTGGTGAACCGTCAATGACCTGATCCACTGACATTATAGAAAACGAATAATCGATATGAATTTCCTTAGTTTATACTTTAGACATAACTTAAAAGACCCTTTGAGACATTAAAAAAAAGAAAGAAAAAGAGATTAGCAAAGTTGAATGGCGCTTATCGTAATTCTGCTCAACATGAAGGTCGGTTTCCCTTTCCGATTTTTCTGATTATAAATAAGAATAATAAAAAACTAAAGAAAGAAAAAAAATTCCTAAACCGAAAAGTTAATAAAATCATCAGCTGTACCCACCCCACCCAATCCATATGATTTTGAAGGACCTCTTCTTCCCCTTCTTCTTCTTCTTCTTCTTCTTCTTCTTCTTCGTCTTTACTGTCACTGATTCCGTGTTTCGCCTTTCGCCTTTCGCCTTTCTGAAAGAACAAAGCTTTCAGTGGCCGTACGAGACATTTAGAGCTCCTTGTTTGATCCAGTCTACGAAAGTAGCATTCTTTTTTATTTTATGTTCTCAAATACCGAAGACCCACACTCTCTCTCTCTCTGCTTGGTGCTTTCAAATCGAAGCACAAGGCGTCTATCTCATATTTATTTCTCTTTTATAAGAGAAATATATTTTTTCTAGATTAAATTATTGAGGCGATTTGAAATGCAGAAGAGCCAGCGATTTTTCTGGGTTTTAAAGCCGATCGGAAAATCGCCGGCGATTTGATGGAATCGATGCCCTTAGTGTTAGAGTTTCCTACATTTCATGGAGGTAATGATACGGTGCCGTCCATGTACCTCTCTCAGATTCGGTTCTAAGCTACGAGTCGCCGTCGTTATCCTCAAGGTGAGCTCTCTCAGTTTTTCATTTTTCACTTATTTTCTGGTTAGATGAATTTGGGGTTTAAGTTTTGTTTTTTCTCTTGCAAATTTCAGTTAAAAATTTCTTGTTATGCTTGGTTTCTGATAAATTTCGGGAAGAGATGGAAAATTTTGGGATTTTGGCACTGCACTGACCCTAAATCAGTTGTTTGTTATCTGGTTTCTCATTCTTTTTTTCCCTGGGGAACCTAACGGCAGATTAGGGCTTCAGGTTAAGGGAAGCAACTGTCTTTAGTACGTGATGAATTTATTGCTTTTGATGTTTCCACTTTCTAAGCATTTTCATCTTGCTTGCTTCTGCTTCCAATTTAGTTTTTTATTTCCTTTTCTGGAAACTGTTTATTAGTGCTTGAGGGGGAACATTTTTGTTCCTTTTTTTGGAATAAATTTCAGCTGATCTTTGGGTTGGGTTTGGCCAATAGTTAGTATTAATGTTTTTTTGAGGTTGAAGCAGATTTGGGTTGCTGGACCAAACAGTGGCATCCCCTTTGATGTGCTATTAGGATTGAGACACTTTGTATTTGATTTTCCATATTATTATGAGACTAAGTTTGTTAGATCTGCTCTAGAATGGTTGATATTTTTCCTGTCCACCTTGTGCGTGAACAGTAAGTTTGTTGAAAACCCAGGTCTTAAGTTTGCACATTTTCATCACATTAATGGTTCTTTTGTTTTGTTTTGCTTTAGGTTATATTGCTAGTGATATGGTTGGAAACTAGTAATGCACAATCCCAAGAAAACACACTGCAAGGTCAGGATCCAGAATGGTTGTCCAAGAGTGTTGCTTCACATTCCTGCATCCATGACCAGATACTTAAACAACGGAGGCGACCTGGTCGCAAAGTGTACACTGTTACCCCCCAGGTGTACGAGGGGTCTGGTATATCACAAGCCCTTCACCAAAAAGGTAGGGCATTACTTGGAATTTCCAAGGGTTCGGTACAGCAGAAGGATGTAAAACGGCCTATTAGAATATATTTAAATTATGATGCTGTTGGTCACTCGCCTGATAGAGACTGTCGAAATGTTGGTGATATTGTTAAGGTGGGTTTAACATCAAATTGGTAAATTCTGAATGTGTACATTGTTGACAATTATACATAACTGATGTTGGAATTGATTTCTTTGTTTTTCTTGCAATTCCCTCCCTATCAGCTTGGGGAGCCTCCTGTAACATATTCTGTTCTTGGTTCTCCTTCTTGCAATCCTCATGGTGATCCTCCAATTTCTGGTGACTGCTGGTATAACTGCACTTTGGATGATATAGCTGGGAAGGACAAAAGGCAGCGCCTTCACAAGGTTAGATTGTACTTTGTTATTCTTCTGTCATATTTTTCCCACTTCGTACATCATGTAACCTTTGTATATCCTTCACTGCTTCATGTCTCTGGGTTTTGCTTAATCAAACTTCGTCTATGGCAATGTGCATAGGTGGATGACTTTATTGTCAGTAATACATATTGATGTTACTCATGCTGGGTAAGTATGCATGAAACTTATTTTCGGAGATATTTAAATGCAGGCTCTAGGGCAGACAGCCGACTGGTTCAAGAGAGCCTTAGCTGTTGAACCTGTGAGGGGAAATTTGCGGTTGAGTGGGTATTCAGCATGCGGCCAAGATGGAGGTGTGCAGCTGCCACGTCAATATGTTGAAGGTATCTTTTATTGTAAATTGGGTGTTATTTTCCAAGCTCACTGTGTGACTTGATTCTGGTTTTTAGTAGCAATTCTTGACATGTCCACATACACAAGTATCCAAGTAACCATAATGTTGATCTTTTTCCAGAGGGCGTTGCTGAAGCAGACCTGGTTCTTCTCGTGACAACAAGACCTACCACTGGAAACACTCTTGCATGGGCAGTGGCTTGTGAACGTGATCAATGGGGTCGTGCAATTGCAGGTAATTCATTCATTGAGCACTGTTTCCTATTGGAATAGTTGTGCCTTGCTTGTAATAGAATTCATAATTGATTGTATCTTTTTCTTTTTTTGGGATGTAGGACATGTAAATGTTGCTCCTCGCCATTTGACAGCAGAAGCAGAAACTCTACTTTCTGCTACTCTCATACATGAGGTCAGTTGGCTTGTAATGAAATTAAGAAAACATGGGATGTAATTTCTTACTGATAAGAATGTGTGATATTTTCCAGGTTATGCATGTTCTCGGTTTTGATCCCCATGCCTTTGCTCATTTTAGGGATGAGAGGAAAAGAAGGCGTAGTCAGGTAAAGGCTACTACTAATGCATCAAAATGCTCCTTCACAACCACGAGAAATCTATGTCCAAACTATCTGCTGCTTGATTGTTGTTTGGGTATGGAAAGTTCATTGACACTCTGGCACCAAAATGTTACTTGTTATCAATTTTCAGGTTACAGAACAAATCATGGATGAAAAGCTTGGGCGTATGGTGACGCGTGTGGTGCTTCCACGTGTTGTCATGCATTCACGATATCATTATGCGGTAAATTTCAACTCTCTTTGTTATGCATGGAATTTTGTGCTGCTCATGAAAACTATACATTTTCTTAGCAAACTATTTTGAGACTTAGTGTTGTTTTAATTTTTAATATTCCAAAACCAGAGCACCAAAAAAATGGTTGAATTTCATAGAAAATAATGGTCCAAGACTATTCTTCTGGCAGGCATTCTCTGAGAATTTCACTGGTTTAGAGCTTGAAGATGGGGGAGGACGTGGCACATCAGGTTTTTTACTTTAAATGTTTCTGTGTGCAGTCATGCATAAATGCATACAATCATATGCTATGCTGTGCTTGGCATGATTTTATGGAAGACTTATTATATAACATGAGGAACAATATTCAGGGTAGTGTAAAATGCCAAAACAAAAAATAACAGTTGATATATAGCAAGAACTGTACCAGATGTGTTTTTTCCCCTGAGCGATACCAACAGAGTTGTCATAGTATTTAGAAGTGTAATAATGATTGTACATCTAATTACTTTCAGGGTCACACTGGGAAAAAAGACTTCTAATGAATGAAATTATGACGGGTTCAGTGGACACAAGATCTGTGGTTTCAAAAATGACACTGGCGTTATTAGAAGATAGTGGATGGTACCAGGCTAATTATAGTATGGCGGACCATCTTGATTGGGGCCGCATCCAAGGAACTGAGTTTGTTACCTCCCCTTGCAATCTCTGGAAGGGGGCATATCATTGCAACACAACACAATTGTCAGGATGTACATACAACAGAGAAGCAGAGGGTTACTGTCCAATCGTAACTTACAGTGGAGACCTACCCCAGTGGGCACGCTATTTCCCACAGGCTAACAAAGGTGTGGTGTTTTTGCATTTGTAATCTATTGCATTATATTTGAAGTTGTTAATCTGCATCCCATTGTTTTGGGTATTAAAATATCAGTAAACCTTAATAGTTGGCTTGAGACTTTATGTGAATTATGTTATCTTATGACCATTACAGGTGGGCAGTCCTCACTGGCTGATTATTGCACCTATTTCGTTGCTTACTCTGATGGATCATGTACTGACACTAACAGTGCACGACCACCTGACAGAATGTTGGGTGAAGTACGAGGAAGTAACTCTAGGTGAGATTTACACTAGGAACATTTCTTTCCCATGGACATGTTGGTTGCAGTTAAGAATAGCCACATCTTGCTAATGATTATTCTTCTTTGTCATTTGTAGGTGTATGGCTTCATCCTTGGTACGTACTGGGTTTGTACGGGGTTCTATGACCCAAGGAAATGGATGCTATCAGCACAGATGTGTTAATAATTCATTAGAGGTATGCTATTTCAGTGGTCGCGTTCTTTTTCATCTGCTGTAGTTTATCAGGTGCACATGGGTGTCATGGTCAACTTATCAACCATAAATTGACGAGCAGCATCTTTATATTTGAACATGCTTCATCTTTTCCTTTATCACCTTTTTAATTATTTATTTATTTTCAGGTTGCTGTGGATGGTATGTGGAAAGTATGTCCTGAAGCTGGTGGACCACTTCAGTTCCCAGGATTTAATGGTAATCATGCTGTTCTATCGAATGTTTTTTCTTCTTAATCTGGTTATGTGTATTTCAACATTGATTAAAACTTGAAAAATGTTCCTTCATTCAGGTGAATTGTTATGCCCGGCGTACCATGAAGTCTGTAGTACAAGCCTAGTTCCTGCGACTGGGCAATGTCCAAAATCATGTAATTTCAATGGAGATTGTGTTGAAGGAAGGTGCCACTGTTTTCTAGGGTTTCATGGTTCCGATTGTAGTAAACGTGAGCTCCTAATTTCCTCTTTGCCCTTCTTTATAATCAGCACACGAGATGCAACATTATACGAAGTTAGAGGTTTTGAATTTATGATCTTTGCAGGCACCTGCCCAAGCAACTGTAGTGGACGTGGAAATTGCCTTTCTAATGGGCTCTGTGAATGTGGAAATGGGTACACAGGCATTGACTGCTCCACTGGTAATGCCTTTTGTTTTTTTTCTCTCCTTTTTGCCCTTTTTAATATTGCACACCGCGTCAAGACTTGTGCACACCGCGTCAAGACTTGTGTACAATGGCTGCTAATATTATGCAATTTGCTGTTCTCTGATAACGTTGTTCTTGTATATGTCATGCAGCTGTTTGTGATGAGCAATGCAGCCTTCATGGAGGTGTCTGTGATGATGGAGTCTGTGAATTCCGATGCTCTGACTATGCAGGCTACTCTTGCCAGAACAGCACCATGCTGCAATCTAGTCTTAAAGTTTGTAAAGATGTGCTGGAGAATGTCAACTCTGGTGCTGGTCAGCATTGTGCACCCAGTGAACCAAGTATATTGCAGCAGCTAGAGGATGTAGTGGTCATGCCCAACTACCACCGTTTGTTTCCTGGGGGTGCTAGGAAACTTTTTAGCATCTTTGGCACCAGCTACTGTGATATGACTGCGAAGCAGCTGGCTTGCTGGGTGAGTTTCCTCCCACTCCACAATACAACCTTTTCTTCTCCCTTTGTCAAGAAACATTTGTTATGTTTATCTGCTTGACTAAGAATATGACCATGTAATGCCAGATCTCAATTCAAAAGTGTGACAAGGACGGGGACAACAGGCTCCGCGTATGCTATTCGGCTTGTCAGTCGTATAATTCGGCATGCGGAGCCTCACTGGATTGCTCGGACCAAACCCTGTTCAGTAGTAAGGATGAAGCAGAAGGTCAATGCACAGGGTCTAGTGAGATGAAAACATCATGGATTAGCAGCATATATAGTTTGTTTTCAAGTAATAGTTCCTCAAAAGGGACGTCTGTAAAAAATAGGCAGCTCTAGTGTTTACTTTTGATTTTTGATTTTTTTGGTAATTTTTTAGGGTTTCATTTTAGGAAAAGGTGGCATTGAATGCTGTGTCTTAGATGTAGGTTTTCCTTCTGCAGGGCCCAATAATCATTAAAAAAAAGTTGGGCCGGAAGGCGAGAGTTGTGGCTTTCAAAGATGAAAGCCGCGTGTAGAGAAAATTGGAAATGCATGAAATGCAAGGTGAGTAGAAAAAGAAGAAAAAAAAGAGGAGGAAGAATCTTGTTAAGTTGCTTGCACAGTTGTTTTGTTTGTTAGGCCGAAGGCCTTGAAATTTGAAAGAGAAAAAAAGCCTTGTGTTTCTTGGTTTATTGTGTTCTTATCTTTAGAGTTGCTTTTAGTTAGTTTCAAAGACAAGTTAGTCAATACGCCATCGTTTTAATTACTAGAATAACAATTATATGCATGGTATGGTCGGAGAAGAAAGTGACAAACAGGGAGAAGCTTCAGCTTGAGCTACAGAATGAGGACAGGAGATGCAAGGATCTCAAACCCACGCGTTTGCGTAGCCTTTGCAATTGCAATTAAGAATTTAAGATAAGCAAATAAAATAAACAGATTATATTTATCAATCAACATCATTACCATTGCTTGTCTGGTTGGTGGAGGACTGGATCTGGAGGTGCCAATATTCTTCCAAATTAACTAGGAAGGAATTGCCTTCCCATCCCATCCCATCCCATGCATGCGATGCGATCACCGCAATTAACCAACTTATTATTCTCATATTAAATTAACCATTTGTTAATTAATTCACTCACCAATCCCATCCAGCCAGAACCTATTAAACTAATTACAAGTTACAACAGCAAGAATCAATTATTTCAAATCCAACTGCTAATTAACAAAACCTTAATAATAATAATAATAATCTTAAACCAATAAAATCATATTAATTAATTAATATAACCAATAAGGAACAAAACCACCGTAAAACTAGTTCCTTCCATTCCATGCGCTATCTAAGAATTTATACCAATGTAATGGATAATTACTCAACTCAACTAGCTTATGATGACCCGGTTGGGCAAAACGTAATCAGGTAGTCCGACCCGGCACAGGTACAAGTGCTGGAAGCGTCATCATAAGCGTAACTATAGGCTGTGGGGCATGCAGTCTTGAACATCACAGAGTACTCAGTTGGGGAACAGGTCTGAGGCGTCGCGTGGTCCCCGGTGCAACAAAACTCCGGCGCGTTAAACGCCGCGCACGCGCTCCTGCACGCCACCACCTTACCCGAATCCGTCACCCGAAGTTCCGGTGGGCAGTTGCCATTCAAGTCGGCCACGCATCCCGCGTACTGGCAGTCGCCGGTTCCTCCGTTTGCCCACAGCCCCATGGCCACATTGTAACCGTCCACCAAGCTGACGTCATAAAAATCCTTGTCACCCGCGGTCGAACCTATCGTGAACTCCGCCAAGGTCACGGGGGGCGCGCCGCCGCCGACGCATTTTAGAGAGCCGCAGTCGCCGGTGAGGCATTTTCCGTTTCCCGAGTCGTCGAAGTTGCAGCCGGTTCGGGCCCAGAACCGGCCGGACCATCCCCGCGGGGCCGTGAGCTGGACGGACGAATCCGGCCCCAAGGCGAAACCGCCGTCTCCGAGAACTGCGGCGCCGTTTCCGGAGAGTGTGCCGGGCCAGACTGTGTAGGTGCAACGGTTCTGGAGCGTGAAAACGGTTGCGTAGACCACATTGCGTGCAGCTGGATTAACAAGAAGAGTAATAACATTAACGCAAAAACTTAAACAAAAGTTTAGATTACGTTAATCAATATAATTAGTGTAAATAGTTGATTAAGAGGCAATTAGGCACGTACCTAATGAAAAGAGAAAAAGAAGAAGAGAGAGCTTAAGCTTGGAGGTGAAGATGGCCATAACTGGAAAAGAAGCGAAGAGTGGGTGCGGTGCGGGAGTTATAAACTTAATTTGATTTTTGATGCTCAAAGCTTTTGCTTGGCGATTGGTATTTATATTTGCCAGAGCTGAAATTTTCGCATTATAATTTCGTTCCTCTCTTTCCGTGACGAGCATAAGATAGTGGGGGTGTTTTGCGGTGCGCGCAAGCATTACCTGTATTTGCGGAATGCAGCAATGGGTGGGCGCCACGTCATCAAGTTAAAGAAGGGCCATCTTTCGCACCACTTTCTTTCCAGTTTTATGAGGGAAAGAGTTTTGTGGTTGGATTTGGTTGATCGAGGGTGTGTAGATTTATTTCTGAGCTGATTGTGCAACTTTACCTCATCTTTTACTAATGCGTTGTTTTCAATTTTACTTTCCTTATGTGAATGGTAAAAATCTGATGTGTAATCGTATCATCGATTAATTACTGCGGGAAAGCATTTGCGTAAAATATTGGTGTGGCACGTGACGTGGCTGCAGGCAGGTTGGAGTATCGAGTCACGTGACAAGGACGGTCCCTCGACAAGATCACATCACATAAAACAGCAACGTGGCAAACATCATCAATCGCACGACCTCCCACTCCCACTCTCAGTCTCTCAGTTGACTCTCACACGTTCTTAGAGCAACTCCACCTCAAAAGGCAAGGGTAAGAGCACTTCCTGCAGAGGGGACCAAGGGGAGGGCTGGGGGGGATTTGGCTCCAAATGGCGTTTCCAGCAACAAACCAAGGCCCGGGCTGCTGGTGGGGTCCATGGAAACGGGCTGGCCCAAGGGCAGGGCGAGCCCCAGGTCCAAAACTCGGGGGCTGACGTCAGCGATGACGTCCGCAACAAAAAAAATACAAAAAAATCTTTAAAAAATACAAAAAAATTCAGAATTTTTTTAAATAAATACTTAGTCATATTTTTCACTTCCCACACCAAAAATCTTACCCGAAAATATTGTCCAAATTAATTGTTTAGGTAAACAAATTTGTGAAAAAAACCAAAAAAATGAATAGTGTTTCTTGCTGTGTATTCTTTGGAAGCACACATTCTTTTTGCGAGGGCAGCCACTATTCACGTGAATAATATGCTCTAGCTCCCCTTGCCATGGCAAGGGTTTCATCTTGGAAGTGCTCTAAGGGCAAGGGGGCAAGGGTTGCCATTATTCACGTAAATAGTGGCGATCCTTGCCTTTGTTAGCTCCACCTTTGAAGGACAAGGTAAAGTAATTACTATTCACTTTAATTTATTTTCCTTTTTTTTTTACTTAAACAATTCATTTTGATACGATTTTCGAATAAGATTTTGGGTTTCCACATGTCACTATTCATTAAAAAATTATCATATAAAATTTTATATAAGATTTTCGGATAAAATTTTTGCGTAGAAAGTAAAATTTTTTGAAAGGTGATGAATTTGTATGCAAAATTGGTGTGGAAAGTGAATGGGTATGGTAGGTATTTATACAAATAATTTCCAGAATTTTATTATATTTTGTAAAAATTTGCAATTTTTAAACCCAAAAATTCTCCAGCCGTTGGATTGTACAAAAAAACCCGATTGGAGGCTCCACGCGCGCCACGTGGTGAAGTGTCGTTGGGCGCTGACGCGACGAGCTCTTTGTTCAAAACAAATTTTAACGTTGGCGCATGCAATCAGCGTGCACGTTAGTTTGCCTTCGGGCTTGGGCGAGGCAAGAATTGCCCGTGGGCTTGCCCATGTTGGTGGGATTCGCGCCTTGCCTGGGCTCGGGCTGCTGCGCTGGAGCGAGGTTTTGGCTCGAGGGCTGCCTCCTGCCTGCCCTTGCCTTCAGCGCTGGGCTTGCTCTTAGGCTTGTTAGTTTCATAATAAAATGCCACAATCTTTTTACACATTTTGGCGTGGTAATTTGGTTGAATAAACACAATCTTTCACTTGTAATTAATTTTCCTTAGGATGAATGTTTGTAGTGTTTCATGTCCTTTATTTTCCAAGCAAATGTTTCTCAAGTAAGGATTTGCTAATACAAAGTTAATCAAACGATGTTAACAGTAACTTGTTTCTCTCACATATCTTATTCGGCAGCGCAAAAGGAAAGGTTGGTTGGCCCTTCGGATTGGATCTTCTTTTTTGCCTTTTCGTTTTGAATAATGCTAATGGGATCATGTGCGTAAAAAAGGAAAGAGAGGCAAGAAAGACTCGAACGGTTGGCCAATTAAACCAGCTTTTCCTACAGCGTTAAGCTACCTACCAGCAATAATCTTGACAAACTAACAACAATCAAATCAAGCAGGCCCGGTTACATGTCTAAACTTCAAATAGATATGTTACTTTTGAAAATGAAATATGGAAAGTAGCCGCGTCGCTTTAATCTTATACTTATTTATGATTGGTGCCTTGGAATGGATTGGATAGTTTGACATTTCGCGGATTAGCTTGCGACATTTCGCAGACTAGCCTGCTCCACACAATACCAATTAAAGCCTTGGCTTCACATGTCCGGTTGTTAAAGTCGAGTTCAATTTTCCTGTTACTAAATTCCTTGTGCCCCATGTTTCCTCTATATATTGTTTGACACGTGTAATATGACTAAATATAAATTTAACAGTGTTAACAATATTTCAACACAATAATATGTCAAATTACACGTGTCAAAAAATATATGGAGGAAACATGGGGGCATAGGGGATTTGGTAACAAGAAAATTGGACTCGTTAAAGTCAGGATGGTTCCAATTTGCATCCCTATTTATTTCTTGACATAATTTGTGTTCTGTATGTATATATATGCATACAAGTACAAAGCCAACAAAAAGTTAGAAAGACAAAGAAAGCTGCTCACACAAAAAGGTTGACAAGATTCCTACCCATTGCTTCACTCAATTAATCTCTACGACTACAAGTTAACACCTGCATTGTCTTTTGCATAAAGTTGATCAGAACCAAACCCCAACCTCGCATTTGTTTGATTTTCTGTTGATATGATCTACTTGTTTACAATTTGTCTCATAACAGATCACACTTTGAACCTCATTACAGCGACATAAGATTCAAGGCTGAGATGTTTGAAAATTTGTCACTGAAGACTAGTTATTACAAGTCTTATTTTTCTAAAGTGAAACTGTGACGCTGCTGCTAGGGTTAATTATGGGCTGCAATGACTCTGTTCTTCGAAATACAGAAAAGTTATAAACAATGAAGCTTGAAGCCATAACCATTGACGGCTAAAAGAGCTCAATGTGAAGCTCTGTTTCAATTTGGTGGCAAACACACAGGTGCAACAAATATAGGAATAATGAAACATTCGCAAAACACTTCAAAAATGTGCAATTTTTCTATTCACTTCTTGGTCTATTGCAAACACATGTTGCTTTAATAAAGTCTAAAATTGGCATCGGTTGGATTTCAAAATAAGTAGCTGTAGCAAGGTATGCACATGATAAACCGATGTATATTTTAAACCAGACGGTTGAAAAAATGGTAAGGTAAATGAGCACGACAGTCAAAACAACTACCAACATAAAATTTACCAAGCACTTCAATGTGGACAGTTCCTCTTCGCCTCCTCCTCCTCCTCCTTCACTAGGGAAATGGCCTTGAGTGTTGAAATCAGAGAGTAAGTTGTCCTTGAGCTGGAATGTGTCCGTTAACCAAGAAGCTGCATCCGCGATAGACTCTGGGATGTCTTCGATAGGGATACGGCGAACATGAATGTGAACTTCTGAAGGATCCACGCCAAACGCATTGTCCATAAATGAAGGGCATTGATTCTTGTATGCGATTGTCAAGTCATAAACTGCACCACAATTTGGAATATGAAGGCACATACAAATATAACAGGAATGGAATGTTAAGACAAGATAAATTGGAGAGAGAGAGAGAGAGAAAAAAAGGGGTGGGGGGGGTTTAACACATAATTTCCAGAATACCAATAAGAGAGTGGAAGTCTTGTGTAAATAACCTGCATCCAAAGAACTTCTTAGAGCTTCCAAGCAAGCACAAAAACCTTTCGTTCTTGGAAGTAGGACATGTGACAGTACAGGAAGTCCAGTTTCAGCAGCAAATATCTGACTCTTTTTGCATTTTTCTTCACTGTATACAAAACAAGGGGGTAAAAAACAAAACAACTAAATCTCTGCATACATTAATCTATTAATTTGAATAAAGAAAATATTTTGAATGCACTATAGAAATTTGCAAGTTGGAAATATGCCTTATGACAGTAATTTTAAAAATGTGACTGGTGAATATAGAAATGGGGTCCAAAGCTAACTCAGTGCAGAGAAGTGCAGCAAAATTAGTTATAAACATGAGAAAGGATTCTCAAACTCATTGTCAAGTGTCAAAACTGTGAAACTAACAGTCTAAGTTCAAACAATATGCATTTTCTTTTGCTGAAGTTAGAAATATAAGCACATGGAGGTCAAATAATCTTGAATATGATAAATTCAATATAATAATCTGAAAATACATGCAAATAGATTGATAAGAAAGGCAGAGGGGATAATAAGCGTACTTATAATCAGTTCCTTCAGGAAAAATGGCGAGCCACAGAGGGTCTGCAGGATCAGCGAAGGACGAAAGCAATTTGCGCATAACCGGTTCATCAACTTCCCACTTCCTCTTCAAAGGGATAAACTCCAAAACATGAAAGCCCCAACCGAAGACAGGCAGCTTCATGAGGCTGCTCTTGAGGACATATTTGATGTGGCCGAGGGACCCTTTTCGCAATGCAAGATCCCACAAGTACATCCAATCAACCTCAGTTTTATGATTGGCAATGAGCAGAGTGCGTTCTTTCGGGGGCACTGTGTCACCAGTAAAAATCACTTTGGTCCCATTGATCTTTTCAAATAGGAAGGGCCACAAGGCCAGCCAAATACCAAAGAGGAGGGATGTTGCTTTTCTGCTGCAATGTATGCTCAAAAGGCGCAAAATTACAGCAATGATAGGCGCAAAGCACACAAGAATCATGAAAGCAGTAGAAAGAAACACTACTAAACATATCACACCCCTCACAACTCTAAGCGGCGTTAAGGGCCTGTGCTTCAGTTTACTATCAGGTTTCAAGGGACTGCAAACATCCATCTCGTTCCAGGAAAAACCTCCCTCAATGCAGCTGCAATATTACCAAAACATGTCTTTAAGAAAAAGAATTTGCTTCCCATTTCCCTTGAATAAACATGAACAAAGAAACACAATAATAAACATGTACATGAACGAATTATGAGATATTCTAAACTAGTGGTGGAGAGGTTTCGAACTAGGGTGCAATGGGGAGGGCACACTGCTTCCGCCAATTGGCCTAACCCCACATTTGCACATGAACGAATTATGATTGACGTGATCAAGAATGTTGGTTTTCCTTTTGAGACATCGATGCCATTCTGGTTATCCAGGGAGGTAGATCAGATGCCTCCCTGAGATTTTGATGTTTCAATTTCAATCATATAATCACGAAGGAAAAAAAAACAACAAACGTAAAGACGATTTCCAGAGACGCAATTGAAACAATAACGACAACAACCATAACCTTAAATCTGCAAACAACAAAACAATGTTGTTACCTCATGCCAATGTAGATTTAGAGAGAAGTTTTTGCTCCGAGAACGAAGAGTACGTTTGTGTTGTTGTTGTTGGGTAGAAGGCAATAAAATATCAGCGTGTCGAATAAATGCCAAAAATAATATTAATAAGGGATTTATATACAAGAGATTGGTGCCTTCATGTACACAAAAAATGATTGCCAAAATTAATAAAAAGCCATTTATAAATATTGGATTGCATTCCTTCATATATAGCCAATGCAAAAATTATCATAAATAGGCAACGCTGAGCAGAAGTGCGAATATGGAAGTATTATCACACGGCAAACAAGTGCAGCACAGACATGATTCATTCATTCACCATTTGTTTTTGTTTAAAGTTTAAACCAGAGAACGAGTCAAACCCAATAAAAGCTAGCTGTTGTTGCCAAAACAAAAAAGCCCTCTTAAAATTTGTAGGATATAATTAGGTTGGTTTACACCTCTAATAATTATATTATTAAAACTAATAATAATTAAATAGATAAATAAACCAATCTTAGTTTGCACTACTTCTACTCCAATTCTGGAGTGTTGATGTTGGTGAACGAAGGAGTGTGACGGAAGATTGACGGATAAGTGGGCCGCATCGCTGAGTTCAACAGCCTGGTGGATAAAATGTATAGTTATCGTGGCCCAAACTACACTTGGATTGGCTTAAGATGGTGAAGGCAATTACCAAACACACTTAGGCCCGTTTGGTAACATTTTAAGGGGTTGTTTTCATTTTCATATAACAAAAATGAGGCAAAAACACGTTCGGTGGCCTAAAAACAGAAAACACTAAGAATATTTTCATAAAATGAAAACAAGTTCATGTGTACTTGTAGAAAACATGAAAAAAGTTGTTTTCATTCTCATGGGAAACATTTTCATAAAAATAGTTCACATATTATTATTTCAAATTGTATTACCAGACACGTTTTCATTGTTTTTGTTTATTGAAGATATTTTCTAATTAATCTACCAGACGCATTTTCATGAAATGAAAATGCTAATTCATTTTCTTGTTTTCATTCTCTGAAAATATTAAGAAAACATTCTCCAAAAACATTACCGAACAGGCTTCAAATGAATTTTCTATTACAATTACACTATTTAAATAATATATTTTTTTTGTAATCAATGGCGAGAACAAAGAATTAATAATGGCCAAGCCATTAAAATATCTAGCAAAAACATATAGTAAGCTCCCAAATACAAGTTTGTATATTTCAGACAATGCTAATTATTAATGTTTACTTACCAATAATGAGAGAAGCTATAAATCAGAGAACTTATATAGCGGAATCAACTACTTTCTCTAGTTGATTTCATTCATGATTTCGAGGGATTTTGATTAGGATTTGAAGGTGGAACTACGTAATTTTGTAAGCCTTATACGTTGGTAAACACATCAAAAATCAGCACATGGGGTGGCACTGGCTGGCACCATAATGGAAAAGTAGGTCAAACTCTCACATCCCCCAAAGTGCACCCAAGTTCGATTCACGTATGAGACAATCTTGAGACAACCCAATATAATACTCCCCTCTTCCCCTCCCTAACGAATGACAAAACACATCGAAAATCAGAAATTCAATATCAATTCCTTATAAAGTAAACATGCTAAATTTATACAAATACATGCCACTGAAAATGGGAAAATAATAATAATAATGTCAAAGAAGGAGAACAACAAGTAGCCAATGGAGGCGATTAAGGCATGACAATGTTGATGAAGATTGATAGAGGTAATGAAGGTACGAGTTATCGAGATCTCCAATACATTTGGCCAAAAGTTTGGTGGATTAATGTAAGCGCGCGGGAGTTGTGTATCTGGGGTTTTTATATTGTACATTAAACTATACACGCGAGTTGTGTATCTGGATTTGGGCTCTACTATGAATCTGGGTTTCTTTTCTCTCTCTTCTCGCCCTCTTTGTGTTTGGGCCTTTATTATTGAAGTTGGTAGACCTAGAACACTTTAGTTTTGGGAGAGGTGTGTTTCTGTTTGTCCTCCTTTTTTTGGCCCCAATTATTTCAACAAAATTGTGCCTGATATTATGATAACATTATTTTTGTTTGCATCCTTTCCTTTTCTCTTAACAGGATGTCACGTTTTGGTTTACCATATTAGTTTTGATATTTTACGCAAGCAATGAGCACAAATAAAGAGACCCGAATATTATATATCAGTGACGGCATGTCGTCGGTCATTGGACAATCCAAAACTCAACAATACAACTTTTCTTGCAGAATGGACAAAGTACCAAATTCGTATAATTCTAAGTTTTCTTCACAAGCGGCACCTTCCTCCTCCTTCTCCTCCTCCCTCATTTCATTTGATTGACTATTCAAATGGAAGTTTCAAGCATCCAAGAATAGAGTCTTCTTCTTTGAAAATTTACCTTTATTGAGGGAAAAAGATATATAATATATATCGTATTCACAATGAATCTAATTTCCACCTAATATATTTTGTTTGATAAATTTTATCAAACAAAATGTAAAGAAAATCTCAAAGGCAGAACCTCCTCAGCTACTAAAGATTGACTGACAAATTAACAACGTTTTTCCTTAACAATGACAACCTCACGTTCATGCTTAGGGTTTGACTCCGAACCAGAACCCAAATGCGTGCCCAAACTCTCCACTTTACCCACTTTTGAATTTGTCAAATACATCTTCACGTAGAACTTCAAGAAGAGCAAAAGAATGGCGCCGTTGAGCACCGAATTGCACACCCAGGCTCCCATCCCATTGCACCCGCCCTTCAAAATGTGCAGCGAAAGCACCCCAACATGGCAAACCAAGTTGCAGCCAAGCAACACCACCTGGCAATTCACCACGAACGGGAAACAGGCGCCGGGTAACCCGATTGCGGTCCAGAACCGGTACCCGTAGACCACTGAGTAAAGCAGGGTGGTGGAGAGTATGGCCAGGACCTGAAACGACTGAGAGAACTCGAGCCAGAGGAAGGACATGAAGATGAGGATCGACTGGTTGAAGAGGTGGAAAAAGGTCAGCCTACGGCGGCGGAGGACGGTGAAGAACGTGCGGAACAGGTGCAGGAACCGAGAGAGGTAGAAGGCGTAGGACCAGAAGAAGACGCGACCCGAAGGGCGGGTCCCGAGCGGGAAGCAGAGGAACCACTGGAATGGGGTGGTCTTGGTGCGCCGCCATAACCAGCGGGTGTCGCGAATCTCGGCAGCGGCGGAGACCAGGATGCCCGCGAAGATGATGGCGGAGATTAGGGCCATGCCGAGGCTATGGACGGCTGGAATTATGCCGAGTGGGACGGGGCGACGGCGGCGGAAGACGGTGAGGATGAGGTGGAGGGTGGTGGCGACGGCGATGTAGGCGGGGATGGCGGTGAAGAGGAAGGACCACGTGGAGCCCCATGATTGGGTGGTGCTCCATCGGAAGTTTACGATTGTTGGATGCTCTGATAGCCAGTACTTGATGCTCTGCGTCATGGGTTGCTTCTCATGTGTTCGATGAAATGCGCGAATGAATATAGAACTAGAGATAATGTTGAACAAAAGTCTGGAGCCTAAGAAATGCTTTATGAATGCAAGCTGGTGGCGTTGGAAATAAAAGGCAATTTGATAGAGATGGGATTTTGCTGAATGAATTGAGAGGTCAGCGGATTATAAAAGGAGAGATAAAAAAATGGTGTGGACTGCGGAAGTTTCTTTCTTGGAGTGCTTTTGTTTTCTGTTCCGTTTTTATGCCAACCATTATTATCAACGCAACGCACCGCCAATAATTAAGAGCAACTCCATCAGCTCAGCCCAGGCCCGAGCCCAAAATCCCGCTTCCAGCGGTAGGGAGCAGGCCGGGCAAGTAGCGGGGCCCACACTCACCGGGCAAGCTGATGTCAGCAATAAAATTTTTTATAAAAAAAACAGAAAAAAATCTGGAAAATTCAGAAATGTTTTTTAATACATACCTATTAAATTTATTATTATTAATTTTATACATACAACTAAAATTAATCACATGTAAAAAATAAAATTAAAAGTAAAAATGAATAGTAGTTATCATTTGCCATGACAATGGGTGGAAACACACATTGCTTTTTGCAAAGGCAGCTACTATTCACGTGAATATTAGCTGCCCTAGCTCCCTCCCCCTCCCCCCTTGCCATGGCAAAGAGCAAATGAGTGGAGTTGCTCTAAATGAGTTTGATATCTTGGTCCAGAAGACATTTTTGTTATTTTTCATTTCTCTAGAGAATGATTTGGGACCCTGCAAGAATAAATCTGGACCCATTAAAGCGTGTCTCCTGTGGAGCATGACTTGCAGAAGTTACATATGAGTATTTTGAAACTTTATGAGCTGAAAAATATGCTTGTTTGGACTTTAGAAATGCGCCTTTTTTTTTAAATTTTAAAAAATGAAATATGAATCATGAGGACAATAAAATTCCATTTTCAACTGAAGATATTTTGCACATAAATTTGATGAAAGTGATTGTGCATAGATATTTATGAAAAGGCTTAGGCACAAAAGCACATGTGGCCAAATTCAAATCACATTTGTGCATCGTCCACTTGATTGTTTACTCCAGATAATAAGATCCGCTAGCCCACCATTGGTATGGTAGTTGAAATCGTGAGCTGTCCACCCGATTTTCATTTAGTGTGGAGAAGGAGAACCAAGCGCAGGGTTGTGGTCAAAATGTCAAATCAATACCGCGGACTTTAGATTATGAAAGCAGTCCTTGATTTGAATCTGGGCGTCCAGATGTTGGAGACACCTCCGGGGGGAATTTTTAGTATTCTTGAGGCTGACCGTTGTGGCTTCATGAGAGCCAGATTACTTTCTGTTTAGTTGTTTCCTGGGCCTTTGCCCCCAGTTTGACCCAAAAAAAAAAAAGCAGTCCTTACCCCAAGGTTCTTTCTTTTTCTTCTTTTTGGAAAGACTTTTTCTGTTAAGAGGGAGAATAACATAGTAGACTCACCCACATTTAATAATTGTTAGGATTCTAATTAATGACTTTTTTTGGACGAGGAAGCAATTGCTCCAAACCATTATACTAGTGGATTATTTGCTTTTCTTTTTCTTCTTTTACATGGTAGATTTGTTACAACTTAAAACCATGTATATATATATTAGAAAATAATATTCTAACTACTCTAACGTACGGAAAGGGAAATCGAACTCGGGTGCAAGGAAATCGAACTCGGGTGCAAGGGGTCGAGCACAACACATTGGACAACTGCCCTAACCCATATGTGAGATAACCAAATTTGTTTTAGGGTCCAAAACACCATGAGTATTTCACCTTTGTTTTTAAAACCATGATTTATTCAAATGTGATGGGCCGAGTCAGGCCCAAATTCCCCTGAAACATAGGAAAAAGTCCATAGTCATCAAGGACAATGCAACCCAAGTCCAAAGAAAGCCCACGGTCATCAAACCTTATGCAACCAACTGGCCCAAAACAAGTCATTTTAACATCGTTGATTTATGAATCCATAATCTATCCGACGGCTAGAAATCGAGGAGTCACAATCTACCATTGGAGATTTGCCAGCTGGGCAAGGAAACCAATCTCCAAACGGGTGAATACTGCATCTCCCACCAAACACAAAATTCTTTGCTCTTGCTTCCCGTCAACGGATTTCTCTCGCCAATACTCGTATTGACTTGGCTTCGATTCGTCTACTTCTTCTATGTGAAGGTCAGTGGTAATCTCTGCCCTAAATTTTGTTCATATATTTGATCGGATTATTGAATTGATTTCTTTTTGGATTGTAATTAGCAGATTCTGAGAATCGATTGAGAAATTTTCAATTTCATGTTTAAAACTGTGCCTTTGGCTTATTCTATTACGATTTTAAGAGATACAGGGGGTTTTGAATCGTTATGTATGAAACACGAAATTTATTACTTTCATGATCAAGAAGGGCCAAATAATGAAGTTTTATAGAAATTTGTTATGAATTAGAAATTATTCATGCATTTATTTACAATTTTGGTTGGGTTTTTAATCATTGTTATGCTTTGGCTGGAATTATGAATAGACTTTATCTTCTAATTCAAAAAGTATATTTTCGTGCTAAACCAGTGTAATTTGGGCTTTCCTGTATATAACGATGCTTATGAGTTTTGGTTTAAGGTAATTGAGAAGTTGCAGTGACTGGTTTTTATTTAATGTATGAACTAATTTATTTAGGCTCTTCCAGGGATGGCAAGTGGGTTCGGGGAATCAACGAGCAGGCCATCCCAAGGGCCTTCTTTCTCCAGCAGCAACAATAACAACAGTGATGCTGGTAATTTTGAATGCAATATCTGCTTCGACTTGGCCCAAGACCCCATTGTGACCCTATGTGGCCATCTCTTCTGCTGGCCTTGCCTTTACAAATGGCTCCACATTCACTCCCACTCTCAGGAATGCCCTGTTTGCAAAGCCCTCATAAAGGAGGATAATTTGGTGCCCTTATATGGTAGGGGAAAGACATCAACTGACCCAAGATCGAAGGCAATACCTGGTATTAATATCCCAAACCGTCCAGCAGGACAAAGACCTGAAACAGCTCCTCCACCAGAACCAAATCATTTTCCCCCACGTGGGTTTGGATTCATGGGAGGCTTGGGGGGCTTGGGAGGTTTTGCACCCATTGCAACCACAAGGTTTGGGAATTTCACCTTTTCCGCGGCCTTTGGTGGCCTTATCCCATCTCTCTTAAATTTTCAGCTACATGGGTTTCCTGATGCTGCAATGTATGGTGCAACTGCTGGATTTCCTCATGGGTTCTCAAATTCATTTCATGGCGGCCATCCACATAGATACCATCTTCACAGGGCTACAGGTCAAGGACAACAAGATTATTTCCTGAAGAGGTTGTTTTTATTTGTTTTAGTTTGTGTACTTGTGGCTCTTATGTGGCAATAGATTGAATATGCTATCAGTTTCAGTTTGCTAAGTTGCTAACTGATGTTTAGGGCGTGGTCAACCTCGTGGTTTTGTATATCTGCTAGTTTATCGTTGTTTTTCTGATCCGGGGAAGTGTTCATATTTTACTACAGTCTGTGGTCCAAGAGATTGTAGTCACCCACCCTTGGATTTCCTTGGATATAAATCCAAGGGTTCAAAAAAGTTTCTTAAAAAAAGTGCAAGAATGGGTGAATCATTGGATTTATATCCAACGATGGTCTCTTGGACCCCTGTGGTCTAAGAGATCGGGACTGTATTTTACTATTACATGTCATGTTGTAGAGTTTTTTACGTGTCACTGTCATCAGAATGGCAATTGTGGTTTACTTGACATGATAGTTATGGTTTGTTTGACATGATAATTGTGGTTTGCTTTATTATTAGCGAACTTCACATGGAATGTATGACATTACTTTGTATTCTTGAATGGTATGAAGTTCTCCTAAATCTTATGATACTTTTGTCTGCCGAATCTGATGTAACTGTCCGAATTTGACACTTTTATTATGTGTGTATGCATGGGTATGCTCCTGAATCCGATGTATACTGTCCATACCTAAATCTCCTGCATAAGGATAACTGCGATGAGTCCTGTTTTCAAATCCTAAAGTTGTGTTTTCTGTTAAGCATGGCGTGGATGAGTGGTAGATCTGATTGTCATGGAATGCGTACCATTTTTGACATGTTTTCTATAAGTTCACACAAGTATACAAGAATACAAAGCAAGTATTATTTTTTGGTCTGAAGAATACAAAGCAGTTAGATATGCATCAATCTTGTCTAAAGATGCATTGTTTATTTGCAACACAAGTGTTCAAACGGTTTTTCTGTCGAGCTTTTTGTTAGTCTTCTGATTGATCTGATCCACCAATTTAATGGATGCATACTGCCTGCCTGTGGCCCCTTTTTCTAGCTCTTGATTTGCTTCGTTCAATTATTTCTCGACATTACTTGTCGCCATTGAGCTATATGTGAGCATGAGGATTGAATTGATCACATGTCGTCGGGTTAAAAAACTTCTTGATGAGCAAGCTCTTGTAATTTAGCTTAGGCCATCTCTAATCCTCCTCTAAACAGTTTCCCAAGTTCAAATTGGTTGTTTGGGGCTCCTCAAGTTTGATTTATCCCTGAAATACTCGTCAAAATTTGGCTTTTACCTCTGCCATATGCTTTTGTTAGAAAAGAGAAAAAGGAAAGAGTTATGCAGTCCCGATTAACATCCTTTTTTGAGTATTTAGATTTATTTCCATCCAAACTTGCCTTTAGAATAAACGATTTGTTTATTCTTTAATGTGATAGAGGTTGGCTGGGCATATGTACTTGCAGTGTAATAGAATGCCACCTCAAAGGAGAGGCAAAGGTGGGCACTGGCTTGGCCTAATTTGCCTCCACGAATTGACTTGTAAATTGTCCCTTAGTGCTATAAACATATCTTCTCTTCTTCACAGCAAGTTAGGCACACACACCTAATAAATAAAAATAAATACATTTCATTAAAATAAAATAAAAAACTGTAATTTTGACAAACTAAACTAGTTTGCATAGAGCTTCTCTTTTAAATAAATTTTTTAAAAAAATTTAAAAAATAGTGTCGAGTTCATAAGGTTGTATAGGTTAGGTTTCCAGACAGTAGAGAAAATTATTAGGAGGCAGGAAAGTCACCTGTCAATATTAAAAAGTTTGACTTTGAACGTACCCACCACATGCTCTCCTCTCCTGCACGCGAAACACGACTGTAATGTATTGTATACTAGTAGTAGGGTATGTATGCATCAGCCACCGACAAATACAAATTGTATGTACTTTGAAGTTCCTGCACTTTGATGATCCATGGATGCATGAGGAGGAGAGGAGATGACTTTCGAGCATGTACTTAGATAGAGGAGAAGCATTAGCATGTACATGGTGAAGTTCATTTAAGCTTCCTTTCATGACGATCATGACCCACGCACGTTTTGGGTTGTCGGTGACTGTTATAATCAAAATATATGAATCTGCTTAATTTACTTCTTCGATTGTGACATAATATATGATGAATTCAATTCCATAACTCAATTAATAATTAATTAATTAATTTCATCTCTATTCATTCCGTGCTCCATTTTTTAACGCAACTTAACTTTTTTCATGCATTGTTTTTGAAAATAGAGATCAATAAGAAAGATGAAGAAAACCTTTGTGATATGAAATTGAAGAACATGGATAAGAGTTGTTTATGACATCATCATTTATGGTTAATCTTAATTAATTTCCTTCAAATACCAAAACCATGACATAAGAATAATGATAATGATGCTTTAGATATTGACTTTTGGGTACATGGTAATGATGGCATCGTGTGACGGTGTTCGCCACAGTAAATAAATTGTTTAATTCTCTGGGTTTGTTTGTTGCTCTTATTTGAGTAATAAAATCAGATACCAAGCGTGTTCTAACGAATATGGAGAATGAATTTTGAACGTTTCTTCCAAATTTCTGCTCACAAATGCCTTACTAATTCTGATCTAACCTGCAAAATGAGGGGAATATTTGTTTGCCATGATTTAGCTTCGAACAAGAACAAAAGAACAAGGAAAATCAAATATTGAGTATCTGTTAAGGAAAGTGGAAGTCAAAATTTACTTAATGACACGTATAATCCACAAAATTAAACACGAATAATACATGTTGGTAACGATGGTCCAACAATTAAGTAGGTTTATAATTGGAAAAGTTGGCATCTACGTCTACGACCACATCACATAATTGGTTGAATACAATTGAGCTTTGCCTGACTCTTTTAGCACATGATATGATTGTGTTTGTGACATAAAATATTTTCTCCTCTGGTCTGGACTGGAGTATGTGTATGTTAGGAGAAAACTTGGTAACCAAGTATGAAGTTGTCTTGTTCGTTTCCGTTGAATTTTTATGTGCCTCTCATTTGGTTGCTCAAAAATAGTTTTCCCGACTGCGATACATCAACACTTTGAGACAAAGAGAGATATCGTCCTATTATTATTGTATTTACCATAAAATTAAAATGAGAAAAATGAGAAAAATATTTTTGATGAGAAATATTATTTGTTACGAATCCATGACTCTACTGGTCGAGGAAGCGTCCACGACCATGCGATTTGACAGACAGAAAACTTCAATTCAAGACATGTACAAAGCTGTGGGGCCCAATCGACTTTATCATGAAGAAAAACAAAGGGTGAGATGGTCTAAATCGATTCAATTCAATCATTCCCAGCCTTTGCATCTCTCTACGCCGCCCTTTTCTATTCATTGGCACCTTTTACTTTTTCTCATGTGCATAATAATTTTCGTTCCTTAAACTTCTCGTTGCTTCTTATATATGAGTAATGATTTATTTACGCTCCTGATGATAATTTATTTTCTTATTATTAATCTGTTTATGGAGAAACATGATTAGAGCCTAAAAAATTATGTTGTCTTCTTTGTTTGTCAAAACATATGTTAGATATTAGAACCAAAAAAAAACATATGTTAGATAACGATATCTCACGACTTAATTTGTTTATGGCCAAATAAGTCAGACATTTTCTAGCTCGTACTTACTTATATAACGAGTTAGTTTTTGGTGAACTGTCCGTAGTCAGTCAGTAATAGTATAATAATAAATAAATAATAAAAAAAGAGAGGCATTCAGTTTTTATAAAATCCCTAAAAAACTACTAAATCAATTCGAATTCTATTTTGGTATGAACAAAGAATAACCAACTTTGCAATTTCAAAATAGAAAATTTACCTACTCGTAGAAATTTGAATCCACTTACCTAGTATTAAAGCATAACTAATGTAATTATTTGCGATGAATCCACAACAAACTAGAGAATAATATCGGCTAATGAAAAAGGGCATTGATTTGCAAATTAGCGGTATTAAGTTTGAACACCTTGCTAATATGTGTATGAGAAACCTCATCCTTCTTATAATTTAGAATATTACTTGTGTTTTTTTAATATAAAAAAACAAGGACATTGAACTAGAAAGAAAGAGGTGCATTGCATCATCATTCATCATAGCTATAGCCTAAATGTGAACTCAACAACTCCCTCTTCCCATAATATTCTTGACTAAGAGCCTAAGCCACTCCTTTCCCATGCCCTGCACACACCGCACCCCATCCAGCTATTCATTCCAATTCTCCTCTCTTTATTTATCTATATATATATATATATATTAAAAAACTTACATAGAGTACAAAAGCGTGTTGTTTAAAGTTTTAAACCCCTGCCCATATATAAAGCTAAAGCTATCCCAATACATACAGATCTCACTCTCTCCCTCACTTCCATTTTCAAACTATGCCCATGCCTACCCCTCAGCCACCACCACTCCTCCCCTCCCCCTCCCCCTCCTCCTCTTTGCCTTCCTCATCCTCCTACTTCCCGCTCCCTCAGTCTCTGCTACCAACACAAGCACATCCAATGCCACCACCACCACCACCCAACAATTTAGGGAAGCCCCTCAATTCTACAACTCCCCAGACTGCCCTTCCATCACCCCCCTCCACCACGACGACGTGGACCCCGACGAATCAGACGATGACCACATGATGATCTGCTCCTATCAAGCCGTCCATGTCGCAATGACACTCGACACCGCCTATATCCGCGGCTCCATGGCCGCCATCCTCTCCGTCCTCCAACACTCCTCCTGCCCCCAGAACGCCGTCTTCCACTTGGTTGCTTCCGCCACCGCCAACGCCTCCCTACTCCGCAACACAATCTCCTCCTCCTTCCCCTACCTGAAATTCCGAATCTACCCCTTCGACGACTCCCACGTCTCCGGCCTCATCTCCATCTCCATCCGCTCCGCCCTCGACTGCCCCCTCAACTACGCCCGCAGCTACCTCGCAGACCTCCTCCCCTTCTGCGTACGACGAGTCGTCTACCTCGACTCCGACCTCATCCTAGTCGACGACATCGCCAAGCTCGCCGCCACACCCCTGGGCCCCTCCTCCGTCCTCGCCGCCCCCGAGTACTGCAACGCCAACTTCACTACCTATTTTAACCCTGCATTCTGGTCCAACCCCTCCCTCTCCCTCACCTTCGCAGACCGCAAGGCCTGCTACTTCAACACCGGCGTTATGGTCATCGACCTCGACCGCTGGAGAGGCGGCGACTACACCACGAAGATCGAGGAGTGGATGGAGCTGCAGAAGCGGATGAGAATCTACGAGCTCGGCTCGCTACCTCCGTTTCTGCTGGTGTTCGCCGGGAACATAGCGCCCGTGGAGCATAGGTGGAACCAGCACGGGTTAGGAGGTGACAACTTCAGAGGGCTTTGCAGAGATCTGCATCCTGGTTCGGTGAGTTTGTTGCATTGGAGCGGGAAGGGGAAGCCATGGGCGAGGCTCGAGGCCAACAGGCCTTGCCCTCTGGATGCTCTCTGGGCTCCTTATGATCTCTTGGAAACGCCATTTGTTTTGGATTCATAAAAGTGTGGAACAAAACTGTGCGTTCTGGGTTTGAGATGTGAAGCCGCCGCAGACTGTGAATTGTGCGTCGCCGTTGGATGATGAGCGAGCGAGCTCGTGATGATCAGTCTTCCCTTGGAATTTCGATTGAAGAAGGGCGGTGGAAGGAAACATAAGTGAATTGTATGTAGATGATGATGATACAGGTACATCTGGAAAATATATATAAAAGACTGATGATATATACTCAAAAAGTAATAAAAATGGAATAAGTCATGAATTTTTGTCACCAATATATGTGTGATATATAATGCGTAATTGTATCATATTCGTCTGTAATTCATGTGTAGCAAAATAGCAGTTTTAATTTGGTGGCTTAATTCATGATATTTTGATTTCAATTAGTAAATCAATATTGTTATTTATTAATAATACAGTTTTTGTTCAATATGATCTCTTTACATATGTGGTGGAGAAAGTGATATCAAGTGAGATTTCAATTTTCCCGCTAGGCTAAACTATATGTGATTATAACTATAACGAGTATTTGATTTAGTGACATTTATCTCCATTTAGTTAGTTAAATTTAAAAGAGGTTTGATGTTCGACTTATATGAGATGAGACAAAGACGGTGTATATTTATAGTGTTGTTGTGGTTGATAGAATTGCATTTGGTTATTTGGTTAATTATCTCTATTACCATCAAAAGTAGCTAGTAGAAGGGTCCATATTAACCCTTTCATCTGATTTGGAAAGACTGTAGTTTGGACTTACCAATCAGTCATAGTGAAGACTCAAGACTCAACATTAATGTCTTATTGTGGAATTATTTTCAAACTTCATTAAATGCAGTGTTTGAAGTTATCTCCATTTTTTTAATTGGGTGGGTTTGCTTGGAATGAACGTATCAGCTGGAAAGACATTTGCCAAAAAAAGTAGGTTGAGTATGGTACGAAGAAACGTACTCTAGTCTATCAGCAAACTTATGCATTCCGTTCACTTACGATTTGGACAAAGTTTGACTTAATAAAAAGGCCAACCTATGACCATGAGGTTCTTCATTCGAAGCCTTCCCTTCCATTGGCAGAGGGAAAGAAAAACGTTGCATGGAACCAAATAAGCTTTTACCCAAGTGCTTGTCAATATGCAGTGCAGCAGTGCAGCAGTGCAGCAGTGCAGAGGCAGGCACAAAAGGATGGCATATTTTTGTCTTGCTGACCCTACTACTAGGGCTTATCCCTCTACACTAAGTTTGAACATTTCAACGACAATCGCAAGGTGGAGTTGAAGAAAGAAATGACTAAATTAATAGTGTCTTCGAATAAGAAAATAAATGACAAATTCAAAAAGTAATTGTCATCCATCGTGGCTTCAACTATTTTATATATATAAATATATAGTTTCTAGTCGAATAGATCATTCAAATGCGAATGCCTGCCAACCTGTTGGTTTTCTATTTTAAATTCTATAAGTATATATTTATTTGAGACAAATTATATGGAGTGTCGGTAGAAGGGGCAAAACGACAAGGAACAAGGTCGCAACGCAAAGAGTAAGACCAAAAAAATCAACACGCGGCAGCATACTTTAATATTCAAGAGGTTACAATTTTGTACGGCACGTTCCATGCGAAGATCGTACGCATGTGGGTCCCACGTACTTTTAGGTCCTGTTTTACAATTAACGACTCCTCCTTCCCGCCCTGCCCTTGTGTCAAGTGAAAAAATTATCACTCGTGGCATAGTATGATTATCCCGTTGCACACAAGTGTTTATTCCGCCAAAGAACTGTGCTGTCATGTCGTACGCCTTCTATTTCCTTCCAATTTTTTTTATACTCATTTGTTTTTAGTAAATAATTTTCTTTTAATACGCGTTTTCAATTATAGGAATAATTAAGGGATGTCCTCAATCTAAATATTCTGTAGTGGGTGTTTACTAAATATGCAACCAAATAATTCAGGCTGATTTCTTCCTACCAAAGATACAAGATGCGAGGCATGATTATAACTTAAAAAATAAAATACAATATAAGTATATATATATATATATTCGTCTGTTTATTATTAATTAATCATATGTCCGCGATAGATAAATAAATCTACCTACCATGATCATCACAACGACCTTGGACTTGGAGAATACTCCTGTTCTACTCTTAAAAAGTATATATATATATATGAGTTATCATTGACTTTCATAATTGTTCTTAAGTACTTGTTTCAATTATTTTTAGAAGGAATTATTAACAAGATCCAGCATTACTGATAAGATGGAGAACATGAATGAAGTATCCATCTCGCAGGCTCAAAGCTTTGCGTTTTTGGACCACCACTTTTCTCTTATGACAACAACTTGGGCAATTCAAAAATGATGCTTGATTTTAAGTCTGCGGTGAAAGTATGGTGAAGTGGTCTTCATCCACGGTGGTACCTAATAAGTTTATAATAGACGTTTCATAAATAGCTATATAGCGACATTTCATATCAAGCTTGGATGTCATTATTAATCCGACTAATAAACGTCCCTCTTCTCCGTCAATATCACTTGTATAAAAATATAAAATTTAAAGCCTTAGAGCACCTACCAAGCTGCCCCATAATGCGGTTTTTGGTAGGGCTTCAGTGCTAAGTGGGCTGACCTGAATATACATTGCTACCCTGGTTGCTGGTTAACTTTATATCTTTCTTCACATGTAGGGGCTTCCATGTTTCTACGCAGAGCTCAGCTGAATGCTGATGTTGGACATGGACATGGCATATTCTTTGTGCCTGCCTGCCTGTCAATTATGGAGGTGCCTGTAAGTCTACGTTTTTATTAACATGACGCATACCTCCCACCAATTAATAAATAAAAAGATGTGACATGACTTTCTCTTTTTGTTTGAGTTGTTGCTATTAGTATTAGGTGTCCAGGATGGATTTTATGTCAATATACTTTTGTATAATCTTAATTTAATCAACAAAATTAAAGTAAGGAGGGACAATGATGCCATGTTAAATTCATGGAGGACCCATTCATGAAGTGGAAACTCCAGTCTACTAAAAAAATAATTGAGTTTTTAACACATGAAGACCCAATTTACTAAAAATTGAATTGATTGAAGGATCTATTGACTTGAGTCAACAAAGTATGTAGATGCGCAGAAAGAATGTGAACATGAGAAAAAGATATCAATGACCAAATAGAAATACTTTCACATTTAACTCAAATGCGTTCTGAGGGTAAAAAACTTTCTTGGAACGGGTATACCCCTCCAATCACTGCTCGCCATGTGGATAACTTTGTTGAGAGAGAGTGTGTTTTTGTCCACATGGTGCACATCGATTGGAGGGGGATAGGACTGTACAGTCCTATTTCCGTTCCAAGAAAGTTTTTCTCGTTATGAGAACGCACCAACTCATAGCTTCAGATATGTAATGTGTTCCAGGGAGGTCCTTTAATATTTGAACACTAGAATCCTTATGAGAAAAAAAAAAAAAAAAAAACAAGAGAAGAGAAGCGAAGAGAGCCAACCCCTTCCAGTAAGTTTACGGAAAAGCCTATGTGCTCGATCCAAATTTCCTCAGTTGGACAAGCCATTTTTAAGAGCATTTTATTTGACAAAGAGAGAGAGAGCTTGCTCAATCGTTCAATATGTGATGTGATGTGATAGTAACTGTAACATTAGTAGGAGCCAATGGTTTAGGACTGCACTTCACATGTTTTTGTAAAGTGACTGTATGTTAACCTCTGTGAAATTAGTAGGAGCCAAATGAGTCATATTTTGCGTTTGCGACTTTTGTCCCACATCGGAGACATCCAGAAGTAGCGAAGCAGCGGGGCGTATAAAATTGAATGAGGTGACAGATCCCAACTCATACCTTTCTCGGCCTTTTGGCTAAGATCAAGTGTAGTATCTGTTCTTATCAGTTTAATATCTGATACGTGGGCCAATGGCCCACACGATATTAAATTAATTTATTTAGGGTGAAAGCCCACCACAGTGGCTTGCTACTTGGGTTTTCGCGCGTCGCCCAAGTGTTGCACTACAGCATGGGCCTGGCGCGCCCCACTAAATCAAGTTCATATGTTTTTTGGGCCTGCAGTCTCCTAAAAAAGTAAAATCAGAAAAAGAAACAGTATGTGAAAATGTAGAGTCCAGCATAAGCCCTAACAAGCGCATGAGCATCCCAAACCACAGAGGCTGAATAATTTTTCTTGCGAAGACAGACAATTCATTCAAATACGGTCTAGCATATATATGAACAATTATAGACTTGAGGTTTGGCCTAAACTTTTGGTGTTTTGAAGTCAGTTTGAAAAAGCCTAAGCAGGGTTTGCTTCAGTTTTCGGAGAACGGTGTTAAGGAGTTGGTCGGAGAACTCGAAGGACAGCTTTTTAAGGGCATCGTACAGTTGGAACTAAACTTTTCTTCTCACTATTGTAACGAAAAATAATAAAAACTTTAACCAGCCAATGCACTGTGTGGTGTTTCTAAGCAGACCATAAACTTGTGAAATTGATGGAAAAGAGAATAATGATCGTAGGGAACAGAGAATGCATCATGTCTTGCGTTTTTTTGTCCCATATCGCTAGCATCATAAAACAGGGAAGCTTGCATGCCCTATAAAAACGAAAACATGTTGCTCTACAAATCATACCTTTCTCGGCCTTTTGGCTAAGATCAAGTGTAGTATCTGTTCTTATCAGTTTAATATCTGATACGTGGGTCATCGGCCCACACGATATTAAATTAATTTCTTTAAGGGGAAGACCCGTCACAGTAGCTTGCTACTGGGGTCTTCGCGCGTCGCCTTTGAGTTGCACTACAGCACTGGCCCGGCGCACCCTCCAACTCCAGTTCAAACTTAAAATTTTGTTAATTCAGATCCCTAAATACTATTCATTTAGACTGGAAAAGAGGTTTGAAAATGCTTAATACTTTCACTTCTTAATATTCAATTTGATTATTGGTGAGAGAAATCAGTCATGTTCCCCACAGGTCAATTTCATGGCAACTCTTTCAGCCGTAAGTGGCTGAGAGAGTGGCAAGTCACAGGTGATTACGTAAATGTTATTTATTTTAAACAAGAATTTCCAGGTTGCTTCGCCTCATTTAAACAAAGCTTGTATATAAATCAGCATAGTCAATAGCTTTACTCACAAGGTTAAAAGTTATGGTGGTAATTACAAAAAGACAAGCCCTATAAAACCCATTGCAAAGTAAGTCAATCTCGCAAGTGTCACCCAATTGCCATGATGACTCCTGAGAAACTACACTGAAGTTTCATGTAACCCAACTTTCCAACTTACATTTACTTAGGCAACTTCTTTCAAAGCCTCAAGTTTTCCACTTGACAACTTGTTGCTAATATATATATGTCCTACTAGGCTCTAGCAGGCTAGAGCTATAGCTGTAATGTTTTATTTATTAACCTTTTGTTTATCCTATACAATTTGTAAAAAATGAAAATCATGCACAGGGAATCCAAGCTCTCCAAATGGTTCTCTAATAGCAAGAATTTCAAACTAACCCTCCCTTTCCTTCGTTCAAAACCGAAAAGCCAGAGCCCTTGTCCTACTCAAAATCAAAACAGTAGCATCGCAAAAGATGACGAGCTTGCAAAGGTTTTTGATCATTTTGACACCAACAGAGACGGAAAGATTTCGTGTGACGAACTTCAGGCTTACTTCATGTCGATAGGGGAATCCATGTCCAATGCAGAGGCTCAGAGTGTGATCAACGAATTTGATAACGATGGTGACAACTTTTTGGAGTTTGAAGACTTTGTGAAATTGATGGGGAGGGAGGGTGATGGTAATGATGATCTTAAAGGGGCTTTTGAGATGTTTGAAGTTGATAAAGGTTGTGGGTGCATAACGCCAAAAGGGTTGCAGAATATGTTCAATCGACTAGGTGAAGCCAGATCCTATGATGAGTGTGTGTCCATGATTGGAGTCTTTGATCTTGACGGAAATGGAGTCCTTGATTTTAATGAATTTCTCAAGATGATGATTTCAACTTAAAATGAATTTCTCAAGATATAGCCGTTTGTGTGTGGTGGGGAATTAATACTTTCTTGAGTTGAAGTTGTTTGACTTTCATGTGTTTTGTCGTGTAATTAAAGCCATGTTAAGCTTCTCGTGCAAAACTATAGTCCTTATCAACATAATGACATAGTCTTATATTACTGGCTACACGGGTAATGTTCTATTCCCAGACATGCTTATATTGTCAAACTGTAAATCTCAAGTGAATGCATTTTATGTACGATTCTCTGGCATCAAAAGTAGAGAATGAAAGTTCTGTATAGAGACAATGTGAGACAGGAAAACTATTATAAATCAAATCATTAAATTGATTCATGGCATTACAGCCACAATCATAAAAATCAGCTAATACTATGTAGTCAATACCTATGCAGTTTGGCCTTGGGTTCTAAAATGAAAGGCCAAGTTGTAACTATGTGAAAAGAGAAGAGCCTCCAAAAAATATTCAAGGATTTAGTCCTCAATAAGGGAACGTCCCTGTCATTTTAATATGCTCTAAGGTCCTTCGAAGCCCATATTTCTGCACTGCCTGTTGACCAGCCCGGAATCCATCTCCATATACTGGGGACATGTCTGATTCGACCTGGTGTTTAAAGAACCCACCGAGCTTCTTCTCAAACTGAGATCTTGTACTCTTCTTCGATGCCGAGGAAGTGGAGGAAGATGAGGTCGATGCCACATTGCTGCCTGAGCCAGATATAAGCTCGGCCTCTAGCCACATGTAAGCTAGAACCTGACAGATACCCTCTTCAACATCTTGACTAAGAGGTCGGTAACCTTCAACAAGTGTTAATAATTTAGTCATTAATTTGCACCTTGATGTCATGTTTCATCTGCAATTCCTTTGAGAAGGAGAGAAGAAAAGGAACTAAACAAACATATAAATGGATCCATCTAATTAGTACCTTTAAGCCGCAGCCATGCATGCATCATCTCATGTGCTAAAATAGACCCAGTCAGCAACCTGTAAGCAGAGGTTTCCAGTCATGCAACAGATTCAGCCATGAATTACAATTGTAGAGCCAAGACAGCCACGAAGGTCTTAGTCAACATCCTTTTCTCATTTTATACATAAAAAAAAAGTTCGCAAAATTTCATCATACATAAGGTGTAGATATCTGTCTGGGCCATGCCACACAAAACGAAAAACTATAGATAGAAATCATACCTTGGAAGCCCATACAAGATTAGAATTGCGGTCACCTCACAGCGACGAGTTAGCTTGTATGGCTCTGTTACCATTTCCATGGCGTGGTTTCCTCCCCCAAACCGTGGCCACTTTGAAATCTGGTGGTTCTCAGATCAATACTTAGATAAGTTGCTAACCAATGAGAAAATACCTTATCAAAACTCAACCATTGTAGAGAGCGAAAAGAATATATTCGCAAAACTCTTACAGTGCTAATAGTCTGTTCTTCAGAAAGGCAAAGGCCTCTGGTCTCAGGCATGTGATAATGGCCCTGAAAATGACAAAAAGTTTATCAAAGTCAGACGTAATTTGTAAAGCTTAAGAGTAAAAACTACAACAACAGCAGATGGGTAGTTTTGTAAGGGTCCAAATAACAATTTGTGATCCACTTCTGCACATACTCCTCTGTAATTTGTAAATCAAAGCAGATTCTTTAAAGAGACGTAAAAAGGTATCAGAGACAAGTGAAAACAGGTCACTAATTAATGTCTGACTTCCCAATTATAACCGTGGAAAACTGTCCTACTTATCATACTAAGTAGATATGGTTTTAACTAATTGCCCTTACATTTCTTTCTCCTTCTCTTGCTTCATTTAACGCTTGTCTTTCAACCAAGAGTAACGGAACTTGCTGCTCCAATTTCATATTTAAACCTTCATAAAATTCCTGAATATCAAGATACAGGGGTTGGCAAGCACTGGTATCCATGATTGCAGAGTCCAGACACTCTAGACAGAGCTTCCGACCATCATTAAGGGGCACATATTTTGTGTCCTGTGGCTGCATTTAATGAACATAGACATCTTGTTACCTTTCGACCCAAAAAGAAGAAGAAAAAGACATCTTGTTACCAACTCTTTTGCTTTGCTAGTCCTTTTTTCTTTTAAAACAATCTGGTCAGTCATATTTCATTGCAGAATTGCAGAAAAGTAATTTATTCTGACTGACCTCCATTCGCTCACAGCTGCAGCACCGAGGAGTAGTATCGTGTTCATGAGAAGGGCAGTATTTCTGGACCCAAAATGGATGTGCCCTATATTCAATAAGACCAGCAGTGTTGGTTGGAATCTGTCAAAAGATATATATTACAAAAACGAAGACCAACCTAACAATGAACCATATAATCGAAGAAAAAAGATATTAGATTATAATCAATGGAATATTGTCGTGATATTGCGATACTTACAAAGTGCTTGCAAACATCACATTTTGGATGGTAGCTCTCCTTATAGCAAGATTTATGGTAAGGGTAATGCCCAGATGTAGAAAACTGCATAAGATGAAATATATGTAAGCTAATATGGACGACCAAAAGTTAACTTGCAAAAGTACCATTGCTGAACTAATTTAAATCATCATGATGATGGATGCAAGAAGAAAACTATATTTATTCATGCCATAACCTCCCTTCTTCTAATTTGTCCAAATTCACATCCACAAACCAGACCAAATAAAAAGAAGTAATTTTGCACCTCATAATCAGAAATTGGTAGGTTGCATGCACGACAACGGAAACATTCTGGATGCCAAACCGCATTCAGGCAATTCAAATATCGTCCAAAACCAATCTCAGCATTGCAACCAGCACAAACCCTACCACAAAGAATGAATATGGAAATCAACAATTGTCAAATATGGAAAATAATGTGAAGTCGCAGATTATTGATGCATCAACAGGCAGCTTGGTGTTCAGTGTGGTTGATGCAGAGAAAAACAACTAGATTTCCAAAACCTACATCCTTTAACAATGAATAAATTGCTAAGATTTCAAATGTCATAAACTAACATCACATCAACTCAAGTTTCTGACCAAAAAAAAAGTTTCTTTATTTGTCATTCTCAAACACAGTGATTTGAAAATGCCATCATCGTACACAATCAGGTCAAGCAAAAGAAATAAAAAACTACAAAGTAACGGAAGCATAAAAGAAGGATTCAGGGATGATTCAGGGTACAAAACAGAGAGGGTAAGGACTGAGAATACTAAGGAGCATCAAGAAATTATGAGAAATGAGATTGCTTCATACAATTACAAGTTATAGTTTCAAAGACCATTCTATACATCCATGGGGTAATCAAGCACTAAGCAACAACAAGGAATAATGAAATGAACTAGCACCAAAGTTGACAATATAGTTTTCCATCATATAATCATATACCTGGACCCCATTGGGTAGTACATGGGGATAGGTTGATATGTATTTCCATTTCCATATCTGGGAGGAGTGATAGGTTGATATGTATTTCCACTTCCATATTGGGGAGGAGTGATAGGTTGATATGTATTTCCATTTCCATATTGGGGAGGAGTGCCAGGTTGATATGTATTTCCATTTCCAAGTTGGGGAGGAGACTCCACATTCAGACTTTCTTGTAGGGCTCTGGCAAGTTGTTCATCTTCTTCCAACTGAGAATCAAAATCTATCCACGAATATGAAATTCTTATTAATTCATATTGTATCATTAGACATTACAAGGACAGACATAATGCATCAATAGCTCTGCCACGACATGGAAGCCAAAGCCACCATCATGCAATGTATAATTCAAAATGCCACTGCACAAATTTTGGTATGTTTTCTAGACTCCGAATGGTAAGATTAATTTCATTTTATCGGCAATTGTATGCAATCAAAATACCATAACAATTTAAAAACAGTGACTAAAGATGTAATGCCTAAAAGAGCACACAAGAAGGAATATACAATAGCATCCGTATGAAAAATCACTCACCAACCACAATTTTTCCTTTTTGACTTTCTTCTAAAAGAGATAGTGCAATAGCACGGTCTATATCTTCATTCTCGTTTTCTGACCAGACCTCCTACATTGAAGTTTCCCACGTCAATATATTAAGGGAGTTCAAGCATACCAATGAAGATTAAAAAAGGCTGAGATTTCCCAACTAAGGCTATCAATACACTTTTATATGCATACATATACATACATACAAGAGTGTTAGTTGTGTTACAAATACTAAGAAGTGGTAGAAGTTATTACCCCGGAACAAGAAGGTCCACAGTTATTTGGATCCTCTCCATAATTCTCATGACAATGCTCTTCCGATAACTTGTGGCTGGAGCCTTTAAAAATCTTGCTAAGCCAACCCATAACGTTTAATGTTATCTGCTCATAGTCAATTAAGTTTTTTACTGCACATGAAGCAACCATCTAAGTCAATGCATTATCAACAACGAAAACAACAGATGCAGTACAAGTTCAACATATTTCTGATTAGTCTGAGTAAATTCCATAACATACAAACGTAGTATGGGAAAAAAAACATAGAGAAGAAAATTCACGCTGAACATTTACACCTGGAAAATAAAATTATGTGTGAGAATTAATACAAATGAAAACAGCATGCCTGGGTTAACACGCCTGTGTTTTACAAATGTTGCATGAACAACCCAATTCAAATAACAGGGTAATCAATGCCGTTGCATTTATTTTTAATAAACCTACAAAAACAAATTAAAACTGGCAAGGCAATTCACCCACCAGGCATTATGGCACCCCCTAGAATGTTCCAGCTACAACTTCGACAATTTTAGGTTTGTCAAGTCAATTATGACTAAACATCCACATATACAGAGAAGAGAGAGACAGAGAGAGACAGAGAGAGAGGAGAGGGAGAGATTCTTCCAGTTCAACATGCCCACAAATTTGATCACATATAAACGTTTAATCTCAGGTAAAAGGAAAAGCAGAGAATCAAATAGTGGAGAAGTGACTCACCTCTAAAAAATCAAGGGACTCCAAGAATGGTGAAAGCTAGCAGAGCAGACCCAGATCAGATAAGATCCCAACTCGATCAAAAGCAACATTCTTTTACAGGTCATCAGAAAATTTTACATATATAAACTCCATTCACACCCTTTTCCCTTCTCTCTTGCTTTCTTGGGTAAATAAATAATCTATTCCAGAAGGCAAGAAACAAAGAAAAAGAAAAGCAATCCTTTACTCTTTAAATTCAGAGCAGAATATGGCAGAGGCAGGAAAAGATCCCAAGGAAAATAGGAAGAAGAAAATTCAATATCACTGAGATACAGGATTATTCACGTGTTAAAAGGAAATTCCGAACAAAATATGAACAGGAGAAGAAATAAACAAATAATGGAGGAGGACATGAACTGTACGCAATTTCAAAGTCAAAATATTGAAAACCCGTGTAAAAACTCCAACTTTATTTGACTTTTGTCTTAACCCAAAAGGGATGACGAATGTTCATCAAACCCAGTTGGGCAAAGCTCATAATTTGCTTATTTTTTCCGAAGGCTCTTTTAACTCTTCCACCTGAAGGCCCCAAAAGAAAGGTTTTTGAGGAATCGTAAAGAAAAAAAAACAGTCTTTTAAAAAAGGGTAAAGTGCGGTTTCTTTTTGAATTATAAAGCGATTGACTTACTCCCATCGAACTATTTCGTTTGCCATTTTAGTCCTTAACTAAGTAATAAATAGTCGATTTCTCATCGTTAAGTTTATATAATTTCATCTATTTTTCTGTTAATAATAAGGCAAATTTGTAATTCTAACTTAAAATTCATAAAAATATTGTAAATAATTAACTTTTAGAAGCAAAAAAATCTTTGGGGAGAAGAAATCGGTGGGGGTGGGGTGGGGTTTTGTGGGGAGAATAATTTTTTTCTTCTAAAAGTTAATTATTTACAATATTTTTATGAATTTTAAGTTAAAATTACAAATTTACCCTTGTTATTAACAGAAAAGTTGATGGAATTAGATAAACTTAACTGAGTGGAAATTGACTATTTATTATGAGTTGAGGACTAAATCAGCAGATGAAATAATTCGAGAGGTAAGTTCAATTACCTAATAGTTCAGGGGACAAAATGACTAAAAATCCTTAAAAAAATGAGAAAAACAAAAACAAAGAAAGGAAAAAAGAAACAGTAAAAATAAAATTCGGGCAATGGCTTGTTTGCTTTTGGCTGGCTGGCGTCGTGTCGAGGAAGTGAGCGGACGAGAGTTTAAAGTTTAAACTAAACAACGTAATAAAACAGCTGAAAAGCTGGATTTTCTGAAGATATTTTTTTGGAACGAAAATGTGTCAAAGCGGAAAAAGTGGAAGGAATCCGAAAAAAGGAGGTGAATTGTTTGCTTGGATAAAAGATTCCATACGTACCTCACCTACCCATTAAGGCAGTACTAGCAGGAAAAATGAAAAATGAAATCAACTTTTTTTTTTTGGGTAAATATTAGGAGGTGTTCCCATATTAGAATGGTGTGATTAAATTCCGCTCGCGGTTCGGCTTGTCTTTGGCCACAATGTGCTTTCAACGAGTTTCGATCCCTTATAATTGAGGCACCAAATAGCTCGACAACTAGAAAATCAATTACTTTTTTGCAAAGGAAAAATATCAAAATTAGTAAACAGTGTTAATAAAATTTATTATTTGCTAAATATATATATATATAGTCTTATTTTTTTTAATCTAACGTTTGTGTCAATCAAACGGGGTAATGTATTAAAAGCTAAATGACAAGGATATTTATTGCTCGTGATTTCTTTTGTACGTTTGAGCAATTAATTGAAGCCCAAGCCATGGAGAAATTTTTAAATGTTCCAGTTATACCATGTGATTGGTATACCATTCAATAGACCTACGACATATGAAATTATTATCAAATTTAATGCATTATTTTTTATAACATGTGGGCGGGCTGCATTAGAAATATTCCACATGTCATAAAATCACAGTAGATAATACACCAATCACATAGTGTACCGAGAACACCCAAAAATTACTCAAAATCATGTATGTTATCCGCATGTCTCGCCATTACTTAAAATCTAATATCAATAATTCAGTCAATGTGTTTTTTTATTTTTCTTTTTATTAACCTAATCTACAACATTATTCAGTGAATGCATCATCGACTATGTGTTCCTTATTTTAATTTGTTTCTGAAATTAATATAATTAAGTGTGAGCACACACACAAAATGTCAATTTCGCAAGTGTCGTTAATTGTTTTTATTTTATATTTTGTTGATAAAAGGGTGTGACAATATCAATATGTTTCCTCCTCCTGGCATTTAATTAAATTGGTAAGAAACTTAGAGAGAAAGGAAAATGGTTGTTACAAAAAAAAAAAGAGAAAAAAAGGAGAAATGGTCAACCATGCATTTATAGATTTAGTGCTTTACTATTTTTCCCCGGACTTGGTTTCTTCGAGAAGAAAAATGATAAGAATGGACCAGATGGCCTTAAATAAATGATGACGGGTCAATGTCAACAAGGATGGCCTTAATAAATTAGGTGAAACAAATGAGTGAAATATATAGCTGAACAGAGAGAACTCTTCAAAGTCAAACAACTTCATATTCTAATTAAGATTTTATCATTAAAAGCAATGCACCAGAGAGGCCTATGTCAAAGTACATACCACCAAATGTTTCTTCTTTTTGGCAGCCTGGTTTTTTTTGGGCTTGAAAATTTGTTTTCTTCCGACTAAAACAAAGAAGAAAAAGCGGCCCCAATAAGATTTGTCTGTTCTTTTGTACATACACATGAATGAAATGAAGCAACAAAAAAAGATGAATGTTATGATGGTTTGCCGAGCTTTAAACATATGTGAGCTTTGACAGGCTTGTGATCAGAACTGTGAATGTCGTCCATGGCTTCGTACGAATGCAACGTTGCATGGATTTCCTCCGTGTCTTGGGGCTTGAACAAAATCCGATCCGTCCACGATGGCATTCTCACCTGTACGTAGGTACGTCAACATTGAACTGATAATTAATTACAATTGCAAATGAGAAAAGTGAGAGATGAAATATTGATGTATACCTTGTAACTTGTATCATAATTGCTGCTTCCAATGTTATATTTATATGTGGGCTTAAACGTTAATGTGCCCTCGCAAAAACCTTCGAAGATCTGTCCTCTCTCAGCCTCTTGTAAGAGCTGGTCATTGTTAGTGAGTAGCTGTATTTAATCAGAAATAAGTAAGCTATGTTTTGGTGGATGACATATATATCGATTCTTCGAGGAATATATGAAACAAAAATCTTGATGAATAAATGTTGAATTAAACCTTAAAAAAATGAGGAAACGGACCCCTATGATGAAACGAACTAAGCATGAAGTGAAGGAAATTAAATAATTTTGTTATGAACACAACTTACTCTGTGAAGATCATTGTGTATGAGATCTCTTGCGGGATAGTTGCCAATCCCTTGTATCCTGTAGTTGAGATCTCCCAACCAAACAGTAATTTGAGCAGGTCTTGCATAAGGGTTCAGTTTCTGAGAGAAAAGAGATTCAGATACGTTTCTGAATTCTGAATTCCTCTTCTCTACGTTCTGAGCATGAGCTACACATATTAATATATTATACACACAAAAACAGGAAAGCAAATTAGGAAAAAATACCACAAAATCTCATGGACTCAAGTGTAGTGGGTGACTTGGTAGGCCCAAATGTATGGCACAATTTTTAGATACTGGGAAGGGAAGGGATTATTAATTACCAGAGAGATGGCAAGAGATGAACACCATTGTAATGCCTTTGTAGTTAAGGCGGATTGCCACGGCGCCTTTCTTTCTCCTAATTAGTCCTCCAAAGCCCCCTACTGGACTCTTATCAATCTTCACTTCTGTATATCAGTAAGTATATCAGGAAAAAAAAAGAAAAAGAAAATTTTCAATCGAATATCGAAACATATTCGTGATCAAAACCTTGACTTTCTAGCTAGTAGAGAATTCATGTATATCCTTTACCTTTGGTGAACAAATCTGAGTCCTTTGGCCCAAACACATAGAGGTGTATAGATTGCATGATGGATTTTCCCAACAAGCTTCATGCACAAGGAGAAATGAAAGGTCAAGCTTAATATAAAGTTATGAGTTAGGGTTAAGTACATACAAACATTTTAAATAAATTAATCAAACTTGAAACAAAAAGAAAAGATTTTATATGTCTGTCTCACATGTGAGAGTCAAGCAGCTCTGCCTGTAAAAGTCGTGAAATATTTTTGCGGGGCACCTCCTGCAGACCTACAACCAGAAGATCAAACTTCCGATTGTTCCCAACCAGCTCTGCCAAATCTTCGTAGGTGACCTATTATCTCCAGACAAACAAGAATAAGAAAAACCGTTTATAATATTTAATAATCAACATGATTCATGAAGCTAAAATTAATATGTTTGTAATTAAGCAAGCATGAAGTTGAGGTACCTGGCCATTCATGTTCCAGGTGACGACGCAAATACAGAGATCTGAATAGCTTGAGAAATCGCAACGGTTGTCTACTCTTACTGTCTTTATTCCTTCATTCGACATCGTTGCACCATGGCTGTCCAGGGAACCCAGCTGTATTGGTTTTCGCCTTAACTTGAATCTTCTTCTACGGAGTTTTACAAAACCCATAATAATTATAATTTGTTTTCCAAGAGTGAAGAAAGATGAATCAATCTTTCTAATAAAAACAGGATAAAATCTAACAGAAAAACCCGACTAACTTAACTGAAACTGATATAATTAAGTAAGAAAATGCTCAATACCCCTCGGCAGCTTGAATGGAGCTGAAATTTCCCATGGTCTTGCTTCTTCACCAAAGCTTACAGGTACGTTGTACCGTATTGCTTTCTTTCCTTTTCTGTAAAATTCAATTGCAAAATTCAAAACGGACAGAACCTTGAATGCTAGAGTGGGAAGGGCACACATTGACTTGGACTTATATAATTACTAGCAAAATGCACATATATATATACAAGCTACAAGCAGAGAAAAAAACCTAGCCACAATTATTTTCCAAAAAAATTGGCGGTGCATGCGTATGAGAAAGGAAAGTCAAACTTGTAAATTATTCGCATATTGCCTTTTATCACATTAATTCTTATTTGTCCACAAGTTAGGTTAGGATGTGGAAAATGTAGACAAGCTAAAATAACATTTGAAAAGGACCTTTCATGATGGATCGATCCCCTCGTAAGTTCTCATGCGTCATAATAAAGATAAAGTGAAGTAATGCATGGAAATTTCAATGGGATCAGCCTGATAGAATTTGTACGTTGTGGCTCTCGACGAGACGAGACAATCTTATTTCGGAAGTTCCTTGCCGACCTGGTTTTAGCTTGTTAAAAAATGAACAAGGGCAAACGCAAAGGACAAGTATGTACTACAAGTCTAGAAGCTTGCAAGTTATTGCGGCCATACTTCCTTATCAAATTGAACACAAATTCACACATCTGCATAATAATGAAAGTAAGTGAACGAAGTTTTGACAAATATGATACCAATCCCTCCGACCAATGTTTACCAGAAATAATATGTATCCAAGTTCATTTAGAATTTTGGTTCATCATAATATATTTAGTACTAAATATGCGTATGGAGGTCTCTTTGTCCAACATATATAGTAATCATATTAAACCTAAAAACAAATAAATAAATAAAATGTTGCGATTAGAAAGTTAATTGCTATTGTTTTTCAAACTCAAAATTGAAATATGAATGTACGTAGTTATTCAAAATATAAAAAAAAAATGTTCTCTAATACACCAATTTTGAAAAATGAATCATTTTAACTGTGAGTCTGTGAGAATTATAAAACTTTGGAAAAATATTTGTGCACAAAGCCAAAAGTTGGAAGTCGTGGATTTCTCGCGGGTAAAAGACTGGTTATATAATTTTACAGATGTGAAAGGACAAAAATCCATTGTCGTCTAGTCCGGTTTAGGATACCTGGCTTTCACCCAGGCGACCCGGGTTCAAATCCCGGCAATAGAAATAAAGTTTATCTATTTTTGCTTTTTTGTTTTTAACAAAGTGCCTAGGCTTTTGATTTCAGCGGGTTCGTCTAGTAATATATCAGCACTGTAAGCCGATCTTGTTCCTTCAAATCTACTGAAGACCCATTTCGATTTTTCCATTTGTAAGATTTCTTTTATTCCACAAAGCCCCTCGTCTGATCCTGCACTCTCATTTCCTAAATAATTTGTATGTGATATATGTTTTTTTTTTGGGTTCAACTACTTGCTTATCGAATTTGATTCTTAAAATGTCTGAAATTCTTAATTTTAGTTTGGTGGATCTGCTGCCAGACAACATGATCGGCTAACTGGTACTTGTCTTGGGAATCGAAATTTGCCTGGCTTATTATCTCCATAGTTTTGGGACAAATCGCAGGCGATATGGTAAGCCACCGTTTGTTTTGATTTTGTGTAATTTTAATAATTTCATTCGATTGGTTATATATTATGGGTGCTTTGCTTGTGAGTCCTTAATTCACTTCAAAAGAATCAGTTGCATCTTGGATGCAGCTCAATATGGTTCATTCTTTGTTAATCTACCCTGTGCCCCTAACTTAAAGCTGGTAAATTTATTTATTGTTGGTTATGGAAAGTATAAATTTCTCCCCTGATAATCTTCCTTTCTGGTTGGCATTTCAGTGGTCAGAAGAACAGGATGAAAAATGCTTCTTTTGTATATATATGACCGTATGAAATCTGGCTATTGGTTGTGAGAGTAAGAATATGAACTTTGTTTGCTTAATCACTGTCTCAAGCACACAAGTTGCAGTCTAAATGACCTAGAAACTACTGGTCTTTGTATTAAACTAATGATTATGTTTTTCAATTCCTTGAATATCTTAGATGCAAAGACAACCACTGAAGTCCCCTTGCAAACCGCAGATGGAGTTGGATAGGATTAGCAACTTACCGTGTCATGTTGTAGAACAAATTCTGTCGTGTTTGCCAATTAGGGAGGCAGTGAGGACAAGTGTTTTGTCAAGCAAGTGGAGGTACAAATGGGCTATGGTTGCGCATCTTGTGTTCGATAATCACTGTCTCTCAGCTCAAAACCGAACAACCTTTGTCAACATTGTTGATCATGTACTCTTACTTCACATTGGCCCCATTCACAAGTTCAAGCTTTCAAATCGAGATTTTCTAGCCACAAGTGATATTAATCGATGGATTCTTCATCTATCAAGAAGCTCTATCAAAGAGTTCATACTTGAAATTTGGAAAGGGAATCGCTACAAGATGCCCTCATGTTTATTTTCTTGCCAAGATATGACTCATTTGGAGTTATTTAATTGTTTGTTAAGACCTCCGCCAACATTCAAAGGCTTCAGCAGATTGAAGAGCCTTGATCTTCAGCATGTTACCTTGGCCCAAGACGTCTTTGATAATATGGTTGTTCGCTGTCCTCTGCTTGAGAAATTGACTGTGATGAACTTTGACGGTTTCACCGTACTCAACATTGATGCACCAAATCTCCAATTCTTTGACGTTGGAGGTGTTTTTGAAGATGTTAATTTTAAGAATACCTTAAATCTTGCTGTAGTCTCCATTGGTTTGTACGAGCATGTTTGCAACTACCAAAGACGAGGGCCTAGCCATTTGCTCAAGTTTTTTGCTCACCTGCCTCGTATTCAAAGACTGGAAATTCAGAGTTACTTTTTAAAGGTAATTGAGGGCTGTGTAGTTTTCCTTTCATTTAGTGAGCATTCACATGGCCATGAGAATTTGAGTATATTGATTGAGTTCGCTATTTTCTATATCCTTTCCTCTCCAGTATTTGGCTATTGGTACCTTGCCAGGAAAGCTGCCTAAACCATGTCTAGTTCTGAATTATCTTTCTATTCGCATAAGCTTCAATGATTCAGATGAGATCTTAACTGCTATATGCCTTTTGAGAAGCTGCCCTGCTCTACAAGAATTAGAAATTTTGGTGAGTTTTATTCTACTGATACATGCAGTATTTTTCCGTTGAGTTAAAAATTTCAAACCAACTGGTCCAACTCTACTCTAGAAAATTGGTTCAGGGAACTGTTTTATCATAAATTCCAGAATATAATACCATAGACCTTGTCCGTCTGCAGGTCCGGCCAGAGGATACAACTTGTGCAGGAACGGTTAACTTTCAGTTAGATGACAACTGGAATGGTCCAATTGCCCGACTGCGCGGTGTGAAAATAAACGGCATCTCTGGTACCAAACCCGAACTAGAATTCATCAGACTTCTACTTTTAGGTTCACCTGCGCTCGAGAAGATGAGTGTTAAGCCCGCTTCTGTCACCTGTGGTTGGGAGATTGTAAAGAAGTTGCTTCAGTATAGGCGCGCCTCAGTACATGCAGAGATAATCTACTTAGACCCATGACACGACTCATTAATTAGTTTTGGCAGCAATGAGGACTTTCCTGCTGAAAGGAATGTTGGTTTTGTATGAAGTATTAATGATGTATGTTTATTTTTCTGAACAATGTCTCATGTTGGCAATGCCCTTGCATTTGTGGAATCTGGTATCTGTAAGCTCTGAGATCTGGATTAACTTGCCATGAATATTGCATAATTCATGGGATTAGGAGATGATATTTTGTAACTGTGAAGCAGCTAATTTACATCTACCTACCAACCAGCATCCTTCTACGCCGTCGGTTGTATTCGTGTACCATGCACTATTACATGTCCTTTTCTTATCACAGCAGAAGGTTAGTTGATTCCATATATAGAGAGTTTCTGTACATGGTGTTCGCTTAAGAGATTTGAAAATCAAAGGCTCAACCTACCCTTCTACACTTATAGTCAAACTTGAGCTAATAATTTATTTAGCCACCGAATTTTTTGAGGGATATTCATTGCATGAAAAGTATAAATAATCTTTTTCTTTTTTTGGGTATTTACCGTTTAGGAAGTCCGGTCTTGCTTGCACTGAAGAAATCTGAACGTGATACAGGTACTGAATGCATGTAAAACTCATGTGAAGAAGGCCTGAAAAGAATTCATGAAACGCAAAAAACATGTGAACAGTAGGATTTATTTTACTTATAATAAAATCGACATGTGCGAGGGAGGGAGGAACTCTGAACTCTATCTCTAATCCATTGGGCGGGGCCCACGTTAGATTCAGAGCTGTGGGCCTGATTGGGTTTCGAGATCGAGACCCACAACCACAGAAGTGGTGAGACGTGTGTAAAATGGGACGGCTCTAGGGCCTGTGTGGAGTGTGTCCCGGGGTCTGGACGTCATATATAACGACCATTCAAACTATTGTCACGCATAGCTTACCAACCTGCAAAATGGTAAGACAAACGGACACGACACGGCTCACTCACTGTATCTGTAGCCAGCCAGTCCACCCACAACAACTAAAATCCAATACAATCTCACGTTGTATTCTAAATTCTAATTGGGTTGGCTTGATATAATACACACACAAAACAAACCAATAAACCATCTTTGGCCTTCTTCAGACTCTGCTCTGCAGCACACAACACAGGGTCATGGACAATATTACCCCGCTCCTCGTTTCGAACCACAGCGGCCATGAACAAGAAGAGAAAGTCGGTATTGTTAAGGAGTTCGGGATCGAGTCTAAGAAGCTATGGAAGATTGCTGGCCCGGCTATCTTCACCGCCATATGCCAGTACTCCTTGGGTGCTCTCACTCAGGTCTTTTCAGGGTTCGTCGGGGATGTCGAGCTAGCCGCCGTCTCCGTCGAGAACTCCGTCATCGCCGGCCTCGCTTTCGGTGTCATGGTAATTAATTTTCATATAGGAAATTGTTTTAGCATTAATAATATCTGTAAATATAGGGAGCTAATTGATTGGTTAATTAATAACTTGGCAGCTGGGAATGGGGAGTGCACTGGAGACGCTGTGTGGGCAAGCATACGGTGCGGGGCAGATCAGGATGTTGGGGATATACATGCAGAGATCGTGGATCATTTTGCTGGTAACAGCTTGTGTTTTGGTGCCGGTCTATGTTTGGTCGCCTCCCATTCTTGAGCTAGTTGGAGAGACCGATGAGATCTCAGAGGCCGCCGGTTCGTGTTTTTTTCTTTCCCCTTTTCTTTCCTGTTTAATCTAAATATAAAAATATGTTTGGTTTTTGTACGTATCCATTAAAGAATGCTAATTGTTAATTAATAATTCATAGAAGGTGGCCAACACATGGCAACTCCTTATGGAAACAATCCCACTGAAAAACAAAATAATCTTTTTTATTTAAAGACTTGGATTTGTGGTATTAATTAATCATATCATTCACAAGTTTGGCCAAATGTTTCTTTAATCAAAAGATTATTACTTACTTTCCCCTTAGGCCTTCATGTTTAGGAGTTGGAGCCCCCCTTCCTTAATGATATTATTGCTGCTGATGTTAGCTGTACCCCTAATCCCAGGTTAATCCCTATCTAATTGTTTGTTTTTGGGCTCTTGGCCTCGCTCTGTACCCAAAAAAAGAAAAAGATTATTACTTTCTTTGTTTCTAGAATTGTTCATTAATTTGCTGAAAATGGGCTTGTCTAAAGGCCATCGACACCTATAAGTCTTCCCAGCCCCAAAGCCAACTTTTTGCCCAAAAATGAAAGTTTCACTTTTTCTTTGCCTTTTTGAACTTTCTCCTTTTCGGAAGATTGCCCTTTTGTATTTTTCTTCTTTGTTTTCGTAACTTCCCATTAGTGAGTTGGTATTTCTGTAAAGTTTGACAAGGATTGGGGTCTTTACGGTGCAGGAAAGTTTGCTCTGTGGATGCTTCCACAATTGTTTGCCTACGCACTCAATTTTCCCATACAAAAGTTTTTGCAAGCACAGAGGAAGGTCTTTGTCATGGCCTATATATCAGCTATAGTGCTAGTACTACATGCATTATTCAGCTGGTTGTTAATATTGAAGCTTGAGTGGGGCTTAACTGGAGCAGCAATCACACTCAACACATCATGGTGGCTAATTGTTATTGGCCAATTGTTGTACATCTTCATCACCAAGTCAGATGGTGCTTGGAGTGGATTCTCTTGGCTTGCATTTGCAGACTTATTTGGCTTTGTTAAGCTCTCTTTAGCTTCTGCTGTCATGTTATGGTATTTTTCTTCTCCTTTAAGTCCTATGGTCTATGTGAAGTACAATATTTTGGTACCATACGCTGATTAAAGGTTGCTTGCTGTGCAAAATGCAGCTTGGAATTCTGGTACTTGATGGTGCTAGTGGTTATAACAGGCCGTTTGCCGAACCCTTTGATCCCAGTTGATGCCATCTCTATTTGGTAATGTGCTTTAGTTATCCAGAAAGTTTGATAGAAAATATTGATTTCATGGGTTTTTCACAGAACCATGAACTTTTAGTGTTTTGACCTTACCCTCACAACAATTTGTGCAGCATGAACATAAATGGATGGGATGCAATGATTGCGATTGGGTTTAATGCTGCAATAAGGTATAATTATGCTCCCTTCATCTTCTTTTTTTCCTTGTTTACTTCTTCCATCCCAATTTGTTCTGTTTTTTAACTTTTTATAAAAATAACATTCCATGTTTCATGAAAAACTAATTTACCTTGTGATGTATGTTGCAACAGTGTGAGAGTATCAAATGAACTTGGAGCTGGAAATGCCAAGATAGCGAAATTTGCTGTGCTAGTGGTTTCCACCACTTCGGTGGCTATAGGAGTGGTTTGCTTGGCTGTAGTTTTGGCAACAAGAGATTATTTCCCCTACCTTTTCACCAACAGTGAAGCCGTTGCTGAGGAAACTACTCACCTTGCACTCTTGCTTGGAGTCACAGTCCTTCTCAACAGCCTTCAACCAGTCTTATCTGGTAAATACTAAACACAAACACACAATATATGTATAAGTAAATTTTCTTGTTCTTAACTGTTTATTGTCTTTAAATTGTTTCTGCAGGTGTTGCTGTTGGAGCTGGATGGCAAGCTCTTGTTGCATACATCAACATTGGGTGTTACTATATCGTCGGATTGCCAGCTGGAATACTTCTTGGATTCACATTTGGTTTTGGAGTGGAGGTGATACAAAGTTCCTTCCTCTTTTTCTTTTTCACTAGGAAACGATATCTTATATGGGCTAATTAATTGTGTTTAGTTTCCCTCCAAATTCAATTTTTTGAACTTGTGTGTTCTGTAGGGTATTTGGTCAGGGATGATTGGTGGCATTGCCTTGCAAACCCTAATCTTGATCGTGGTCGTTTCCTTAACTAACTGGAACAAAGAAGTCAGTATTTCTTACTTAACTCTCTCTTTCCCTCTCCATCCATATATCCACTCTTAGCCCTCAAATCACGTTCTTTTGTTTAAAACAGATAAATATTTATTTATGTTTTATGAAATGTGCAGGCTGATGAAGCAGAGAGCCGTGTCCAGAAGTGGGGAGGAGGAGTAGCTGCACAGGATTAAATCAAAGACTAAACATAAAAATTGAAAGAGTGCAACAGCAGCCACACAGGCTCTTCTTGTCTTTGTTGCCTTTACAGGCAACCACTGCCAATGCAGTGCAATGCATCATTGTGCTAAATCAAGATTTTGATGATGAAACTTAAATTGACTGGTAAGAACTTGAGTGAGCAACGGTGACACACATTGATTTTGTTGTTGTAAAAAAAATTCCATGCCATTTCTATAAAATGGTGCAGCATCAGCAGTGTAGTCAATTTTCAATTTTTCACGTGACATAAATATAGCTGTACCGCTTTGGACCTGTAGTACAATTCAGGCATTTCTTGTCTTTGTTAATTTTTAGGGGAGTTTTGTTACTATCGCTTGTCCTTTAAAAAAAAAACTTAAACTATTGTTTCAAATATTTTAAACCCTCAACCCAATCCTTGAACCAAAGAAAGAAAAAAGGAAACACGCATCGAGTCATTCCATAGTGAGGGCCTTATATATGACTCTTAGGTGAGGTCCTATCTCTTAACCGTTGAATTAGGCTAACTGATTTGATCTACCGGTTAACCAATTTGATCTAACGATTAAGAGATATGGCCTCACCTAAGGGCCATATATAAGGCCCTAGCTTTAGAATTCTTGAACATGCATCCCAATCGAAGTGCAACATATGGGCCTGTTGAGGAACATACAATGAGATTGGCCCAACTAAGCAATTTGGCAAGCGATTGAGGAACCGGGCCTTCTTGAGAAATAGGCTGGCATGTATAGCAAAGCCACATTTAAAAATTATACACATATATATATAGTCCCTTTTTATTGAGAGATTCCTCAAATAATTTTATTTAAGGGACACCCTTTAGGGTACCTTGCGAATTTTTTTCCAACGATCCAAACCATCTATTTTTTAAGTCTACATTCATATATCATCCTTACAAAAAATTAGACAAATCGGAAACCGTTTCGACATCCAATTGTATCATACAAAATCAATGAACACGATGCTTCAAGAATGTACTAAAATTTCAATAACATAATTGAGTGGTCAAATAATATCAGATTCAAGTGATTTTTTGTAGAGATGATCTTTGAATGAGCATATACAAAATAGACGGTTTGGATTAGTGAAATATAATACGGAGTGGGCCTACAAGGGTATCCCTCAAATAAGTTTATTTGAGGAATCCCTCAATAGAAGCTCTCTGTGTGTGTATATATATTACAAGCCTTTAAATTACAACAAATAAGTTAGTGACAAGATAACACTCATGGTTGATTGGACATAGTAAAGATTTTGTGAGACATAACATGACAATGAGATTGGCACCATTGATAAAACTTTTTACGGGTTATAATTTTCCTTATCTCATTATTTATTTATGGGTTATGATTTTTCCATTCCCCTTTTGTCCACTTACACTTCTTTTTGTTTTTTTTAAATACTTTTTACTATAACAAAAAAAGTAGTGTAACTGGACAAAAGAGGAGTGAGATAATAAGTTTTGCGAAAAGAGTAGATTTATTGATATGAATGCAAATACAAGATTACAAAGGAAGAACACTGCCCCCAGATAAGGGTTCTTGCATACAAGAAAATAGAAATAAAACAATAAAAACAACCAGTGCAAGAACAATGAGCAAACTCCATATGTAATTAAACCCGACTTACTCGAGTTGAAGATGACAAGATCCATAACAACTCAGAACCGATCTTTGAGCAGAGATCGTGTGGAAAATCAACTACGAAGCATCCTTGGGAGTGGAAACACCAAAAAGTGAAAGAGCAATTACCACTCATGACAGACCCGACCCGAATTCCACCCCAGAACCCGAGCTGCACTCGTTGATGGGCCCACATCAACCCATGTCGGGCCCACATCAACCCATGTCGGGCCCACATCCTAAAACAGCTTACCCTCTTCCCGAGATACAACCTATAAGGGGCCAAGACTTCAGAAAAGCAGGCGTAGTCTCCCTAAAACAAGGACTAGCCCAAAACTTCAACCCGTCAAACAAACAATGATAAGCAACCCAAGCGCCAAAGATGCATACAACATACATACACACAGCCTTCGGCTAACTAATTCAACCCTAGATGTGATACAGAGCAACTAAGAGTACAAGAATTCAACAATGAGCAGAAATAACAGATTACAAGTTTAGGGTTCAAGGATGACAATCCTACCCTTCCAACGAAGCTCGAGAAGAGAAGCGCACACCGAGCGGTGTCGAAGCAACTACGATGCAGGGCGAAAAGCAGAAAGAGTGTGAGTGGACAAAAATAAGGTTTTTCATACTTAAATCAAAGTAGTAACCCCACCGTTTAAAACCATGCCAAACATGCATATGAAATCATTTATATACTTGAAAACCGTACTATTTCAAAGTACGTGAAAACATTTCCAGTTTAAAACCCCTTTTTATGAATAAACTAATCTTTTACTTTCCCGAGGCATAACCTCCCAAAACAAATCCCACACAAGTTTATAAAATATAAACAAAAGGATTTAATAACGTAAAAGAATAAAGATGGAATAATATTCACATAAGGTAAAACAAACCTTAAAATGCGAAATAGCTTGCTCACAACAAGCAAACCAAACTTGACAGCAATAAAGACATTAAATGCAGTTCAAAACATATATATATATATATATATATTTATATATATATATATATATATATATATATATAAAACAGGATTTACAATCCAATAAGTAAAACCTATCAAGTACTGAAATCTAATCAAGTACTACAACCAAAACAGGTAAATAGTTTCCCAACTTCCCCAAACTCACAATCACGTGCTTACAAGCACGACAAGCGAGGAACGATCCTCACTAAAAGGAATATGAATACGAATGTACTAGCACACGTGTATAGGTATAGTATAACTATAACACAAACACAAGTACCAGGGAAAACAATCCAACAGGGGATCATTTGATCGACGCCTTGATGCCTCACCGAGACATCTTGTGCCTGTGGTTAAGCCGTCCAAAGTGGGACTAAACTCACAGGCCCGTAAGGTAGCGAACATCAATACCAATACGTCCTTAATATGTCATACGCGCAGACTATCCAATTAAGGATCTACAGCTACACCCGTTAAGGTATGCACCGGATCGAACCGCAACAGAGTACTCGTATCATCGATGACGTAACAGGGGAAGGTACAATACAGGTGCTAAATGCACACACATCAATCATCATGCGATAACAGTATATATATATATATATATATATATATATATATATATATATATATATATATATACACAACCACAATGTACCCAACCCAATACACCAATATCAGGACATACAAGTCCGTCAAGCATATAACCAATATATATACTCAAAAGCAGGACATCACTGTCCAAAACATATTTATATATTCAAAATAATCACAAAGGTCAAACGACCGCATAACAGATTAATATTAAATCAAACATCATTTTCAGTGAAAAACCATAATTAAATCTCATTCAATGCTAAAACCAAGCATACAAAATCATAATAAAATCTACAATCTCTAAGACGTCAAATATAAGGTATAAACATATATATATATATATCAATATATATATATATATATATAACAAGTATTGAAAACCCTTTTCTTTAAGTAGATAAACATATATATATATATATATATATATATAATCAAGGTAAAGATATATCAATATATATATATATATAACCAAAGTACATATATATATATATATATATATAGTTATATAACCATTTTCCACTATTACAAGTGTTTACTCAAAGTAGCTATACATATATATATATATATATAAAAGTTTATATATATATAATCACGATATACGTATTATAAATCATAGAGTTTTAACACTAAAACCGAATATGAAATCAAATGGACTATACTAATGTCCATATATTCAATTATATAATTAAAATATAATATAACGATTCCAAGCTTAAAATAGCTCATTTGTATAATTAAAATCCGATATGAAATCACCGGGCGTTATCCACGTCCCGTTCAATACCCAAAGGTATAAATAATAATAAAATAGCCATCAGGGCCCCACAATTAAACCGGCAACCCAAATCATGCATAAAACTTCAATGCAATTACTTTTAATATAAATCAACCAAAGTCATGTCATGACTTAAAACACTTATCCAATTCAAGATTTAAAACTATTATTAAATCTCATTTCATGCAATTCATTCAAGTCATGCACATTTGAAAACAAAGTCCACTCACCGTTGGTCCTATGCTGCATAACCCTCAAAGGGTCCCGCTTGCGGCGTAGAAGAATCAACGCACCTAAAGCGATAAAGACGAGACTTGGATTAGAAATCGAACCGAAAGAGAACCTTAAACTCAAACCCTAACCAAACCCCACTTAACGTGTACGTACGTCCTACGAAGGATTCCAAGGTCAAACTACCTCTTACAACCAGTGGGACCACCCCGGAAGACTCACGGTCAACCGGCGGTCAAACACCCCGTTTCGGTCAACCCGGGCCCCACGGAGCCCAATACCTCCAAAACGATCTAGACATTCCTAGAAGTCCAACAAAGTCAACTACATGACAAACAGACCTCGGGAGACACCCGGTCAAACCTGGTCAAACTTGGTCAAACCGACCCGAATAGGTCAAACCGGACCCGTGGGTCCCATGACCTCCAAACTTAGATCCGAAAGTTCCTAGAGGTTCAACACGACCTAAACAACGTGTCCTCAAAGTTTGGTCTCGATCCGACGGTCGGATTGCTCACGATCGCACGATCGGACGATTACGGTTTAATTCTAACTTCAAGTCATCGATCCGGAGTATCCAGGACTCCGAATCATGATCTGTCAAATCCTACACGATCCTAGAATTATCTAGATCCACATATCCAAAAATGGACACGATCCAACCGTTCAAACCTATCGAACCCGAGAATCGCGCAATAGGCGAGATCCGTTCGATAACCAAACGATCTCCGAATTGAGATCCGTCAACTCCTACGCGCTCACAGCGATACGAGGATCTCAGAGGACCCACGAACCGCCACCAAACCGCCACCACGCGCCGCCACACGCGCCACCGTGGGTGGCTGGTGTCTTGATCAAATCCGATGATCAACCAACCTTCGATCCAGCCTACCAACCTTACATCAATGGACTCAGAACAAGGAGGGGAGTTCAGAACCGGTGGGAGCCGCCACAGAACCGACCGGCAACCACCTCAAAAACCCCTCGAAAGTCCGGCCAAACCGGCCTAAAACCTAGAATTCTAGATATGTTCTAAAATCACCCAATCGATCACCAAAACCCCCAGAAATAGCTAGAGCATGAAGAGGGGATCGAGTTTCATACCTGGTTCATCGGAGCCGATCGACGGTGGCGCCGGAACGACGCCGTGAAAAACCGGAGAAATTGCAGTCGACGGCGCCAGCAGGATTCGAGGTGATCGGCGGAGATCTCAGGTGGGTTATGACCGCCTCCTCACGCCGGTTCGAACGCGACCGGTATCGTGGCCGGCCGTGCTCTGATTCGTCGAAACCGAAGAGAGAGAAGGGGAGGTCGGTTCGGGGAGAGAGAGAGACGCGCGACGGAGGAGAGAAAAGGGTTACTCGCTTTCTGATTGGTTAACGCCTTTTTATATTATTTTATTTGATTTCTAAAATTACCATTATATCCTCAAAACTATCCGAAGCTCGTATCGAGACGTTCCGCCCGTCAACGGACTCGTTTCGACGTTCCGGACGCAATGACGCAACTCGTTTCGCCAAATTCTGTCCCGAAAATAAAGTGGACCAAAATGCCCCTTTAAATACTTAATTCCAATTAATTCCAATTAAATCATTTTAATTCCTTTTTAATTTATTTTAATTATCCAAATTAATTAACTTATTAATTAATTCAATTTTATCTTATAAATTGGGTCAGGGTCGTCACAACTCAAATTCCACCTTGACTTTCAAAGGAAGTTACAGTATCTTCAGCAACCCCTCACAATCCCACAACACCAAAGGAGTAGATCCCACCAGATCCCTCAACTCCACCTCCATGGAAAATATATTTGAAAAGCTACCACCAAACCCTTAAAATTCAATAGCACAAACAACAAGAGGGCAAAGGTGGAGATCTACCAAGATCAACCCAAAATGCTGTGAAATAGCCCCTAAAAGCCTAGGGGGAAGACAAAAGCTTGCCAAAAGGCAATGGAGCAAAATCCCAGGAAAAAAACTCGGGGGAAAACTCTCCACAACATGACGGGGGAGAGAAGCCCGGTTTATTAGCCGAAATGAAATGAATCCAGGGGAAACCCCCTGGATTCAAAAGAGTTTACAGTAGCTTTAGGAAGGTTTTTGGGTTGAAGGAAAAGAAGAAGAAGTTTCAGGAAGAAGTTATTGGTTCCTTATTTATTTGTCATACTTCACACTTTTCTTTAAAGTCAAAAGAGTCTTTGCTATAAGGTGTTCACAATCTTGTCTTGTCATGCTTCTTATGAGCTCAACATGCAAATCATCATTTCGGGTATACAAAACAAACTTTAGATGTAAGAAATATAGCTAAAACAATGGCGTATATATCGTAAGAAAATAGGGTTTAGAAAATCCAGACATTCAAATAAGATAGGAATTATATATTAAAGGGGTACATTGACATTTGGTGGTAATAGGATGCAAAATGTTAATTTTGAAGTAAGGGTATCTTCATTGCAAAGGTGTAAAGGGAGATGTAAAAGACATTTATACTCATAGTTATCGGAAGTTGCTCCAATGGTAGGGTGTAAATGAATGCAAATATAGCATTTGACCTGAAAATGTATTAAAAAAGAGAGGACATTTACATATGATTTTACATCCCCATTTATTGGGTCCCACAGGCTGAAAATGAGGAGAGATAATGTAAAAGTGTTGGGCACCAACATATAAAAAGTGAGATAGCTTACTAAAATACCATAAATATCCTTTTGATTCAACTTGATATAAAATCATTTCCTTTCATATCATTTTTACATCTCCAATTTACATATATCCCATTGGAGAAAAAACGAAATTTACATCTCCCGGAGATGTAAAGGAAATATAAGTGTGGCTTTACACCTCTTGCAATGGAGATGCTCTAATGGCATACATGACAATTTGATATTCTTGCCATTTCATGTTCACATGGCCAGTTGACATATCAACTCTGAAATTGATTTGGCCACCAACGGTATAGATATTTCTTACATTAAGTAGGAGCTTTCCAGTCTTGTGTAACATATATCCTTGTTCATGTTCTTATTTACTTTTTTTCATAGTTGACTAGAAGAGAACTTAGAGACAAATAACAACAGGTCTCTCATAAGCTGCTGAAGCATGCATAGAGGAGTAACATAACAGAATGCCTGAAAATGTGATATATAAGAGGTGGTTTCGCCGTGGTGCTCATAACGTATATGTATCCTTGCATTAAGGTGGTCTGTTCTCGTTACCAACTTAATTTTGCCAACAGAATCACATTTAACCCCATACCTTAGGAACTAAGCTATCTTTTGATCATATTTTTTGATTTTTTGAACTTAATAACCTCACATCGTTTCTCAGTTGTTTTCCATGAAAGTTGTTGTACATAGTCTATGAAAAGGTCCATATGGTGATGCTACAAATTGTATTCATTTTTCAGAAATGAAATAATGACTTTATACATCACACAAATAGAGATGTCTTCTCTCTTTTCCCACTTCTCTTTCTGAATTTGATCTATGAATGAAGTAGTCGCAGTGAAAATAATGGCCGACTTTAGACCCATGCTGTAATGTTCCTGTGCTTCGCCTACTTTTTACGCATACATGTATGCACATTAATTAATTTTTTTTAACACATACATGATAATTCTTATTCAATATTTTTTTAATTTTTTTTCAAATCTAACTTTATTTAATGATCTGTGCAGCTTTTCTTAGTGGATCAATGATTTCACCAGTACATCACCTATCCGAGAAAGAATTTCAGGACTTCACATTTTTTGTCCTGATTATTTTGTATTTTTTTTTCTAAATGTAAAGAGAAATTACAAAAAAACCAATTGGGCTCCTAGATGTCATGAGTGACCCAATCTTTGATTTATAAGTAAATATTTAGTTTACACATAGTGTGACATGACCCGACCCAAATTCCGCTTTGAAATTCGTGTCGAACCCTGTGCATGTCCGACACCTGTCGGATGCCGGGTACAATTGACTAAAATGCCATTTTTAAACCAAAACTCAAAAGAAAACTCTTTAAATGTTTGACTTCTGCTGAAAATTCGACAGAGTCTCCCTTGTAATTTGCTCATTTCCCAAAATTTACACATGTAACATAGACAATTTTATAATCCCAAACGTTCAGCATACATAATCTAAATCCACACACAATCAGAAACAGTTAATTTAAATGGCCTCTAGCCTTACGATAACCCAGACTCAACATTGTCACCATTTCACACCTAGCATCCTTATCCAATGAAATCATCAATTCTCAAAATATAAATTCAACAATATTGTCGTTAAAAGCAGCATTATATGAAGACATCCATTTAGTAGAAATTATTATCAAACATGCTTCAAAATTCAAATATCAGTCGGCCTTGGGCCTACACAAAAGTTTGAATAGAACTTAACTAAATATTAAATAGATTACGAATCCTATTCCATAACCAAATTCTGTAACATTCTCTTCCGTGGCTGCACCTAGACTAGTCTAGGTTGCCTACGTACCCTTTTTGAGAGAATCAAGCCACACGTAGTTCTTTCTAAAGAAATAAAGTTCGAATCATAAAGTACATGAATTAATATTCCCGCACATTTCTAATATTAAACTGTCCTAATTATAATCAATCAGTTAAAACCAGAACAAAACAGAGTGATTTCACAACCATCTCATGATTCAAGTAAACAGTTATAAATAGTATAACATCCTTGACTTTGAAAACTTTCATTCTTTGCCTCATAAATCTGAAAATATATAATAAAGTCCGCATCAATAAATATCCAAGATCAATCATTAACTTCTATTTAAAAACATCTTAAATATCAAAATACTCTTCACCCAGGTGTACCCCCAATCATATACATCAAATCCAAGTATCATTCATGCTACATCCTCGCAGAACTCGGGGGACACGTGGTCGGCCCGAGACGCGTATCCTCGCAGAACTCAGGGGACACGTGGTTGGCCTGAGATGCGTATCCTCGCAGAATCAGGTGATTAGCCCGAAACGCGTATCCACGCAGAACTCGGGGGACACAAAGTCAGCCCGAGACGCGTATCCGTCAATTCCAAAATAATTAAACCAAATCCAAATCCATCTACTTAATGTATAATGATATCAATCAATAATAGTAATAAATAACAATAGTAATAAAAATCATGGAAATCCCAAAATCATATATTTAGTAAATAAAATCCCAAATCTTTTATGGCATTCAAAGTACAACCGTACCGACTTTTATATAAACCAATAACTAACATTCAAATACTTAATAAATATAATAACCTTCGATAACCAATAGGGCATTTATACCCATAATCAATTATTTATAAACATACAATAAAAGCATCACTTCATAATATAAAAAGTCATTTATAAATCAAACATCTAAACACAACCTTCTCAAGTCCTTCCTGCTATTTAAATACACTTAAATTCTTTAATTCAAGTTACACTCATAATTTATCAAATTAAAGACATATAATATATATAATTAAATATAACAAAAACCCAATCACTTAATTAAATCACTGATAACACCCACTCAACTAACCAACCTTCCCAACCCTCGAGCTTTTCTAATTCATTCTAGCCTTTTCAGCACTTCACAAGAGACGAGACAGTCTCAAAAGACCTTTGGTCAACTATCTGGTCAAACTAGTCATATTGGTCAACCGGGCCCGCTGGGCACACGACCTCCAATTTCGATCCGAACGTTCCTAAAAGTCCAACAAAGTCAACTAATCATGTTCAAAAGGTTTGGTCTCGATCGAACGGTCAGATTTCTCTCGATCGCACGATCAGACGGTTAACGATTTACCAACCCCTAAGATTGATGATTTAGAGTATCCGGGACTCCGATTCTCGATCTATCAATTTCTATACGGTCCTAGCAATACGGTAAACAACATATGTGACATTTGAGATTGATCCGATAGTCCCAACATATCGAACCCGGATTACGCATATTAGACGTAAATCCGTTCAATAGTCGAACGACGTCTGAATTGGAATCTAAAAAATCCGGGATGCTCGGGACAATAAGGGGATCGCATCGGAACACAATGCCCCTCCACTACAGTGCCCACGAGCCGCCACACGCGCCGGCATAGTGTGGGTGTGTAGAGTAATTCCGGTGACGAAAGAAACTCCACACCGCCACTCACCGTCCTACCTCTACCTTCATCTCGACGAGCTGAGCATTTTATCCTACGGTGGGAACCTCCAATTCAGACGGCAACTGGCCGAAATTTCAGTTTGAAATCCGGCCAAAAATATGGGTTTAGATCGATCTCTCTAGGCTCAAAATCGACACAAACTAATCCAATTAGTAGCTAGAGAGTGAAGAGAGGGTTGAGATGCACACCTGATTCGCCGAAGTTCGTTGCCTGAGTTGTCGGAACGACGCTGTGAAAAGCTGGCGTGAACCAGTCGATATTGCCGGCTGGATTCGAAGTTTCCGGCGGGGAAAAGCGATGGGTCTTGACAGGGGCAGTGAGCTGGCTGCTGGTTCCAACGGGACCAATCCCATTCCTTGCCGTGTTCCGATGAGGGAGATCGAAGAGAGAGAGAGAGGGTGCGGAGTCGAGGGAGAAGATAGAGAAAGGGCTGAGCTTCTGTTTGACGCGTGTCAGCGTTGGGTTGGGGGGTTTTCTAAGGTTTTTACAAATTTCAATAATACCCAAAATGCCCTTCTTGTTCGATAAAGCTTCGAATCTGACGTGCCGCCCGGCTACAGACCCGTTTCGACGTGCTGGACGCAATGTCGCAACCTATTTTGCCAAAATCCTTCTCGAATGAAATGTCAATTTAAAACCAATTAAAATATTCTCGAGGTAAAAATGTCTTTTACTTGAATAATTTAAGAATTAAATATTAATTTAGGAACAGGATGTTACATAGTGTAGGCCAATTCATTTTTATGTATTGTAAAATGCTCCACCACCAAATTTTGTTGTGGAACAATTCATTTTCCACTTACTTATAATTGTCAGTACCGCTCTATATCTCATGGGAAAACTGAATTTACGTTCTTCATTTTCGAGGTTACATGGGAGGCCTAAGCCGAAAACAGAAATTACATTTTTCCTTTTATTCCCTTTACTAAGTGACTTGTGCATCTTTCGTAAACAGATTGGTGAAATGCTTGATTAAATTAACTCAACATAATTATGAAATAAAATCAATAAGAAGAAATTGAACTTGAGCTAAACTACAAGATCAAAAAGTGCAACATGTCCAAATGTCAACTACCTAATTTATGGATCAATGTTACATCAACGTTCAAATCTCAATTCAAAATAATGAAGTGCATTATTTTTGTAATTATTAAGAGATAATGAAGTAGTTGTGATTGCAAATGTGGGTTGGCTCACAACAATGAGTCTACCCCTTGCACTCATGTTCGAATTTTTCTTAGTAAATTATGTTAGTTTAGAGTAGTTTACACCATCATTTATATTATATAAAAAAAGTCACTCTTTGATGGGCTTCCTTCTTTGTGTCCGGATATGCTCTTGGCAATCGGACTTGATGAAACTAGAGATCTTGGGCCAATCATAGGGTGTTGACCAGCGCCAAGAATATTAAACGGTCCACTCCTTCTGTTCCTTTTAGCCCAGGCCAGTATTGTTACACTGCCACTTGCTTCGAGAATTTTCAAAAAAAGACGTGGCAGCTTTCCTTTTCTTTTATTTCCTGGTCCAACAAGGTCTGGACACGTGTCAGTTTTCCTTTTATTTTTCTCTATCCAAATGCGTTTAGGAATCCTGGTGCAACACGGATTGCGAGTCTTCGCCCAAAAAACACGTGGCAGATTTAATATTTTTAGTTTAATTTTTAATTTTTTCTATCCAGAAGGAATCCGGATCCAACAAGGCGTGCGCGTCCTCACCACCACAAATATAGAAAGTATTAAAATAAAAAAGAGAAAGTAGCGTTGATTTCCGCGTCAACAGCTCATCGCTATCCGTTACAACTTACACATCCACCGTCCATTATTTCCATCACCTGCTTAATCTTGGCCGTTCATGCCGACCCCCTCTTTCTATAAATACCCTTCAGACGTTCTCTCAAATCATTCTGCTGGTCCCTGAACGAAGGGGCAATGGCGATCAGGTTTCGCTTTGTGTAGATTATCGGATTTTGTTGATTCTCTTCTACTGTTTGGGTTTGATTCTATGATTTAGATATGGATGGATGGGTTTGATTCTATGATTTAGATATGGATGGATTAAGTTTTGTTTATAGCTATGCTATGCTGTAGGGTTTGGTGATGGACTTTGCTACCGATTAAAAGTGGAATCTAATGACCGTTGAAGGTTGTGACGATATAAAGAACCAGAGGTTGTGTATATTTGCAGGCTTGTTTTATTGGTTCAGATGAGACCCAAACAAGATCGTCGATCATGGTGAAGTAGGTGTTTGGTATGAAACTGCTTTGAATTCGATTTGGATCTTCTAGTTGTTTTGTATAGATAGAATTTGTTGATTTGAGGCCGTAGTTCATCTATATTGATATGCTTATGTTTTTTGATTGGCCTGATGGTGATGACTGCCAGGGCATCTAGTTCTGCTTGCGTTTTGATTTGGACGGAAAACCTCATGATTTTGTTCTGAAGTTTAGAATATAATGATTTGGAAATTTCCCTCGTTTTTTATCAATCAAATAAGCGGAACTTTGCTGTTATTTTTCAGGCCTCGTTTGCGGGTGTTTGACACACGAGGGTTAGATGTTATGGTTAGCTGATAATTCCATAGGTTCTTATGGGATCTGATTGGATGGCTATGAGGTTGGATTTTATACTGTTTTGCGGATGCAATGGAATGTTGAATTTCGAAATTGTCTATCTGGATCTATTGATTTGCAGGAGATATAGTAATAGTATCTCGGATGGCTTTGAGCTTATGTCTGCACCTTTTCAGTCTTTGGATAGAGGGTAGTGCACTCCATTTGTAAAGGTTTACATTGGTTTGCTGCATATGGATTATTGTTCTTTTACAGTTTGTCAAAATGCGCGTCTTTATATATCTTTCAAGTCCCTGAAATTTGTAAGTAATATCATGTTTATGTCCTTCTCCTTTTCCCTATAATCACGCCGAACTTTCTGCTCTTATATTGACAGATACTAAATCCAGAATTCGTGGGGTACATTGTTAACCTTCTTAGCTCGTAGCCTTTCATTTCGATGTGTTTCTTGTTTTTTGGGTATGTTCTAAACGGGTTTTTATGCCCACAATTTTGGCTTTCTATTGATTTTCTCAGTTGCAATGAAAGGGTCTATTTTAATTTCTTCTTATCTCAAAGATATAGTAATTGTTTTTTCAAAGATATAAAATTATTCAATGTGTTTTGATTACAGACCCCGAGTATTTCTCACTTACCTCTTTATTGCCATGTATTTGACCAATATATTTTGCTTTATGGTCTTTAAGCTATTAATAATTACAACCAAAAGTGGTTTGGCGCTTACCTTTTAGCGTTATGTTTTTTTAAAGTTTGTTCATTTCTATGGTTGTCATTGCATTTCGAATTTGTATAGCAGTGTGGTTAGGTATTGTCTTGATTTTCACTAATTTTGTGATTAAAGTGCTTATGGAGACTAAGTTGGATGGAGCTAAAAGTTTATGACACTGTTGTGGGGAGCTATTCTGGTTTGGTTAACATGTTAAATCTTTTTCTTTTAATTTTTTAATTTTTTTTATACAAGTCCCTCTCTCTCTCTCTCTCTCTCTCTCTCTCCCCAAAATTAATATTAGGTACTATGTGTTTTTCAGGTTTCTTCCGTTGGTTTCGAATTGGCATACTACCTAAGAGGGGGTTTAATGCTGTTGCCTTTCGTTTCCCATTTATTTATTTATTTAAAATTTGGTATTGATATTTTAGCAATATCTTATGTAGATGCAACCTAATTTTTGTCTTAGGGACAAAGTTTCACCACGGGGAAATGGTTTGAGAGCTCAAGGCCGCTTGTTGTGTTTGTTCCCCTTCGTTGGTTTCTTATTTTTGTTACTTGTTCATTGTCGTGAATTATGTGGTCTGTCTTTACGTTGGTTTCTTGCTTTAGTCCACATTATGTAGTGATTATCAGGATTTTGAGCAAGTTCCTGGGGTTACCTTGTTTGCTGATTTTTTGCAGGAATTTGGTTTTAACGCCACAGTTAATGAAGTGGAAATAGGTTATTGGGAGAACATGTTAAATCCTTTGTCTCAAGTTTTTTAAACTTTTATATAAGTCTCTCTCTCTCTGTCTATTTCACTCCGTAATTAATATATTATGTATTTTTCAGGTTTCTTATGTTGGGTTTGAATTGACTTACTAGCTAAGAGGGGGTTTAATGTTGTTGCCTTTTGTTTCCCATTCCAAAAATTTATTACATTTGGTGCTGTTTTTTTAGCAATATCTTATGTAGATGCACTTTAATTCTTGTCTTAGGGACAAACCTGGGGGGGCACGGGTTTGAGAGCTCAAGGCCATGGGTTTTTTTTTTTCACCTTCCTTGGGTTCATATTTTCGTTATGTGTTCAATTGATGTCCTGCTTTAGTCCACTTTGTGTAGCGATTATCAGGATTTTGATCAGTTACTGCAGTTGCCTTGTTTGGTGATTTTTTTCTCTTATTTCTTTTTAAAATTTTATATAGGTCTCTCTCTCTCTCTCTCTCTCAATCTCTGTATTTCACCCCTAAATTGGTCAGGTATTATGTATTTTTCAGGTTTCTTCTGTTGGGTTTGAATTGACTTAATACAATAAAGGGGGTTTAATGATGTTGCTTTTTGTTTCCCATTTCAATTTTTTTTAATACATTTGGTGTTGTTATTATAGCAAATATCTTATGTAGTTGCACCCTAATTCTTGTCTTAGGGACAGAGTTTCATCTGGGCGCACCAGTTTGAGAGCTCAAGGCCGCTGGTTTTGTTTGTTCACTTTCCTTGGTTTCTTATTTTTGTTACTTGTTCAATATTGTGGTCTGTTTTCCGTCGATGTCTTGCTTTAGTCCACATTATGTAGTGATTGCAGTTGCATTGTTTGGTGATTTGTTTTGTAGGAATTTGGTTTTAGATGTTTACGCCTCAGTTAAATGGAAGTGGAAATAGGTTATTGGGAGAATATGTTGGCGTTATGGTTTTTGATGAAATTGTTTCACTCTCTACTCGTTCAATGTCCTAAATTATTGGGACAACATGTTAAATATTTTAGCGTTTAATTTTTTTAATTTATTATTTCTTTGACTGGAACCATTTGTTTATGCAGATTGCAAATCTTGTCTGTCAATGAAATCTCACTCTCCGTTGAATAAAAATGGGCTGCCTTATAAGAGGGGTCTTTTATCTGATCTTTTTTATTCATACCGTCTGTATAATGTGGGGCACATTGTCTGAGCTATATTTCTGCCTGCAGGCATATCCTAACTCGTGTCTATAAATGGAGGTCTCACTTTCTCGAACGAGTTTTAAGAAGGGGTTTGAGTAGTTCTTGGCTTATGATTTTGTTTCTTATTTCTTGGTGTATGAGGTATGGAACCATTATTTGAGCACTCTTTTATGCAGATGCATGCCAACACTTGTCGGTTGCTGGAGTCTCACACTGTTGAAAGAAAAAAAAGGGGTTTTCTGAGTTATTATCTGATTTTATATTATCGGAGCCCGTATGACATCCTGAGACATTTTTTGCGCAATGTCTTTATATGCAGACCGTTACACTTGTCTTCTTGTGGGGTCTGATTCCTTGAAGTAGAACGAGCTGCTTTAAGAAAGGGTTTGAGTGGTTCTCTGCTTATGATTTAACTTCTTGCATGAGCCATTATTTGAGTAATGTTTTCTTTAAGAGTTTGATGCATCTTGTGTATTGGTGAAGAGTTTATAAGATCTGGTACCATTGTTCGAGCAATATTCTATGCAGATGAAATTTAACTAGCATGTGTATGAAGTCTTACTTTGTTTAAGGAGAGCAGGGGTGCTACTAAGAGTGAATTTCTTTGCCCTATTTTTTGATTTGTTGGTCTTAGAGATTTTGCACAACTGATTTGAACAGCATTTCTCTATGCAGACACATCCTTACTCCATGTCTTATACGTGGAGTCCAACATTGTTGACAGAGAAGAGATTCTTCCAAGAGGGGGTTTCTTGTCTTATTATCTATTTTCTATTCTGGAGATTGTATGAGATCTTGGGCCGTGATTTGCACCATTACTTTCCATTCTATGCAGATCATCTTGTCTGTATATGGGGTCCAACTTTGTTGAAGGAAATCGCTTTTAAGAGAGAGTTGAGTATTATAGCCTTATGATTTAATTTCTTCTTGGGTTTATGAGATTCAACACTTTCGTTGGGCATTCTTTTGTGCAGATGCATCTTAGCTCTGCTCTGTTTCTGGATCTTTTTCCTCAGATGTTGGGCTTTGTTGATTTTTGTCTTGTGCTTTAATGTCTCAGTTTTTAAGGAGTTATGAGATGTATCCTTGTTCTTGTGTGTGAACCAGTGTAACTTAATTGATGACTGGTCTAATTTCTTAAGGAGGTTGTGCTGCGTCTGATCTTTGTTGTGGCTCTCTTTTTCGAGGAGGGTTTCTGCAGTTCAATTTCAAGTTAATGATAATGGCGAAACCTCAGGAACAGGTGTCATGCAGAGTTTTGTTTTCCGTTTACTCAATTCAGTATCCTGAACCTTTGAATCTTTGGGCAATTCTTCAGTCATTGTCTCATGCAGATGCTCGTTAAGTCTTACTTAAGTTGATGAGGATGATTTTTGAGTGACAATCAGAACTTGTGGCAAGGAGCCTGGTTTTTCATCCACTGCCTTCTTGTTTTCTTGATACTTACATTTCTTTTCGAATGGTGATATGTTATGATGTTGTCAATGTTTTTTGCGGTAGTTCATGGATTTCCTGTGCGGAAGTTTTGTAGCTCGGAGTGTTACTTGGATCTCTGTTGATTCCTTGAGAAACACATTCCACAATTGGTTTCTTATTCATTGTCTTATTTCATGGGGTTTATCCTTCCTGGCTTGATAGTTCAACATATTCTTATGGTGATGGGTTCGTTCTTTTCTTTAACTTAATTATCTTCTCTCAAAATTTACTTTATTTCTGTTTTTTAAAAGATTAACTTATTACAGATTTTGAATTTCGTGTAGGGGCCTCAAGATCCTTAATTTTGTATGACTCTGCGCCTCCCATTCATTTCTATATTGCACTGGTCTTTAATTAATTCACACATTTTAAGGTTCGGCAGATGCTTGTCTTTATTGGTATTGCTCTTTTTGTCTGTTTAAATGTCTGTTTTGTCTGGTTGAAGGTGTATTCAATGCAGTCTGTTCAGCTTTGTGCAATACTTTGGCCATTCAGGGTTGGATATTCTTTGGAGCTTCTCGCTTTTTTCCCCTCTTCTTTGACCTTTTCAGAAGGGCACTTGTTAAGATATTTGGTCGTTCATTTGATATTTTATTGCTGAGTGTATGTGATCTGGCACCACCATTTGATCTAATGCAATGTGTTTGCAGTTGCAACCTAAACTGTCTTTTACTGGAGTCGCACTTTGTCAGAGCCTAGAACATCTCTTAGGTGGTTTTATGTTCCTTTGCTTGCAATTTAGTTCTTTGTGGACCATAAATGTGGCATTTTTGAGCAAATGTATTATGCAAATTCATTACGCATCTTTTTTACTTGATTACTTATGAATGGAATGGTTATTCAAGCAAACCAATGGAATTATGGATTTGGGCATGTGCGACAGTCAAGAGGAATGGGAGATGCCTTTGTATAGTGTACGTCCTTCCTTTTGGTCTTTGTCTTCATTGGAATGTGGACTGCTTTTAGTAGTGTCCTGTGCTTCTTGGCTTACCATTCTTCTTGGATATTGGGTCTGTATATTGTCAGCTTGCTCTTGAGGCTTGGGAGAATGGGGATGCTTTTAAGAGGTGTCCGGTACCTCCTGGCTTATGGTTTATTTTTGTTAGATTTTATCAGCTATGATTCGAGCAAAAAGTTTTGTGCAGCAACATTTGTCTGTTAATGAAGTCCTAGGGTTTATAGGAGGAGGGCAGGCTGCTGATTGTTTTAAGAGGGAGTGGGAATGTGGTATGCAGATTGACGTCTTTGGATGCAGTGAAGTATCATTGGACCGTAGAGCGGCACTTGCTCACATATAACCTGAGTATGACTTTGATCTTCGTTGATGGAACTGTTCTGTGAGAGGTTGTGAGATTTGATTTTGTCTTTTCCATAGTATCTCATTTCAATATGTTTCGAAGTTTTATTCATTGATCTCGTTTTGGCCGAGGTTTACTGATGTTCAGGTTGACGGGACTGATTTGGCAACTGAAATGGATAGGATGACTTAAGTCTTTGGATTTCAGCATTTCCGATCTTAATTAGCTTATCTTCTATGTCTTAATCGATTTTTCCAGAATATGGGCTGAGGGTTGATTCTTTCCTTTGATTTAATTGCTTATCTCAAAGTCTCTTTTCTTATGTATAAATTTTTCTCTAGTACAGATGCTAATATTCTGTATGTACCTTTTCGGCTTTTATAGTGCTGGAGGTGGTGGTGGTTTGTGGTCTGCTAAAGGGTTCGGCTTTTGTCTTAAACATAGAGACGTGTTGGCATCTTTCGGTCCAAGTGCCTGGTTCTCTTGTTGTGGCATGTTGCTTTTTTATTCTGGCAGGCCAAAGTTGCTAAAGTTCGTGATGGATCAGTATGTTGGATATTTGAAATTTCTGTGCAGAGTAGTCCATTTTAGAAGGTTGGGTTTTTAAGCTTGAAGTGTGCTGATCCGTTTAGGTTACACATAGTGTATGCTTTGGTGTATCACTTAATTTGTTTCCCGTAAGAAATAAGATTTGGTACCTGTTTTATGTGCACACATTTCCTGAAGAAGGGTGGTTTTTAGAGGTGGAGAAAAGGGGTTGTTTAACAAGTTGACGATCTGGCATAATTATATGGGTCGTGTTTTATGCAGCAGTCTTATAATGCTCCTTCTCAGATTCAAGTTTATGCCCAGACCTGATAAAACTGTTTTTTAAACTGCTGGTGGAAATAGATGTGGCATGACGTGTGTTATTTCCCTTCCCTGCCTTCTTAGTTTCGTGAGCTGATAGTCAATATTTTTTTCTATAACTGTTCCTTTATATAGCTTTTGTGTTCATTTGGGTGGCTTGATAGGATCTGCCGTTCTTTTCTTCATTTGATGCTTTTCATGCGTAGTCCAACTTATTGAACGTTGCAATCTGACACTGTTTCTATGATCAATTTGACATTTTAAAAGCATTTGAGTATTAATTATATTGTTCATTGTTGGTATCAAAATTAGACATTTTGAACTATAGTGTGTTTTTTATATTGATGTCCTTGTGAGTTGCTGGGTGTGTTTCTTTTATTGGTTCAATAATGCTGTAATTGAGCGTCATTCGACTATTCCTAGCTGGTTGCTAATACAGGTCGGTTTTTTTGGAACTAATGTGAATGTTAGTCGTGCTTTTATGTATGCATAGCTTATTTTGGATATTCCAAAAACCTACAATATAACAATGAACAAATATGCTTTAGCTGGATTTTAAGCTCGTGAAGTATGGGAGGGATGATAGGGATGAGGTCCTCTGAGAGATTGCATTAAATGTAATACTTATCTCTAATTTATGACCAAGTAATGAACTTACAAAGAGAACAAGTAATGTATTGAAAGAATGTAGTCCCGGTTTGTTATTTTGGAATGAGCCTTTACGTAGATTGCTTATTATGGGAGATTTGAATGTTGGTGTAACATTGATCCAATAGTTTGATGGGCTTCCTTCTTTGTGTCCGGATGTACTCATGGATATTGGGCTTGATGAAACTAAAGATCTTGGGCCAATAACAGGGTGTCGACCAGCGCAAAGACTATTAAACGGCCTAGTCCTTCTGTTCCTTTTAGCCTAGCCCAGTGTTACACTGCCACTGCTTCGAGAATTTTTTATTTTATTTGATGTTATTTGTTTTAATTTTTTTTCATCCAAAACTCTTATAGGAATCCTGCTCCCACAAGGTCTGGACACGTGGCAGTTTCCCTTTTTATTTTATTTGTTCTAATTTTTTCTATCCGAATGTGTGTAGGAATTCTGGTGCAACACGAATTGCGAGTCTTCACAAAAAAAACATGGCAGCTTTTATTTTTTTATTTTTGTCCAACCAAAAGGAATCCGGATCCAACAAGGCGTACGCGTCTTTACCACCACTAGTATAGAAACTAATAAAATAAGAAAAGGGAATGTAGTGTTAATTTCAAGTCATTACAACCGACTAAGAGAAACCGCGTCGATAGCCTATCCGTTACAACTTACACTTGCACCGTCCATTATTTCTATCACCTCTTAATCTTGGCCGTTCATCTCGATCCCCTTCCCCTATAAATACCTTTCAGACATTCTCACAGTTCACCTTACTTCGCCGGTTCCTGAACGCAAGGCGGTGGCGATCAGGTTTTCGCTTTGTGTAGATTATCGGATTTGTTGTTCCGCTTCTTCTGTTTGGGTTTGATTTTCTGCTCTCGATATGGATATCGATGGATTAAGTTTTGTTATCGCTATGCTTTAGGGTTTGGTGATGGATTTTGCTAACCGATTAAAAGTTGAATCTAATGACCTTTGAAGGTTGTGACGATATAAAGAACCAGAGATTGTGTATATTTGCAGGCGTGTTTTATTGGTTCAGATGAGATCCAAACGACATCGGGGATCATGGTGAAGTAGGTGTTTGGTATGAAACTGCTCTGAATTCGATTTGGATCTTCTCGTTGTTTTGTATGGATATAATTTGTTGATTTGAGGCTGAAGCTCATCTTTATTGATATGCTTATGAGTTTTGATTGGGATGATGAATGCCAGGGCATCGTGTATTCAGTACCTAGTTATGCTTGCGTTTTGATTTGGACGAAAACCTCATCGATTTACCTTCTATGGGAGATCTTTCGTTTACCTCCTTTGATTTTGTTCTGAAGTTTACAATATAATGATTTGGAAATTTCCCTCGTTTTTTATCAATCAAATAAGCGGAGCTTTGCTGTTATTTTTCAGGCCTCCTGTGCGGTGTTTGACACACGAGGTTTAGATGTTTGGTTAGCTGATAACTCGATAGGTTCTTATGGGATCTGATTGGATGGTTATGAGGTTGGATTTTTTTACTGTTTTGCGGATGTAATGGAATGTTGAATTTCAAAATTGTCTATCCGGATCTATTGATTTGCGGGAGATATAGTAATAGTATTGCGGTTGGCTTTGAGCTTATTACTGCACATTTGTAGTCTTTGGATAGAGCGTAGTGCACTCCATTTGTAAAGGTTTTTATTGGTTTGCTGCATATGGATTATTGTTTTTGGTTACATGCTTATTCTTTTACAGTTTGTCAAAATGCGCATCTTTATATATCTTTCAAGTCCCTGAATTTTGTAAGTAATATCATGTTTATGTCCTCCTTTTCTCTATGATCTTTTATTGACAGATACTAAATCCAGAATTGGTGCGGTACATTGTCAACCTTCTTAGTTCGTAGCGCCTTTATTTTCAATGTGTTTCTTGGTTTTTTGGGTAGGTTGTAATCGGGTTTTTATGTCCTCAATGTTGGCTTTCTATTGATTTTCTCAGTGGGAATAGAAGGGTCTATTTTAATTTTTCTTATCTCAAAGTAATAGTAATTGCTTTTTTCAGAGATACAAAATTATTCAATGTTTTGATTACAGACCCCGAGTATCTCACATACCTCTTTATTGCCATGTATTTGATCAGTATATTTTGCCCTATGGTCTTCAAGCAATTAATAATTACAACCAAAAGTGGTTTGGCGCTTACCTTTTACGTTATGTGTTTTTTTTAAGTTTATTCAATGGTTTTCATTGCATATATTTGGGCTTCGAATTTGTATAGCAGTGTGGTTAGGTATTGTCTGGATGATTCACTAATTTTGTGATTAAAGTGCTTATGGAGACTAAGTTGGATGGAGCTAAAAGTTTATGACACTATTATGGGGAGCTTTTCTGGTTTGGTTAACATGTTAAATCTTTTTCTTTTAATTTTTTAATTGTTTTATTTACAAGTCTCTCTCTCGCTTTCACCCCAAAATTAATATTAGTTACTATGTATTTCTCAGGTTTCTTATGTTGGTTTTGAATTGGCATACTACCTAAGGGGGTTTTAATGTTGCCTTTCGTTTCCCATTTAAAATTTTTATTAAATTTGGTACTGATATTTTAGCAATATCTTATGTAGATGCAAACTAATTTTTGTCTTAGGGACAAAGTTTCACCAGGGGAAACAGTTTGAGAGCTCAAGGCCGCTGGTTTTGTTTGTTCCCCTTTGCTGGTTTCTTATTTTTGTTACTTGTTCAATATCATGAATTCTGTGGTCTGTTTTTCCGTTGGTGTCTTGCTTTAGTCCACATTATGTAGTGATTATCAGGATTTTGAGCAGTTCCTGGGGTTACCTTGTTTGGTGATTTTTTTGTTGTTGCAGGAATTTGGTTTTGACACCACAGTTAATAAAGGAAGTTGAAATAGGTTATTGGGAGAACATGTTAAATCCTTTGTCTCATAAGTTTTTTAAACTTTAATATACATCTCTCTCTCTCTCACGCCTTAATTAATATTATGTATTATGTATTTTTCAGGTTTCTTCTGTTGGGTTTGGATTGACTTACTAGCTATAAGAGGGGGTTTAATGTTGTTGCCATTTGCTGGTTTCTTATTTTTGTTACTTGTTCAATATCGTGAATTCTGTGGTCTGTCCTTCAGGATTTTGAGCAGTTCCTGTGGTTTACCTTGTTTGGTGATTTTTTGTTGTTGCAGGAATTTGGTTTTGACGCCACATTTAATAAAGGAAGTTGAAATAGGTTATTGGGAGAACATGTTAAATCCTTTGTCTCTTAAGTTTTTTAAACTTTAATATACATATCTCTCTCTCTCTCTCTCTCTCTCACTCCTTAATTAATATTATGTATTATATATTTTTCAGGTTTCTTCTGTTGAGTTTGAATTGACTTACTAGCTATAAGAGGGGGTTTAATGTTGTTGCCATTTGTTTTCCATTTCAAAAATTTATTACATTTGGTGCTGTTATTTTAGCAATATCTTATATAGATGCACCCTAATTCTTGTCTTAGGGACAAAGTTTCACCTGGGGGCACGGGTTTGAGAGTTCAAGGCCTCTGGTTTTGTTTCTTTACCTTCCTTGGATTCTTATTTTCGTTACTTGTTCAATATCTTGAATTCTGTGGTCTGTCTTTCCATTGATGTCTTGCTTTAGTCCACATTATGTAGTGATTATCAGGATTTTGAGCTGTTACTGTGGTTGCCTTGTTTGGTGATTGTTTTTTTCTCTTTAAAATTTTATGTCTATCTCTCTCTCTCTCTCTCTCTGTATTTCACCCCTAAATTGGTCAGGTATTATGTATTTTTCTGGTTTCTTCTTTGGGTTTGAATTGACTTACTACCTAAAAGGGGGTTTAATGATGTTGCTTTTTGTTTCCCATTTCAATTTTTCTATACATTTGGTGCTGTTATTATAGCAAATATCTCAAGTAGTTGCACCATAATTCTTAGGGACAAAGTTTCACCTAGGTGCACCAGTATGAGAGCTCAAGGCCACTGGTTTTGTTTGTTCACCTTCCTTGGTTTCTTATTTTTGTTACTTGTTCAATATTGTGAATTTTGTGGTCTGTTTTCCGTCGGTGTCTTGCTTTAGTCCACATTACGTAGTGATTATCAGGATGTTGAGATGTTCCTGCAGTTGCCTTGTTTGGTGATTTTTTTGCAGGAATTTGGTTTTAGAAGTTTACACCCCAGTTAAACGGAAGTGGAAATAGGTTATTGGGAGAATATGTTGGCGTTTTGTTTTTTGATGAAGTTGTTTCATTCTTTACTCGTTCAATGTCCTAAATATGGGGCGAACATGTTAAATATTTTATCGTTTACCCCTATGTCACCCCTAACTTAATACTTAATATTAGGTGTGATGTATTTTTCATGGTTCTTCTGTTGTGTTTGAATTGACCTACTACCTAAGAGGGGGTTTAATGCTATTGCCTTTTGTTTCCCATTTCAAAATTTTATTACATTTGGTCCTGTTATTTTAGCAATATCTTATGTAGATGCACCCTAATTCTTGTCTTAGGGACAAAGTTTCACCTGGGGGCACCGGTTTGAGAGCTCAAAGCCGCTGGTTTTGTTTGTTCACCTTGTTTCTTACTTTTGTTACTTGTTCAATATCGTTTCTATGGTTGTCTTTCTGTTGGTGTCTTGTGCAGACTTGCTTTAGTCCGCATTATGGAAGTCTATCAGGATTTTGAGTAGTTCCTGCACTTACCTTGTTTTGTGAATTTTTGCATTAATTTGATTTTGAAGGTTTACGCTGCAGTTAAATGAAAGAAGAAATGGGTTATTTGGGGAATGTGTCGTTTTGGTTTTGGTGAAATTGTTTTTTTCTCTGCTCGTTTGATGTCCTAAATTATTGGGAGAACATGTTAAATATTTTTTCTTTTATTGTTTTATATTATTTATATTAAGTATATATATCTCCCTCTATCCCTTAATTAATATTTGGTATTATGTATTTTCAGGTTTCTTATGTTGGGTTTGAATTGAAATGCTACCTAAGAGGGGGTTTAATGTTTGTTTTACATTTCAAAATTTTATTACATTTGGTGCTTGTTATTTTAGCAATATCTTATGTAGATGCACCGTAATTCTTGTCTTAGGGACAAAGTTTCAACTTGGTGCACGGGTTTGAGTGGAGTTCAAGGCCGCTGGTTTTTATTCACCCTGCTTGGTTTCTTATTTTTCCATAGCATTCTATTCTTTTGATAGGGTTATATGCTTGCTCCTTTACTCTTTTGTCAAAGCAACTTTTTAAACCTCTATTGATACCCAGAAAATCATAAATTCATTTGTCTCTCTCCTTTTCCCTAGAATCATGCTAAGCATTTTGCTCTTCTATTGACAAATACTAAATTGTGATTTAGTTCAATAGCCTGCCTTCTGGTTATGCATCTTGTTTTGTTGGTATGTTCTAATCGGATTTTATGTCTTCAATCTTGGCATATGGGGGAATATGTTCAAAATCACCATCAATCTTATTAATCTTTTTTTCTTGGTTTGAAGATATAATATTATGATGTTTTGATTACAGATGCTGAATATGTCTTACTTCCTTTTGTGCTGCCATGTATTTGTTCGATATATGTTGCTTTATGGTCTTTAAGCTATTAGTTAATTACCGCCAAACAGTGCTTTAGCCTTTATGTTTTGTCTTTTCTTCCATTGGTTTATTTCTAAGGTTGTCATTCCATATATTTGGTCTCCCAAATTGTATAGCAGTCTGGTTTGACATTCTCTTTATGATGATTCCCTATTTTTGCGATTGGTGATTATGGAGAGTTGGTTGCATTTAAAGTTTATGACACTGTTGTGGGGAGCAGATTCTGGTTTGGTTTCTTAACAGGAACATGTCAACTTCCTATTTTTAAATTCTCTCTCTCTCTCTCTCTCACTCTTTTTTACCCCCTAAATGAATATTGGGTACTTTGTATTTTTCAGGTATCGTCAGTGGGGTTCTAATTGGCATACTATTTAAGAGGGGGTTTAGTTCTTCTTTCCTTTTGTTTCACATCTTTAAGGATTTATAAGATTTGGTGCTATTATTTAGCAATATCTGAAGTAGATGCATCCTAATTCTTGTCTTAGGGACAAAGTTTTCCTTGGGGCATGGCAATGAATGGAGCTCATGGCTGCTGGTTTTGTTTATTCACCTTTCTTGCTTTCTTGTTTCTTTTACATATTCAATTTCGGTGAATTCTGTGGTTGTCTTTCCTTTGATGTCTTATGCAGATGAATCTGTTGCTTTAGTCTGTCTTTATGGAGCTGAGTATCAGGATTTTGAGTAGCTTCTGCAGTTGCCTTATTGACCCAGTTTGCTTTCTTATTTCTGTTACATGTTCAATATCGTGAATTCCGTGGTTGTCTTTCCTTTCGTGTCTTATGCAGATGCATCTCTTGCTTTAGTCCGGAGTATCAGGATTTTGAGTAGCTTCTGCAATTGTTCTGTTTGGTGAATTTTTGCAGGAATTTGGTTTTAAAGGTTTACATTGCAGTTAGTTCTTGGCTTATAATTTAATATCTTATTTCTTTGATGTCTGGAACTATTTGTTTATGCAGAATGCAAATCTTGTCTGTCTATGGAAATCTTGCCTAACTATAATAGGGGTCTTTTATCTGATCTTTTTTATTCATACCGTCTGTATAATGCAGGGCACATTGTCTGAGCTATATTACTGCCTGCAGGTGTATACTAACTCGTGTCTATGGAGGTCTCACTTTCTCAATTGAGTTTTAAAAAGGGGTTTGAGTAGTTCTTGGCTTATGATTTTGTTTCTTATTTCTTGGTGTTTATGAGGTATGGAACCATTATTTGAGCACTCTTTTATGCAGATGCATCCCAACGCTTGTCGGTTGCTGGAGTCTCACACTATTGAAAGAAAAAAAGGGGTTTTCTGAGCTATTATCTGATTTTATATACTTGGAGCCCGTATGACATCCTAAGACAGGTTTTGTGCAATGTCTTTATATGCAGACCTTTACACTTGTCTTCTTGTGGGGTCTGATTCCTTGAAGTAGAACGAGCGGCTTTTAAGAAAGGGTTTGAGTGGTTCTCTGCTTATGATTTAACTTCTTACATGAGCCATTATTTGAGTAATGTTTTCTTTTAGAGTTTGATGCATCTTGTGTATTGGTGAAGAGTTTATAAGATCTGGTACCATTGTTCGAGCAATATTCTATGCCGATGCAATTTAACTTGCATGTGTATGGAATTTTACTTTGTTTAAGGAGAGCAGGGGTGCTACTAAGTGTGAATTTCTTTGCCCAATTATTTGATTTGTTGGTCTTAGAGATTTTGCACAACTTATTTGCACAGTGTTTCTATAAGCAGACACATACTAACTCTTATCTTGTACATGCAGTCCAACATTGTTGACAGAGAAGAGCTTCTTCCAAGGGTGTTTCTTGTCTTATTATCTATTTTCTATTCTGGAGATTGTATGAGATCTTGGGCCATGATTTGCACCATTACTTTCCATTCTATGCAGATCATCTTGTCTGTATATGGGGTCCAACTTTGTTGAAGGAAATCGCTTTTAAAAGGGAGTTGAGTAGTATGGCCTTGTGATTTAATTTCTTCTTGGGTTTATGAGATTCGACACTTTCATTGGGCATTCTTTTGTGCAGATGCATCGTAGCTCTGCTCTGTTTCTGGATCTTTTTTCCTCAGATGTTGGGCTTTGTTCTTGTGCTTTAATGTCTCAGTTTTTAAAGGAGTTATGAGATGCATCCTTGTTCTTGTGTGTGAAAGAGTGTAACTTAATTCATGACTGGACTAATTTCTTAAGGAGGTTATGCTGCGTCTGATCTTTGTTGTGGCTCTCTTTTTCGAGGAGGGTTTCAGGAGTTCAATTTCAAGTTAATGTTAATGGCGAAACCTCAGGAACAGGTGTCATGCCAAGTTTTGTTTTCCGTTATGTATTTTATTCAGTATCCTGAACCTTTGAACCTTTGGGCTATTCTTCAGTCATTGTCTCATGCAGGTGCTCGTTGTTCTAAGTCTTACTAGAGTTGAGTTGATGAGGATGATTTTTCTAGTGACAATCAGAACTTGTGGCACGGCGCCTGGTTTTTCATCCACTGCCTTCTTGTCCTTCTTGTTTTCTTGATACTTACATTTCTTTTCAAATGGTGATATGTTTTGATGTTGTCAATGTTTTTTGCGGTAGTTCATGGATTTCCTGTGCGGAAGTTTTGTAGCTTGGAGTGTTTACTTGGAACTCCGTTGATTCCTTGAGAAACACACTCCACATTTGGTTTCTTATTCATTGTCTTATTTCATGGGGTTTATCCTTCTTAGCTTGATAGTTCAACATATTCTTATGGTGATGGGTTCGTTCTTTTCTTTAACTTAATTATCTTCTCTCAAAATTTACTTTATTCTGTTTTTTAAAAGTAACTTATTAAAGATTTTGAATTTCGTGTAGGGGCCGCAAGATCCTTAATTTTGTATGACTCTGCGCCTCCCATTCATTTCTATATTGCAGTGGTCTTTAATTAATTCACACATTTTAAGGTTCGGCAGATGCTTGTCTTTACTGGTATTGCTGTTTTTGTCTGGTTGAAGGTGGATTAGATGCAGTCTGTTCAGCTTTGTGCAATACTTTGGCCATTCAGGGTTGGGTTGGGATATTCTTTGGCGCTTCTCTCTTCCCCCGCCCCCCTTCTTTGAAATGTATTATGCAAAATCTTTTTTACTTGATTACATATTAATGGAATGGGTATTCAAGCAAACCAACGGAATCCTGGATTTGGGCATGTGCGACTGTCAAGAGGAATGGGAGTTGCCTTTGTAGAGTGTACGTCTTTCCTTTTGGTCTTGTCTTCATTGGAATGTGGACGGCTTTTAGTAGTGTCCTGTGCTTCTTGGCTTACCATTCTTCTTGGATATTGGGTCTGTATATTGTCAGCTTGCTCTTGAGGCTCGGGAGAATGGGGATGCTCTTAAGAGGTGACTGGTACTTCCTGGCTTATGGTTTATTTTTGTTAGATTTTATCAGATATGATTCGAGCAAAGAGTTTTGTGCAGCAACTTTTGTCTCTTAATGGAGTCCTAGGGTTTATAGAAGGAGGGCAGGCTGCTGATTGTTTTAAGAGGGAGTAGGAATGTGGTATGCAGATTGATGTCTTTGGATGCAGTGAAGTATCATTGGACCGTAGAGCAGCACTTGCTGACACATAAACTGAGTATGACTTTGATCTTCGTTGATGGAACTGTTCTTTGAGAGGTCGTGAGATTTGATTTTGTCGTTTACATAGTATCTTATTTCCAATTTGTATCGAAGTTTTATTCATTGATCTCGTTTTAGCCGAGGTTTACTCATGTTCAGGTTGACGGGATTGATTTGTCAGCTGAAATGGATAGGATGACTTGCTTTCATTGTCTTTGGATTTCAGTGTTTCGATCTTAATTAGCTTATCTTCTATGTCTTGCTCGATTTTTCCAGAATATGGGCCGAGGGTTGATCTTTTCCTTTGATTTAATTGCTTCTCTCAAGGTCTCCTTTCATATATATTTTTTTCTCAAGTACAGATGCTAATATTCATATGTACCTTTTCGGGTTTTATAGTGCTGGAGGTGGTGGTTTGTGGTCTGCTAAAGGGTTCGGGTTTTATAGTGCTGGAGGTGATGGTTTGTGCTCGGCTAAAGGGTTTGGATTTTGTCTTAAACATAGTGACCTGTTGGCATCTTTGGGTGCGAGTGCCTGGTTTGCTTTTGCTGGTTCTTTTGTTGTGGCATATTACTCTCTTTTTTTTCTGGCAGGCTAAAGTTGCTTAAGTTCGTGATGGGTCAGTATGTTGGATATTTGAAATTTCTGGGCAGAGTAGTCCATTGTAGAAGGTTGGGTTTTTTAGCTTATAGTGTGCTGATCTGTTTAGGTTACACATGGTGTATGCTTTGGTGTATCATTTAATTTGTTTCCCGTAAGAGATAAGATTTGGTACTTGTTTTATGTGGCTCTTCCTGAAGAAGTGCAGGTCTTTAAAAGGGGTTGTTTAACAAGTTAACAATCTGGCATAATTATATGGTTCGTGTTTTATGCAGAAGCAGTCTCATTCTTTCAGTGCTCCGTCTCAGATTCAAGTTTATGCACAGAGCTGATAGAACTGTTTTTTAAACTGCTGGTGGAAATAGATGTGGTGTGACGTGTGTTGTTTCCCTTACCGGTCTTCTTAGTTTCGTGAGCTGATAGTTACTTTTTTCTATAACTGTTCCTTTATGCTTTTGTGTTCATTTGGGTGGCTTGATAGGATCTGTCGTTCTTTTCTTCATTTGGTGCTGCTTATGCGTAGTCCAACTTATTGAACATTGCAATCTGACACTGTTTCTATGATCAATTTGACATTTTAAAAGGATTTGAGTATTAATTAAATTGTTCATTGTTGGTATCATATTAGACATTTTGAACTTTCTTGTGTTTTTTATACTTACGCCCTTATTAGTTGATGGGTGTGTTTCTTTTATTAGTTCAATAATGCAGTGGTTGAGCGTCATTCGACTATTACCAGCTGCTTGCTAATACAGGTCCTTTTTTTAGAACTAATGTGAATGTGAGTCATGCTTTTATGTATGCATAGCTTATTTTGGATCCTTAGAAAACCTACAATATAACATTGAACAAATATGCTTTAGCTGGATTTTAAGCTCGTGAAGTGTGGAAGGGATGATAGGGATGAGGTCCTCTGAGAGATTGCATTAAATGTAATACTTATCTCAAATTTATGACTAAGTAATGAACTTACAAAGAGAACATGTTATGCATTGAAAGAATGTAGTCCTGGTTTGTCATTTTGGAATGAGCCCTTTACTTAGATTGCTTATTATGGGAGAGAATTTTTGTCTTGCTTTTGTTAAAGGAGATTTCTAAACTATGGAACATTTCTCTTGAAGTAGTTTTTCTTTCTGGATATTTGAAGTATATTTGTTATATCGAAGTTGTTTGGTTTTTGCATATAGGGTCGGAGTTTTTTGAGTTCTTTGGACATTTGAATATGACATTTTGTTATGTTGTTTATCAATTGTATAATGTCAACTTCGTGGTAGCTTTTTCTCTTTTAGATTTGTTTGGCTTTTAGTATGATGGTTATGTTATGTGCATTGCTTTGTTTTTAGCTGCTGTCTGTTGTGTGTATTTGTATTTAGTTAGTTAGGTTTAAAGGGATGTAGCTCAAAATGGTAGAGCTCTCAGCTTGTAACCTGTATGAACAAGTTACAAGACTTATGAGAAGATCAAGGTTCGAATCCTTGCGTCCCTGCACATTAACATATTTGATTATGATCTGCCTGTGGATGGATTGAAAGAATCTAAACCCTTGCCTGCGCGGATGCTGTTGGTAGCTGACTAAAATGGTGGTTTGGATGATCTGTGGACTTAAGAACCTGAATTGGCTGATTTTCCGGTTTACCACAAGATGTGGTTTATTATGTAAAATCTTCAGAAAGCTCAAGTTTGTAATACGAATTATGTTATCTTCAAACTTGTTTGACGAGATATCACTGTCCTTATGTCTCTTGATCTTCTAGTTGTATGCCAACCTCTGCTTCTCTAATTCGTGTTTCTCATTTATTCATTTCATACACTTTCTCACGTACACCTTCACATTTGTATCAAAAAGGAAACAAAAATTACCTTAAGAGATAGGACTGTACAAGATCCAAACCAATCCGTCAAAATCGTCTAATTCAATTCAATTTTATTGGTTTTGATAATATTGGTGGATTGGATTGGATTCAAAAAATAAAAATCGATTGGATTGGTTTGGTTAGCAGATTCAGAGTTTGAAATCCAATTCAAACTGAATCGATCCAACTTTTTAAAAATAGATGCAAATATTTGCCTTTCCTAGCATTCAAACCTAATCCACTTTTCACGTTTCACTTACACCAACACACTAACACAACTTTGTTGATATTATTTTGAAAAAAATAGATTAATATAGCATAAAAATTCTAGATTTCTAAGTTTTGTGTTGACTTTAGCGTTTGTTTTTTTAAGGAATTGATGTAACTTGAACTCTAAATGTCCAACTTCATGTTGTAGTGTTATTTTCTAAAATTTATTTATGTCTATTTAGAACATACTTAATGGTATTTTCTATCAGATTAAATCCTATATGATTATCTTTGCGATTATCATATTTTCAAAAAAACCGATCATCCAATCCGGTACATTGGATTGGATTGGATCCTGACATCTGAACACAATCAAATCGTAAAATCTCAAATCCAATAAAAAATTGAATTAGATTGAATTGATAAAAATTCATTGATTTCGAACCGATGTACACCACTATTAAGAGACAAATTTTCAATCTAATAACAAATTATATAGAAAATAAAATAAAAGCAATTTTCAGTTAAAATACAGTTATTTCACCTCCTCAAATTTAACCATAATCCATTTTTCATTTGTTGGATTTTGTATTATAATAATTTCACCATCCATTTTTTGTTCGTTGAGTTTTTTTATTATAATAATTTCACCAATTTTTTCGCGGATACATCTATGAAGTTCATGATTTGTTATAAAGGAAGTCTAGCTATTTATTAGAACCTTACTCTAAATAATGATATTCAAGCTAGCACTGCTTGGATTGTAAATAAAATGAAGTTAGTGTTTAGAGTATTTCCACCTATTTGTCATGGTAAAAGGCAAAGGGAGGCAATGTTTGTTACTATTCACATGAATGGTGTCTACCCTAGCCATTTTTTTGTTGGTTTTCCACCCATTGCATGGCAACCCTAGGGCAACCACTATTCACATGAGATATGAAGAGATGAATTTGTATAGAGTTTTGGTGTGGAAAGTGAAGAATATGACTATGTATTTATTTTTAAAATTCTAAAAATTCTAAAAATTTTGGTTTTTTTCTTTTTCCTTTTTTTAAAATTTTTTTTTGTTTATTTAAATTGACTACTGACGTCACAATGACATTAGCATTAGGTCAGCTTACCTAGGCAGCAGCCGAGGCAAATATTGCCTTTAGGCTTGTCCAACTCTTACCTTGGCAATATTTGGGCGCTGGAAACAGGATTAAGGGCCTAGGGGGCCTCTTGCCCAGCCTGGGAGAAACAGTGGAAATGCTCTTATGGGAGGAGGAGAGGGAGGTAAGGGATGAAAAAAGTGTTTATCATGGTGTATAGAACTTCCCACACGGACCTACCCCCAACCTAGACCTACACCCAACCTAGAGTAGCTAGAGGGGAAGTAAAATTAATCCTTGTTATACGAAATGAGCCACTTCAAATAGGATTGAGAAATTATGGAATTTTAGAAACAAAGATTGAGAAATTATGGAATGTTAGAAACAATGATGAGTGGCAAGGTGGTAATATAAAATTGGTGAAATAATAAGACAAGTGAGTCTATTCACCCATTGTTAGTTTTTATTTTGTTTGTTCTTTGATACAAGCTATACTTAGAAAACTTCGAACACATAACTTCATGTGTAGGTGTAGTAATCGTTTAGTCTTTTTTCATATAAACTCACTAACTTTTTGGTTGAGTAGTAGTTTTTTTAATTATCTTGCACTACTTTTTCAAGTAAAGAAAACAATCATTTAAACAATGGATATTTAAATTGAATCAGATGCAAGAATAGATGAAACTAACCAAAATAAAAGATATTATCAACATTTTCTTTTGGTACAAAATCTAACATGTTAAATCAAAGTCAGTTCCTAATTACGAAATCAGATTAATTGATTGCAAAATCTTTGAGTTAAGTTTTGTTAACAAATTTCGACCGTTTCACAAATAACTTATTTTATATAATTTCGTTTCGACCCGTGCCCGATAATTTCCGGAGCCTCGAAGTCCAAACTCGAAACTTCCGTACTCCAGCTTGACCAGAGAACAAGTGCACAATGCACGTATATTTTCGCATTTTCGTCGTGGACCTCTTTTTATCTTTCCATGTCTTTTTCATCCCAGAGTCTTTATATTTACCATTAAATCACACCAGGCTCCGATTGAGACCCACAGAGTGTTTCACCGGCAATGGCGAAATCGAGCGCAGACGACCAGGAGCTGAGGCGAGCCTGCGAGGCCGCCATCGAAGGGACCAAGCAGAGCGTCGTGATGTCGATCCGTGTGGCCAAGAGCCGAGGGATCTGGGGAAAAACGCACAAGCTAGGCCGTGACATGGCTAAACCTAGAGTTCTCGCTCTTTCCGGTACGCAATCGTTTCTCTATTTCCGCATATCGTTTTCACTTTGAAGATTCTATCTCCGACCTGAGATGACTGGTTAGAGAAGTGCGTGCGTGGCATCTGGACTGAATTGTATGCGTTTTCTGAAATTTAGAAGAGAAATTTAGCTTTATTTCCAAGGGCATTTTGTTGAAAATCACAGTGCAGACTTCATTTTAACTTGTCTAATTGTTAGGGGGTTTCTCACTGTTTTGTAATGATTATAGTATGACCGAATTAATATAGATAATCACGATGCGGTTGGATAGTAATGTGGTTGGGTGCTCAGACTGGACAATTTTAAGAAATATGTATTTGCCTTTGCCGGGAATACTATGATCGACGGATATGTATTATTCACAAGAGTGCCCAAGATTAGAAGAATGGTGTTAAATCCTTTAAGCTCCTTAAATTCCCATTAATATTGATTTGCTTCAAGACATAAGTTGGTCAATCTTACCGAGAACAATATCGTTTTTGGAACTTGCAGAATCATTTATATCCACTTTTGAAAGGAGAGTAACCAGAACTAGATTATCTACGATAATGTTTTAAACAATCTTGGTAAATTGTCATAAGAAGACTTCGAAGCATTGTTTTTGCGCTTATCTTCAGATTGGGAGGACAATTTTAGTTAAATCATTAAACAGAACTGTACAAGACATGTCAAGTATCTTAGATGGCAGTGGCACAGTAACGACTTTATCAGTAAGGTTAATTTGGAATTGTGTGCTAAATTCTAGGGGTTTGTCTACATATTTTGTATAGCTTCACTACAATAACATGAAGAGCCTGCTACTGTATCACTATGGTAGTCGGTGCTACTAACTGAAGCCACCCTTTCTATTTGTTCTATAAGCTTCTATAATACTTGGTTGCACTCTAGATTGGCTGACAGTGATCCGATATCAAATGAAGGGGAAATAAAAAACTTGTCTTTTGAAGCATTAGGTCAGAGGGTGTGTACATGTATGCATAACTACAAATACCCACACAAGTATAAATATTCAATTGGATTGATCAGTGTAAGCACTTAGTGATACTTAATTTGTATGTTACTGATGGCGACTGCCTTTTGTGGTTTGTGCAGTAAAATCCAAAGGCCAGAAGACTAAAGCCTTTCTTCGAGTCTTAAAATATTCCACTGGAGGAGTCCTTGAGGTAAAGTCCAGTTTGATTATTCTTATTTTTCTATAAAATTAAGATTCTTTGATTTTAGGGAAAAAAAAATATTGGCAGTTGGTTTACAATTTGAAATGTAGTAGTTCTAGCTTTCATTTCCAGGCCTGCTGTGTGTAACGGTGCTTAGTGTTATCGTCTCTTGGATGTGTATGTGTAACGGTGTATGTGGCTTATCATTTATCATCTCATTTAATTCATGAGGACTATCTGATAAAGCTTTATACATTGTATGTGCAACTGATTTAGTCTTAATTGTTACAATTTTTCTATTTAGACAACATAATTAATTTTAACAATGTAAATATAGAAAGAAAATAAAGAAAGAAAATGGATCTGTGTGCTTGATTAGGGACTTGGCGTGATTACAATTTGCAATTACTCATTAATTTTCTTTTACTGCAGCCTGCAAAGTTATACAAGCTAAAGCATCTTTCAAAGGTGGAGGTTTTAACAAACGACCCTAGTGGGTGTACTTTTACTCTGGTAAAGAAGATCCACCTTCCATATGCTTATGAAAAAATTGTACATTTATGTTGGGAATTCGTGCAAAGGAATAGAATTCTTGCAATTAAGCAAAACAAGAAACAATGTTTGAGAAAGATTGTTGTTCCATTTTCCATTTTGGTCTGACGGAATTTCTTGTAGGGTTTTGATAATCTTAGGAGCCAGAGTGTTGCTCCTCCTCAATGGACCATGCGAAATATTGATGACAGGTATGCTATGGAGAACATGGACCTCTTTTCAATGTTATCCTTTCCTTCAGTAAACAGACTGATAAGCTTTTGATTACTGATTATCATTCCTTTTTCTTTTCCTTTTTCTGTTTAAAAAAATCTATTGTGCAGGAACCGCCTTTTACTATGTATTTTGAACATATGCAAAGATGCACTGGGTCACCTTCCTAAAGTTGTTGGTATAGATGTCGTGGAGATGGCTCTTTGGGCTAAGGTGCATATGATGAATTTGTACTAGTGTACTATTTTTAGAGTTATGATATTTATAATTGAAGATTTCACTTCCTTGCCAATCACTAATTGTGGGTATGACTTTATGATGATAATTTTTTTGTCAATGTTAATTTCTTTGTTGTTTTAGTTTTGAGAGAATTCTGTTATTATTTATTTTCGTTGTTTTTATGTCACTTCTTGAAATCAGTTCATTCCTTCTGTTCTCCTATTTTTTGGCTTCCTCCGTGTGGATATTTTGCTTAAACTCCATTTATTAGTTGTTAGTTTGTTAGATTAATATTTGCAGTGCATTTATTCTCTAATTTATTGTTAAAAAAATGATTTAGGAAAATACACCAGCAGTCACTAATCAAGGCAATATGCAAGAGGGTCCTGCTGCATCAACAGTAACTGAACGTGACTTAAAAGTCACTGTAGAAAAAGAACTTGTCTCCCAAGCTGAGGAAGAGGATATGGAGGCACTTTTGGGAACGTATGGACATTTTCATTGTTTTGTTGTGATGTAGAAATTGTTTGTGCTTTATCTAATTTGTCCATTGAGAAGAATGCTAAGGCTTTTCTGGACTTTATGATAAACTCGGTTACTGGGTTTTTTCAATTTTGTTAGTTTGATCCTTGTTTTCGGATAAGAAGCATGAATTACTTGGTTATGGGGTCACATATTGTCATTAAATGGGTTTTGGAGCACCAAGTGGGGGGCCTCATTCTACTTTAGTTGGTAGAGAGCAAATGGTTCACAAGTGACTCCAACAAGTTGATTTTTTCTCTCAGCCTCAACTATTTTCTTTCATATGTTGTTCTAAAACAAAAAGCATCACTCTTTAGCTATGTTTTGTTGGAACTTATCTTGATGTAGTTGTGATGTGGCATATTTTGACCGGGCGTGATATGCAGTTATGTCATGGGTATTGGTGAAGCAGAAGCATTTTCTGAAAGGTTAAAGAGAGAGCTTCTTGCTTTGGAAGCAGCAAATGTGCATGCCATTTTGGAAAGTGAACCTTTGATTGATGAGGTGAGTGTTTTTCTATTCAGTTGTGTTTTTATGTGTGATGGCATTTGCCACATTTCTTCCTTTTTTGGATTTGTTAATTTATTGTCCTTTTTATGTTCTTCTGTTTGGTTCTTGGTTTCACTCTTCTCAAAGAAAGTCTTTTTTCCCCAATCGTCTATGTCACCTGTCAGTATTAATACCATTAAAGTCTGTTGTCATCCATGTGACCATATAATATATACGGCATTAGACAGGTCTAAGCATGATACTTAGTCTGGTTTTCAACCACTGTAATTACTTAGCATCAATGTTCTCTCGTTCATCTTCTGACATCATCCTTGTTTGGAGCCTTCAACTTGTTTTTGCTTAAACAGTGTTGCTTTCTGATTCTGAGAAACTTTATCATCTGTTTGAGTTACTTGCATACATTGCTTTATCATCGTCTCCATGAGATTTCTGTACAAGCTTCTTTTGCCTGCTTCTAGGACATTGATTGATGGTTGTCTATTTTCTGGAAGATATGTGACACTGTTATTCATACATTCAATTGTGGGTCTTATAGGTACTGCAAGGGCTTGAGGCAGCAACGAATTGTGTCGATGACATGGACGAATGGTTAGGCATCTTCAATGTGAAACTCAGACACATGAGAGAAGACATCGAATCGGTAGGGACTCTGGATACCTTAAATAATTTTTAGATTTTTACTGATCCTTTATGGACTACAATTTATTTATTTCCAACACGCAGTTTATTGGAATTGATTTTAACTTGTTTCTCATGGAACAAACATACCATATACGTAGACCACTTTAACACTGTACATCTGGTCAAAGATTCCATTTGCCTGTTCTACGACATTGTATTTTAAGGGATTAACAAGAATGCCAGTGGTTCATTTTAGTTTCCTTTTCCCCCTTATACTTTTACTATATGACATCGAAAACATAGTTGTTTACATTTCAATTTTACCCCAACAAACTTTGTGATGGTATCATCTTGTTCCTTGTTGAACGAAATTCACCTGTATTGGTGCTAGTTCTGGGTTACTTCAATCTCCTCATGGTTCTGACTAAGAGGTGGTTGTTCAGTATCCTACGCTATAACATGGTTTTGGGATATCCACTGGATATATGAATGTGTTCTACTTGAATGCTTGATCTATTCTTAAGTTGGCTGCTAACTTTTTTTCTGTTGTGATGCCCAGATAGAAACCCGCAATAACAAGTTGGAGATGCAATCTGTAAATAATAGAGCACTCATTGAGGAACTCGATAACCTTCTTCTAGGTTTGCGTGTTCCTTCTGAGGTATATTGCCCATCCTTTTTAGCTGTGAGACATAACTAATTAGTTTGAATTTGGGCAACTTTTTAAGGCTTAGAATCTTTTTAATGGCGTTTCATTGGTGCAGTATGCAGCATGCTTGACAGGAGGCTTATTTGATGAGGCACGTATGCTTCAAAATGTAGAAGCATGTGAGTGGTTAGCTGGTGCTTTACGCAGTCTTGAAGTGCCTAATTTGGATCCAATCTATGCAAACATGCGAGCTGTATGCATTCTACCTTTCTCATTTATTTCAGTTCTTTTTTCTTTTTCTTTATTCTTCAAAGATTTGTGGGCAGATGTGCAAACTATAGAGTTTTCATCACTGTGTTGTGAACCCATCATCACTTTAATGAACTTTTTAGCTGGCTATGATGTCAATTAATCATGTGAGATGTTGAGATGGAGTGAGATTACAAATATCTGCTTTTATTACTGATTTTAAGACCATTTCATTATATTGGTAAAATTAATTGTAATTCTTACAGGTTAAAGAGAAGCGAGCTGAACTTGAAAAATTGAAATCTACATTTGTCAGAAGAGCTTCTGAGTTCTTGCGAAATTACTTTTCTAGTTTGGTGGAGTTCATGATAAGTGACAAGAGCTATTTTTCTCAGGTGCACTTTAGGGACTCAGGCTTTTATAAATTTGACCAAATTGTTCATTTTCTGATTATTTATATTGCTCACTATTGTGCTTGATTTAAACAGCGGGGGCAACTGAAAAGGCCTGATCATGCTGATCTGCGGTACAAATGCCGAACATATGCTCGCCTTCTGCAACATTTAAAGGTAAAATTTCAGCTTAATTGCATTAGCTATTAATACTTTTGTTGTTTTAACTTGCGCGTGTGTATTGGTGACTTTCTTCCTTTGCACTTGCAGAGTCTTGATAAGAATTGCCTGGGTCCTTTGAGGAAAGCATATTGTGACTCCCTCAACTTGCTTCTTCGTCGGGAGGTCAGAAACACAATCATTTTATTCTATCATTTGAGTGTTACCTGGAATGTATTTCTGAGATATCTGTGTTAGTTATATTTTTTGGCTGTTGTCTTTTATCATCTTTGGTCATGGACTTTATCTTGAGTGCTTGAATTTTCCATCTAATCATCAGACTTCCTGATAAGATAGTAACTTGGTTTGGTAGGTTCAGTGTAGCGTCAACTAATAATCATATAAACCAAAATGGTGGTGGCTTGATTCTGCAAGCATTAGTAACCTAATCAAATCATTCTTGTTCCAAAATTTATTGTTTTGTAAGAGCTTTGACAGTTAAGTGATAAGTTTGAAAATTTGAGTATATAATTTGATACCTACAGGCTCGTGAATTTGCAAATGAGCTTCGTGCTAGTACAAAGGCATCAAGAAATCCAACTGTCTGGCTTGAAGCTTCTGCTGGATCTGGTCAAAATGTGAATGCTGCAGACACTTCTACTGTTTCTGAAGCTTATGCCAAGATGCTTACGATTTTTATCCCACTCCTTGTAGATGAGGTAAAAGTCAAGTGATATAATAGTTTCTTTGATCTAAGTGGTACATATCTTTGTATTTAAAGCCCATTCTACAATGCCTCAACTGCAGAGTTCTTTCTTTGCACATTTTATGTGCTTTGAAGTTCCTGCACTTGTTCCTCCAGGAGGTACTGCTAATGGAGATAAATCTGATGACACCAATGACGATGATTTGGGAATCATGGACATTGATGACAATGACAGCAAAGCTGGTAATTTACGCTAATATCTTACTGTACTTTTCTGTATGTGCTTGCTTTTAGTCATATTTTTACACTGTCTGCAATGGATGCTTTTGAATTCTGCCGATTCTACTTCTCTCTGGAATTTGATACAATTGTCTAATTTTGTAGGTAAAAATTCAGGAGAGCTTGCAGCATTGAATGAATCTCTTCAGAATTTACTCGATGGTATCCAAGTAATGCACACAACATATTGCCTATCTTTTCGCACTTGCTATTGAAATTTTGTTGCTTGGACGTTCTCTGTTTTGTGGTTGCGTAGTTTTGTTGTCCATAGCTGAAAGAAACTTCCATGAATTTCCAAATGAGTATCTCATCTTATCTTATGGGTGTCATCCTCAAAGCTCAATTTGTTCTGTGCAGAACTTGGGAATTGGGATCCCTTATCTCTGTTTTAGGTGATAGTAAGGTGGATGATTCCTTGAGTAGCTTAGGAGATGAAATCTCATGTCCAGCAGTATTGTGTTTGGATGGCATATGTTTGTTTAAAAGTTTTAAGCTGCAGAAATTTATCATGTCATAGGTTTGACTCTCGGTTGTCTGCTTAGATAGATATAGAATAAGCCAGTGTCTAATGAATAAAGGGGGTGATGTAAGAGAAGGTGGTTTGGCAAGTGGTCTTCCTCCAAAACAGCGAAAGACTAAATCTATGTTTCCTTTTATGAATTTAGCATAATAATATTGATGAGGTGGCTTGATTTGTGGTCTGCACTGACATCTAGATTTGTTTGGGAGTGAACCTTCCGTAATATTTTTAAATTTATTTTTTACTTTTAATGGTTTGCACACAATTTCACCCTCTATCCTGGTCATGACTTGTTACTTACATGCACTTATATGGTTTTCAGGAAGACTTTTATGCTGTGGTGGATTGGGCATACAAAATTGACCCCTTACGCTGCATATCAATGCATGGGATTACGGAGCGGTATCTTTCTGGTCAGAAAGCTGATGCAGCAGGATTTGTGCGTCTCTTGCTTGGTGATCTGGAGTCAAGAATTTCTATGCAATTCAGTCGTGTAAGTTCTTGTGTTTAGTCTTGATCAATTCATAGCCATATGTTTTTAAGGTTATGATCTGAACCCATGTAATGTGTATGCTCCATTGCAGTTTGTTGATGAAGCTTGCCACCAGATTGAAAGAAACGAACGCAATGTTAGGCAAATGGGTGTCTTATCATACATCCCTAGGTAAACTGGATTATACATTACTTATGTTCCTTTGTTGAGGAAACTTCACATCCTCTTTTAAAATTTAGTCAGTTATCAAGTTGAGGTTCAGCATGTTTTGGTCGGATATAGTTGAGAGAACAGAAATGGCAAAACTTTTGTATGTTTTCTAAAGGAATTTGTCAGCTCTGATTACTTATCCCATGCGATAGAATTTATTTCCTATGTGTTTGATTATTGTTTCATATTATATTTGATTACCCCTCCTTTTGCTTAGATTTGCAACTCTGGCAACAAGAATGGAACAGTACATCCAGGGGCAATCTAGGGATTTGGTTGATCAAGCATACACTAAATTCGTGAGTGCTTTTTTTTTTTCCTGGAAACTTATTCCTGTTATCTGCAGAATGTTATCAGATATCGTGATATACAAAGCGAGTTGTTTGCACATAGCCATATTGAATTAAGTAGGCCCATGCTGCAATGGGCATACAGCATAATTATTGTTTACATTTTCTTACATAAGATCAATTGTTTGACAGGTTAGCATAATGTTTGTGACTTTGGAGAAAATTGCACAAACAGAGCCAAAATATGCTGATCTTTTTCTATTAGAGAACTATGCTGCATTTCAGAATAGGTACTCTTCTTTTTCCTTTCTACCATTATCAATGTTATTTCTTTGTCAGTCGACTTCATTCTGATTAGAAGCAGTTTGCTTGCAGTTTGTATGACCTAGCAAATGTTGTGCCCACGTTGGCCAAATTTTATCACCAGGCGAGTGAAGCTTATGAACAAGCTTGCACACGCCATATCAGCATGATCATATACTATGTAAGTTATCCAGATGCCAAATCTTATATAAGTTTTTCTTCTCATATGGACGCTGCAATTTTTGGCAGATCTATTTTAGAATCTTATATCATTCCAAGTTACTCGTTGTGAACAAATAGACAGAACCGAATCTTTATGAAAGATAAAGACACTGAAATTGCTAAACTACTCTTTGCGGGTGAAAGCTAACGTGCTATAATTTTCATTTAGACACTGAAATTTTCACACAGGCATCTAGCTTGTCTTGAATCAGCCATTTTTTTGCATAGATGCATAGCATAAGCCTGAAATACTCCTTGGATAGAATATTTTTGGTGGCACGTACCCTCATTGTGTTTTCTTTTGCCAGCAATTTGAACGTCTTTTCCAGTTTGCTCGAAGAATAGAGGATTTGATGTATACAATTCCACCAGAAGAGGTTAGTGTGTTGGTGGTCCTTAAATGTTGTCCTCAGTAGTTAAATTTATACAAGCGGCTGAGATGCATCTCAAGTGTCCATATCTGGTCTAACTTTGAAAAAGAAAACCTCATTAATTTTGCCACACTGCTAGATAATCTGTAACTATGTCCATTGCTTTGTGCATCTGTATACTCCACCAAGAGTATCCAGTCCCATTCTGGGAAAATGTAGTGTTTGGCTGGTATCTGTGTTGTTGCTAGGACCATTTCTGCAGAGTTTTTAATTTATTTATTTCAGAAGTCTTATAAAAAAAAATAAAAAATTAGAAGTCTTAACTTGCTGGATGTTATGGCTGATATCAACTTCCTTCAAAAATTTCAGATCCCTTTCCAGCTTGGGTTGGCAAAGATGGATCTGCGGAAGATGTTAAAATCAAGTTTATCTGGGGTGAGTTGGTAAATTTTCCAAAATAACTTGGTCTTGCATGTTCGTTGCTGACAGTATCTTGGCTTTCCTGATACAGCTTGACAAGTCCATCACTGCAATGTACAAGAAGTTGCAGAAAAACATGACTTCTGAAGAACTGTTGCCATCCTTATGGGATAAATGCAAGGTATGTTGGATAGTTTCTTTGTAAACATGTTAGGGTTCCATGGTTGCAGACTCTTATATCATATTCAAAAGCCTGACCTTTAACCAATGATAACGCGGAATAAAGTTCTCATTCTTGCTACTCTATAATTACATGGAGAGATGTTTTGGATTGAGTCTTGCCTATTTGTTAAACGCCACATTCAAAATAAAGAAAGCATGTTATTGAAAATATCTTATGGATGCTGTGGATTTTGGCAGAAGGAGTTCCTTGACAAGTATGAAAGTTTTGCTCAACTCGTCGCCAAGATTTACCCGACGGAGACCATTCCAACTGTAGTAGAAATGAGAGATCTTTTGGCATCCATGTAAAGTGAGAGTTTGTCTTGTATAATCTTGATAGCTTCTTTTGAGGGTTGTATTTTAGCTTGCTGTAATCTTTCTCCTCTTTTCCGGAAACATTTTCCCATAATTTGATTTATTAAAATTGTTGAGTTTTCAAGTGTCTTTTTGTCGATAGGTGAATAAACAATATACCGTTAAATATATTTGATGTTCCCACTATTTATTTCTTGTCTTGTGTCCCGCCTCATACTGTCTACATGAGAAATATTATATATGAATTATATATGTAGATCTTCAATTAGCCACACGATTCATCTGAATAGTAACTCACTTAAGTTTAATGAATTATCATATAACTAATATAAAGGTCCACATAAGGGATCCATATATGACACCTTACTACAGAATTTCGCATTCAAGATGATTCACTACAGAAATGTGGATGGCATCATGGGCCTGGGCTAAAAAGGAATGGCTGTTGAATTAAATGATCCTTAAGCATCTTGTTAAAACTCAATTATTAATTTATTACCATAATTTAGTATCTGGTTGAAATGATGTGAAAAATCAAAACTATTCTTAAAATGGCACTGAAGTTGCAGCGGTGTCAGGCCTGAAATAATAAGAAAAAACCCCAAAAGGACTTATTATAAAACTGGTTTCATGGAGGAAAGAAAACCCCAAAAGGAAAACAGATATCCATTTTCATATGCTTTGCTGACTAACCAGCTTTTGCAAAAGTGAGTCTTCAATGAGCAAGTTAATAGAACCAAACCTCTTTTAAGTCTTTCTTTCGTCCATGGAGTCTTGCTTTTCTTCCAGTTGTTGGCGTCATCTCCACGCACCCAGAAGTCCAGAAAACCCTAGTCCTGCACAGACATTTCCGGGAGGGTTTGAGCAAGCCAATGATGCCAAACATGGAATCTAATCACCATTTGAATAGGTTTTTGAGAGAAGAAGATCAAACGCCCTTGCAACATCTTCCGTACACAGTCTTGAAAGAAGCAGATATCAGTCAACGCCAGCTTCATGACATTACAGAGGTTTGCTCCACACTGTCTGTGTCAAGATCCGCCGCGATCATCTTGCTACGCCACTGTAATTGGAATGTCAGCAAGCTGTTCGACAACTGGTTTGATGAGGAGGACGAGGTTCGAATCACGGTGGGTTTGTTTAAGAACCCACCTGTTGATCAATTCTCTACTGATGGTTCATTTACTTGTGAAATTTGCTTTGAAACGTTTCCTGGTGGCGATGATTTTAATGATCAAAGAATTAGCTCCACCTTTTGTGATCATTTCTATTGTAGAGCATGTTGGGTTGGTTATATTAGCAAATCAATTGCCAACGATGGCCTGGGATGCTTGTCTCTGAAATGTCCTCATCCATGTTGTGGTGCTGCTGTTGGTGAAGACATGATCTTTGTGTTGGTAGCAGAGAGTACCGACAAGGACAAGTATTTGAGGTACCTGCTGAGGTCTTATGTGGAAGACAGTTACAGGAAGAGGAAGATAAAGTGGTGCCCTGCTCCTGGTTGTGACCATGCTGTGGATTTTGTGGATTATGTTGATGGCAGTGGAGGAGCTTGTGATGTTTCTTGCCTCTGCTCATATAAATTTTGTTGGAATTGTAACGAGGAAGCTCACAGTCCGGTGAAATGCGATACTGTGGCAAAGTGGATATTGAAGCACAAGGATGAGTCTGAAAATACGAATTGGATTCTTGTAAACACCAAGCCTTGCCCAGAGTGCAAGCGACCCATTGAGAAAAACCAAGGATGTAGCCATATGAGATGCAGGGCGCCCTGTAAGTTTGAATTTTGCTGGATATGCCTCGGACCATGGGGCTGTAGCCATTCTTGTAACTCGTACCTGCAGGGGGTGAAGAATGAGAGTGATAAAAGGAAAGAGGTTGCGAAGTTGAATTTAGACAGATACATTCATTATTATGAGCGTTGGGTAGCTAACCATGAGTCTAGGCAAAAAGCTCTTGTAGATTTTCAGCTTGTGCAAGATGTTCATTTAAAGAAGCTCGATCGGAAATACAGGCAAACTAATCCGATTCTCAGTTTCATAACAGAGGCCTGGCAGAAGATAATAGAATGCCGGCGGGTGCTGAAATGGAGCTATGCATATGGGTACTATATCCCTAAGCATGAGCATGGTAAGAGGCAGTTTTTTGAGTACTTGCAAGGTGAGGCAGAGTCTGGCTTGGAAAAGCTCCATCATTGTGCAGAAGTGGAACTAGAAGAGCATATCAATGCCGATAAACCCATTGAAGATTTCATCGAATTTCGAACAAAGCTAGTCCAACTGACTGTTTTGATTGGAAATTACTTCAAGAACTTGGTGAGAGCGATGGAGAATGACCTTCCGGAGATAAGCTCTTATGGGAATTATTGGTCTTGTTATATCTGTACCTATGTCAATGAGGGTTCTGCCACCATGTGTGTGATGTGTTCTTCACAGTCGCCAGTGCATGGCGAGGTCTAATCCAAGAAGAGGAACTTTTGAGCAAAATTGGTTATTTGGTAAGGTACGTGGGATATATAGTTTCTGGAAAAAGAAAAGCCTCTTGTATCTGATGCATGAAACAGAATTTCTGAGGGAACAGAAAAGCTTCTTGAAAAAAACACTTGTTGCTACCATCATTCGTTCTTGTTCTTTTAACTGCCATCCACATTTCTATTCGAGCACTTGCAAGGCCACGCAGAGTTCAGCCTGGATAGGCTTCACACGTGCAGAAAACGACCTGCGGCAGTTTGTCTCGGCTGAGGCCCCATTGGAAAGTTTCCATGACTTCCGTTTAGAGCGTTGGAAAATGGCCTTTCAGAGATAAGCCCTTAATGTTATGGGTGAGATGTGCTCAGACCCTTCGTGTGCCTGATGAGTTCTAATCAAAGCAGAGGGAACTTGTAGTTGGTACAAATTTAAAGCTCTTGTTGGCTATAATCTGTTCTGTTTCCGTAGGATTTTAGCGTCCAATCTAAATTATGTCACTAAAATCAGTGAAGCACTACATTGATAAAAGGCCATAAATTTGATTACAAGCATATATGTGCAAAAAATTGTTAACAAAGTAGATACAAGCCCAGGTTTAACAAAGTACATAAAGTGGCATAACCATATGAAAATCGACCTCAACGAAGATGAAAAAATGAAGATTTAAATTGCACACAAGCATCGTAGGTGAAACGAGCAAGGAAATCCCGCCTTATAAACTCGAATGTGAGTTCCATTTTCTTTTCTGGGCAGATATTGCTCTCCAAAAATGAAACAGGAGGTGCACTCTGTTCTCCAAGTTTAGCTCTTAACGTTGTTCTCTTTTCAGTTTCTGTAAATCTTTTTTCGTTCTTAGAACAACAATTTTTATTTTCTGAGCTATCAAAGTACCTAGGCTAATCCGATATTTATACATGTAAAGAATCAAAGTAGAATTGATCCGAACGAGGGAAGATTGACAAATGAATAATAAATAAATACTTGTATAACCATCAACCTTATACTTTGATCGTGGTTGGATTACAACATCTATAGTATAGAGAGGGATTTAAGGCATTATTCCCTTTGAGTGAAGTATATAATAATCTGACTCGACTATGCTACGTAGGTATTGGTATTGAGTAGGTATATACTACAAAAATAATGGGTTATAAATGAATTTAATATAAACCAACTGGACCGTATGTTGACTGTTGTGATGAACTTTTGAGCATTAATTTTGATGAGTTAGTTGTATGATCTATGTTCCATGTTGCACACCAGCAACAGCCCCGGAGGTGGTGGAGAGTCTGGCGAGGATGAAGATACCAGCAGAGGAAAGAAGCACAGCTCCAGCAAAGCAAGCGAGATCCAGTGGAGTAACCAGAGGTATACTCTTGAACTTGTCCAACAATCCCACTTGAAGTATCATCACCACTGCATGCCCTATTTTCGACTTTGCTTGCGAAACCGATTTCATGTCAACCCATGCTGGAGGTGCCTGTAAATTATAATTCAGACATGAATTAGAAATTAAAGTATTCTAAAACTCCATAATCTATGTTGTCTTGTTGGTACAAAATACAAATATTATTTAGAAGATATTTATGTAATTTGTAAAAAGGGTGTGAAAGGTACCTTCATATAGAAGAGACCAAACAAGTTTGACTCTGAAAACCGCGGTCCTTTTTCTTTCACGGCCTTTGATCCCACGAACATGGCGTACAACCCAACCCCGAAAATAAGCATGGCGATTCCTACCAGGAACATGTCTGTAGAAAGAATGAAAAACATGAATCATTAGTTTTTGGGTAGGTTATGGTAGGGTATATACAGAGAGCAAGAGAGCTGAGAGAGAGCTGAGAGAGAGCTGAGAGAGCGAGAGTAGTTACCAATGGCTTCAATAAGTAGATGCACCATATGTCCTTGATCCGTCTTGAGTGACAAGGCATGGAAATACTGGAAATATGACTCTAGAACAATAAAGCAACCCTGCATTTAGGCTAGAAATTAGATAGAAAATAGATACAATTAATTGGTTTTGTTCTAATAATTATTAATTTCCATTGCCAAAGATGGTGAATTAGGTAGGAGGAAAAAGAAAATGTTACCTCTACAAAGCACAAAACTGAGCCAAGTAAGGATCCCGCAACTGCAAGTAATGTAAAGAATCGACAGTCTATTATCCCCTGCACAAATGAAGTAATATTTTTATTAGAACTTAACTCATTCAACTTAAACTTAATCAAACTTGCTTAATTCTGTTTCAAACACCAACTCACTACATAATATTAATAAACAACTTTTGACAAATTAAGAAGAACATGCATGTAAGTTAGAGAATCTCAAAGCTAAAACTAGCATTCAAATTTTCAAAAAAAGAAAGCATTAATTGGGCTGAAATTAACATGCCTACTCACCCTTTCAATGAACATCTGGACCTGCTGTCTCGAAGGTTTTGGCTTGAGGGCCGTTCTTAAAAGAATGAGCAAAGCACGGTTAGTCTTTGTAAGCAGGGAAACCAATTCTGCGAGCCTTCCCCGATTCACTTGTGGCTTCAAAGTGATGCTCATTGTGTCTGAAGTGGCCACTGAGGCCTTGACAACCACCATTTGCTTTCTCTCATGATTATCATTCTTCCAACCAAGTCTCTTCTCTCCGCTTAAGCTTCCGGCCTTGCTCGAACACGGCAGCGTCTTCGGCGGCAAAGAAGAAGAAGAAGAAGAATGAAAAGTCATAGGCTTAAACGTGCGCAATAGTCTAGTGGCTGCCATTGCTCCCTTTGACGATACCAATTAACTTACTGGTTGGGTTTGGTGGGTTTATATATAAGTTTGCAGTGAGGTGTGGTGTGGGAAAAACAGAAGATTCGCAGCATCTTAGCTGTGGTTTGTCCTGGTATGGCTGAGCTTCTCGGTTTTTGCCTTTTGCTTGGAGAGGTTGGCTTTGAAGTATGAATTATTCCCAACAATTGGACGAACCAAAACCAAAACCAAACCAAAGCTGATGACTCTTGCCCTCACGTGGTCCGCGTGTGGGCTCCACCCTCCCAATTGAGAGAGTCGAACGCGTGTCGACCATGTATTTCGTGGTATATTTCTCTTGCTTGGGAATTACGAACGAGGATTTTCTCCCTCGACGGCTTGGAATTTTGGAACTTAGAAACAAAGTCAGAGACTTCTGATGTTTTCATTTGCTTGTGGTTTCGATCTTACGAAGCTTAGATTTGGGCTTTTGGGTTTTTTGGGACAAGGAAGGAAGAATGGTCGGCCCATCGTGGGTGCAAAACGACGAACTAGGATGTCGTATATAGCCGCTGTTGTTGTACCTACGCAGAGGCAAAGCAACGGAGAGAAAGATCTTGCATACATATGCACAACAAGCAGCATATGCCTAGAGCTGGAGAGAGACACCAAACCAACGATCAAGAGATGGGTTGCGTAGCAAGACTCTGCGCCTCATGAAACCTGCCACGAAATTGCCTTCCTTCTTCTTCTATCCTGTGCCGATGTCATGCCTCATTTTATTGGCTTACAGATCATAACTAGAATAAAAATTCCCAATAACTATAGCTTAAATCTTGCCTAAGACCAAAATCAATCATTTAGTAATGAACTGATTGTTTTTTCCTCAAATTAAATGTTCACAACCAATGAAAACTCAATTCCTCTTACATGATCTCCAAACATTACCTCACGAACTCATCTACAAAGACTACAAATAGCAGAAACTAGAGATGTATACAAATCAACTTCAATGCAGCTGTCTTTACTCCACAATGCATTCGTAACAGTCGAAACACAAACAAGAAACCAACCATGCATAACCCCCAAGGACCCCATGAATGAGACAAGACCCATCCACATCCTAGCCATGGTCCCTGCTCTAACACACCACCATTGGTCAATATATTCAAAGCCCACAAGAAGCCTGAAACAAGTTACAATCTGGTTATGCACCCCTTGTGAAGCATTGAACTTGAGCAAGAACTATAACCCATGGTTTTGAGGTAGGCACTTTTTTATGCACCCATAAGAGAAGAAAAGTACTTCTTGCAATATCTCTAATTTTGAAAAAGATGATTAACAGGATTTACATCATCCTTGGTCAAACTAAAAGATAACTAATACCCACTATTCTCTTGCTATAAGGGAAAGGCAGGAAACCAAACAATAAAGAAACTCAGTCACCAAAGTTCAGGTCCAAGCTTATTCAAATCCAATCACACAGAATCTCAAACATTACGTGCCCAACATTCTCAAATAGGCACTCGAGACTGGAAACAAAAAAAGTATACAAGATGAAAAAATTGAAAACTTCAATTATAACGACACACAAACTATCCTACTTCTACATAAATGTGGCTCAAAAAGTGCTTGAATTGAAAGCTCATCGTAGAGAATGCCTCCGTACATGGTCTTGATTCATCATCATTGCTACATTCTATTTCACAACATACTTCAAAAACAAATCAATCTGTACAAAAATTGGAAAATATTAAAAGAAAAAACTCAATCCAATTTCTCCCCACAAGGGAACAAGACATGCAAGCAAACAGCCAGCAGAATTATAGGACTTAAACTACAATAACCTGTGCACAGACATCGAACAGGGGATAGATTATGGAATGATGGCTTGACCAACTAACTGTGCTTGGCCAAGGTTTGCATAATGTGTTTTCTGTAGAAAGAATATGAGTAAAGACAGATGACTAGAAGAATACGTTCAGGATATCTAGAAATTTCAAAGTTATTTCTAACATAATTAGTACAGGTAGAAAAATCTGAGAGTAGAATATAACAGCACAAACAAATTAGAAAATGGCCTTGCCAACAGTGCAACATTGAAAGTGCAAGTAGAACATGAAGATGAGCACATACACCAAACATGCATTTGATTAAACTATAGATACCATCTACTACAATTTGTGGCCTTTATTAATTAGTTGTCTTCACATTCAGCAAGATTTTGCACGTTACTACAAAGAAACTATTAATATTGAGGAAAAGGAATCAGTCAAGTACAAAAAATAAGGCTACAATTGAACTAACAATTTTGTAAACACAATCTTCAATTCAAGTACAAAACTTTGTTTCACGATTTGGTAAACATTACCACTGCTCCTCAATAGCCTTTGTTCCCCCGAATCCTAGCTCTCATGTCAACCTGGCCTCTCTTGCAATTGAAATATGTTTCCCTCAGACCAATGCATTCACTTGATATTGATGGACTCTTCTCCCCAGCGCATTCTCTGTACGATCGCTTCTCAACCTTAACGCAATCGCACTCACTAAGACACTTGACCAACTCCATTGCTAAGCCCTTGCAAGACTTTGCCATTTGGCCCTTGCCTACCCTGAAAATGACAGAAAGCTACTTACAAACAAGGCATTGAAATTGATCTACACACAAAAATTGCACCAAGCCCATCTAAACCCGCAACGAAGCAAATCGAACCCATAAAGAATCTCTCCAACTGACCTCTTTGGATGACGGCTCAGAAGCTTCAAGTTTAAACTTTTTTCCCCTGAACCTGGTTAGATTAAAGAAGCTGTATATTATTTTGATATTCGTTGCTTTATGCAGATCAAAAGCTCTAGGGAACTACCCAGAAGTTGTATGCTTGAGATTTTCTGCCCTAAGTGAAAACGAATGAGGGAAAGGTCGGTTTACCTCCAATAACGTACAGCTCCTCCAGATCAACGAAAAGTTCTACTCTCTCCTTTTTCAGTTTATGCACGGTCTCGATCGTCGGATAAGAGAGAACGAGAAAGAGGTGCAGAGCAGACTGCAGAGGATACCACAAGCACAACACCAGAAAAGAAAGTTGGGGAAGAAGAAAGAGAAAAATGGGGAGTCTCTGTTCTTGCTGGCGGTTGGTCAGGCCCAAAAGAATCTCACTAACCACAGACCAAGTGACCTATGGGCCTAGGGGACCTCAAAAATCCTATAGCCCAACACAAAGTTAAAGCAAGCCTATTGATTTATATTTTTCATCTTTAATGGAAAATTAAAACATAGCAATATAAAAAATAAAAAATAAAAAAAGTCATTTTTTTAATGTTGTTTCTGAAGCAATGATCTGTTTGTTGTGTCTATAATTTACTTGAATTTACTATTGTAATTTAAATCATCTAGGAACCTTTTTATTCTCTATAAAAGATGGATGTCATATCTTTGTATGTTAATGAACTCATTCAAGGAAGAGGAACATCAAATCAGCGTGCAAATCAACCACATTAGTCAAGCGACGATCCTAATTAGAGTGGATAGAAGATTATCAAAATTAAGATTACACAGATCTTGGACAAACAAAGAAACCAGAACTAGAATATACAGCATCATCCCATACAAACATCAGTATTTCTCGGCAACAGGTCTGGAAGGAAAAAGCCTCAAAAGAAATGCCATCAGGGACCAAAGGCACACCACGCCGACGACTTGGAAGGTCACTATCATAGAAAATAGGGCACCGCTTCTCTCTAGCAGTTCCGGGGATGCAGGCATACCCTTCATCGCATACATCAACTTCTCAATAAAGTAAGCAGCTTTTGTCAACTGGTATAGTCTATAAACCTGCGGACAGACGCAAAATATTTCAAACCCTTGAATTCAGCTTTGAAACAAAGAACATTCAAGTATCTAAAGAATAATGCCTACCTCAAAAATAATGGGAACTAGAGGCCAACAAGATGACCCTTGCTTTTCAAGACCCGTCTCAAATGCAAGTTGAGCAACACAGCCAACTAGAAAGGGAACCACAGAAACCAAGGCCGGCAAGCCAAGCAATGGCCAGGTTACAAAAACAGCAAATAGAGGGGCAATGACCTTGAAGCCCGTTGTAAAGAAAGCGGATGTCAAGTATCCTCTTAGGCCAGTAATGAGACCCCACCTCTTTGTACTGAACTGCAGATACGGCCTCTGTACTCGGTCAGTTACAAGCAGAAATATTGCAAGGCCCACATAAAACGCAGCCTCATAAGATAATGAAGTCACGATTTCTGCATTGCAAGCAAAGTGATTAGCGGTGTGTTTTATCTTGTGATTTAAATATAGACATATGAAAGCAGGCACATACACACCTTTACAGATAAAACTATCACTAAATCAAGAGATTTAAGTATTAGACATACAAGAAAAGGCACATTACTTCTGTGCACAAACAAGTAGATACTTCACCAAACAGTTAAAGTTTTCCACAAACTTCAATTTGAACTGCATAAAGTTTTCATTCGCAATAAACATCAATAGATACATAATCAGCAGAGACAGGCTTTTTGCCTGAATTTGGAAGGAAGAATATACTTATGACACTAGTTATCCGATTATTTTAAATCAATTCATTCACAAAATAGGACGTTGACTATAAATCATAGAAAACAAACCATACAAGACCATCTTCAGTGAGCAATGATAAACATTGATGATTTAGCTTCTGAAACAAAGAACAGGTTGTAACATGGTGCAGGCACAGATTAAACCAACTTATACTATTTTCTAACCTAGTCATGCATTTCACTTATCAAGCACTAATTAACCACACAAAGGAGTGAAAATGCAAAGCTAATCAAATTAAACAACAACAAAAATGGTTCAATAAATACCTATGATAATCTCATCCTTCAAGAAAGCCTCGATTGCATTACCAATAAAGAATTGTGGAAGAAGCAACGACGAAATTAAAGCAGCAGGGGCAAAAAACCAAAGGAACGAGCCCTTCTCTTCATCGAAAGGGGCTGAAACCAACTTCCCTTCCTCTACCAACTGGTGTGTCAACCCATGGAATGAAATTGAACCCGATTTACCACGAAAAGGCTCCACCCCATCAACTCTTCTAAAAGGAGCATTAGAGTTTTCCCCTCCTGAGAATTCCAGCTTTGCATCACTAGAATTCGAAGCACACTTAATAGCTCCTCTGTTCAAGCTCAGGATTGAAGACTCCTTCACAAAACTTTTCAATCCTGGCATCAAATATGCTGAAACATTTCTTCCAGTTAAAACATAGAAGCAAAACTATATCCTCTAAACATAAATTAAAACCTTGTTTTGGTAGCTAAGAAAAAGGAAAAATAATTTTTTCTGAGCCGAATAAATGGAGATTAAGGTGAAGGTTAAACGTACATTTGGAAGCAATTCCATTATGTTTACGGAGTCTTTGATCCCTCAGCCGAGCATGGCTTGCTAAAACCTTAGGAATTTAGCAAAACAGAAACTGGTGATTACTTGACAAGAAAAGCTAATGCGAGTAAGATTGAAACATATATTTTCATTTCGAAATGAATATGACGCAGAAATTTGCTTACAAGTTGATGAGGGACTATGCGGTCACTCGATAAACCGAAATTCGAGGTGGGAAGCCCACGACAAACTGATTGCAGCTCCATTTTTTGGGAATTTAGGGTTTAAGCGGACACTCCCTTGGCTTTTCTTCTTGTTTTAATCAGCTTAAACCCTCTTTGTCTCACAGTCGAACAGGTACGTAAGCTGCAGCTTAGCCCAACAATTACCCAGCGGATCAGAAATTTTTGCAAGGTAGCCCAATATTGTTGGGCTGCATGGAACAATTTTACAAGGTAGCCCAATAAGAACCTAAAGGCCCATAACTTTACACAAACTTTGAATTCCATCTAACCCAAAGGCCAAAACAATCCCCAAACCAATAAAAATAGGGAAATTTGCATAAATATCACATGAACTTTTAGGCATGTACGCTAATATCACCTAAACATTTATTTTTTATTTTTAACCACCTGAACTTTGTAAAGTATTGCAATCCACCACTTATATCTAACTTCATTAAAGTTTCCGTTAAGTTTGATGACATTTCCGTCAACTCACTATAACTAAATATAATTTAAATAAAGAAAAAAGAAAGTTAACCTCATTGCACCACACCTTTCCTAACTCTTTTCCAATGCCAATTCTCCCCCTCACCCTCATGGGGAGCTAAAGATTCAAAACTCATTTTTATATTTTTATACAAAATTTTAGAAAAACATCATAAACTTATCCATCATTTGGACCACCTATGATATATACCATTTATATTTAATTTAATTTAGGCATTAATTTTGATTTAGATGCATAGGCATAGCTAGCCATATCATGCTCATTCATGGCAAGGTCAATGAGTGTAATTAGGTTTATTTTTTATTTTTTTTGAAGGTGCGATGTAATCATGTTAACCTTTCTTTATTTTTTTATAATTATTTTTAATTATACTAAATTGACAGAAATGCCCTTAAATTTAACGAAAACTTTAACATAGTTAGACACAATGAATTAAATATCGAAGGTTTCGGAAATATCGGTGGTTCAAAAACACGGAAATATTGATGGAAATATCGGGAAATTATCGATATCGATAAAAATTGGATAAAAACCACAAAAATTGTAAGAAAAACTTGGAAATTTTTATTGAAACTTTAGAGAATGTTTATTTAGTCAATTATCTATTTGTTTATCAAAAAAAAGGAAGGAAATGCATTGCATGATGGATTTGACTGATTTAAGTTGATTATATAGTGAGCTGACAAACACTGTGACTGTAGAAAATATGTTGTAATTAATGAAAGAAGAATAAACACACCATAATCATTTATATATAATGATTTACTACAAGATTTTACACTTTATACATTTCATTGTAAGATACATGAGTGACTTAGTACCACATCGATAATCCAATCCGATTTTATATAATTAATTTTAATCTAATTTATTAATTTATTATTGTTGTTTATTTAAAATGTTGCAAACAACATAAAATTAAAACTAAAGGGTTTACTTATCTGATAAAAAAAAATAAAAATAAAAAAGAGAAAGGGTTTACTTACCCATATGTATTTAATATATTATTTTATTTTCTTTATCTTTCTTTTCTTTATTTTATTCCCCACTTTCCTCATTTTTTTATTATTATTTCCCCATCTATCACGTTCTTAAGCTCTCTCTCTCTCTCTTTATTTCTCACTTCAGCTTTTTTTATCTCTCTCTCACTTCTCACAGCCGCCTCCATCCAAACCCCTTTGTGCCTCTCCCTCCCTCCTTATCTCCCTCCGCATCTCCCTCTACTTGTGTCCTCTGCGATTCCATCTCCATGTATATGCCCATCTTGCGATTCTCTCAAGCTCAAGAAATATACTCACACTCGAACACTTTTACATGGCATCTGTACTCGGAAGCTGCTCAACGGCAGCCTTGGCCTCTCGACCTCTCTCAAAACTTTTGAGTTTTTTTTGGTTTGACTTTTGAACAGAAAATTACATACCCATGACTCTGTCCACGGTCTGGCCTTGACGACGACTAAAAAGTGTTAGACCCACGCGCTCCTCTCAAAACAAGTTCCAAGGTGCAGTGTGTTGGCGAGTCCTTACTTAGTTAGGATTCTGGTTCCTTACTATATTAAGATTTTGTTTACTTACCCATTTATCTAATCCTATTATAATTGAGATTTATTTTCTATTGTAATTTAAATTTATTTTCTATTGTAATTTAGATTTATATCCTATTTTATTTAGGGTTGTACTTTTATAAATACCTCCATATTGGAGAAGAATAAAATATATGAGCATATGAGAATATTTGCCCTACTTTATTTGACTTGGTATCATAGCCTTGGTTTTCTTGTGACCTGTGCTTGCGTTCTCCTCCCTTCATCTTCACGGGGGAAGGGGGAGTGAAAAAAGATATGTTTATCTTTCCCATGAAGATATTACATATTTATTGACTATGACGACCCCTTCTCTTCAGGGTGAGATGGAGAGTGAAGAGAAGTTGTGTCTGCGTGAATTAGCTACAGTTGATATGGAGGAATTCTCTTTCACTGGGGCTGTTGTGGTCGTTGCTGCTGCTGCCGCTGTTAACGTTGTCTTTGCTTGCTTCGCTTTCCGTTGCTATGGTCATTGCCGATGATGTTACTGTGTTTTGATCCGTCTCTACCCTAACCCCAAACAATACCTATTTCTGCTGCATTATACACTTAACCTATAATCCTAGCCCGCCGTTGCTTCCTACCTTGCTACTGTCGTCACTGTCTACCTTACCTTTGCTCTTGTCTTTTTTTGCCATGCCTTGCCAAGCTTTGCCTTACCTTGCTTTGCCTTTATGTGGCCTTAATTTTCCTTACCTTACCTTATCCTATTTTTAGGGTTTGGTTTTACCTTGCCTTTGCCGTGTTCACAGGGTTTCTGTGTTCTTTGCCTTGCCTTTGCCGTGTTCACAGGGTTTATGTGTTCTGCCTTACCTTTGCTATGCCTTTGCCCTTGTCTTTGCCCTTGCCTTGCTTTGTGCCTTTGCATTTGCCTCGAGTATGGTGTTTTGCGACTCGCTTGTCAAGTTGGGCATGCGAAACCTCTTTGCTCCAACTTGAGGGGGAGTGTTGGCGAGTCCTTACTTAGTTAGGATTTTGGTTCCTTACTATATTAGGATTTTGTTTACTTACCCATTTATCTAATCCTATTATAATTGAGATTTATTTTCTATTGTAATTTAGATTTATATCCTATTTTATTTAGGGTTGTACTTTTATAAATACCTCCATATTGAAGAAGAATAAAATATATGAGCATATGAGAATATTTGCCCTACTATATTTGACTAGCACAAAATTTCAAACACGCGCAACTTTGAAATGAGTGGAGATGTTGAGATGGGCGTCATGAAAAACGACAACTCAAGTATAACATTGAGACTAGTCTTGTAAACGCCGCGGGGGATGGTATTCCATGCAAGTTTTTGCCCTTTGCCATACCCCATGCAAGCCTTCCCTTTTCAAACTGCAAGACAATTAGTATCAAAATAACTACGCAAATGAATATACGATATTTATTTAAAATGAAGGATCATGGGACATTTTGTATTCTAATAAGTTGGAACGTGGACTCGCCATGCCGCACCAAACCAAAGTATAACCTAGACAATTTAATGCACACAATTCACGATCCCTATACTATTGAAGCTACACAACTTTTGGGCTTCATGTACCCCACCGTCTATTTGGGTTCAGATCTTTTATCTATGTTTTTGTGTGTTCCTCTCTGTCTATGCTTTAATTTTGTGACGTGGTATTCCACTTAATCATACTTTAGCAAAATTAATGCTTTTATCTTTTAATATAAATAAAATAATAAAATAATATCACGTGTCACAAAATTAAGACATAAACATAGAGGGACACACAAAAACATGTACAAAAGATCTGAACCCCTATAAATAAGGCGGCCACCCAACAATCCTCCATAACATTTTCACCAACAATTTCCCACTCTACATCTCTTTCTATCTCCAACAATAACAACTTTTATCAAAACCCAACAGTCAGTGATACCCAATGGCTTCGTCTTCTTCTTTGGGTTTCCCTTCTCTGCAACTACAGTTCCAATCCCCAAGAAAGTCGTCATCATTCAAGTCATCCTCCTCCTCCACGCGTCGCTTTTTAGTCCGTCCGATCTCTGCCTCCGTGTCCGAGATAACACCTTCCTCTGTTTCAGCACAGCCGCCGGACCCAACCAACCTCCCCGTCAAGAAAATCCCCGGAGACTATGGCCTTCCCTTCGTGGGCCCCATCAAGGATCGCCTCGACTATTTCTACAACCAGGGCAGAAACGAGTTCTTCAAGTCCCGCGTCCAGAAGTACCAGTCTACGGTGTTCAGAGTCAACATGCCGCCGGGTCCCTTCATTTCTAAAAACCCCCAAGTCGTCGTTCTGCTCGACGGCAAGAGCTTCCCGGTGCTCTTCGACGTTTCGAAAGTCGAAAAGAAAGACCTCTTCACCGGCACTTACATGCCTTCCCTAGAGCTCACAGGAGGTTACAGAATCCTCTCCTACCTCGACCCGTCGGAGCCCATGCACGACAAGCTCAAGCGCGTCATCTTCTACCTCCTCAAGTCGAGTCGCGACTCCGTCCTACCCGAGTTCCACTCTAGCTACACGGAGCTTTTTGAAACTCTGGAGAGCAAGCTCGCCGACGAGGGCAAAGCCAACTTCGTCGAAGCCAACGATCAAGCGGCGTTTAACTTCTTGGCCCGATCGCTGTACCGGGCCAACCCGGCTGATACTCCACTCGGGCTCGACGGACCCAAGCTGGTGTCGAAATGGGTCCTTTTCAATTTGGGCCCTCTGTTGATGCTCGGCCTTCCCAAGTTCGTCGAAGACCCCCTGCTCCACACTTTCCGGCTTCCACCATTTCTGGTCAAGAAAGACTACCAGAGGCTCTACGATTTCTTCTACCAGTCGTCCGGTCACGTTCTTGATGAGGCGGAGCGGTTGGGAGTCTCGAGAGACGAAGCGTGCCACAATCTGTTATTCGCCACGTGCTTCAATTCATTCGGAGGGATGAAATTCTTATTCCCCAATATGCTCAAGTGGATCGGCCGCGCCGGCGTGAAGCTCCACACCGAATTGGCCGAGGAGATCCGATCCGTCGTCAGATCCAACGGTGGAAAAATCACGATGGGAGGTATGGAGCAAATGCCTTTGATGAAATCCGTCGTGTACGAAGCTTTTAGGATCGAGCCCCCCGTGCCGTTGCAGTACGGGAAGGCAAAGACGGACCTCGTGATCGAGAGTCACGACGCGGCGTTTAAGGTTAAGGAAGGGGAGATGCTGTTCGGGTTTCAACCGTTTGCGACAAAAGATTCAAAGATTTTCGAGAGAGCGGAGGAGTTTGTAGCGGATCGGTTTGTCGGTGAGGATGGTGAGAAGCTGTTGAAGCACGTGCTGTGGTCGAACGGCCCGGAGACCGAGAGTCCGACGGTCGGGAACAAACAGTGCGCAGGAAAAGACTTCGTGGTGTTGGTGTCGAGGCTTTTGGTGGTGGAGTTTTTTCTCCGGTATGACTCGTTTGAGATTGAAGTAGGGTCTTCGCCGTTGGGGGCTGCCATTACTGTGACGTCACTGAAAAGAGCAAGCTTCTGAGTTTTTCTCTTTTTTCTAATGTTTTATTTTTGGGAACTTGGTAGATTTTTTTTTAATATATTGGGGGGTTTTGTTTGTTTAGTATTAGTAGTGGATAAGTGGGATATCCCACATCATATGTGATGATGTGACCAATTGGAACATTATATTTTTAGCCAAGGACGAGGAGAAATATAAATATTCAAGTTACATGTGGGAATTAATAATTGTGATTGTTTCACTTAAATCTTCTGAATCACATGCTATCCAACGATCAAATATGTTTCTTGGTTTTTTTTATTAAGGAAATTGAATTGATTGGCTAAGTTAGGGCAACAATGTTGCTATGCTATTATTCGATGTGATGTTTTTTCTTTCGCTTTGGCTTTCGGTGTAACTTGTGTAGGTGTTAAAAAGAGAAGATTAAAGTTGAAGGCAAGTGTTGTGGTCACTGTGGTGCTTGAGTGTGGTGTTGGTGCTTGTATTTTTTGCTAAAAAGCTGAATGGCAAAGGTTTTTAATCATAGTAATAAAAAGGATGTCGCTCCAAAAGTTGATTTGCTCTTAAATTACCACCACACATAATCCCACAACGTTTTCATATAAAATATGCACGTGGCAAAGTGAGATGCATTATTATGAAATTGACCTCCGTAAAACCAATCGCAGGTTTTGTTTGTAATGTTATTATGTTTACCCAAACTAATGTTGTTAATTACTTATTTAATTGAGCACATGTCCATGAATGTAATTTCCTTCTCTGAACACGTTTTTCTATGGTCATGATAAAATCAGTATTTAAATACCAATAGGCAGTTCTTAAATATGTGTGTGCAAGAACCACTACATTCGTTTCGGGTTGAATTGTGCACAATGCACCTGCCAGTAAAAGTAGGCCACCTTGCCCTAGATAGATTAAAGTAGAGTGTGGACTAGGGTAAGCAGAAATTTTGGGCAACTGGTGTTTCAAATTCTTGACCAGAAAATGGGAAGAAAACGAAAAAATAAAGTATCAAACAAGCCTGGAGAAAGATATTTATAATAAAGAATGCATCAAAAACTACTGTGTGATCTGATCAGAGTTTCCTCTGATCAATACCATCACCAAACCGCCTACAACTTTCTTGTCTGTAATTTTAACTACGAATTACAAAACAAAAAATACATACATATATGAAAACTTGAAAAACAAAGATTTTTTCCTCTACAAGCTTATGCTTATTATCAGTACATAATGAACGACGATGAGGAAGGGAAAATTGAATTCCCCTACTGTGATGCAAAATTACTTTTATTGTATTAACATAATGACATGAAGCTAAGCACCCAATAAGAAAAGAAAAAAAATCAATCACCTTCAGTGTCACTGAATCGCATTACTTAGCAAGCTGTTTGATGAAGGTGAGCTCTGATCACTTAACCATGAATCCTGATGAACAGAAACTGGTGCATTATCCTTGTTCAACTTTTCTATTGAGTTTAAGCTGCCAGAAGCTCCACTCTGCAGCAAAATGACACTTCGCTCTGATTGGGACTTGCTAGTGTTCAGAGGTTTCTCGCTTACACTAGACGAAGAACAGCAAGAGGATCCCTCTGATGAAGCTGTGTACGTGTTGTCTTCTGATGAAGATGGCCATCTGCTTAGCTTGATTAGCTCTAATTCAGCTGTTACTTCCATCATTGAAGGTCTCATGTCTCTGTGAAATGCTAGACATCTGAATGCCAATTCGCCTACTTTATGAACCGACGAAAGGGTCCAAGCATCCATATGGGGCTCGAGAAAAGGGTCTATGATCTCATTTAAACACCCTCTTCCAATCCTGTCATTGGCTAGAGCAGCCAAGTTCACTTCATTCTGGGGACGATTAAAGTCCACTGCTTTTAACCCTGTTATAATCTCAACAAGAACTACACCAAAGCTATAGACGTCGCTTTTATCGGAGAGATGGAAGTTCTGATGGTACTGAGGATCAAGATAACCTGGCGTCCCCTGTGGAGCTGTTGAAATGTGGGACGATTCAGCCATGCCAAGCCTTGAAAGACCAAAATCTGCAAGTTTGGCTTTGAAGTTGCAATCTAAAAGAATGTTGCTTGACTTGATGTCTCTATGATATATTGGAGGTTTGACAGCAGAGTGCAGGTGGGCAATTGCTTGGGCAGTTTGAGTGGCGATGTTGAGGCGTATCGGCCAAGAAAGTCCATCACCTCTCTCTCTTTGTAGATGTTGACATAATGTTCCATTGGCCATGAATTCATACACAAGAATCTGTTCACCACGTTCTATGGAACAACCCAACAAGCGGACTAAATTTTGGTGCCTTACAGATGAAATGAGTCTGATCTCATTCATGACTTGCTCAATACTGTCATTACCTCTATGCTTAATTCTTTTTATGGCAACCCATTCATCATGGAGTTTTCCTGCATAAACAGTTCCGTAGGCTCCCGTCCCCAGCCTTTGTTTCTCTGAGAAGCCATTTGTGGCTTTCTCAATTTCTTTGTAGGGATAGAAGGGAATGTTGCAGTTGCCTGTAGCTTCAGATAGAAGGCGTTTTGTGCAGTGTCTTGCTTTCAGTTTGGATTGGCGCCGAATAAAACAGCATATTAGAGCCAGACTGATCATCAAAGAAGCTCCAACAAAAACGGCTGTGAAAGGAGATTCCAGATTAGGAAGAGATATACATTGTAATAAAAATTCATGTTTTTTGCTTTTGTTCTTGAACTTTTACAGATTTGTATAAAAACTTAAAAAGACTCTCATTTCTAAGCTGTAAGCCTGTAACCCCATCAAACAATAGTGTATACAAAACTAAGTTCCATTATGATTAGATGTAGTTGTCGTCAACAGCAGAAGTGGTGGTGGGGAGAGAAGCAAGTAGGATGTGTTGTTTCACATTATTTAGTTAAAAGAGGAGTTAATAATTACCTCCAATCAAAACGATGAACCTGGTCTTTCCTCCACATTGCCCAGACAAGTATTTTGCAGGGTTGCACACCAGTGAGCCTGTTCACAGAGCACAAGTCATATGAGTTTTTGTATAATATGTCATGCTAAAATGAATTTTTGAATAAATATCTCTATAATTAAGCCTTACATTTGTAATATTACATTCACATAATCACAATTTATATAACATTATGCGTTGAGGTTACAATTAATCTGGCTTTGGATTGATTAATCCACAAGACAAAACACACACACAAATCTTGGCCTAAGATGTTAAGGAAGACAGTTTTGTTTGGTTAGAAGTTCCCATGATCTTATTCAGGGTGTAATTCCATTGTACTATTTGAGATTTCTCTTTCAAAAAAGAAAGAAAAAAAACTTTTCTTATGGAGTATTAAGTGCTGACCAATTGAGAGAAATTTCATTGATTGACTAATCAATAAGAGATCATTTCTGGTTTAAATTAAACTACGTGCCGTCTAATTCGAGAGAACCTACGTTTTCTTCAAGTTTGACAAAAATCTATTTGACCTCAATCTTCCATGATTTGGTGACCACCATTTTAGAAAGTTGACAACCTCGACCTTTGTCAAACCAAAATGAAATTCATTGGTGTCTGTCACAAGGAAGGAGCAGCAGGTGGACTCTGGGATAGAGGCCTTCGTGGCCCTATGAGGATTTTATTTAATTTCATACTAATTAAGTTAATTGCATTTCTAAAACATATAGTTGAACAATTAAACTTGTATACACAATGAATAAAATATGGTTAAAGTTGATCTAACTTGATTGTATTAGGTAAAACAACCCATCTTTGATCTTTGATCTTTGATGGAGGATTCTTGTCTCTTTGTTTTCTTATAAAGAGACAAAAATTAAAACGAGAAAAAGGAAAAGCTCCTCCATGATGAATGATAAAAAGAAAAACTTGACTGCTTGCCTTCTCTGGGCTCTTTGATTGGATTAAGTTGACCTCCACAATGATGGACCGGCCCCACAACAACTTGAGTAGGCATGAAGTTAAGGATCACAAGTGCATTTTTGCTGGGCCCTACGTTGGGGCCCAGTTCGTTAAATGTTAATTTGGTGTTTATAAATGGGGAATTAAAATCTTAACAATAACAACATAATATTATGCATTCTAATATGGCTGCTAAGTGCTAAGCAAAGAAATTATTGTCCAATCCAAAATAATACAGACAAAAGGGCAAAAATATTATTGTTTATGCTTTTTTTAATGTGGTTCTCCTTAGCTTATTAGCGTGGTGTGTGGTGTCAAAAATTCCAGTAAATTTTAGATGTGATGTTATCCATTCACTTATATTATAATACATTCATATCGATTATCAAAATCTTATCTTTCACCACATTGCAGAAAGTATCTCTCTAATAGAGGTGAACAATTGTATTGGTTTAGAGAGATGGGACCCACCTATATTAGAGAGGTGGTGAGCATAGCATTACTCATCGATTAATAATAGTAAAAAAAAATGTGAGGCAAAGAATACTAGGTGGGACCCTAAGCATGCATTGGATGGTTTCTCTTTTATATTTGTATCCGTCTGGTGTGTTCTCGGCCATATCCACCATTATTGAGTTAAAAGAAAGAACACATTCTCAAATAAGGAAGAAGAAGAAGAATTAAGTGTTAATTAGGCTGTAATTAAGAAGAAGTAATTGATAATTACCTTTCCAGCAACCGGAGCCAGCCGCATATCCATCTCCAAGAAGGCCATTATTACACTTGCACGTAAATCCTTGGCTTCCATTGGGCGACACAACAGTGGTACAATTGGCGTTCTTATGACACCCGCAAGTTCCTTCAAGCCACCACCCCAACTCCACCACCCCAACCTCCAAATACAGCGGCGGCGGCGCAGAGCCATTCAACAGCTGCGGCGCCGACGCCGATATCGACGACAACAAGAACTTGCAATCCCTGTGCTTGACGCTCTCAAAATCCAAAAACTGGACATCCTTTCTGGTCTCCGCGTAGCAGCTGAGGCTGCTGTTGGCGCTGCAATTGGGCGGCGCGTCGAACCGGGCCCGGACCAGAATGTTGGGTATCTCACAGCTGCTCGAGGGTTGTCCGTCCGTACAGTTCTGTAGGAGGATGGCATTTCGGGACGTTGGGGCGTATCTGGGGCTGTAGAACTGGCGGAAGGTGTACAAGGGGCGGTTGCATCGGCTCTGGAGGGTCACTCTTATGCTGTCTGGGGTTATGGTTTGGATGGGGAATTCGCCGATGAAGATTCCGGTGTGTGGGGTGCAGTTGAGGCGGATTTCGCAGCCGGGTGAGAATCCGAATGGGTATTGGATCTGGTCGGTCCCGACGCCTGGGCACGACCGGTTGCAGGGGGAGGGGGTTGATGCATGGGACGTGTTTGCGAGAAGTACTGAAAGAGCAAAGATGGATATGAAGGAAAGGGTTGGATTGTTTATGATTTTCATGGAAATGGGTTTTGATGAAGGAAAGTTTTTCTGTTGAGTGATCAAATTCATATCAGGAAAGTGTTAAAAATCAATGGGTTTCTTGAGCTTTGGTTCTTCGATGGCAAATGAACTGCCGGCTTTGGAATTGATTGAAATGGATATATTGGAGAGAGAGAGTCGGAGAGAGGGAGGGAGAAAGAGGAGTTTCTTGCTTACACACTAGAGTCTATGACACGAATCTGCCGTGGCCTTCTCTTTCATTTCATATGGGAAATAAGAAAGAAATAGGCGTTACAAAATACTATTTATTTATCATATAAAAATGAGAAAAAAAAACAATTCCTTTGAAGCTTGAATGATAGCTTGGTTTGGAGAGACGAGACAAAGGAGGATTAGTAGTAGTAGTGATGATACTAATCTTTGTATTGCGACGACCAAAATGAAAAGTTAAAAGTCACGCTGGTTATCAGAGCTTTTTTTACAAGTGGGGCATAAATTGCTTTTTATATCAGAGCTTTTTTATAACATAAGGATGAAAATATTACAATATACAGATATTTTTCTTATCTGGATCACAAATATTTGTAATTTTTAAGGGGAAACGACTTTTTTCTTTTTAATAGTTATTTTTGGTGTGAAACTGATATTCCATAAACCCAACAAAGGGAAAGCCAAAGACCCAAATTCACGGCAAATGACGATACAAACAAAGCAGAGCTCAAACCAAGAGAAGGGCAAGATTGACCGAAATTACGTATATCTTCCAAATATATATAAATATTATGAAGTATTTTTTATTTTTATGTACGACCTTTCAAATTTCCATGAATATTACAGGTGTCTTTCCTTTTGACCATAGTGCCCAAGGGAGCATTCCTCACTTGGATTGAGAAGAACAGACAAGTCAAAGCTCTTGAATTCATTTCCTGTCAAATTGGGCAAATCCTGAGAGCTTGGTTCCTTGAGCTTATCTATTTTATTTTTTATAGGAAAATATTTGAGTAAGAATCCTACTTTCATATTAATCATAGTTTGACATGCGAGTTGAGATTTTTTTATATTATGAATTATTTTTGTATATGTATCAAACTTTTATTTGCAGGAAGTATGAATATCTCATTCCATGTAAAGAGGGAAGCAATATCCTTTTTATTATGGCTAGCTTAAAAAAATAAATGAAAAAGGCATAAAATCAATCGATTGAATTTGTGCATTTTTTTTTTCTTTGTTGTTGACAATAAAATCTTTGGTTTCATGATAATTGCAATATATTACACGCCACCCCATCCTTTATTCATACTGCACACGCATTTTGACCCATCAACTTTACTAGTACCTTACTTATTCCCATACTTGACTGTTTTTTTATTTTCTATTTCCTCCAAGCTATAGAAATGTTTGACTGTTTGGTTAACTGGGAAAAAAGAATAGAAAAAAATATCCATGATATATAGTAAAGAAAATTATGTTACTAATCTCGACGTGTTTATCGAATTGTATAAGATGATTTTAAACACTAATACAGTCATCAACAACAGTGACGTTCATAAAGAGAAAGAAGAAAACAAAACCAAAAATAATTATTGTGATTGAATATGTAGATCTCAGCATTGCATATTCGTGATCTAATATGTCGCCATTTGTGTTTCTAGAATCTGGCATTTAATTATACTTTAATCATTTGTGGCTTTTCAAACATTAGACCACGGGAACAATAGTGTCGTGGTGATGCGAATTCGAAGAAATTTGATGGACACTCAACAACAGCTTGAGATATAGGAGGAGTCAGACAACCTCACTCTCAGTGCGCACCTACTGCATATCTAGCTACAAGGTAGCCCCATTTGATTGACTAAAAAAAGTCGGATCAAAGTAGGGAACTTGACAAACTTGAAAAAACACAAGAAAATAAACAAACCTATCAAATCTGATTTATTGGATGGATAATAAGAGCGGAAGAAATTGTTGGTGTACGTGGCTCGATACAATTCATGATATATACAGGGCCGGTCCTGAGATAAATAGAATAGGCTTGAATCTCTCCTTCCTTGGAGTGTGCTGGCCTTGAAGTTTTAGCCAGGAGAGTGGATCGAGTGGGTCAAAAACACTAATTTAACAAAACAAAAAAGAAAACATGTCCAGTCTGATTGATGAAGCATGCGTTAGCATATCAGACATATATCTATACGAAACGCAACATGCCACTCTTTTTGTTTGTTGGTTTGTTTGTTAGACTATACAAATGATTACAAAATGAACTTTTAGAGCAGAGAGAGAAGCACATCATTTAGATTTTTGAGGTTCAGGAGAGGGGGTTTGGCAACTTAAGACTTGAGTGTCGACAATTCCACTTAAAAAACTGGAAAAGAAGAGAGCACTAAGATTAGAAAAATATGAGAAAGTTGAAGCTAGTGAGGAAGTAGTTTAAAGTAGCAAAATAAAATGATTCCTCTTAAAGCGTGATTCTTGCAATTAATTTATTAGGGTAATTAGCACAGCAACTTGGCACGTTCCTCCTAATTAGATAACACAAACACAAAGTCAATATGGATTCCACCAACTAATTTATTTAACTAAGTTAAATACAAGAATCTAAAGGGCGCTTGTTTTAGTTCTACTCTCCCCAGCCCCCACCACCATCACGGGTCTTTCTCTGTTAACTTTCGTTGTTTTGTTATTGGGAGTTTGTTGTTATTATAGTTAGGGGTTATAAACTTATAATGAAGGAGTCCTAAATAGCCGTTCGATTCAGTACATAGTTATTATTGAACTCTTGGATTGAATCCCTCACTATAGAGGGTACAGGGTTCGAACCGTACAAAACGACTAAGCCCAAGAACAACACTCATTGCCGCGCTTGATGGTAGCCCAACTGAGTCTTAAGACTCTGGGGCCCGAAACCCAAGTTTCATATTTTGAAGGCTTGGCAGAATTCTAAAATCCCATGAGAAGAATCACAATAAAATGCTTTAAAAAACTCATTAAATCAGAAAGTGGAACATCTTTTGTAACCAGATAAATTTACACACCACCAGCAGACCTAGATTAATAATACCAAACGAATAACATGTACAAACTAGAAATGAAGCATCTTAAAGTAATAGACAATGACTGAAGAAATAGAAGAAAAACCCCTACTTAAGGAGCAGCAAAGGCATCATCGATCCACTTGTTCTCATGGACAGGGGGTGAGAAGGGAGAGCTGATCAGCAGGGCTTGCAGAGCGGTGCGCACTCTGTTGACACGTTTGCGCTGTCTGATACGCCGCAAAACCACATCTTTGTCTAAGGGTTGGGAGGTGTGGGTGGGTTTTATATGCACATGGCTGCTCACGTAGTTACTATGGCCATGGTGGGTTGCTGCTGGGTCTTCTTGCTCTTCCTTCAAACTGATGCTTGCGATGCTCAAACCTTCTTCTGGTGCAGAGGATTTGAAGGAAGAGGAGGTCCAGGAGGACATTGTTTGGATTTGGAGTAGTAACTTTTAGCCAAGTGATGATGAGAAGAAGCTAAGAATGGAAAGGAACAACTAACTAGCTCAAGAGGTGAGTGAGTGAGTGAGTGAGTGAGTGATTGAGAGAGAGATAGAGATAGAGATAGAGATAAAGATATTGAGAGAGTATTTATAATTATAAATTGGAGGGAAAGATGTGGATTTTGGAGCAAGTGTAAAAGTTTGGTCGGTGAATTGATATATTCGAGACTGCATCGATCAGAGTTTCAGACAGACACCCACAGAGACAGCAAAATCTATGGCTTCTTCTTCTCTGACAAGGTCGGTGACTGCCTTTTTCAGTATAAATATATAGAGGACATGCATGCTCTGTTCTGCTGCTGCAACATTGCTCTCTATACTTAAAAAAAAGCCACTTCTGGAACCCAACTGAACTGATCTAGTAAATCACATTATTTAAAGCATGAGCGAATAGTGACTGAGCCTACATATCATATCATCTTTGAGTTTTTAATGGGACACGGCTAGCTAGAGCTAGTGTAGTGGGTTCTTCTGTCTATCTGAAATCACTTTTCTTAAGGATTAGATTGCGGATGCAGCACCCAAGGTCAGATAAGCTGATTTGGTTCATCCTCTTAAATTAGTCTTAGATTGGGCTCCGGCACTTAACCAACAGCCCGCCCATTTCACAGGCAAAGCCCTCGAACATTAGATTGTGGTCAAAGGGGCCCAAATTTTAATATCATATGGATCATCCTACATAGGCCCACTACATGCAATTATTTCCAACCCAAAAAAAAAAGAACAAAGTTTTAATTAGTTTGGAAAATTATGTACTATTTTTTGAACGAACTTTCCTATGAATTGCTATGATTCGAATTCATGACCTTATCTCAAATTGAATAGAGTATTTGCTCCAAACCACTACCCTAGTAGGTCGTTTGCAGAAAATCAAGGGCGTAGCCAATTAAGGCCTAGGAGGGTCATATGAACCTTTTGACTTAATAATAACACTTGCATGAGTTTAAAAGAAAAATAGATTATCTCAAAGTTTTATTAAGTTGACCCCCCAAAGCACAATTTTTGGCTTCGCCACTGCAGAAAATTATGTACTATTAGGTTAAGAGCTAGTTGGTAGTTGATTTATATGATTTAAAACATGAACCTTTGCATACACTTAAATTATAGAAGCTATGCGTACAAAATGCACAAATCATACATAGACATATACTTAATGACTACAAAATGTTTGTTCATAGGTGGGTAGCAAATCAGTAGACTTGGTAGGCTACAATCATAAAAAAATAAGAATCAAACAAGAAACCATGTGATTCCAATATCTATGCACGTGCGTCCCACTAACCACTAGAGATTTACAACAATAATATAAAGTCCAAAAGAAGAACGCATTTGGCTTAAAATTTAACAATGCACGCTTTGTCGCTTTAGTGAAATTGCGTAATTAAAAAGACATCGTTTAATTAATTTGTGTCTAATTAAAAAGTCACCAATTTAGCACCCTTTCTCCGTTCTTTTTTTAATTGATGATTTAGATGACTAAAACATGAGGTTTCACTTACATCGCACTGCCAAAATAGGCAATCAAACTGTGTACTATACACACTATACTCTATGCTTCATAGCGTCATGCTTGGAAGGAAGTGCCAGATACGTGGCCTCCCTACATTAGTCGCCAAATGGTCCTGCATGCTTTAACTTCATGTGGCACAACAACAGCAACAACCGTGTACGTGGCGCCAGGGAAGGCGACGTTCGTACTTGGTCGCATACGTGTCCAACTCCAAGTGGCGGTCCCATACGCAGAGCGGCATAGGGAAGATTCTTCGACACATTATCAGAATTCAGAAATCAGAAGTAGCAGGTCGGCCTTTTTGGGTCGGGTGTAATCATTTTCCTATCTGGGTAAGAACCAACCAGTTCAATGAATTCGACACCGAGTAATAACGGCCTCTAACGGAAAAAAAAGAGCAACGGTTTTCTTTCCCAAGATTAAGAACTTGCCAGATTCATCAGTATTTTATTTTCAAAATGTTTCTTGGCGGTTTGCCATTGTCAGAAAACTATATCTTCTTGTATTGCTTTCATTTGTTTGGGCCTTCACGTACGAACCACGAACAATTGGTTTCTTTTAAATTGTCTTATTATTAACTGATCATCTTGTCGTCACCTTCCACTTGACTTCAATTGGCAAAATAAACTTAAAAGATTTCAATCATGGAGCAAGGACGTCGCAGCTCCAATGATTCAACAAACTTAAACCCTAACCAGCGAAGCCTAAAGCTATTTGTTTTTTCTCTGCTTGTTGCCCTTTTATTTCTGGTGATCAGCAGCTCCTCTTATTTTTTATCTCATGATTTGGGAACCCAGAAAAAAGAACAAAACATCTCTATTTGAACCATTTTCCTCTATATATTAATTTCAGATTTTAATTTATAAGGTGAGTGTCATCGCCCTAAAAACGGGGGCAATGTGACTGCGACGTTAAAGTTTCAGCTAAAAAAGCTAGGGATTGCATGGATCAATAACAGCCATTCCATATATTCCACAAGATTGAGGCGCTTGCCCTTTTTCCTACAATCAGATTGTAGCATATATGGGACAACTTATAAGAAAAAAAACTCATTATCAAATAGCTACATTTGGAACAATTTGGGCAATGGGAGGAGAAAAAAAGTATACCAATAGCACAAATAATTGTTCATCATTTAACATGGTTTCTTTTTGTTTTGCTAAAATGGCTAAAGGCAGTGGCTTTTCTTTTGCTATAACTTACACCATCCACGTTCATGCAAAATGGAGAAAGGGAGGATATCACTACACTACGCTACTGTTGCCTGCGATAGTGAGTGAGTGTGTCTTTAACTTTGAACTTTGAACTTTGAACTAAAGGGAAGTCCACTTAGCTACGCTGACATTATAATTATAGCAGGCAGCACCACCCCACTAAAAAATAATATTGCACCTTTCATGGTCGGTAGTAAAAGTAGAACATACATACATGCAATTTTAAAGGACAGTATGTGGCATGTTTTTCACCACCAAATTATATGATTCTATTCCATGAAGCACCTCTTACATTATTTATTTTAACCTTTGAAAATAACGGAAATCAGCATTGACCCACATCCAAGTGACCCGAAACCAAAGGGCTATACTCTTTTAATTGCGTTAAAAAAAAATTACAGTGGACCCACCATATCTTTTACACAAAGATTCGAAGCTATAGAGATCACCAAACTAACATATCTTTTACACAATTACATAACAAGTTACGAAAACTCAGTCCAAAATTTAGTGATTTCCACGACATGAACGATAAGATGATTGATTTTCATATTAGTCATAAGAGATCTTACATAAAACATTTATAGCTATAAAAAATTCAGTAATTTCACCTCAAGCATTTTTTCTTCCTTTTTTAAAAAAAATAAAAATTCTAGAATTACATTTATAATTCAACAAAAAAAACTACTAGCTGAGCAGTTTAACATTAAAATTAAGATAATCTAGCGCTCCTTCACTAACATTAATTAAATATTTTTCTTCATTCAATTGGTAGTTTTTTTTTGGTCGGATCTCACAAAGTAGAAGGATGGAGTTTTCTTAATTAAGAAAAAAGCACATCCAATAAACAACCATTTAGTTTGGATTGAGACCAATTAGCAAAGGGTTAGTATTAGCTCACAAAACCTTAAACCTAAATCCTAAATAAATACTACCAAAAATAGCAACTCCAACTCCAACCATAGAATCATCACAGCCAATCCCACTTACAAAACGAACCTACACGCCATTTTCAGCATCCGACCCGGATTATCCGGACCCGAAATTCACTCATCCCGCAACCCCTACGTTCCTTCCCCACCACGTGTCAAAATCTTAGCGGCCCTCTCATTCCAACCATTTGACATATATATATATATATATAGTCCCCCCGCTCTCATCTCCCGCCTTCTGTTGTTCATTTCGTAAAAAGCCCATATCCTTGATTTTGCAAGCAGTTTCGCCACCTCCCTCTATTCTCTCCTCACCATTAATTAACACCCGCATCTCCTAAAATCTTCTTCAAACCTTCAAAAAAATCTCCGCGTTTCAATAAAATCAATTCGTGAATGAATGGTATCATTATTAATTAACTTAACACACAACTAATCATAATCAAAGATTAAAGCCACGTCCGTCCATCGACACAAATGAAGGATGACGAGAGAGGAGGTGGGATGTTCGCCGACGCAGAAACCATACCCAGGGGCAAATTCGGAAACCTCGCGCATTCTGATCCCAACATTTCTTCCACCATGTCCTCCGACATCAACGACTACTCGATGCGCAACAGCAGCGCCTCCGCCATCAGCCCCGCCTGCTCCCTCGACCCCAGCCGCATGAGCGGCGAGTGCTCGCCCATAACCATGTCTCCCTGGAACCAGACCAGCTCTTCTCCCTTTGCCAAGTCACCGTGGCAGCCGTTCGAAGACAACAACGCCCTCCAGAACGGCCTCATCGGCTCTCTGGTCCGCGAAGAAGGCCACATCTACTCTCTGGCCGCCACCGGAGATCTCTTGTACACCGGGTCGGACAGCAAGAACATCCGGGTCTGGAAGAATCTGAAAGAGTTTAGCGGCTTCAAATCAAACAGCGGCCTCGTAAAAGCCATTGTCATTTCCGGAGATAAGCTCTTCACGGGTCACCAAGACGGAAAAATTCGGGTCTGGCGGGTCTCTTCCAAGGACCCGAGCGTCCACAAGCGCGCGGGGACTTTACCCACCATGATGGATATTTTCAAATACTCGGTAAAACCCAGCAATTACATTCAGGTCAGAAGACAGAAAACCCTCTGGATCAAGCACTCCGACGCCGTTTCGTGCTTGAGCTTGAGCGAGGATAAGAAGCTTCTCTACTCCGCGTCCTGGGACCGCACTCTAAAAGTCTGGCGAATCGACACGTCCAAGTGCTTGGAGTCCATCCACGCCCACGACGACGCCGTCAACTCCGTCGTTGCCAGCGTGGAGGGGTTGGTGTACACTGGGGCTGCGGACGGGACGGTCAAAGTGTGGAAGAGAGAGCAGAACGGGAAGATCATCAAGCACTCACTGGTGCAGGCGCTGCTGAAGCAAGAGAGCGCGGTGACGGCGCTGGCCGTCAACGCCTCGGGCTCGATCGTGTACTGCGGGTCCTCCGACGGGCTCGTCAACTTTTGGCAGCGCGAGAAGCAGTTGTCGCACGGTGGGGTCCTCAAGGGGCACAAGCTGGCGGTTTTGTGTTTGGCCGCGGCCGGAAACTTAGTTTTCAGTGGCTCCGCCGATAAGACGATATGCGTGTGGCGGAGGGAGGGAGTGATCCACACGTGTCTGTCGGTTTTGGCGGGGCACACGGGGCCGGTGAAGTGCTTGGCGGTGGAGCATGACCGGGATATCAATGCCAACAAGGGCCATGGGCCGCGGTGGATTGTGTACAGCGGGAGCCTCGATAAGTCGGTGAAGGTGTGGGGGGTGTCGGAGCAGGCGCCGGAGCTGACGCCCGTTGCTATGGTGCAGCAGCGCATGGGATTCGATGCGGACTCGCTGCCGTCGGATGGTAGTTACTCGTCTTCTGCGGGTCGGGGCAGCAGTCACAACCGGAGGTACTGATGGATGGTGATCCATGGTCGCAATGACTTCTTCATCTCACTGGCCAGTTGTATGGCGCCAAGTGTCTACTCGAATGACACCTATGAGGAGTGAGTCTGTTCTTTTTAATTTGTTTTTATTTTGGTTTTTATGTTTTTAAGGATCAGGTTGGTTATTGGGGTTGACTGAGAATGAATAGGGGATCGATCAAGGAGGAATTATTAATGTGATGGAATGGAGTGGAATGAAAATGAAGAGCATATGAATGATATGAGAAATAAATTATGTTCTCTCTCCTTAATTTCTTGCTTAATTTCTTAATGAAACTAGTGCTTACTGCTTAGCATGTCTTTTGTTCTCAAAGCAATCAAATTGGGTGCTTGCTAGCTTTAATTAGTCTACGCTTTGCTTTAATTAACTTAACATTGGCTGTATATTTGATCTCATTAACCAAACCCAGATCATTGTTTTGCAAAATCAGATTTACTGTGACTAAAGTTTTGGACACAATATACATGTAAAGATAATTTATTACAAGCTATATTTTTAACTCAGACAAAAAAAAAAGATTACATCTGTGGAAGCAAAAAAAAACTGTCATGGATAAATTTCTCATCATAACCCAAAAAAGATTCAATGTGATAGCGTACGAGAATGGCTTCCTCTTGCTTCAGGTTGCCTTTGTGACCTTAGACCGTTCAAATGACCACTTCTACTACCAACTGAGTTCAAGTCTAGGCCCAGAGGAACACCTGGGTCTCCTCCTTCTAGCACTCTCAGTACCTGCACCAAAGCCAGACAATTTCAACTAACAACTTCCAAAGAAAAATGGGAAGGGATTTTTATTTTTGTTTTTTTCGAAAGATAGTAATTAAGCAAGGACACCTTCGACATTGGTGGTCTGGATTCAGGATCTCGACGCAGACACATAGAAGCAGCGCGAGCCATTGTCTGTAGTTGATGGGACAAGTCGAGATTTTCAGGGGAGGCCAAGTTTGGATCAAGTAACTGATAGGAATTTGAGAAGATGTGGTTTGGCTCTAATGTAGCTAAGGGGTGGAACCATTCTTCCAAAATATGATGTCCCTTGACATATTGCAATTCACTGATTCGTCTACCTGTCATAAGCTCTAATAGAACTACTCCGAATGCATAAACATCAACTTTGTGTGTAATTTGCCCACCATCAACATACTCCGGTGCCAGATACCTGCAGTTCACATTGACGTTAATCACATGGAATTGCTTCCCGTCTTTTCCTTATTAAGTGCATTCATTTGCATTGCTTTTGTCCAAAAATTTCTTGGACCTATAGCAAGCAGATGAAAAAAAAATTACCCTGAAGTTCCAATCACGCGGTCTTCATTGCTCATCTCCCATTCAGAGTACAATCTGGCAAGCCCAAAATCAGCAACCTAAATAAATAACAAACGATGTTCCATAAGCATCAATAGGGGTGTATAAAAATATGGCAGGATAATATCTTCATTTGCAAGGGGTCCCCTCCTGCCATGCAATGAAGCATATTTCCAAGTCAAATAATAGAACATTAAAAGTTTGATTGCAAGTCGGAAAGAAAAGATAATATGCCTTGCACTGTGAACAAATGAGTGACCATTGGAAATCATGGATGAAATATGAAATTAGGAGATAGGACCTGTCACAGAGAAGGGCACATTGTTTCTGAAGTATATGCTATAAAATTTAAGAATCAGTTTCAAGTACCAGAGGTTCAAAATCGTGGGTTAGAAGGATATTGTTGGGTCGCAGGTCTCTGTGTACTATACATCCCACTCTACAATCTTCATGCAAATACCGTAAACCACGAGCTGCTCCTGTTGCTATCTTTAGCCTTGATTCACAATCCAGAGAGGTTCTGTTTACTGTAAGTCATGCAAATAAAATTAAGACCATGAGCCAATGCATATCAAGTCCATGAAGCTGCAGATGCGTATGTGCAAAGAGAATGCCATGTCTATGAACCTGGAAAGAGCTTTGGAATATGTTTGAAATTAAAAACATGATGTAAGAAAATTGCATACCATGTAAATGGAAATCCAAAGAACTGTTGCAGATGTACTCATAAACCAATACCCTTGCCTTGCCTTCAATACAATATCCAATGAGCAACACAACATTCCTGTGTTGTGCACAGCTCAATACTCGCACTTCTCTGCAAAAGTCAGCATCTGCTTGAGAACCACCAAACTTCAACTGCTTCACAGCAACAATTTGGCCGTCTCTCAATACCCCTTTGTGCACCACACCAAAACCACCTTCTGCCAAGAAGTTCATATCTGAGAATGCATCTGTAGCTTCCTCTAACTCTTTGTAAGAGAACTGTTTTGGAGGTTTCCCAAAAACCGGTGTTTTATGTTGACATAGAGAGCATAAAGGAGGAGGTACTGAGGAGGTTCTACCCAAAGAAACAGCATCCCTGATGCTTGAATTAATAAGGTAGCCTTTGTGATGGGTGTCCTTGGGCCCATGTGTATCTTTCCTCGTATCTTGATCAAATTGTGCATACTCGTCAAACAAAGTTTGGAAAGTGGGAGATCTTACTTTGTGAGCGTTGTTACAATTTTGGGGTGTTGGGGGCTTTCCATGATCCACAATGTGATTTTGGGGGATCCAAAAGACACTCTGAGTAGTTACTACAGATGACGGTCGGGGTTTAGACAGAGTTATAAGCCTTTCTCCAATTGTCTCAAGCTCTTCATACGGATCCTCTGAATAATTTCGTCTGTGGTTTCCTCTTTGTGGTCCTTCAAAAAGAGGATTCTGTTCATAGACAAGAAAAAGAGAAGTCACAGTGTCGTAACTTGATGAAGAACCTTCTCCTGTGGTTCTTGTGTAGGGGGTACTTGGTTCTTCAGGACTGCTCACTGGAGTGGAGTGCTTCATTCTAGAAAGCCCTTGCAACTTTCCAACATGAGTTCCTGGTGAAGAAGCAGCAGAAAAGTATGGTGTTTGGAGTTCATCTTGGCATGCTAGATTGAGCCTCAGGACTTTAGGCTGAGATCCATTCATCACCACAATGTTGCATCCGAGTTCTTCCATGCAATGCTTCCGCTCTTGTTTCAATTTTCTGTTAAAGGAGAACAATCTAGGGTGCTTAGCTACCCATTTCAATCTCACTCATAATGAAGAAACATAACTGGCACTTGGATATAAAAAGGCAACAACACCACAACACAGACTTAAGAATAACATGCTTTACTAGTTTAGGATAGCAGTAGATGTGTGACACTGTGAGGGATGCAATCGACCAGTAAAGCATGCACCTAAATCAATAGCTCGGAAATAAGAAATAATACTTTTTGTATGTTTAATTACTTGTCCAGTACGACCCAGTTGGCTCCATTGCATCTTGCTTCAGCTGCCACAGCACCACCTGGTGTACTTAAAACTACCTTAATCCTCACTGTTACCTGCAATATATGATCATAACTAGTTACATTATAGAACTAGTCGGGAGCTTATTAGGAGGTGAAGCTCATAGACTGACTGAGTTAAAAATTAAGCAGGATCAAATATCACTGTAATTTATTAAAAGTTTTTTTTGTTCTTCTAAAGAATTATTCAGCAGATACATTCTTTTAGTGCATTTACACCAGTGCAGTGAATACAACAGATCGATCTGTTCTGAATTATACATTAGGAGAAACAAGTTGATTAGAAATGGAGAAAAAGAAAAGGCAAAAAACAGAAAACAAAAACTAAACCAGGGAAAAAAACAAAGAAGGTGCAAACAAATTCGAATGATAATACTCCCCTTTCATAGTTCATTCTTTTTTTTTTTGGTCTGATTCATAGTTCATTCATATCATACAGAAGATACGATTCTGGGAATCCGATTGATCATTTTTTATAAAGTTAATTCTCACTCCATGACATGTTCTAAGCACATAGAACATAGCATGTGCCACTCAAATGATTAAGTATTAACTTACAAGTTACAACTTGTTTGTGCCTAAAAACAAATCCAGAATCTATTAAATTCTGACAAGCCAATGATGAATGACAAGAGACTCAGTACCAGCCAAATGATTAATTTTTTTAGTCTTAAACTAAAACAACAACTTTCTTCATCTTGGTTATTATAAAACAAAATCACCATAGATTGTTACTTTTATCAAAATGCATAAAAATAAATAGATAAATTATAAAGGAACTAATTTGTGCATTATTGGAGATGAATTAAAAATAAATAAATAAATTATAAAGGAACTAGTTTTGAATTAATAAATAAAGGGCAGGCAACTATAGCATACATCGTTAAAATGTCCAGTTGTATACTACTAAAAACAAAAGCAAGAAAAAGCATACACAGCAAAGCAAATACGACAAGTTCCAACGGCAACGTCCACGTGGTCCTATCTTAAGCGCCAAGCAGGCAACCTAACTACGTGGTCTTTGTCGCATAAGGTTGAAAATTTTTGAATTCCCAATGAAAAAACGAGTAAATTTACGAGAAAGGACTAAATAGAGAAAGGCGGTAAGTGGCATAAAGGTAAATTCAGCTAGAAATGACGAATCACCTGGATTTGGCTGTGAAACTGAAGCACCATCTGCGAACAAGACTCCGAGATCTGGCAAATCCGATCCGGCAAATCCTCCCGACGACTGCTACCGCAATCTCCAGTGAACCTCGGAAAATTCCAGAATTTGCTACCTGCCCTCACTCAATTTCACGCACAAATTCCACATTAGCAACACAAATTGAACTCGCAAGTTTAAGCTTCAATTTTCTTTTCTTTATTTTTCAGAAAAGAAGAAGATTTAGTTAGAAATTGAATTACCGGTTTTAACGGCGGAGAAAACAGCGAGCAAGGTTACGCAGTCGCCTGGGTGAACGACGTGAGTGAGAGCCCAGGCCAATGCTGTTTTTGAGATCACCGTCTCTGCTTTGACCGCCACTATGACTTTATCAGCACCTCCCATCCTGCTGTTGGTGCCGCCTTCCCCAACCATTAATGAATTGGTTCCAGAAGGAAAATTCAATTGAATTGAGGAGACTGAAAGTCTTGAAATTGTGGAAACTGTGAAGTGGAGTTGGTCTCGGTGTGTTCGTTAGGACTTGGGAGGAGGAAGAGGATCATATTGACAACAAGCTACTGCTAAGCTGACCATGGTTAACTGACCCCGGTTAGGCCAGGAAAAATTAATAAATTTATTCTTTTTCAATTAACAATTTGGTATTAAAAATAATTAAATCGTTTTCACATTGATTTCGGATGTGATTGGAATTATTAATTAGTTGTTAAATTAGTAATACTCTCATTTTCAACACTAAAAAACTTCCCATTAATCGTAAGCAGCATGTGGATAGACGGCAAATTACAAATCAGAATTAAAATCCTGACCTTAATTGGGACACCCGAGTGACATTGTTGTCTGGTTAAGATCTTGGGGTGAGGACCACCAATTACGGAACCTCATTGTAGAAAATGTTACACAAACCACATGTGATGGTAGTAATTACATGAATGAGCAATATCATGACGTAATTTATGAATACAATCTTCTTCGTTTCACAAAAGAAAAAGGAAGCAGAGCAATGTTATTGTACAAGGACCACCAAAGGCGGTTGTCGTCCTAGTCAATAAGGCCCAATTCTCTGATTCAAGAGGTCCAATATTTTGTATAAAAATTTGGACTCTAATTTAAAATAATAGCTACTTGGGCTTGATTCTCCACCTGATCACCGAGGAGACCAACAATACGGGGACAAACAACATTATATTGAAAAAAAATGAAAAATAACCATCAACTATAAATTAGGATAGCAAAGTTGAGAGTAAATACATCCATTAATTAAATAAAAATCCTTGTTTTATCATTTTATCCATAAAGTTGAGAGGGCAAACGAGGTTTGATGAGAACTTGAAGAGGGGTCGCCTTGACGTTTGTAAGTCCAAAGCTCTCAGTCATATCAATCGGTGCACTCGAGGGGTTGGAGATTTCAAACGCATGCACAAAACTAGCCAACGTAAATTGCACCATTTGAAGGCCAAATGCCAAGCCAGGGCATGCTCTTCTCCCACTTCCAAACGGAATTAACTCAAAGTGCAATCCCTTAACATCAACATCCTTGTGGGTGGTCAGAAACCTCTCGGGCTTGAATTTGAATGGGTCGGGCCATATTCTCGGGTCGGTTTGGATCTTCCAAAGGTTCGTGATCAACCGGGTGCCCTTCGAGACATGGTAGCCGCCTATGGTGCAGTCCTCGGTGAACTCACGTGGTCCAGATAATGGTGCTGCTGGGTACAAACGCAGCGTTTCTTTCACTATTGCTTGGAGGTAGACCAGCTTGCTTATATCTGACTCACTCACAACTCTCTGTCTGCCTATTTCAGTGTCCAGTTCATTTTGGGCTCTTTTAAGCACGTGAGGGTTGTTCAATAATAGTGATATTGCCCATGTTAATGTGACCATGGTGGTATCGCTACCTCCTGCAATCATATTCTGCAAAAGTACAATTTATTTGATTAATTATTTATATTAAGCTAAATTATATAGATTAAGCTATAGGCATATGTTTGATTACCAAGATTGTGGCTTTGTTGACTGTGTCAGCATCAAAACCGCCTAGGTTTGCACCATCAAGCACAGCAAGCATGGCGTCTATGAAGTCTGGTTCCCCTTTAGCATCACCTCTTGCCCTCCTTTGCTTGTGCTCTTCAACCCACTCTCCAACAATGGCGTCCAGTTCTTTCCCAGTCTTCTTCATCGCCTTCTCATGCCCACCCAAGTCCAACCACCGAAGATAAGGCACCGCATCACCCACCACAAACAGCCCCACGTAATGAAAAAACTCCCTCAATGCACTCTGAACCCTACGTGCTTCTTTCTTCTCATCCTCATCGGCCGCAACCGAATAACGCTTTCCGGCCACCATTCTAAGAATCACGTTCAAAGTCATGTCCCCAAACCACTGCTTCAACTCCACCAAAACTCCGTCGCTATTATTGCTCTCCCTTTTCTCCGCGGTGCTCCAAGTTTTGTACAATTCTTGCAAGAAAGTTGTCACTTCAGAGACTCGAATGTGTCTGAGCAGCTCAAGCCTTCGGTTCGAGAGCAGCTCCAAGGTGGTAATCTTGCGCATCTCTCGCCAGAAGGGTCCGGAGGGTGCAAACCCAAACATGGCGTAGTTATAGCCAATGTGATCCACAACCGCGAGCTTTGGACGCGAGTTTAAGACCAAGTCATTGGTTGTGAAGCATTCTTTTGCGATCTCACTGCTGCTTATCACGAGAGATGGATAGACACCGAGGCGGATGGTGAAGAGAGGCCCGTACTTGTCAGCCATGGCTGCTAATGTGATGTGAGGAGGTGTGGATCCTCCAAGCAAGGGAAGGTGGCCAAATATCGGCCATGCACCCTTGGCTTCAGTTGGGGCTAATTTGGCAGCTCTCCATCTGCGTGAGAAGTAATAGGAAACGATGATTATTGTAAATAAAAAAGCAGTGATGGAGTTTACATAAGGGAGAGAATAATCCATTGAAACTAATTGGTAATTGGAAACTTAGAAAGCTAGAGAATGAATGCCTTGTGTGATATCTATGCTCATATATATAGATACCACCTCATGAGGATATAACATAATATTATTTTTATAGATAAAATTCTGCGCTAAGGAAGTAACATTATCATATTATTTTTTTAGCATGCTGTGAAGATTATTCAAACTTCAACCTCACGTGGCAGACGAGTCTAATTATTGAACAATCAACCGAGGGGTATGTCTCTGTATCTAGTCGGGAAAATATTTTTTGGGATAAAAATCGTTTTGAGGATGTTACTTTCCACATTTGGAGGTATGCATCTCAAACTCAGCAGGTAAAAATTAAGATACGATTTCCTCATCTCTAATTCTGAGTGACCAAAAAAGTAGTGCATAGATTATAGATAGCATAGCCTCCTCCTCACATTATTTATTAGTTCCGGTGCCATTTTGGCCTTTTTTGCTGGCTTAATTGCTGTGGTGAACATATTCTCCATCGGTGCAATGAAATCAACGTTCATAATTTCCATATGCATGCATTTGTAAAATTCAATTCTGGACCACTTTTGTAAAAGTCATGCACCATTTGTTTGCTACGGTTGAAAATTCAATTCTTATCCGAGCATAACATTTGTCCATGTCATTTTGCCTTGTTATTGGTTTGTATCCAGAAGCCTCACACATATCCAACTGGTTAATCATCTTTTGTTCCGATTTCAAACCCAAAGTAAGTTGCATGACTTGAAGAGCGAGAGAGATTCCTGGTCATATCATTGTATTTGTTATACTTGGAAGGACCCTAATGTCATTAATTTGGACTCACCAATGGGTTGAATTTTGATAAACAAGGAGAGATTTTCCATTTTGCAACTTAATTTTACTGGTTCAACTTATCGGCAGCAAAAAAATGATTTTCACTGGTTAAAGGGGTGATGTCTGCTTCCCAACTTTACCTGCCTCATTTCCATACGCATGCATGGTGATGGTAAATTGGTAATGCAGGGTGATGGTGATGGTGACCGTAAATTGGTAATGGAGGGTGGTGGGGCAGCCTCACATGAAAAACTATGTATCTAATTTGTTTGCTACTGCTACGAGACACAGACCATGGCTCAAAATTCGACAAATTTATTTCCCGTACTTAACTTCTAGTGGACTATTCCTTTCCAAGAATAGCATTTGTCCATCTCATTTTGTAGATTTATGTCAAAAGGTTGGACCATCAAGTAAGATAAGATTATACACATGTATGAAGTTTATACCATATTGATAAGTGCATTATTTTTTATATTTGTATACCTTTTATATTTGGTTTTTATAGGGAAAGTTAATTAAAAAGAGTATTATTACCTTACTTTCCTTATTTTCAGTTATTCTGCGCTCTTGGAAGGATTTCCACTGAAAATCAACTTTTCGAATGAATTTTAGTGCAAGGCCAATTGGAGAAGAAAGCTAAGACATTGAAGATTATTGTGTCAAAGTTTCATAATTTTCTACCAATCCAAATGCTCCAGACTTATAAGTCAAGACAGCCTAAGTTGAAATCCCGTTAGAATTGCACTGTTGTGGAAGATTGAAGATTTGAAGACCTTTCCAATTTTTCCTAGTGGCATGTGATATATGCTTGGAAAGCTCGAGGGATGTGAGCTTGCGAATTTCGCTACAGTATGGACCATAGAGGGTAAACCCGAATATGGCAAAGTTGTAGCCCAAGTGCTTAGCTCCTAGCGTAGCCGGACGGGAGGAAACAACTATGTCATTTGTGGTAAAGCAGTCCTTGGCCGCCTCCCAAGTACTTATCACCAGAGTAGAGTGGATGCCAATGTTGATGATGAAGGCTGATCCATACTTGTCAACCAAGAAGCCAAAACTATGTGAGGAAGCGGAGATCCTCTGAATACAGTAGTTCTTATTTATAGTCGATATCAGACAAGTCTAATTATTCAAACGCCACGTGGCAGACAAGTCTAATTACTACGTTTTGTGGATGTTACTTTCCACATTTGGAGGTATGCATCTCAATCTCAAAGACTAAAAGCTTAATCCACTATGAACATTCGATTCACTTAATGTTAATTATATCAAATGGTTGGACCTTAATCTTCAGCAGGTAAAAATTAAGATACGATTTCCTTATCACTGATTCTGAGTGACCAAAAAAGTAGCGCATAGATTGTAGATAGCATAGCCTCCTCCTCACATTATTTATTAGTTCCGGTGCCATTTTGGCCTTTTCTGCTGGCTTAATTGCTGTGGTGAACATATTCTCCATCGGTGCAATGAAATCAACGTTCATAATTTCCATATGCATGCATTTGTAAAATTCAATTCTGGACCACGTGACCTTAACATTTGTAAAAGTCATGCACCATTTGTTTGCTACGGTTGAAAATGATTTTCACTGGTTAAAGGGGCGATGTCTGCTTCCCAACTGTACCTGCTTCATTTCCATATACGCATGCATGGTGATGGTAAATTGGTAATGGAGGGTGGTGGGGCAGCCTCACATGAAAAACTATGTATCTAATTTGTTTGCTACTGCTACGAGACACAGACCATCAACTTATTTCCGTACGTAACTTCTAGTAGACTATTCCTTTCCAATTTGTATCTAATTTGTTTGCTACTGCTCAAAATTCGACAAAGTTATTTCCCGTACGTAACTTCTAGTAGACTATTCCTTTCCAAGAATAGCATTTGTCCATCTCATTTTGTAGATTTATATCAAAAGGTTGGACCGTCAAGTAAGATAAGATTATACACATGTATGAAGTTTATACCATATTGATAAGTGGATTATTTTTTATATTTATATACCTCTTATATTTGGTTTTTGTAGGGAAAGTTAATTAAAAAGAGCATTATTACTTTACTTTCTTTATTTTCAACTATTCTGCGCTATTGGAAGGATTTCAACTGAAAATCAACTTTTCGAATGAATTTTAGCGCAAGGAAAATTGGAAAAGAAAGCTAAGACATTGAAGATTATTGTGTCAAAGTTTCATAATTTTCTACCAATCCAAATGCTCCAAACTTGCAAGTCAAGACAGCCTAAGTTGAAATCTCGTCAGAATTGTACTGCTGTGAAAGATTGAAGATTTGAAGACCCTTCCAATTTTTCCTAGTGGCGTGTGATATATTATATATGCTTAGAAAGCTTAGAGATCAAGCTACGTTTCTCATATTTTTCCAGAATTTTCTAGGAAGTGGAACGATCTACTTTTCGAATGAATTTTAGCCCAAGTCCAATTGGAGAAGAAAGCTAAGACATTGAAGATCATTGTGTCAAAGTTTCATAATTTTCTACCAAGCCAAATGCTCCAAACTTGCAAGTCAAGACAGCCTAAGTTGAAATCCCTTCAGAACTGCAATGCTATGGAAGATTGAAGATTTGAAGACCTTTCCAATTTTTCCTAGTGGCATGTGATATATATATGCTTTCCAATTTTTCATGGTTGGAAAAAGTTTTTTTTTTCTTTTCGGAAAGCAAATAAAAAATACCACGAAGAGTATGAATGTTGTCTCCGAACATGTTGTATTAATACAATAATAAAATATCATTAAAAAATAAATATTTAAATATTATTGCCACAAATGAGTAATTGTCACATGTATTACATGTACCATAAATGTTTTGAATCACTAAACAAGTCGAAAACATTTTGTGTTACTCAACATATTTAACTACTATAACATAACCATCAATTACTTAGTTAAAATGATATAACTAAGTAATTGATGCCATGAAATTTTAAATTGTTATGTTCTTATCCAATAAAATCACCTTAGCTCATATTTCATTTATTTATTTGTTGATACAAGCAAATATTGGGGGAGGGGACTTAGAACCTTTGGTGCAAGGGTAAATGTCGTTAATCACTTTAGTTACAAGTCCTTGCATTACAATTATATTTTTTTATTACACATATGTCATCTCTTTGACTGAAAGCATATAAGGGAGAATTAATGCTTAAGAGTTGGACTAGTATATTGTGGAACTACAATAATTGTCAAAAGGATTTCACTATCAACCATTCATTTCATCACAACAATTGGAATACTAGTATTTTAAGAATCTAAATCAACCATTCATTTGATCAAAATTGGACTCCTACAAGATGCCTTAATGCATAACACAACTTTCACTATATATTTCTAATATGACGAAATAAATTAAATTATATATTTGTAAAGTAATTATTGTGTGTGGAAATTATAATAGGCTATCAATTCTCTCTTTGATTTATAAAGTTCGAGTAGTTGTGTGGAAATTATTGTGTGTTAAGATGACTTTTGGTATTCAATTCATTGGTTTCTGGGATTTGTTTTATAATAGGCTTTGTGGGTTGGATTTTTCGTTTCACTATGGCTGGGTTATAGTGTGAGAAGTGAGGGCTCATTTTGTTTGGGGAGTGTAATCCCGTACTTTGATTAATGATTGTCGTTCTTCTTTTGAAAAAAAAAAGTGGGAGAAGTGAGGGAAGGATGAGGATGCACTTACAGATTTTTGGGTCTGGGTTCTGTTTTTCTCATTTATTTTGTGTGACTTTTGTCAAAATTAAGCCCACACTAATTTTTTTGTCATTATTGTCTTGTGGATGTTCTGATTTTGCATACTATCCTTCACATGTAAAAAGGCAGAAGTAAGGTGAAGATGTGGTGCATATCTTAAAGGTTTCTTTCGATGACTTGTATAATGGCAAACCAAAGAAATTCTCTCTCTCTCTCTCTCTCTCTCCCCGAATATTTTGTGTCTGAAATGCAAAAGGTATACCTCTATTTGTCACTCTGTTTACTTGTATTTAACTTTAGGCAGTGGCTTACAGTGATGTGGTGCTCTTTACTGGTTTTTTTTGTTCAGTCTAATTACTACTCACAGCAGTTACATTGTATTAGTATTAGTTCTGCATGGGAAATCAAGCAGAATATGGTTGACATGGCTGCTGATCGTGGGTGCTATGCTATACACTGATTAGAGTATAGTATGAATATTCTCTGCACTTGGGCTCTAATTTAAAATAATAGCTACTTGGGCTTGATTATCTACCTGATCACCTACAATTAAGAGACCAACAAAATAGGGACAAACAACATTATATTGAAAAAAAATAAAATTATATATATATATATATATAAAACTATGAACTATAATTTAGGATAGCAACGTTGAGAGTAAATACATCCATTAATTAAATAAAAATCCTCGTTTATCATTTTATACATAAAGTTGAGAGGGCAAACGAGGTTTGATGAGAACTTGAAGAGTGGTCGCCTTGACGTTTGTCACTCCAAAGCTCTCAGTCATATCAATCAGTGCACTCGAGGGGTTGGAGATTTCAAACGCATGCACAAAACTAGCCAACGTAAATTGCACCATTTGAAGGCCAAATGCCAAGCCAGGGCATGCTCTTCTCCCACTTCCAAACGGAATTAACTCAAAGTGCAATCCCTTAACATCAACATCCTTGTGGGTGGTCAGTGAAGACAGTTGTCTAGTATTGGCGTTTCTGAGTTGTTGACTATAGTCAAAGCTGCTGACTAGATTACTTAATGTTTGAGTTTGTAACTAATTAGATAGTTAAGCTCATGATTCGCTTTAGAGTCATTTAGTCATTCTGAGCATAGCTAAGTATAAAAGCTATAGTCTCCTTTGTAATATTCAGAAGATACAATTCAGATTCAGAGAATATATCTAGAAACTTCCAATTCTCTCTCTAGTCTTCTTTGCTGCTTCGTCTTCTTATCAATTCAGATCTTCGTGGTTATCAGAGCTTCGGCTCGACGATATCTAGCTTCCGCTATGTTTCCCGAGTTGATTAGAGCAAGTGCTTTCCTGGATCTCAATTCTTGATTTCACGACTTATTGTGAATTTCGTGGTATGTCTTCAAATTCAAGTTTGTGATTTTCCTTTTATTGAATATTGAAGCACGAAGCATGAGATGCCTTTATAATTACAGAGCCTCTGTTTAGGTCATTGTTGAATTTTGTTTTTCCATTTACTTTGAAGCACAAAGCTTAAGCACAACGCCATAGCTTTCTTTTGTTTTCTGAAGCACAAAGCAAGGCATCAGGTTTATTTCTTTTAATTTGTACGAATTCTGATCATTGTGTATCATCTTTTGATAAGAAAGCATCATGTCATCGTCTGTTCCCAAAATTGAGGGTTTGTTGGGGGTTATTACAATTAAGCTCTCAGAGGACAATTTTGTTAAGTGGAGTTATCAAATTCAGTTAGTTCTCCAGGGGTATGATCTTTATGGTCACTTTGATGGCACTGTTCTCTGTCCTCCTAAGTATGTGGTCACTGAAGCTGATGGTGTCACACACGAACTCACTGATGCATATAAAAGTTGGCTACAAGTTGATAAAGCTTTACTGAGCTTATTGATTGCTACATTGTCGGATGAGGCCATAGAGTATGTTGTTGGATGTAAGACGGCTAGAGAAGCATGGTTAAATATGTCAGATAGGTATGCATCTGTATCACGTGCAAGGGTTAATCAACTGAAAACAGAACTTCATACCATTCAAAAAGGGGGTGATTTTGTGGAGAAGTATCTTCTCAAGTTGAAACATATTCGAGATCAACTATCTGCAGCAGGAATTCAATTATTCGATGATGATATTATCATAGCTGCATTAAATGGGTTGCCTCAGGAATTCGACATGATTAAGACAGTGTTGCTTGCTCGAGAGAGCCCTATATCATTGAAAGAATTTCGTGCACATTTGCTATCCGCAGAGAGAAATATTGAGTCAAGACTTCAAGCCATGTCACATTCAATGACAGGATTTATGGGGTCTACTACTTATGAATATGGTTCCTCTTCTCACTCTTCATCAACCTCAAATCTACCTACTGGTTCTAGTGTTGGTCACATTCCTGCTCCATCTCCACATACATCTGTTCTTGGTTTTGCTGGTTTCAAACATCCACCTACTCATGGTTCTCAAGGCTCCTCTCAATCTCAGGCTCCATCTCAATCTCAGGGTTCTTCATCTCATGCTTCTCAGTTTACAGCCAGTCATTCTAATCCAAGAGGAGGTTATAATTCAAGATGAGGTTATCATCAAGGGGGTTTTCCTGGAAGGTTAAATTCTAATCCAAGAGGAGGTTATAATTCTAGATTCTCATCAGGGGTCAAGACACAAGCTATACCAGAATGCCAAATCTGCAGTAAGAGAGGCCATACAGCTCCTAATTGCTATTATCGGGCTCCTGATGTCTCTAATCCATCAGTTGTGGAATGCCAAATCTGTGGAAAGAAAGGCCACATTGCTCTCAACTGTTACCACAGAGCCAACTTTGCGTATCAAGGCACACCCCCACCTTCTTCTCTCACGGCTATGAATGCTCACTTGCCATCACAATTTACTCCTGATGATTTGTGGATTGCTGACAATGGCGCCTCTCATCATATGACCAACAATCTGTCTGCTATGATGAATGCTACCCCATATCAATCAACAGAAAAAGTTACTGTTGGAAGTGGAGAAGGTCTGTCAATTCAGCATATTGGTTCTACTACTTTGAACAATTTACTAGGATCACTACATCTGAATTCAGTCTTCCATGTGCCTCAGCTCGCAGCTAGTCTTGTGTCAGTTTATCAATTGTGCCGAGATAATAACTGCAGAGTTATCTTTGATGAGTTTCATATATATGTGCATGACAAGCTTACAAAGAGAATCCTCTACCAAGGCCATAGTAACAAAGGCTTGTACCCTATTCCAAAGATAGTTTCAAATTCTACTCCATATTCCAGTGCTATTTCAAGTTCTTCATTTGTCAAGTCTTCTTCTCCACAACGTTCTTTGCACAAAGCTTTTATTGGACAACAAGTGGCTTCAAAGCTTTGGCATTGTCGTCTTGGACATGTGTCTAATGAAATAATGCAGCAAATGCTTAAGTCTGCTAATACTTCCTTTTCTCATGATAGTGATTTAGGAGTTTGTTCTTCATGTATGCAAGGAAAAATGCATAGGTTGCCATTTCCTCTGTCTCAATCAATGTCTGTATCTCCACTTCATAAATTGCATATGATCTCTGGGGTCCATCTGCTGGTCCAGCTTTGGGTGGCTATAGGTACTACATGTCCATCATTGATGATTGTACCAAATATCTGTGGATCTTCCCACTTATCAATAAATCAGAGGTTTTCCCCATTTTTACCAGATTTTATGCTTATATTACAAATCACTATCATGCTCATGTGCAATATCTTCAATCTGATGGTGGAGGAGAGTACATTAGCAAGTCTTTTAAGGATTTTCTTGCATAAAAAAGGATTGTTCATCAAATTTCTTGTCATTACACTCCACAGCAAAATGGAGTGGCAGAGAGAAAGAATCGCCACATAATTGAAACAACTATTACCTTATTGACAGCTGCAAGTCTTCTTATTCAATTTTGGTATTATGTTGCAGCTCATGCCGCTTTCCTTATTAATCGTATGTCATGCAAAGGACTTCAAATGCAGTCACCCTATTTCAAATTCTTTGGTCAACCTCCACAACTACACACTCTTAAAGTCTTTGGTACAGCTGTATATCCATTCCTCATACCTTAAAATTCTCATAAACTTGAACCCAGGTCTGCACAATGTATTTTCTTGGGATACTCCATGGGATACAAGGGGGTCTATTGTTTCAATGCTCAAATAGGGAAATTGATTATTTCTCAACATGTTGTCCATGATGAAATTGTGTTTCCACACAAGTGAAGTTCTCTACTTTCTACAGCTTCAGAGTTATCTTTTATTCATCACAAGACTTCCTCTCCTCCCATTGTTCTTCGTCTCAATCAACCTGGTTCTCAAGAGGATCCTATGCCTAATGTTTCTTCTAGTTCTTTACCATCTGATGACCTAATTGGTTCTCCTATATCTTCAGCAGGTTCTTCATCAGATTCTTCTTTGCCTATTTTGACTGATGATCAATTGGCAGTTATTCTTCCTCTTGCTTCACGTGCTCCTTCATCATCTAGTACCTCTTCTCAGGTGTCTCAGCAAATTAATACACATTCCATACAGACAAGGCTTAAGGATGGCATCATTTAGATCAAGAAGTATCCAGACTTTATTTGTTTTGCTTCAGCCCTTACTGCTCATATGGAGGCTGATACACCTGTGCATTTTAAAGCAGCTGCTTCTCAGCCAGTGTGGAAAGAAGTTATGACAGAAGAAATTAAAGCCCTTCAACTTCAAGGCACTTGGATCCTTGTTCCTCCTCCCACAAATAAAAATATTGTCAGCTGCAAGTGGATTTATAAGGTCAAAAGAAATGCTGATGGTTCTGTTTCAAGATATAAAGCTAGGCTTGTTGCACAAGGCTTTAGTCAAGAGCATGGTCTTGACTATGATGAGACTTTTAGCCCTGTTGTGCGGCATACTACTGTTAGAATTGTTCTCAGTTTGTCAGCCTCTTTTGGATGGAAATTGAGACAACTTGATGTTAAAAATGCTTTTCTCCATGGTGAACTTCAAGAAGAGGTATATATGCAGCGACCGCAAGGTTTTGTTGATCCTGTACAACCAGACTTTGTTTGTAAACTTCAGAAATCTCTCTATGGCTTGAAGCAAGCTCCTCGAGCTTGGAATGCCAAGTTTACCAGTTATTTTCCCTATCTTGGCTTTCATACTTCTCATTCTGATCCTAGTCTATTCATCAAGAAAACTGGTTCAGACTGGGTTATCTTGCTTCTGTATGTTGACGGCATTATCATCACAGGATCCAACTCTGGGCTTATTCAATCTGTTATTGATTCTCTTAGTGAGGTGTTTGACATGAAAGATATTGGGAGACTTACCTATTTTCTTGGTTTACAAATTCAGTATCAGAACAATGGGGATTTATTTGTGAATCAAGCTAAGCATACTAAAGATCTGCTCAAGAAAGCTGGCATGGATACTTGTAAACCTTGCAATACCCCTTGTAAGCCTCATCAACAACTATTGCACAATGAAGGTGAGTTATTAGCTGATTCTACATTGTATAGAAGTCTAGTTGGTGCCCTTCAGTATTTGACATTTACCAGGCCAGATATCGCCTATTCTGTCAACACAGTGTGTCAGTTTATGACACAGCCTACTGAGCTTCATATGCTTTATGTGAAGCGCATATTGCAATATCTTCAAGGTACAATACACCATGGGATTACTTTTAATCAAGGGTCCATGTTATTGATTGGTTATTGTGATTCCGATTGGGCTGGCGATCCTAACACTAGAAGATCCACCACAGGGTATGTGGTGTTCCCTGGTCAAAATCCTATCTCTTGGTCTTCAAAGAAGCAAGCTGGAGTATCTCGTAGTTCTACTGAGGCAGAGTACAAAGCCTTGGCTCATTGTGCCGCTGATCTTTTCTGGATACGTCAATTATTACGTGATCTGCACATTGTTATTCCTGAAGCCCCATTATTGCACAGTGATAATCTCTCAGCCTTAGCTCTCAGTGCTAATCCAGTATTCCACTCCTGCATTAAACACTTAGACATTGATTTTCATTTCATTCGTGAAAAGGTTCAATGTAATGATTTGAGGGTTCAATATATTCCTACTGATGAACAGGTGGCTGATATTTTCACCAAGGGTTTACACAGTCCAATCTTCGTGCATCACAGTTCCAATCTCAGGCTGTGTCCTCACCCAGCTGAGATTGAGGGGGGATGAAGACAGTTGTCTAGTATTGGCGTTTCTGAGTTGTTGACTATAGTCAAAGCTGCTGACTAGATTACTTAATGTTTAAGTCTGTAACTAATTAGATAGTTAAGCTCATGACTGGCTTTAGAGTCAGTTAGTCATTCTGAGCATATCTAAGTATAAAAGCTATAGTCTCCTTTGTAATATTCAGAAGATACAATTCAGATTCAGAGAATATATCTAGAAACTTCCAATTCTCTCTCTAGTCTTCTTTGCTGCTTCTTTTTCTTATCAATTCAGATCTCCATGGTTATCAGTCAGAAACCTCTCCAGCTTGAATTTGAATGGGTCGGGCCATATTCTCGGGTCGGTTTGGATCTTCCAAAGGTTCGTGATAAACCGGGGTGCCCTTCGAGACATGGTAGCCGCCTATGGTGCAGTCCTCGGTGAACTCACGTGGTCCAGATAATGGTGCTGCTGGGTACAAACGCAGCGTTTCTTTCACTATTGCTTGGAGGTAGACCAGCTTGCTTATATCCATGGAATAAAATATCCATAATATCCCGATATTTCCATCGAAATTTCCGTATTTTTGGACTACCGATATTTCCGATACCATCGATATTTTAGATCTCCATGGACCAAAATATCGATAATATTGACGACATGGACCGAAATATCAATAATATCCCGATATTTCCATCGAAATTTTTGTATTTTTGAACTACCGATATTTCCGATATCATCGATATTTTATTCCTTGCTTATATCTGACTCACTCACAACTCTCTGTCTGCTATTTCAGTGTCCAGTTCATTTTGGGCTCTTTTAAGCACGTGAGGGTTGTTCAATAATAGTGATATTGCCCATGTTAATGTGACCATGGTGGTATCGCTACCTCCTGCAATCATATTCTGCAAAAGTACAATTTATTTGATTAATTATTTATATTAAGTTAAATTATATAGATTAAGCTATAGGCATATGTTTGATTACCAAGATTGTGGCTTTGTTGATCGTGTCGACATCAAAACCGCCTAGGTTTGCACCATCAAGCACAGCAAGCATGGCGTCTATGAAGTCTGGTTCCCCTTTAGCATCACCTCTTGCCCTCCTTTGCTTGTGCTCTTCAACCCACTCTCCAACAATGGCGTCCAGTTCTTTCCCAGTCTTCTTCATCGCCTTCTCATGCCCACCCAAGTCCAACCACCGAAGATAAGGCACCGCATCACCCACCACAAACAGCCCCACGTAATGAAAAAACTCCCTCAATGCACTCTGAACCCTACGTGCTCCTTTCTTCTCATCCTCACTGGCCGGCCACCATTCTAAGAATCACGTTCAAAGTCATGTCCCCAAACCACTGCTTCAACTCCACCAAAACTCCGTCGCTATTATTGCTCTCCATTTTCTCCGCGGTGCTCCAAGTTTTGTACAATACTTGCAAGAAAGTTGTCACTTCAGAGACTCGAATGTGTCTGAGCAGCTCAAGCCTTCGGTTCGAGAGCAGCTCCAAGGTGGTAATCTTGCGCATCTCTCGCCAGAAGGGTCCGGAGGGTGCAAACCCAAACATGGCGTAGTTATAGCCAATGTGATCCACAACCGCGAGCTTTGGACGAGAGTTTAAGACCAAGTCATTGGTTGTGAAGCATTCTTTTGCTATCTCACTGCTGCTTATCACCAGAGATGGATGGACGCCAAGGTGGATGGTGAAGAGAGGCCCGTACTTGTCAGCCATGGCTGCTAATGTGATGTGAGGAGGTGTGGATCCTCCAAGCAAGGGAAGGTGGCCAAATATCGGCCATGCACCCTTGGCTTCAGTTGGGGCTAATTTGGCAGCTCTCCTGCTAAAATATGAATATGGGTTTGAATACTTTAGGTTAATTGTATTCTTCTCCATAAGGAGGTATATATAGGGATTTACATGTGGGCTTTACAAGGAAATAGAAATAGTAATCAATTAGGATAATATCTCCTAATTATACAGTGATTTGTCAACTATCTAAAATAAGGAAAGTAAATCCCTTAATCAATCAAGGAAATAAATCTCCTTGATTGATTAGGACTTACTCACGTTAACACTCCTCCTCAAGTTGGTGCATATACGTCACCAATGCCTAACTTGGTAAGTGAGTCATAGAATACTCTTCCACACACAGCTTTGGTTAAGACATCTGCCAGTTGATCTTCTGATTTCACGAACGGTAGGCGGATGATCTTTTTCTCAATTTTTTCTTTGATGAAGTGTCTATCCACCTCAACATGTTTGGTGCGATCATGTTGAACTGGATTATGAGCAATATCAATAGCTGACTTATTGTCACAATGCAACTCCATCGGTTTTTTTGGTTTGAAACCCAATTGTCAAGAGTCGTCTAATCCACAATAATTCACAAACTCCGTGAGCCATTCCTCTATACTCTTCGCACTAGACCGAGAAACCACATTTTATTTTTACTCCGCCAAGTGACTAGGTTACCTCCCACGAATGTAAAGTAACTGTAAGTAGAGCGTCTATCTGTAATAGACCCAGCCAACAAGATCTCAGTATATCCAATGACTTCAAGATCTTCATTTTTTGAGAACATTAATCCCTTTCCAGGGGCTGACTTCAAGTATCTTAAAATTCGATCAACCGCATTCCTATGAGAGACACTAGGTGAATGCATAAACCGACTAACCACACTTACAAAGATAGGCAATATCTGGTCTTGTGTGTGCAGTATATCAACCTTCCAACAAGGCGTTGATACTGTTCCTTATTGGTAGGTTCTTGGTCCATGTCTTCACACGACTTGTGGTTCATCTCAATGGGTGTGTCGGTGGCTTACACCCGAGCATTCCTGTTTCTGTGAGTAGATCCATTACATACTTCATTTGAGACAGAAATATACTGTGTTTGATCTTGCTACTTCAATCCCAAGAAAGTACTTCAGGTCACCTAAGTCTTTCATCTCAAATTCCTGAGACAAATACTTTTGCAGCTTCAGTTGCTCTTCGGTGTCGTTCCCAGTTACGACTATGTCATCTACATAAACAATCAATGCAGTGAGCCTTCCTCCATCACGCTTTATAAACAGGGTGTGATCTGAATTACTCTGCGTATAACCAAAGTTCTTCATAGATTTAGTAAATCTGCCAAACCACGCTCTGGGGGATTGTTTCAATCCATACAATGACTTTCTGAGCCTGCATACGTGGTTCTTTTTTCCATGAGCCAAATTACATCCTGGTGGTAGGTCCATGTAGACTTCTTCTTCCAGGTCTCCATGTAAGAATGCATTTTTACATCAAATCGATGTAATGGCCAATCAAGATTTGCTGCTAGAGACAGTAGAACTCGATAGTGTTAATCTTGGCTCTTGGGGCAAAGGTCTCCTCGTAGTCTATCCCATATCTCTGTGTATACCCATTCGCCACCAGTCTAGCTTTATATCTTTCAATGGATCCATCTGCTTTGAGCTTCACAAGATAAATCCATCTCGCATCCTACTGTCTTCTTTCCATGAGGTAAGGGCACGAGTTCCCATGTGACATTCTTTTGAAGGGCTCGCATCTCTTCATTCATGGCGTCCTTCCATTTTGGGTCTTCTAGGGCTTGAATAACCTTTGTTGGGAACAGATATGTTAGCCAATTGCTTTACAAAGTGCACCCGTGCCTCGATAATCTATTTGAGAGATATGTAATTGTTGATGGGGTATTTCCCTTTGGCTTTAAGATCTGCTTCATATTGTACTCGAGGTTTGCCCGGTTCCTTCTTTTCGGAAGTTGATATGTAGGCTCTGTGCTATCCGAAATCAAATCATCATGGGATATTTCATTAGTGTTATCGCTTCGGGGCATATGTTACCCGAATGACGCCCTCGGCCAGTGATTGGTGTGGTACTGACCGGAGCGCAAAATCTCATGAAGCGGGTCAATTTCCTCCTCCCGATTTTGACAGCGGAGATAATGAAGCAGATTCCTCTGGCGGCCGTGTTGTGTTCGTGACCGGTCGTTTTGAAACAGTTCGTTGGCGGCCGTCGGCTGGATGTTTGCGACCGGTCGTTTTGAAGCAGATTTGTTGGCGGCCGTCGGCTGGATTCAGCGGCCGGTCGGTTTGAATCGAGTTGCGTCCTCGGGAAAAAATTGAAAATATGAGGGGTGGTGGATTCCCGATTCTCCTCTGTCACGTGAGAAATAATTGTCGTGTTCTCGGAACACAACATCCAACGAGGTATAGACCTTTCCGAGTGGGAGGATGATAACACCGGTACCACTTTTCGATGAGGTGCATAACCAATGAAAACACACTTCTCGGCTCGGGGATCCAGTTTGCTTCGTTGGTGATCATGTAAGTGGACAAATACAACACGACCAAAGATCCGGCTCCAAGTTTGGGGTAGGAGGTATTTGGATATGGTGGTGAAGTGTTTGGAGTGGTGTTTGAAAATTTAGGATACTGGAGGGAATCCGATTGATGAGGTATGCTGCAGAGAGGACCGCTTCTCCCCAAAAGGGCGAGGCATATTAGCACCAAAGAGAGAGGCACGAACTACTTCCAATAAATGACGGTTCTTTCTTTCAGCCACTCCATTTTGTTGGGGTGTGTACGGGCATGAGCGTTGGTGTATGATGCCATGATCTTGTAAGAACTGGTTAAGATCATGGTTGAGGAATTCTCCGCCATTGTCAGAACGAAGAATCTGAATTCTAGTATGGAACTGAGTTTCCACCATGTGATGGAACTGTTGAAACTTGGAACCGACTTCCCTTTAGTTTTGAGAAGGGAAACCCAGGTCATGCGTGTGCAATCATCTATAAAGGTGACAAACCATCTAGCTCCTCCTGGAGTGGTAATTTTTGCAGGGCCCCACACATCAGAATGAATAAGAGAAAATGGGACCAAACTTTTAGTTGAACTTAAGGGAAACGGGACACGATGGCTCTTAGCCAATTCACACGTATCACACTGGAAGTCGGAAACATCCAGACTGGAAAATAATGATGGAAACAACTTATTAAGATAACCGAATGAGGCATGCCCAAGACGTTTATGCCATAACCAAACTTTGTCTCTCTCCCTCGTAACGAGTTCCACTTGTTGTGCGGGCTTGACCAACCTTGGTCTCACTATCCGGTGCCCACCCAAGTAGTAGAGTTTTCCCGCCGAGTACCACAACCAATCGTCTTACCCGTGAGGATGTCCTGAAAAACACAATGAGTTGGCCAAAATGTTATAGTACAATTCAAAGCCGTAGTAATTTGGGCAATGCACAAGAGATTATGGTGTAAGGACGGAACAATCAACACAGAATCCAATTTGAGGGAGTCGAGAGAGAGAGAACCCTCCCCAATCACGGGAGGGGGTACCATTAGCATTAGACACCATCGATTGAGGAGACGGTGTATGAGTAGCAATTTGTCCAGGATCAAAGGTCATGTGATCGGTGGCTCGGTGTCAATGATCCATGTGTGCTTTTAGAAGACGTATGAAAAGCAGAACCTCGAGTGGTGACGATAGAAGCACGAGTCTTGGTAGTCGGGTGAGCGGGATTGGTCGCATGCTTCCGTGAGTCTGCAAGGATGGAGTGAATCATAGGAGGTCCCGACATCGCAGCGGAAAATAAGATTTGATTTGAGATTTAGAGGAAATTTGAGGAATTTGATTTGAGTGAGGAATTTGATTTGAGCGGTATGTGGATAAGATTTGAGGGTATGTGTTTAAGGATTTTGATAAGAGGATTTGAGGAATTTAGATCTGAGGATTTGAATTTGAGGAATTGAAATATGAGGAATTTGATTTAGGGTTTTGAGATTTGAATATGAGAAATTTGATATGAGAATTTAGAGACAATGAGGATCGATTGCTTCCGATACCACGCTAAAATATGAATATGGGTTTGAATACTTTAGGTTAATTGTATTCTTCTCCATAAGGAGGTATATATAGGGATTTACATGCGCTTTCTGAGGAAATAGAAATAGTAATCAATTAGGATAATATCTCCTAATTATACGGTGATTTGTCAACTATCTAAAATAAGGAAAGTAAATCTTTAATCAATCAAGGAAATAAATCTCCTTGATTGATTAGGACTTACTCACGTTAACATCTCCATCTGCGTGAGAAGTAATAGGAAACGATGATTATTGTAAATAAAAAAGCAGTGATAGAATTTACATAAGGGAGAGAATAATCCATTGAAACTATTGGTAATTAGAAACTTAGAAAGCTAGAGAATGAATGCCCTGTCACACATATTATATAGGCGTGATATCTATGCTCGTATAAATCGATACCTCCTCATGAAGATAGAACAGAATATTATTATTAAATTTTGAAGCCCGAGTTTGTCCGCACCGCACCGCACCGCAGCCATATCTGAAAAACGAAGCGTTTAGTTTGTCCGCTAGTATAGCATGCTGTGAAGATTATTCAAACTTCAACGCCACTTGACAGACAAGTCTAATTATTACGTTGAGGATGTTACTTTCCACATTTTGGAGGTACGCATCTCAATCTCAAAGACTAAAAACTTAATCCACTATGAACATTCGATTAACTTAATCAGGGGTGGGCATTCAGACCGGAAAATCGGAACACCGAACCGGATTGGGAGAAAAAAAAGGAAAAAAAATTGGTTGACCAAAAAAGTCAACAAATCGGACCTGAACTGGATCGAACCGGTTCTGGTTCCAGTTTCACACCGCGCCGTACCAAACCGGTTGCTGTTGTTTTTTTTTACATATTTTTTATATTTAATGCTATATTTTTAATTTTATAATTAATATTTTTCCAAGTTTAACTTCAAAACATTTCTCATTGTATGAATTGGATCATTTGTAAATTTTCAAACCCAAAAAATAACTTATTTATTATAATTTGTATTTTTTTTTAAAATTTGAAAAAAAATTAAAATAAAAAACTGGTTTAAAACCGGACTAGTCGATTTTTCAAAGAAAAATTTCACTTAAACCGGACATGATGAATAGTACCAATTTCGGTTCCGGTGTGAGCTGGGAACTAGATCGAACAGGACCACGCCCACCCCTAAACTTAATATAATTATATCAAATGGTTGGACTTTAATCTTCAGCAGGTAAAAATTATAGTAAATTGAGCTTAAACCCATAAAATTCACTTTAAATCACATATAGTCCTTTCCTTTATTTTTCTATTTAAAATACCCAATTTTTTTAAATAATACCAGATGACTAGAATCCAACTAAGCAAGTTACCTAATATAACTTAAAATCTGATTTATTATATTTTTCGCATTCCAAAATTAATCCTATTTATAAGCTAACGTGTTATGTGGGGGTGTAACTAATGACACACGTCGAATTTGGAAAGATCTCCAAATTGTTGTAATGGATGTAGGAATTAATTTAGAAACTTATTTGAAATTAATATTAAATTCAACATTAACGTATTTGTAATCTATAGGTGATTAACATTTTGGTTTATTTAATATAAAAAAATTATGTTGTTTTCCTTTAATGAATTATATGACTAGTAATCTATTAATATCAATATCGTTATCAATATCAATATCAATATCAATATCAATATCATTATCAGTATTAGTAATCAACATCATTATCAATATTATCAATATTGATATTGATAACATAAATATTGAAGAGGACATTATTATTATAAAAAAATAATTGATTATTGTCCATAAAAAATAAGTAGATTATTATAAAAAAAGATAATAGGTCAAAAACTGTCAATATCAATATTGACAGTTTTATATTGATATTATCAATATCAATATGTTGATAATATCAGTATTGATATTGATATCAATATCAATATTATCTACCTATTGATAATAAGTAGATTATTATTGTCAATAATATTATCTACTTATTATCTTTTCTTAATAATAGGTAAATTGCTGTGGTGAATTCCTCATCTCTGATTCTGAGTGACCAAAAAAGTAGTGCATAGATTATAGATAGCATAGCCTCCTCCTCACATGATTTATTAGTTCCGGTGCTATTTTGGCCTTTTCTGCTGGCTTAATTGCTGTGGTGAACATATTCTCCATAAAATTCAATTCTTATCCGAGCTTAACATTTGTCCATGTCATTTTGCAGATTTATATCTCCAATGGGCGGGGTTGCCTAGTTATTGGTTTGTATCCAGAAGCCTCACACGTATCCAACTGGTTAATCATCTTTTGTTCCGATTTCAAACCCAAAGTAAGTTGCATGACTTGAAGAGCGAGAGAGATTCCTGGTCATATCATTGTATTTGTTATACTTGGAAGAATATCATTTGTCCATCTCATTTTTGTAGATTTATATCAAAAGGCTGGACCATCAAGTAAAATAAGATTATATACATGTATGACATGTGTTCCTTATTTGGATCATGTCAAAAGTAGAGGAATTTATAAACTGAAACTGTTTAGTTTAATACATTCACAACATATATGCATATGTGCATTTTATTCTCACTCTCAACTATTTAATCATAAAAATTAGGAGACAAGCGTGGTTTGACAAGGACATCAAGGGGAGTCAGTTTCATGTTCGTAAGTCCAATACTTCCAGTCATATCAACCGGTGCGTTTTCTTGAGTCGTAACATCAAACGAATGAAGAAAACTAGCCAAAGTTAAAAGTGTCATCTGAAGGCCAACACTTATCCCAGGGCATGCTCTTCTACCACTGCCAAACGGCATCAGCTCAAATTGCTGACCCCGAACATCAACATCCTTATGGGTAGTGAGAAATCTCTCTGGCTTGAACTCCATCGGGTCGGCCCAAACCCGTGGATCAGTTTGGATTTTCCACAGGTTCACTAGCAGCCACGTGCCTTTTGGAACATGGTACCCTCCTACGGTACAGTCTTCTGTGAACTCCCTCTGGCCTGAGAGTGGTCCAGCTGGGCATAAACGCATTGCTTCTTTAACAGTGGCCTGCAGGTACACCAGATTATTTATATCTGACTCATCCAGCAGTCTTCCTTTGCCAACATGCTGATCAAGTTCTTCATAAACTTTCTTCAAAACTTGGCGGTTGTTCAAAAGCAAAGAGAGTGCCCACGTCAGGGTCACCATGGTTGTGTCACTCCCTCCAGCAATCAAACTCTGCACAATCAAAATTTTGGTGATTAATAAAACAAATTTAGCCAATGACCATTTGGTTTAGCAGCATCCAGTATCGACTTTGTTGGACCAGGTGCTGCTGAGTTGAAATATGACGGACAAAGGTCGTTGTAGAAAAAATTAAAATAAATTAACATATATACCAAACATGTTGCTTTGATGACGATATCAGCATCGAAGCCAGCAACATCTGCTCCATCGATGGTTGAAAGCATCACATCCATGAAATCTTGTTCTTTTCCGTTAGTTCTTTTCTGCTTGTGCTCCTCCAACCATTCCGCAACAATACTGTCCAATTCTTTGGCAGTATTCTTCATGGCCTTCTGCTGTCCACCCAAATCCAACCAACTAAGCCAAGGAACAGCATCTCCCAACACAAACAATCCCACCAAAAGAAAGAACTCTCTCATGGCATTTTGCCACCGCCTTGCTTCCTTCTCCTCACTCAAACTCCCATTCATAAAGCATCTCTTTCCGGCAACCATCCTAAAAATCACATTTAGAGTCAAATCCCCAAACCACTGCTTCATCTCCACTAAAAGCTCCCCCGAGCTTTCTTTTCTTTTGGTCCATAAAGTGTACAGCTCTTTTAAACTCAGCTCCACTTCTGATACTCGAACTTTTTTTAGTAGCTCACGCCTGCGGTTTGAGAGTAGCTCGAGGGATGTGAGCTTGCGAATTTCACGCCAGTATGGACCGTAGGGGGCAAACCCGAACATGGCAAAGTTGTAGCCCAAATGCTTAGCTCCTAGCGTAGCCGGACGGGAGGAAACAACCATGTCGTTTGTGGTAAAGCAGTCCTTGGCCGCCTCCCAAGTACTTATCACCAAAGCAGAGTGGATACCAATGTTGATGGTGAAGGCTGGTCCATACTTGTCAACCAAAGAAGCCAAAGCTATGTGAGGAAGCTGAGATCCTCTGAATAGGCCAAGATGACCTAACAAAGGCCACCCGCCTGCAACTTTTGGTAGTTTAGGACCCTTGGCTTTGGCAGCTGAGCTTGATCTCTTTATGATAAAGTAGGAAAATAAAAGTATGGCTAGGATTCCGGCTATGGCAGTGTTTAGGCATGGGAGATACAACTCCATTGTTGCAAAGGGAAGGTTGAGGGTAGCTGTCCCTTATGCAGTAGTTCTTATTTATAGTCGATATCAGACAAGTCTAATTATTCAACGTTCATAATTTCCATACGCATGCATTTGTAAAATTCAATTCTGGACCACGTGAGCTTAACATTTGTAAAAGTCATGCACCATTTGTTTGCTACGGTTGAAAATTCAATTCTTATCCGAGCTTAACATTTGTCCATGTCATTGTATCTCCAATGGGCGGGGTTGCCTTGTTATTGGTTTGAATCCAGAAGCCTCACACATATCCAACTGGTTAATAATCTTTTGTTCCGATTTCAAACCCAAAGCAAGTTGCATGACTCGAAGAGCGAGAGAGATTCCTGGTCATATCATTGTATTTATTATACTTGGAAGGACCCTAATGTCATTAATTTGGACTCACCTGCTTCATTTCCATTTTGCAACTTAATTTTATTGGTTCAACTTATCGGCAGCATAAAAATGATTTTCACTGGTTAAAGGGGCGATGTCTGCTTCCCAACTTTACCTGCTTCATTTCCATACGCATGCATGGTGATGGTATGTGTTCACCCCTTTTTGTTTAGTACCTGTGATGGCAAGGTAAAGTTCCCCATTAATCTAAAGACCATGATTTGGTCAATAAATCAACTTTCTTTGTGTGTCGAGCGTGCCACTGATAGTAATTTTAAAATTCTAACAGACTAGAGAAATAAATAACTTGCGCCCCAAGTCATTTAATAAAAGTTAAGCGATTGTGCATTTGGGTGAGGAATATCTCCCAAGTAAGTTCTTTTCTATGCCTCAGACAGGTGAGGACTTCATAATTTTCATAGCTTATAAATTGGGAAATTCTAGCAAAATATTCTTACATAAAGGTAACAAATTTCAGGCAGAACTACTTGATCTACAAGAATTCATGTAGCAACAATTTCAACTAACGGATGTTAGTTGGGAATCGATACCAACGCTGGTGATTGGCAGAGCTTTTCATCAATTTGAGCTGTGGGGAGGCTGAGTCTGCAGGCAGAACTGAGAGTCTGCACCTGTTCTGGCTGTTCTGGATGAACTACCTTCACCTGGATTGATCTGAACCGGAGTAATTACCCTGTTTCTCCCAAGATTTGGTAGCATTTGGGTTGAATCTGCTTCGTAGTCGCTTGTTCTGGTTGTTAGACTAAATCTGTAATGGCAAAAACCTGAGTTCTGGCTGACTTTCTCGGAAGATAACTCCTGTTCCGGGCTGGAATGCCTTAAGGATAGCTTTTTGGGATGCTCTGAAAGCTATAAAGGCTTTTGAAAATTTGTTGAGGTTTTCATATGATGAGATGAACTGAGTTCTGCCTATCTGGGCTTTGTAAAATAATACAGAGTCTGTAACAACTTGCCTTGTTTTGAGTCTGTGAGATCGAGAGATCTTTATGTTCAGTTTTGACTGAGAGTTTGTTTTTTTGTTGATTGGATGATTGTTCTTTTGTCTTTGGTCTTTATTTCCTTTTATAGAGATTTTTAACGAATACCCCTAAAATATCCCTAAGATATTTTAGTTTTTTAGAAAGGAAATAATTGACCTCAGATAGGAAGTAGTTGCTATCAACTTTGTCTGTGAAATGGGAACTTCTTTTTTCTCCTCGTAACTTGTTCTCTAAGAAACATCCTTTCTTCTTTTGTGCAGAGGAAAATAAGAGTTTTCTCAGCCGTCAGCCTACTTTTTGAAACTTGGTTTTTGAAAACTTTCTGGCCTTGATGAGACTTTCGCTTCTTGAGAAGAAGGCTTTCTGTCTGTGAAAATATCCCTGTGAATCATCAGATTCATTCGGTCAGTTCCAAAAGTCAGTTTTGAAACTTGTGTAATCGACTGCTCTGCTCAACTCTGAACTTGTTTTTGATGTTTGGGCTTTGGGCTTCTTTTTTGTTTGGCCCAACATGGGTTTTTATTTTTGAAGATGGCCCGGCCCAATTTCTGAAACTTGCTTCATTTCAATTAATCACCTTTTAATGGCAATTAATTCCTCCTTAATTCTCTTTCTTCTACAAGTACATGGTTTATTCTTCATTTCAGTAGATATCTCATGTAATTTCTTTTGGGCTTTAACATACTGATTTCGGGCCCAAACAGTATGGTAATGGAGGGTGATGGTGATGGTAAATTGGTAATGGAGGGTGGTGGGACAGCCTCACATGAAAAACTATGTATCTAATTTGTTTGCTACTGCTACGAGACACAGACCATGGCTCATAAATCGACAAATTTATTTCCCGTACGTAACTTCTAGTAGTCTATTCCTTTCCAAGAATAGCATTTGTCCATCTCATTTTTGTAGATTTATATCAAAAGGTTGGACCATCAAGTAAGATAAGATTATATACATGTATGACATGTGTTCCTTATTTGGATCATGTCAAAAGTAGAGGGGTTTATAAACTGAAACTGTTTAGTTTAATACATTCACAACATATATGCATATATGCATTTTATTCTCACGTATAGCTAAATTCTCACTCTCAACTATTTAATTATAAAAATTAGGAGACAAGCGTGGTTTGACGAGGACATCAAGAGGAGTCAGTTTCATGTTCGTAAGTCCAATACTTCCAGTCATATCAACCAGTGCGTTTTCTTGAGTCGTGACATCAAACGAATGAAGAAAACTAGCCAAAGTTAAAAGTGTCATCTGAAGGCCAAAACTTATCCCAGGGCATGCTCTTCTACCACTGCCAAACGGCATCAGCTCAAATTGCTGACCTCGAACGTCAACATCCTTATGGGTAGTGAGAAATCTCTCTGGCTTGAACTCCATCGGGTCGGCCCAAACCCGTGGATCAGTTTGGATTTTCCACAGGTTCACTAGCAGCCACGTGCCTTTTGGAACATGGTACCCTCCTACGGTACAGTCTTCTGTGAACTCCCTCTGGCCTGAGAGTGGTCCAGCTGGGCATAAACGCATTGCTTCTTTAACAGTGGCCTGCAGGTACACCAGATTATTTATATCTGACTCATCCAGCAGTCTTCCTTTGCCAACATGCTGATCAAGTTCTTCATAAACTTTCTTCAAAACTTGGCGGTTGTTCAAAAGCAAAGAGAGTGCCCACGTCAGGGTCACCATGGTTGTGTCACTCCCTCCAGCAATCAAACTCTGCACAATCAAAATTTTGGTGATTATTAAAACAAATTTAGCCAATGTCCATTTGGTTTAGCAGCATCCAGTATCGACTTTGTTGGACCAAGTGTTTAGTTGAAATATGACGGACAAAGGTCGTTGTAGAAAAAATTAAAATAAATTAACATATATACCAAACATGTTGCTTTGATGACAGTATCAGCATCGAAGCCAGCAATATTTGCTCCATCGATGGCTGAAAGCATCACATCCATGAAATCTTGTTCTTTTCCTTTAGTTCTTTTCTGCTTGTGCTCCTCCAACCATTCCGCAACAATACTGTCCAATTCTTTGGCAGTTTTCTTCATGGCCTTCTGCTGTCCACCCAAATCCAACCAACTAAGCCAAGGAACAGCATCTCCCAACACAAACAATCCCACCAAAAGAAAGAACTCTCTCATGGCTTTTTGCCACCGCCTTGCCTCCATCTCGTCACCCAAACTCCCATTCATAAGGCATCTCTTTCCAACAACCATCCTAAAAATCACATTTAGAGTCAAATCCCCAAACCACTGCTTCATCTCCACTAAAAGCTCCCCTGAGCTTTCTTTTCTTTGGGTCCATAAAGTGTACAGCTCTTTCAAACTCATCTCCACTTCTGATACTCGAACTTTTTTCAGTAGCTCGAGCCTGCGGTTTGAGAGTAGCTCGAGGGATGTGAGCTTGCGAATTTCGCGCCAGTATGGACCGTAGGGGGCAAACCCGAACATGGCAAAGTTGTAGCCCAAGTGTTTAGCTCCTAGTGTAGCCGGACGGGAAGAAACAACTATGTCATTTGTGGTGAAGCAGTCCTTGGCCGCCTCCCAAGTACTTATCACCAGAGCAGAGTGGATACCAATGTTGATGGTGAAGGCTGGTCCATACCTGTCAACCAAAGAAGCCAAAGATATGTGAGGAAGCTGAGATCCTCTGAATAGGCCAAGATGACCTAACAGAGGCCACCCGCCTGCAACTTTTGGTAGTTTAGGACCCTTGGCTTTGGCAGCTGAGCTTGATCTCTTTATGATAAAGTAGGAAAATAAAAATATGGCTAGGATTCCAGCTATGGCAGTGTTTAGGCATGGGAGATACAACTCCATTGTTGCAAAGGGAAGGTTGAGGGTAGCTGTCACTTATGCAGTAGTTCTTATTTATAGTCGATATCAGTGTTTTTTCTTCGTGGGACTTTCAGGTCAGCGTTCATAAGTTTGTTTTGAAAGAGGGCCAATGAGGATTATTTTCTATAAGATAATTCATATTTTCAGAAATACATTTGACTCATTCAATATAATAATTGATGCGTAGGAAGCAAACTGCGAATTTGCTGTCACTACTTTGGGAAAATTCTGATCAGACAAGAAAATGGGTTATTTTAATAGAATTTGACGTCATCGCTGCAATTGGGAAAAGGACCTTCATGACCGTTTGATACTTAAACTTATCTCCTTTGACAAAACAAAAAAAAGAGAATTTAAACTAATCTCCTTTGACAAAAAAATATATTTAAACTTATCTGAGACTCTGTTTTTCTAGTTTCTCTAGAAGATAACATCAACCTAATATTAAGCAGTCCTATATCCTGCCAAAATTGCTTTTGCCTTTCTTGAGCTCAGCAATTAAATTATCAATCCGCACTAAAAAGTCTCTCAAAACAAAAGGGAGACAAAATACCAATTAGTACTAAGAAATGAGATTCCATGTTTGATTCTTCCATTATACAGTATAGTAAACTGTCATTATTCCCCTTAAACTTTCACCCAAGTGTCTATTTCCCCACTGTACATTTTTATTCCTTACTCAAACACTTGATCACATATAGAGCTTAATTACCAGGAAGGCCTGGGGTGAGCACAACTTCTAATGGAGTCGCTTTCGGAATGGTCAAACCTGGACTCTCGGTCATGTCAATCCGTTGACCCAGCGGGGTTTCAAACTGAAATGCATGAAGCAGACGAGCAAGAATGAGGTAGCCGGCTACAATGCATCTTCCAGAGCTTCTCTTGGTCCCAAGAGGTGCCCTGCTGGGTATAAACGCAGCGTTTCCTTGATGATGGCTTGAAGATATACCAAGTTTTTAATGTCTGATTCGTCAACTTGACTTTCTGTTCCAACTGAAAACAATAGTAAAAGAAGAAGTAGAGAGAACTGTGGTGAAAATATTCTCCATCGGTGCAATGAAATCAACATATATTCATAATTCCATACGCATGCATAGGGTGTTGATAATTGTTAGTATTGATTTTATGATTGGCATTCCCTAGACTCCAAATAGATTAGTATAAATGGTAAATTAGTTGTGATAGAAGAGCAATGGTAGCTGTCTAAATTCCAAGATCTGACTTGAAGGCACAATGTCAATCAATGATCTCTCAGGTAAATTCTTCATTCAATCATGCATCTTGATTACATTATTTCTAGAATGGTTTCAAACTCATAATTGGTTGATTAGAAGACTTTTTAATTAAAGAAGGTTTTGAATCAACTTTCTAGTTTTGAACATTAAAAGTCTTCTTTGATTGGAAATCAATTAGTCTGATTTTGGAAATTAATCTGTTTGATTCAGTTTTGAAAACCATTATAAAAGGAAGGCTTGGTTTCATTGATATATATTACTTCCTTATATAAAGAGATGATTTTGGAAGGTCTTTGAAATGCATGGAAAAGCTGACGCAATTGTTTAGGAGTGAATCTGTTTTTGATCTCTTGGGCTTTAAAGCAATAACCTTGGCAAAAGGAGAAAAGGCCTTTATAAGGATGGTGTGACGTCTCTGTTGATATACAGCTTTCATATATTTTGATTGAGCATATAGAATTCCAAGAAAAGCTACTGTGCATAAATTTGAGATAAATCATCAAGTGTTCCATGTTTACTTGGTGATTTATCAAACACTTGAATCATTCATATTGCATTCATTTGCATTGTTTGGTGACTCATATTGTTGAGGGCACCAAGACCGTGGTGGCGGTTTTCTCCGGTGAGCTTGAATCGATCGTGACCAGTATCGGATTCAACATAAGGAGAGTTGGAAGAACTCCGGCGAGCTTGAAGCAATCGTGACCAGTATTGCGTTCAACATAAGGAGTGTCGAAAGATCATCCCGTGACAGAAGTTGAGTTACGAAGAAGTCGGTAAACATTATCTAGAATGTGTCTAGGATAAGTGTGTGAGTACTTCTTATAATCATCGTTCTATAGTGGATTTGTTCTGGACTAAGGAGTCCCGTGGATTTTCCCCAGAGGTGGGGTTTTACCACGTAAAATAATCGCTGAGTACTTTCTGTTTTTTTACGTTCTTTACTGTCAAGGATTGATACCTCGTATCAATCCCCTTGGCGTGTTTTTATATTGATGTATTACTCTTGACTACTCAAAACGCAGACTTCACCCTTTTGGTATTTTAAGTTATCCTACAGGTATTTTCAATTGGCATCAGAGCCGGTCGCTAGACACACTTAGCGAGATTCGAATTATTGTAGGATGGATTGTGCTACGTTGAGACAGTTCAAGAGTTTCCTCAAGAATCGAAACTCTAAGGATAAAGAATTGCAGAACAACTCAGGTATGGATTTTATGAAAATTAGAAATATTTATGATACTGATGTTGTTTCAAAATCTTGCAGGTTAAATGACAGGAAAATCCAAAAGGAAAAGTCAAATGCTTTGAATGTGGAGGTTATGGTCATATTTCTTCTGAATGTGCAAACACTTTGAAGAAGCAAAAGGATGAGAACAATGAGAAGGCCATTGCACTTATCGCGACCGTAAGCTTGGATGAACCACCAGAGAAGGATGATGATTGTGAAGATATGAATTGTGAGTTTATCTTAAACAAATATGATGATTTGTTGGCTGCTTCTCAGAAAATTAGCAAACAAAATGAAGAGCTCGTCAAATCTGTTGCTGAGTTAAAGTTGGAAAACAACAGGATTGCAAATGAGTTTCAATCCTATGAAGCAGATTCCGAAAAGGTAAGTGCAGGTATGAATGAAAAATTAATGTATTTGCATAAAAAGTTGATTGATCAGAATAAATTAATTGCATCTCTAACCTCTGACAACCAAGCCCTTGAACTTGAACTTAAAACTTCAAAAGAAAGGATTGGTTCGTTAACCATTGGTGCAGAAAAAATTGACAAGATGATTAGCATGGGAAGGAGAGATGGTGACTAACGAGGCTTGGGATTTGAACCAAGTAATAAGTCTTCCGCTGTGTCTAAAACAAAGTTTGTCAAATCCTCTCTACCTGTTGAACCTGCATCCACTCAAGAAGTCAAGAGGTTCGTTCCCATTTGTCACTTTTGTGGAACTCGTGGCCACATAAGACCAAGATGCAATAAGCTTCGAAATGAACTTGTTCGTTCAGATTCTCATGTCATGGGTGGAAAAGTAAGTATCCAACATAAGATTTCAAATCTTATGAAAGAGGTAAAACGCTTATCCAAACTATATTCTTTCCATTATTTGCCGTCAACTAAGACAAAGTTAGTTTGGAGGAAAAAGGAAAATCATAAATGTTTGTTTGCCTCTACTAATGTTGTGCATGAACCCGTTGCTTTAGAAAATTTGGATCTTAAATGTCATGTTGCAAAACCTTTAGATAATCTTTGAATTGACACTCTTAGAAAGTCTTTAGGTATTTATTCTTTTGAATAATTGTTTTAATGGACGCCAAAAGACTCCAGCTGTTCTCTTCTCTGTTTTTGTAACATAAATTGAATTAAAATTCTAAGTACATTGTTCAGCACGTGCAGGGATTGATAAGAGGTATCAATCCTGCTAGCGTTTGGGAGTTTTTGCTGATCTTAGATTGGATTTTTGGCATTGGATCACCTTGGGCAGATCAATATTGGGTTTATGTGAATGGTTCTTGACTGTCTTTGTTTTTTATAAGGTCAATTAAATGCTCTTCATATTAAATCTCATATCTCACATATAGCACGTACACTCTAATCTTGCTTAATAATTTTGAATGAATCCTCACCATTGCCTTGTCTTGATACTAGATTTGCATTATGCTTTTTTCTATTGAGCTCACAAATTTATAACATCTCTTTAATTAAAAGTAAAGTAAAATAAGTGCTTGATCCTTACCAAGTAACCGGGCCTCTTGTCTAACCCACGTCGAGGTTCGCGTCAAAAAGTTTGATCTTGTACACATGCTCCTCTTTGTAGCCTACATGACTCGGGTTAGTACATCCTAGGGGTGCTTTAACACCCATTGTCTTAAAGTCAACTGACTTGAGCACATTGATTTAACACTCGTTACATGGGTCTTGTAGAAAGCTTGATAAAGTTAGAGTTAAGAAGAAAAAAAAAGGGTGAAAGTGGTGAGCTCTGTATGCATTTTGTATGTGTGTTTATCCTATGTTCTTGGCTTGTTCTTGGTTGGACTTTTTCTTTGTTATTAAGCAATTTTAGTCACATAACACGAGATTGGGCTTTAATATTTGCTCATTTGATGGACTTTATTTCTTACAAATACTTTTGATTCTCCATTTTATAATCCTTATGTTTGATTAAACCTTTGGGATTTGATGTGCCTTAGATCCTAAAAGGCTTTGCTTCAATTGCTTCTAAACAGATATTGGTATTGGTTCAGCTTGTCTATCCTTATGCATAGTGTTGGCACATGCTTATATTTTTTTTTTTACATGTTTGAAGGAGGAGTCTTGGTATAATCTTAAGCATGGTCATTGATATTTAATTATAGTCTTTTTATTTTTGTATTTCAGTTTATTCCCCTCTTTTAAATTTTTTTTTGATGCTATAATTGTCTTCATCCTTGGCATATCTTTAGGGGGAGAGTTATTGTTCAAGTGCACAAGATGATATGATCATGTTTATTATTTTTTTATGTGGTAGCTTTTAGCTTTTGTTCAAGTCTTTAAAAATAAAAAATAAATGGAATTTTTTTGTTTTTTTGTTTTTGTTTTCAAACATAGTGTCGTTTTATGCTTCTTGTTTAGTTGTGCAGTTAGGTGTTGCACCTCAAGCTTCGCGTGAATATTAGAATTACTAAGATGGACACATGATAAACTGAATCAGAGGATTGCAGTGTCATTATCAATCCTGTCAGTTGCAGACCTGTAACACAACATGTTCACAAGAACATTCCTTCGGCAATACGTATGACAAATTGAAGACCAAAAGACATATATCCCAAGAGGTAAGTATCAGTTTTGTTTCTATGAGTTGAATCTAACAAGGTGTATAATGTTCCTCCTGCAGATGACGAATGACCCTTGGCCATACATGTTGCTATTTACCTGGATAAGTCAATTGGTGACATTTCGTAAGACAATTGAAATGCGTATTGGATAGTCAATTGTTGAGTGTTGCAAAATCAGTTTGCTGAGTGTTGGATAGCAAATAACTCAATGTGTGAGACATTTCGCCTTATCTACGCATGTTGTGCTCTTATATATGCTCCCATATGTTCTTTATATGCCCTTTGGATTTCCTGACAAAAAGGGGGAGAGAAGACTGTGTGAAATTATGATAAAAAGGGGGAGAGATTGAGTTGTAGAATTAAGGGGGAGTGATGTTGCATTTATGCTTTGAATTACTTTTCTTCTCCTACATGCTTCACTGGTTTTGTTGTTTCATGTTGCGCAGGATTAAGAGCTTCATGTTTAGAGTAAGATTTATTTTGTTAAATCCTCATGTAATTTCTTTTGAGTTGTAATGGGTGTTTTGTCTAGGAAATGCCAAAGGGGGAGATTGTTAGTATTGATTTTATGATTGGCATTCCCTAGACTCCAAATAGATTAGTATAGATGGTAAATTAGTTGTGATAGAAGAGCAATGGTAGCTGTCTAAATTCCAAGATCTGACTTGAAGGCACAATGTCAATCAACGATCTCTCAGGTAAATTCTTCATTCAATCATGCATCTTGATTACATTATTTCTAGAATGGTTTCAAACTCATAATTGGTTCATTAGAAGACTTTTTAATTAAAGAAGGTTTTGAATCAACTTTCTAGTTTTGAACATTAAAAGTCTTCTTTAATTGGAAATCAATTAGTCTGATTTTGGAAATTAATCTGTTTGATTCAGTTTTGAAAACCATTATAAAAGGAAGGCTTGGTTTCATTGATATATATTACTTCCTTATATAAAGAGATGATTTTGGAAGGTCTTTGAAATGCATGCAAAAGCTGACGCAATTGTTTAGGAGTGAATCTGTTTTTGATCTCTTGGGCTTTAAAGTAATAACCTTGGCAAAAGGAGAAAAGGTCTTTATAAGAAAAGTGAAAACGAAACAAAAGTTGTTTGGTAACTGATTTCAGTTTTCAATTTTATGTGGAACTTGAAAATGGAATTTTTTGGGGTCAAATTGTGAATTTCATATCGTAAAATGAAAGTGCATGTTACAAAGAGTTTGTAGTATTTTTTGGTGAATTATTTTGAATTAGGATATTTTTTTGGTGAATTTTGGATTTGGAGGTTTCAAGGCTTGGATTGGGTCTATTTCTGAATGCAAAAATCGAGCGGAGGAGGTCCCAAATATTGAGTTCTGATAACTAGAGTGCATTTCATGTGTGGTGATGTAAAAATAGTGAATGAAAAAGGAGAACAAAAAAATAAAAACGAAAACACTTTCACGTTTTAAAAAAAAAAAAAGAAGAGTGATTTTGAAAACTAGATTTCAATTTTGTTTAAACTGAAAATGAAATATGTTATCAAACATGTTTTCAGTTTTCAAAAAAAGTGAAAATGAAGGGTCCGTTTGATAACCATTTCAATTTTAGTTTTTAGTTTTTAGTTTTTAGTTTTTATTTTTTATTTTTCATTTTTTTGTGCTAGAGTATAGAGGAAAATGAGAGTGGGGATGAGATTGAGAGAGAGGATAAGAGGAAGGAGTAATAAAAGTGAAAACAAAAGCTTGAAAGTGAAAACAATTTGAAATAGATTTCAGTTTTTTGTTTTTGTTTTCACTTTTTTTACTACTCCCTCCCATTATCTCTCTTAATCCCATCTCAACTCTCATTCTCACTTCAATTCTCCCTCTTTTTCCTCTATACTCTAACAAAAAAATAAAAAATAAAAAGATTATCAAACGGGCCGAAATGGTTATCAAATAACCCCAAATTAATTTGTTTGCTACTAGTACTACTACAAGAGCCACATAGACTAATGTTGAAAATTATATTCAACAAATTCTGTCCAAGAACAGCTTCTAGTTAATTATTTTCCGAGAATAACATTTGTCCATGTCACTAAATTTGCAGCTTTATATGAAAAAGGTAAGATAGGGTTCTTATTCAATTTTTATGATACATATAGTCAACATTCATAAATTAATTTCGATGGAAGAGGCAATTTTATTTATTATTTCTTTAGTGAATAATTAATAATTAAATATTTTAATTAATTTAAAAAATTACTTAATAAATAATATTTAATTTTTTTAAGGACTAGGAAAACTATTTTTAATTTCCAAAAATATTTTAAAAATAGTTTCTATTATTTAAAAATCCTGGAAAATTCTTTTAAGAACCCAAAAATATAGTAAAAACTATTTTAGTATTCCAAAAATTGATTTTAGCCTCCAAACCCGAAATTCAAGTCTCAAACCAAAAACCCTAACTTCCAAAACCGTTTTCAAGCCTCGAACCCTAACCATAAACCTACTCTATGGCACTTATGACTCGATTAGGCTTGAATACTCACGTAACTCGACCTAACGTTTTACGATTAGTGTTTCAATCTCAATGTACAACGTAACCGTACCTAATCCTAGTTAGTTGAGTACGCCTTAATGTAGATTTGAACAAGTAGTTTGTTGTCGGAATCCCAGTACCTCCAGCTATTAGCTTTCTCAGTCACTCTTTCTGACTTTAGTGTTCCAAAGTGATAGGCCACTCCATAAATGTGTTTTGAATCTAATTTTCCATGTACTAAATTTTTTTTGCTGACATTTACTCTTTTTAACCCCTGGCAAAAACATAACTCTCCTCCCTTGTTTCTTCTAGGGTTAGAGTATGAGAAATATATATGAGAGAGGGAAAGAGACTCAACTCACAACTACTACTCAATCACATTGAAATACATAAAGAAGGAAATAGCTATACTCTTTAAATATGTTCGAATATTTAATTTTTATTTATTCGAATACACCTATTTTATGAACTTTTAAAAATATATATTCTTACAAATTAGTTTGTTTAGTTTAATATTTGTAATTACACCGGATACTTTTGGCCTTTATCTCAAAAGTTTCATATGATTTTCTCACACCCTCACGTTAGTTAGTTGACATATATATCATTGTATTTGTTATACTTTGAAGGACCCTAATGTCACCAACTTGGACTCCCGAATGGGTGGATCGTATATATTCATGTTGAATTTAGATAAAGAAAGAGATTATCCATTTTGCAACTCATGAATTTGATTGGTTGAACTATGATCGGCTAGCAAAAAATCACTGGTTAAAGGGCTGACTTCTGCGTTTGTGGTGGAACATCGACAAATTTATGTCCACAGCTTTTTCTTGTTCAATTCTTCTCTGAGAGTAACATTTGTCCATGTACATGCATCTCATATACATATCGATGGTCCTTATTCCGTTTGACAATCAAAATGTCCATGTCATTATACCCGTAGCTAAAGACCAACATGTGTTGGGGCCCATTCTCTCTCTCTCTCTCTCTCTCTCTGGTCCTGTTCTCTCTTAATTAATTTTCTTCTTGTTCATCTATTACTATTTCGATCGTGCATGTATGTTAACTAAAAAAGTGGAACCCATTTGTCAAAACTAGAGGAAACGCATCAAGCTCATGGGCATAAGTAGAAGATAGATTTAGTAAAGCCAAACTTTTTAGATTAATACATTCAGAACATGAACATATGCATATGTACTTTTTAGATTAATACATTCATATTGTAGCATTTATTTTCACATATATCTAAGTTCTCAATTCATAAAGATTTGGAGACAAGCGTGGTTTGACGAGGACATCAAGAGGAGTGAGTTTCATGTTCGTAAGTTTAACGCTTCTGGTCATATCAACCAGTGCGTTTCCTTGGGTCGTGACATCAAACCAATGAAGAAAATTAGCCAAAGTTAAAAGCGTCGTCTGAGGACCAAGATTTATCCCATGGCATGCTCTTCTACCACTACCAAACGGCATGAGCTCAAATTGCTGACCCCGAACATCAACATCCTTATGGGTGGTCAGAAATCTCTCTGGCTTGAACTTCATCGGGTCAGCCCAAACCCGTGGGTCGGTTTGGATCTTCCACAGGTTCACTAACAGCCACGTGCCTTTTGAAACATGGTACCCTCCTACAATACAGTCCTCTGTGAATTCCCTCTGGAATGAGAGTGGTCCAGGTGGGCATAAACGCATTGCTTCTTTAACAGTGGCATGTAGGTACACCAGATTATTTATATCTGACTCATTCAGCAGTCTTCCTTTGCCAACATGCTGGTCAAGTTCTTCATAAACTTTCTTCAAAAATTTGGCGGTTGTTCAAAAGCAAAGAGAGTGTCCACGTTAGGGTCACCCTGGTTGTGTCACTCCCTCCAGAAATCATAGCCTGCATAATCAAAATTTTGGTGATTAATAAAATAAATTTATCCTATGACCATTTGGTTTAGCAACATCCAGTCTCCACTCCGTTGAATGAGGCGCTGAGTTTAAATATGACGGGCAAAGGTCGTTGTAGTAAAAAAAAACCATATATATACATACCAAACATGTTGCTTTGATGACGGTATCAGCATCAAAGCTAGCAATATCTGCTCCATCGATGGCTGAAAGCATGACATCCATGAAATCTTGATCTTTTCCTTTAGTTATTTTCTGCTTGTGCTCCTCCAACCATTCCGAAACAATATTGTCCAGTTCTTTGGCAGTTCTCTTCATGGCCTTCTGCTGTCCACCCAAATCCAACCAACTAAGCCAAGGAACAGCATCTCCCAACACAAACAATCCCACCCAATGAAAGAACTCCCTCATGGCTTTTTGCCTCCGCCTTGCCTCCTTCTCCTCACTCAAACCCCCATTAATAAAACACCTCTTTCCAGCAATCATCCTAAAAACCACATTTAGAGTCAACCCTCCAAACCACTGCTTCATCTCCACCAAAAGCTCCCTAGACCCTTCTTTTCTCTTGCTCCATAGAGTATACAGCTGTTTTAAGCTTATCTCTACTTCAGATGCTAGAACGTTTCTCAGTAGCTCGAGCCTGCGATTTGAGAGTAGCTCGAGGGATGTCAATTTGCGCATTTTGCGCCAGTATGGACAGTAGGGGCTAAACCCGAACATGGCAAAGTTGTAGCTCAAGTGCTTACCCCCTAGCGTAGCGGGACGCAAGGAATAAAATATCCATAATATCCTCGATATTTCCACAAAATTTTCGTATTTTTGGACTATCGATATTTCCGATACCATCGATATTTTAGATATCCATGAACCAAAATATCGATAATATTGACGACATGGACCGACATGGACCGAAATATCGATAATATCCCGATATTTCCATCGAAATTTCCGTATTTTTGGACTACCGATATTTTCGATATCATCGATATTTTATTCCTTGGCGGGACGAGAGGAAACAACTATATCGTTTGTGGTGAAGCAATCCTTGGCCGCCTTCCAAGTACTTATCACCAGAGCAGAGTGGATGCCAATGTTGACGGTGAAGATTGGTCCATATTTGTCAACCAAGGAAGCCAAAGTTATGTGAGGCAGCTGAGATCCTCCAAATAGGTAGAGATGACCTAACAGAGGCCACCCACCTCCCACTTTTGGTCGTTTGGGACCCTTGGCTTTGGCACCAGAGCATGATCTCTTTATGATAAAGTAGGAAAACAGAAGTATGGCTAAGATTCCAGCTATGGAAGTGTTTAGGCATGGGAGATACAAGTTACAACTCCATAGTTGTAAAAGGGAAGGTTGAGGGCACTGGCGGACCCAGAAATTTTTCAAGGTATGGATCACATTTAAAAGGCTAAAAGTATGTGAGGGAAATCCAAGTGTAAGGAGTCTATAAATAAATAAACGTGAAATCTGCACAAAACAAAATTAAATTATAAGTTCACGGATATTTATTAAATAGAGATACACCATTAAGCGAATTTTGAAAGACAACAGGTTTATGTGAAGTAGAAAAAAAAAATTTGAATATTACAAAGTCTCTTTCAGATATTTAATCAAACACATAATGGACATCAGCGGATAAGCAAATTTCAGCCACCCAAAAATTTTTCCAATTAAAAGAGCTGCAGCTGCACCTATTGCTCATGTGTAAGTCCCCAGTGGTTGAGAGTAGCTATTCATTGTTGCAAGAATATCTCAAGTATTTACTTCTTGGGACATAATAATTGATGCATGGGAAAGAGGACCAATGATGGAGGATTATTTTCTATAAGATAATTAATATTTAAGAAATACTTTTGACTCATCAATATAATAATTGATGCCTAGGAAGCAAAACTGCGAAGTTGTATGAATAAAAAATTCTAATCAGACAAGAAACGTCATCGCTCCAATTACGAAAAGTATATCATGGTTGAAATATTTCTATTTCTATTGCTAGGGGCGTCGAACCTAAAAGTCCGAGCCCAAGCTTACTTTTTCACCGAGGTGATGAAATAACCTTCATGGTTGAGATTCGACCAAAAAAAAAAGCCCTTATGATTGAGAATTATCTTTTGTCCGTTTGATATTAAAAATGTGTCCAATCAATGTTGTAAAGCTCAAACAGAAAAGAAGAAGATTATGTTGGATGCTTGTCTGCCAATTCCTTCCATGCATTCCCTCAAAGCCTTGTACATAGGGGAAAATGTTACTGATGTTGCTTTCTCAACTTGCCAACAGTGGCGGCGGATTCATAATTTTTCTATTTGTGGGCATAACAAAAATAAAATGCAAGATACAAGTGCAAAAATTTAAGACTAAAAAAATTCATAGCAAGTACAATCAATATAATTACAACTGTCCTCCACAAAGTTCATACCATATAATACCCTTTGTACAGAAATTGTAGCAACTGGAAGTACTAATGTCAATGTTATGAGCAAATAGATTAATGGATATACTTTGTGCTTTCCTGTTTCAAATAATTTTTTTGCAAGATTAGAAATTCCAATCAATTCTTGAAACTTGGTATTGGAATGTATATCGTCAATATAATTCTCAAGCTAAATTTCAATTGCCATGAGTTGTTCAATAGAAAAATCACTTGGATAAAGTTCAACAAAACGTACCAATTTTTGTTTATTGAAAGCAGACATTGAATTATTCGGACTTAAGTATGCCAAGCAAAGTAGCAACTCAGTGTTAATCTTTGTGAAACTATTCCTTAGCTCTTGAAGTTGCAAATCTATCACATCATAGAAAAGATCAACACGATAATAATGCATATTTTTAATTTGTTGTGCCCTACGTCGTGATCGCCCTCGAGTTACAAACATGTCATCCATGTTAGGAACTTCAATATTTTGTTTCACACAAAAGAGGAAAACTTTCTCTAATAAAGAATCCCATCCATTGTCTCTCATATTCTACAGGTTTGGCTTGCATATTTCAACTAAATCCATTACAATCACAATATCTTGATCATCCCCTTGTAAGGCTTGCGATAACTCATTTTGTAATTTCAAGTATAATCAACATCAAATGCAAACTAAACACAAAATCAAATGATTGCAGCAACCGTAACAAAATAAATGCTTCATGTTTCTGATCAGTGCCCACTGTATCATTTGAAATTTCCTATAATACATCAATTATAGATGAAAACATGGAAACAAAGTTAAGCAAAGTACCATAGTGTGAGCCCCATCGAGTATCACATGGATGTCTAACTCCAAGTTCTTGATTTAAGCCTTGCCTGCTTGAGAGCTCACCATTGCTAAGTGCCTCAATAACTTTGAGGGCTTATTTTTCTCGAAGAATGTCACGACACTTTGATGATGCCCCAACAATATTTAGCACATTGGAAGCTAAGGTGAAGAAAGCACCTATTAGGCTATGGTTGTTTGCCAAAGTCATAAGAACCAATTGAAATTGATGAGCAAAGGAGTGAACATAAAAAGCATATGGACTATCTTTCATAATAAGTGTTTTCAAACCATTGAACTCTCCATTCATATTACTTGCCCCAATGAGAGAGCAAATAATGCATCAATTGATGTCTTCAATGAGAGAGCTATTGTACTAGCCACATGTTCAATACCCATGAAACGTTCAATCACATACCTTTTGTTGTCAACATAACGAAACATAATAACCATTTGCTCCTTAACGGATACATCACGAGATTCATCAACAAGAATAGAAAATAAGGAATCACCAATAGCACTTATAATAGCATTAGTTGTTTCAAATTGCTGCAACATTTTCAATGTCTTTTTAAATCTTTGGTGATATCAACTTTAGGTTATTAGGAGCATATTTCAATGCTACAGCCCGAACCTGTTCATTGTGATTAGCAAGGAATTGCAAAAGCTCAAGAAAATTTCCTTGGTTGCTTGAATTCTCATACTCATCATGACCACGGAATGCAAGACCTTGTCTTACGAGAAATCGAATACAATCAATGGACGCACACAATCTAATTCGATAATCAATTCGAGATTGAACTAAACTCTTTTGAAAAACATTTTCAATATGTTGTTTTTCATTCATCAAAGCTTCACACTTCTTCACAGCTTGGTTATGGGCACCTTTGGGACCTCCAATATGAATTTCAAATCTTTTTCTCTCCTTCCAATTTGAAAATCCTTCACCAACAAATGAGTCACCATACCCTTGTTCTCCACTATTTGATTTAAAAAGATAACAACATTAACAAAATGCATCATTTTTTTTTCTACACTATATTCCAACCAATTAGGAAAATCATCAAACCAAGAAGAGATGAACCATCGTTTCCCATTTCCACATTTCTTAAAAGGGAACATATGACTTCTAAGTTGACAAGGACCTTTTTGTAGGTATGCTCTTCGGATTTGATCTCGAATATTGCGATTGTAATCTAAAATTCAAGTTCGTAATCCAGGATCTGAAGGAAGATCTGCAACATTGACTTCCATATGACTTTGTTTTGAACTGCCAACCATTATAGGAGTTGATGACTCCATCATTGATTTTCTTTTAAAATATTTTCCCACGACTGTTACAAAAATTCACCTATTTAGAGACAGTCTAACAAAAAAAATACAAATAAATGTTTTAACAGTTTCGACAAAATAAAGATAAATAAAATATTAAAGTGTAACTAAGGAGGAGAAATCAATTACTAACCTACAAGAAGCGCTAAGTTATAATAAACAAAGATGGATTCACTTGTGAACAAAGATGTCTTCCTCTCTTTGGAGTTGGCGGCTTTTCCACAGAGAGAGAGGGAGTTCAAACTTCAAAGAAAATGTAGTAGGTCTTCACGTGATAGCTTTATAGGGTGTTTATTTAATTATTTTTTAATAATTGGACAATTGTGTGGGCTTATTGTTATGTTTTTAATAAATATGTGGGCCTAACTATACTATATATATAGGTGAGTAACAAAAATTGACTGTGGGCTATGGCTCATATTGGGTGTGAGGTGGATCCGCTCCTTGCCAAACCTCATTAAATATTATATCTCATTTACTTTATATGCAGCTTTATATTCCCGTACATTTTAGTTTATTTACAACATCCAAGTTGTTTTGAAAAGGATTCATATTAGCTATGCCTAATATTTAAACTTATCTGATGGTTTTTTTTTCCTCTAGAAGATAACATCAACCTAATATTAAGCAGTCATATATCCTGCCAAAATTGCTTTTGCAATAAATCACTTTCAGTTTTGCTTTTCTTGGAGGAGTTTAGCACTAAAGTCTGTCAAGAGATAAAAAAACAAAACAATTAGGAGACTAGACTAGTATGTTAGAGAAAAAAACAAACATACCAATTAGGACTGAAAAAATGAAATCCCAAGTTTGAATCTTCCATTATACAGTATAGTAAACTGTCATTATTCCACTTAAACTTTCACCCAAGTGTCAATTTCCCTCATAAACTTTTTTTCTTGTAAATTAAAGATTTTTTGTTGTTGGAATAGATACTTTATTAAAATAATAAGCACTATAAGAGTGTAAATTAAAGACTTGAACGGCATAAAAATAGCTAATTTGGCCCTTTCTTTCTTGATTGAATCTTATGGGCTGCAATGTCCGATGGGTCCACATATAATCAAACTCTCACAACATAAATGGGCCTCACAATCTTAGTTTCTTTTTTTTTTGGTCGAAACCTCACAATCTTAGCTCATATATACTTATATTTAATTTATTTTTATTTATCAATGTAAATAATACATTTGAAGACTCATAGCACAACAAATAAAAATATATTTAAACCTCCTCAATTAATAAACAAACAGTACATTTTTATTCTTTATTCACGCGCTTCATCACAGATAGAGATTACCAGGAAGGCGTGGGGTGAGCAGAACCTCTAATGGAGTCGCTTTCGGAATGGTCAAACCTGGACTCTCAGTCATGTCAATCCGTTGACCAAGCGGGGTTTCAAGCTCAAATGCATGAAGCAGACGAGCAAGCGTGAGGTGAAGGACTTGCATGGCAAACGAGACACCAGGGCACAACCTTCTGCCAGAGCCAAATGGCATCAGCTCAAACTGTTGACCTCTAACATCAACATGGCCATAGCTTGTCAAGAACCTCTCCGGTTCAAAAGCAGAAGGGTTTTCCCAAACACTGGGGTCCCTTTGAATCTTCCATACGTTTACCACCAATCTGGTGCCTGCCGGGACATGGTAGCGGGCTACGGTGCAGTCTTCTAGAGCTTCTCTTGGTCCTAAGAGGGGCCCGGCTGGGTATAAACGCAGCGTTTCCTTGATGATGGCTTGAAGATATACCGAGTTTTTGATGTCTGATTCGTCAACTTGCCTTTCTGTTCCAACTTGGAGCTCTAACTCTTCTTGTGCCTTCTTCATCACATGGGGATTGTTCAAGAGTAGTGAGATTGCCCATGTTAGAGTGCCTGCTGTGGTGTCACTCCCACCAAGGATAATCGCCTGCAATTCCAATATCAGGAATGGATATTTGAATGGTTTCAATTTCTTCAACATATTCCTATTGGAATTGCTTATATTTACTAACACATAACGAGTCAAAAATTATGTACGTTCAAATCCGTAATAAGTTCCCGATTCCAGGTTAGTAATTTGAGACTTGTCCAAAAAAAATTCATGGTAAGTAAACATGCATTAGTGGTATTTACCAAAAAAAAAACATACCAGACAGGTGGACTTGATGCTGGTATCTGAACTATGCTGAAAATTTAAGAGTTGTCCTTACCGCCGAAGAGACAACATCAATGAAGTCCTCATCAGCTTCCGTCTTCCCTTTGTCACGAGAAAGTACTCTCCTTTGGCGATGCGTTTCCAGCCACCCTCCGAGTATGGCATCCAAGTCTTTGGCCGTCTTCTTCATTGCCTTCTCATGCCCCTGCAAATCCAACCACCATAGAAACGGCAGCGCATCCGAAACAACAAAAATCCCAATCAGATGAAAAAACTGACCAATTGCCTTCTGACACCGCCTCGCCTCATCGCCATCGTCACATTTTTCTGAGGCACCAAAATAACGTTTCCCAGCCACCATCCTGACCACAACATTAAGTGTCAATTCCTCTAGCCAACGATTGAGCTCAACAACCACAGGACGTGACGCAAGTGCCTTGTCATTGACTGTGAAGCACTCTTTTGCTACTTCCCAGCTGCTCACCACAAAAGCACGGCGGCTGCCTAGCCTGATGTTGAAAGCTGAGCCGTACTTGTCAGCCATTGCTCCAAGCGTACGGTAGAGAAGATGGTCTCCGCCACCTAGAAGGTGGAGGTGGCCTATAATTGGCCATGCACCAGCAGGTTCAGGGGCCTCTCTAGACTTGGAACCTACAACAGCAGCTTTTCGAACAAAAGCACGAAGGAGAAAAATTAGAGAAACAAACACACTGATGATAGTTAATTGGAAAGAAAGATTCATGATTAGAGAAAGTTAATGTGAATTAATGGAATATCTCAGTAGATATACAAGTAGTTTACTTGGTCAGTGGGTTAGGCAGCATGAGACATGCCAAACCCCAAGGCAAGGGGCATGCAAGTCTTGCCAAGAGCCCCAAACAACTCTTATTGTTCTTTGGTGGTTGGTGGAAAATTAACTGGACCTTTGGGGTTTGCTCACCTTAGCAATTCGCATGCTGAATTTTTGGTCCTGTCACAGTGTGACCCAAATTCAATTCAAAATGAATACGGAAATCTAAAACTAGTAAACCAACTTCCAAATATCAAAGCTTCACAGAGAAAAAGTTGTAAGAAGGTTTATCGCCTTAAACCTACTAAAGTGATCTTCTAATCAATAAAGGATTGCAAGGACCTATTGTTTATCAAGGACTCAAATCCTATCTCGTTTGGTAGCCTACTATTAGTGTTTAAAGTGGTTTACAAAGGCTTAAGGGTTCCTAGTTCTTTAAGGATTGGAATACATTAATTTTATAGCATGAAGGATATCTCTAAGTGTTTCTTGATGGGCAATACATTTAGAAGAAATGCATATAAATAGAAGGCTCCCTCCTAGAACCGAGACTACTCAAGCTAATCAAAAATTCACCCCATCTAGAATTACAGCTATAAGGATCGGTTTCTAAGGAGAAGAGCTTCTAACCTCTCTGTGCAATTTGATCTGCACCAGCACCATGTCGGACTCAGGTTAGTGTTCAATTTGATATAGCTTATAAGGATTAACATGTGGTATCAGAGCTTTAGTTATATCATGTTCTGCCTAACAAATCTCGTGCAGGAAAATTAAAAGAAAATTGACAGTTTACAAGTTATAAAGCATGAACATGATAATATATAGTATAAAGAATGAACTTTATCATGTTCTTGACAGTGTTTTATTGATCAATGCTTGCAGTTTTTTGTGTGGTAATTGAGCAAGCCAAAACGGCTCAATTATTGCATAATCACTGTATTCAAAGGATATGATCTAAGATTTGCATCATGATATAAAATATATTGAAAGGCTTTCTGTCCAAAGATGTAAGCAGTTCAATATAATTTATATCATGATGGATCGACATGGGATATGGATAAATATGAATTAGCAAGAAATTTTTCTCTGTCCAAAGATGAGGGAGATTTCTTGCTCAGGGAATTCACATTTATTTGTATTTCAGTGTCAATAAACATGCTTAATTTTACTGTCCAAAGATGTGAGTTAAGCATGCTTGATTAACGTTTTGGGGAAAGATATTTATAAGGTGTTTTCTTGTTTTTCAAAACCTATACAGTCAATCATAATTCAATTTGAACTCTCACTAGCTCCAATTATAAAAAATGGCATGAAGATGTGGAAATTGCCCTTGGACTTTTGGACTATGAGATGGCTCTCACTGATGAAGCTTTAGCAATACCTGCGAATGATGCATCTGCCGAGACTAAGGCAAAATAGCAAAGGTGGATTAAGGCCAACAAGATGGCAATTCTGATCATGAGAAGGTTTATTTCATAAGAAATCAGAGGAAGTATCACTGAAATTGAAAATGCTAAGGAATTCATTGAAGCTATTGCAGAAAATTTCCAAGGATCTAAGAAAGCAGAAATAGGCACACTCATGAGCCATCTCACAGACATGAAATGCAGTGGAGAAGGCTGCATAAGGACTCACATTTTGAACATGGTTGAGATAGGAAACAAACTGAAAGCTTTGAAAGTCAATGTGGATGAAACCATGATGGTGCATTTCGCCATTAACTCTCTGCCTAGCATCTTTAGACAGTTGAGAACAACTTATATTACTCAGAAAGAGACATGGTCAGTTGCTGATCTAATAGGTATATGTGTGCAGTAAGAACAAAGAATAAGAATGGACAAAGGCAAAGAACAAGTGCATTTTGTGCAGGATGTTAAAAGCAAACCTAAGGAATGGACTAAGAACAAAAATGCAGACAAGCAACAAATGAAAGAAGAGACTGCAAAAGGAACATGTCCAGTAGGTCTAAAGTGTTTTTTCTGTAAGAGATTTGGGCACATGAAGAGATTACAGAAGGTACAAACGTTGGTTGGACAAGCAAAAGGCTAAAGGTAAGAGTGAAAATGTTTCCGTGGTTTATGAATCTAATACAGTTGAAGTTTTATCTAATTCATGGTGGTTAGACAGTGGTGCAGCAGTTCATGTAACTAATTCATTGCAGGGGGTCAAAACAAAGAGGGTGCCAAACAAGGATGACTTGAAGGTGTTCGTGGGAAATGGAGAAAGAGTTAGAGTAGATTTTGTTGGTTTAGCTAGTCTTGAGTTGGATTCAGGTTTTATTTTGGAATTAGTTGATGTCGTTTATGTTCCTTCTATGACAAGGAACTTATTATCAGTTAGCAAGCTTGTAAAATCAAACTTACAGTTTGAGTTTGATGAGTCTGGTTTCTCCATTTTCAGAAATAAAAGTTTTATTGGTAATGGATTAATGATTGATGGAATGTTTCGTTTGAACTGCAAAATGCCAAATCAAAATACATAAATGAAAAATGTGATAAGCACAAAACAGTCTTCTCATACAGAATCATTCACACTATGGCACAAGAGACTTGGACATATCTCAAAAGAAAGAATGAACCTCTTAAGCAAGGAATCAATACTTGCTCCACTTAACTACCATGAAAGGTATAAAACATGTATTGAATGTGCAAAAGGAAAATTGACAAATCTCATAAAGAAATGAGCTATAAGGAGTGAGAAATTGCTTGAAATAATACACACAGATATTTGTGGCCCTTTTCCAGTTGACACTCATGATGGTTACATATATTTCACCACCATTACTGATGACTTTTCAAGGTATGGTCATGTATATCTGATAATAGAAAAATCAAAGGCACTGGAGATGTTTAAAATCTACAAAGCAGAAGTTGAAAATCAGTTGGATTCAAAGATGAAGGTAGTGAGATCAGATAGGGAAGGAGAGTTATATGGCAAGTTCACATAAAAAGGAAGGAATCCTGGACCTTTTGCAAGTTTCCTGCAACAAGAAGGTATAGTTGCTTAGTATACCAATCCTGGAACACCACAACAGAATGGTGTTTCAGAAAGAAGAAATAAAACCTTAGTAGAGATGGTGAGGAGTATGATGTGCTGCACAAAACTTCATGTTTTTCTGTGGGGAGAAGCTTTAAAAACTACCAACTATCTTGTCAATAGAGCACCAACCAAAGCTACAAACAGAATACCCTACGAAATATGGTGCAAAAGGAAGCCTAGCTTAACTCACTTAAGGACCTGGGGGTGCAATGCAGAAGCAAAGTTATATAATCCAATGCAGAAAAAGCTTGACTCTAAAACTGTGAGTTGTTATTTCATGGGATATTCGGATAGGAAAAAAGGGTACAGGTTTTATTGCCCCAAACATAGCACTAGATTTGTGGAAACACAAAGAGCAATCTTCATTGAGGAGGAAAAAGAAGAATTAGACAATCCAGATTTTGATTTTGATGAAGTTTTGGAAAATCAAGAAACTGCAGAAGAAAATCCAACAAGAGAAGTAACTGTCTTGCCATTTAATACCTTGGAAGGAAACCAATCCTCACCAACACATAAGGAAAGAAATCATGAAGAGAATCCAGTGACGGAAACTCAACCAATTGCAATAGAAGAAATGCAGATAGAGTAGCCATAACAAAATCCACCCTTACAACTCAGGAGATCACAAAGGCCTAAGATACCAGCTTTGTCAAATGATTATTTCGTCTACCTACAAGAATCTGAGTTTGATATCAACACTGAAGAGGACCCTGTGACTTTCAAATAGGCTATGAAAAGTGACAAGCGCACACAGTGGTCTGCAGCTATGGAGTCTGAGCTAGAATCAATGAGCAAAAATGGAGTATGGAAACTAGTTGAATTACCACAAGGTTGTAAACCTATAGGATGCAAAGTGGGTTTACAAAACCAAAAGAAATGCACAAGGCAAGATAGATAGATACAAAGCCAGACTAGTGGCAAAAGGCTACACACAAGAAAAAGGTGTTGATTACAGTGAAACTTTTTCTCCAGTGTCAACCAAAGATTCATTCAAGGTGATTATGGCTTTGGTTGCACATTTTGATTTGCATCTTCATCAGATGGACGTAAAGACAGCCTTCCTAAATGGAAACCTTATTGAAGAAATCTATACGAAATAGCCTGATGGTTTTGCCTTGAAAGGGGATGAGAATTTGGTATGCAGATTGCAGAAGTCGATTTATGGTCTGAAACAGGCATCAAGGCAATGGTATCTTAAGTTTGATGAAGTTGTCAAGTCTCAAGGTTTCATTGATAATCCATTGGATGAGTGCACTTATATGAAATTCAATGGAAGGAATTTCATTTTCATGTTGCTATATGTGGACATTCTTTTAGCTAGCATCAATCTGTCCATGTTGCATGACACTAAAAGAATGTTATCAAATCATTTCGATATGAGTGATCTAGGGGAAGCAAATTATGTTTTGGGAATTGAAATCAGCAGGGATAGAGAAAGAAATATGATAGGTTTGTGCCAAAAAGCATACATTGAGAAAGTGCTTAAGAGATTCAATATGGACAATTGTACAGAATGCGATGTACCCTTCTCAAAAGGTGTTAAGTTGAGCAGTGAGCAAGAGAGACTAGAGATGAAGGACAAGTCTTATGCTTCATTGGTAGGAAGCCTTATGTATGCACAAGTCTGCACTAGACCAAACTTGGCATTCTGCATTAGTGTTCTTGGCAGATTTCAGTCTAATCCAGGCCAAGCACATTGGATTGCAGGCAAAAAGGTACTAAGGTACTTACAGAGAACTAAAGAATACAAATTGGTTTATAGAAGAGTTGAAAATTTGCAACTAGAAGGATATGCAGATGCAAATTTTGCAGGGTGCTTGGATACCAAGAAAAGTACATTAGGTGTAGTTTTTCCATTTGCAGGAGTTGCAGTGGCATTGAGGAGTGTTAAACAACAGTATGTGTCAACTTCCACGATGCAAGCAGAATTTTTGGCAGTTTATGAAGCCACTTCAATGACAATGTGGCTTAAGAATTTCATGTCCATGTTAAGAGTTGTAGATTGAATATAGAGACCAATTCAGTTATGGAATGATAATTCTGCAGCAGTATTTTTTGCACAAGGGAACAAGAGGTCAAGTGGAATGAGGCATGTACATTTAAAGTTTTTGTCTGCAAAGGAAAAGATTCGAGATGGAGAGACTGCTCTAAGTCATATTGGTACAGGTTTTATGATTGCATATCCCTTAAAGAAGGGTTTACCTAATCATGTTTTTCATAGGCATGTGGCTAGTATGGGATTGCAGTTAAGTTTTGATGCCTAAAGTCAGTGGGAGTCAGTAGGAGCTAGAGCCTTACGGTTTTATTTTAGTTTTAATTTATTATCCAGTTTTGTTTAAGACAAAATTTCTGTTTTTGCAGACTTAATTGAAGGCATTGTTTTATTTAAGTTTTGCATATTTTGTTTTATTGAATGACAAGTAGAATGTAGGCAAACTGTAATCGTGCTAGCAACTATTTACAGTTTGTATCTATGAATGAGTCATTAAAGTTTATTTTGAAAGAAGACCTTGTCAGTCTTGAAGGGTGAGCAAAAAAACTATTTTGTTTTGTCACACTTACAGAAAAATCAAACAGTTTCTCATTTTCAATCTAGTTGGAAGCCTTATGTGTTTTGCAGATTCATATATGTGGTTGTGTAAGTCTTGGATGTTATATATCCAGTGTACTTCGATAGTCCCTTATGAATTTTCAAAATGACAGTGGCTTGGTAAAAGGAACAAGAGAGGATTTGAGTTCCACATGGCCATTAAGTGATGAATAATAAGTCTTAATTGATTATTTGATCAAGTGGGAGAATGTAAGAAGGTTTATTGCCTTAAACCTACTAAAGTGATCTTCTAATCAATAAAGGATTGCAAGGACTTATTGTTTATCAAAGACTCAAATCCTATCTCGTTTGGCAACCTGCTTTTAGTGTTTAAAGTGGTTTACAAAGGCTTAAGGGTTCCTAGTTCTATAAGGATTGGAATGCATTAATTATATAGCATGAAGGATATCTCTAAGTGTTTCTTGATGGGTAAGACACTTAGAAGAGATGCATATAAATAGAAGGCTCCCTCCTAGAACCGAGATTACTCAAGCTAATCAGAAATTCACCCCATCTAAAATTACAGCTATAAGGTTCGGTTTCTAAGGAGAAGAGCTTCTAACCTCTCAGCGCAATTTGATCTGCACCAGCACCATGTCGGACTCAGGTTAGTTTTCAATTTGATATAGCTTTTAAGGATTAACAAAAGTTATTGAGATAGATTATAGACTAGTGTTTGTTTGCCCGTGATATTTCTAAGACGTGTTGAAAGTGCAATGATGAAGAATGCGAATAATGAATAACTAAATTCAATAATTGTCTGACCTCTGGTGTTGTTGGTGCTCACTCCAGAAATCATCTATATCTCTGTCTCTATGTGTCCTAACTCCAAGCAATTTCTCTGAGCAAAAGACGAGCAGTCATCATGAACAGAACCACAACTCTCACTTTGCCATTTGACTAACTCCATCTGCAACTCATTTCTGACTTTTCTTCTTCTTTTTTTGTAAGTACATGATATGAGGCCACAATATCATTGACGTGTAAGGCCCAAGTTGAATCTTATTCCAGACCCAGTCCATGATTCTTTTTCTTCTTATTTTTTTCTTTTTTCAATTTGATGAAAGGGTAAAAACAGTGTATCAGACATTAAATAGTGTTAAATGTCCATTTAATATTCATGCATAAAAAATTTCAATCTAAATAGGGTATAATTATACCATGCATTGCCCTCCCCGTTTAATTTCTGGTCAAAAAAAGACAAAATTCGCATAAACATATGGAACCAACAATTACACGAGTGATCGATCAATGCACATTAGATATTAATTTTCTGGACGTCCGCCTAAAAATTAAGAGGAAAAGATATGTAATTAACTCGATCTAGTAGTTTAGTTAACACTTGGGAAGCTTAGGTAGGTAGGTAGCTAGGGTTAAGTCATTTGAAGGTTGAGGCTATTGAGCACAGTCCATTCGGCAGTTGGCCTTCCAAGCGTGAACTCTAAGTTAAGGAACATATCCGAAGCTGACAAGGAGCTACAATCCAAAGTCGTCCTCCTCTCCTTCATGCCAATGCCATCATCACACACATGGCGGCCTGATTCTTCTTCTTCCACCTATATCAAATCAACTACTGTTCACAAGGACAATAATGCGCACATTTTCTTATAGAATCATAATATAATTTACAAATATATATGTTACCTTGGTGCCGTTTGATTGCTGGGAATGAGAATATGTCAAGGCATTTCCAGGACTTAAGTTACAGCTGCCATTTGTCTCCGATGAAGAAGGCCACGAACCTCTGTTCACAAAATTAGCAAGAGATCATCAAAAGCTTGAACAGTCTCAATAAAACATAGATAAAACTCCATCCAGTGGGAGATTTGAATTGAAACTGGTGGAGCTCTTAGAACAAATCCTTTCTGATGAAATTATTAAATAAACGCTGACAGCAAATAAACATTGTTTGCTGTAACCGGCAATAGAGATTTAGAAACTTAAATTCTGTAGAAGCAGAGAAGTCAGTCGTCCAGTACGAAAACATTATTGCTCACTGCCATACATGATGGAGTCAACAAAATGCATCGATTGGGCAAGAAGATTAGACATGCCTGCCTATGATCTATCCTACCTAATAAGCTAGGTGAGGTCTTCGTTTCCTTTGTGATTTGCATCAAAGATCATAGCCGTCAGATTACAAAAATCCTTGAGATTTGTAGTAAATCCCCTTGACTTTGGGGACACATTGGGATCATCTCAACCTAAGTTCACAATCCAACGGATAACCTTCATACAAACCCTAGCTAATTAACTCCAATGTTCATCAAAATCAATGTGCTTTAAGACGTCAATAGTAATTTCTCTGCACCATTAACAAAGACAGACACCATGTTGGACCAAAAAAAAGGTCCATATCTCCAAAGCTCTTGTCAATATTCGTGCATGTAAATATGTTTGCATTATTTAATTTTGATGCCATTTATTAAATTAATATTACTAGGGAAGAGAGATAGGTTGCAAATGTACTCACCTATTAGCTTTGTCACAAGATAATCCTCCATTGATCCCTGGCTTCTGGTTCGAGCCCATATCTGTCTGGCCTTCATGAGCTGCAACATTTATAAGAGATAGAGCCATTGCTCTGGCTTTATCAGACACCCAGCAAATAATTCACATCACATGAACTAGAAATGAAATTATCTCAACCACATTTTTGTTTTAGTTGGGACGACACAATGGAACAAATGATAGTGTCTGCCTGTCCCACTTAGATCACCAGAGCTCCCAAACAAAGAGAATAATGGAAAAGATAAATGAAAACATGGGGTCCTTGGAGATGAGAGAGAGAGGGGTCGAACATCCAATTACCTGTTCCCTTATTGTCAGTGCTCTTCACTGTTCTATACATCTGCATGAAAAAACACCCAAACGAAAAAAATATGAGAAAGAGGTCCACATTTGCTACGACTACCCCCCCCCTCTAGATGCCTTTTTGTCATTAACCCTTTGTTCTCTACCCCCCACTACAAATAAATCATACCAATATTTGGAAAATACACAACATGGTAAAAAAAGTACATTTGATAACTACTCTCTGAAAAGTTTGAAAAACTAGAAAGAAAACCAATATTTATTATTATTATTGTTCTTCTTCTTTTTTGAAAATCAAACAAATAAGAGAAGATTGAACAGCATGAGTGGGCAGTAAACCCACCTGCAAGTGACTCTTCACGTGAGCAAGGGTTAGATCCTTGACATTCATCAACTCTAAAACAGATTTTGGTGTTGCTCCTGCAGTCACAATTAATTTAATTTACATGAGAAATAGGAATTAACAAATTGCTTCATCAGAGGAAAGATGTTGTGAAAAAAGATTTGTTTATATATATATATTACTTTCATGGCCGCCAAGAAGCTGGACTGCATGTACAAAATGGGCATGAAGGGTTGTAGTCCACCTCATTCTCGGAGCTCTGATGCTTCTTTTCACATTACCGACCGTTCTTGCGCTTCTCTTGAACTCGCGGCCATAGATTTGAGGGTGGTGATGGAAGTGATGGTTGCTGAAGTTTCTGGGCAGCTGGACAGGAGGAAGGCTCATGTGATCTTTCGTTTCAAACCCTAAACTCAACTTGGGCTCACCAGCCGAAGAAAGATTATAGCTGGTACTCCTCTCAAGGTGGTAGAAGCCATTTTCATGGCTCAAATCACTTCCACTGCTGCCGGAGTCGGTGGTGGAGCTTCTATCTGTACTGTAAAGTGCTTTTCTTGATAATCCAATATCAGCTTGCTGATATTGATTATCTGCGGCCGATGGAGGGCTGATCTGTAAAGAGAGATCGGTCAAGGGTGAAGTACTAGTTCTCATTATAGGGTTCATGAGGTACATGAGGAGGGTGGACGGTGGAGATGTCCCTTATTAGCTCTAGATTAGTACACAAGGTGAGGTGAAATGAATAGATTTTTATAAGCAGGGAAGAGATCAGAACAGAACAAGGAAAGGGAGAAATGTGTAAATTAATAATTTTAAGGAAAAAGGTGTGAGGGGAGGTGATGAAAGGGTCTGAACTCTGATAATATGGTCATGAGTGCCTGATGATTTGCATTGGGGTTGAGGAAGTGATAGAGAGAGAGATATATATATATATATATATATATATATATATATATATAAATTAGAAGTAGGTAGCCGGAGATAGGCTTTAGAATGGCTTTGATATAGATATAAAGGTGAAGAAGTAGTAATATATGGAAGATCAAAGAACAAGTCAGAGAGAGAGATTAATGGTATGGTACTGGGAAAGGAGAAAGTAAGAGAGTTTTTTTGGGATTAAGGGTTGAAGGAAAAGTTAGTGAAAAGGGGAAGTTGTGTATTTAAGAGAGAGTGCAGAGGGATCAGAGACCTTTCCAGTTTCCACAGAGAGACTAGAGTGAGTCTAGAGAGAGAGAGAGATGAGAGGCTCCGTTTTATTTTGTTATCTTTTTTATGGTAGAGAATGAATAGGAGGTGCCGGGATATAATGGAGGTTTCTGCAGAGAAAGGGAATGGTTGGAATTCGAGAAAACAAAAGGGGCACTGTTCAATGGAATATCGGAATCGGAATTGACTCTCTCTCTCTCTCTCTCTCTCTCGCTTGATGGATGGATGAATGGACGGATGGATCGCGACCCATTTAAATAGCCTACTGTTTTTGTTAGTATCAGATATTATTCTCATTCAAGTTTAATATTTCCTTAAATTAGAATATTTCCATTTTACTTCATGATCATGAACGAGGATTAACTAGTAGCACCTAAAATATCCCCGTTCAAAGCTCAAAGAGCTCTGCCCTTATTTGTTCACCTTCTTGCAGACGTGGCATCACTCGCATGGCCATTTATCTTAAGTTTCTATTATATGAGAACTGAAACATCATGTTTTATGTTATGCAACTAACATAATTACCAAAACTTCATAATTCAATACCATGCACACAAACTCAAAGTCAGCGTATAATGGTTATACCTAAGAACTATTGGTTTTTTTTATATATCAATTTTTGAGGCGTATGATTGATGTTTTACGAGTTTAGATCCCAATTTTTAGAATTTTAAGAGTTCAAAAATTAAAACTAAAATCATACGGGTAAATAAATGCATTTCAATTCAAAATAAACCAAGCATCTTTTAAACGTGATGACACAGACATGTATACTTTTAAGAAACTCATTTACCTTACATTTGGTTTTTTTTTTTAAATCAGAATTAATACCACCACTACCACCCGTTGCATAATTAAATTAGGACAGTTCATACTTGTGTTTCAGTCGTCCAACCCTAACTTAGTTAAGTAGTTAATCAAACCGACTATACATTAATTGCTGCATCCCCTGCAATGTTGTCTCTCATATATAGTCGGTGGTCCAAGTGGGCAATACCGGTTTGTCAATCATAATCGAGCTGTACACGTGCGAACCCCAAGCACACAAGTATTTTAGCTATAGCCATAGCATTAGAATATATAATACATATTACATAGATATATTATCAGTCTTGGTTATAAATAAGAAGATCATGAAGAAAGGGAATAAAAATGAATTAATAGAATTAAGAAAGAGCATATATAATTATATATAGCTAGAGAGAGAGAGGAAGTGTCAGAATGGCTGGGGTGTCCGGCGACACGAGGGTCGAAGAGCCACATGCAACTCTCTCTCACTCTCTCTCTCTCTCCCTTACTTACCATTCAAGTTTTTCAAACATTCTTCTTCCCACGCGCTCTCACTCTTGTTTTCTTCACAATACGATATTTTAAACTATTCTAATATATGAAAAGTGTAGTAGAACTTGAGTATAAATGGAAGGTATATTGTTTTAATAACTGACATAACTTATATTTATACGCTCTCCATTTTTTAATCTGATAAAAACAATTGTAAATGAACAGTGCGTGGGAAAAGAGAGCGCGTTGGAATGAAGTGGAAGCCGATGAAGTTCGGAAATTAGATCGGCTAGTATTTGTCCGATCCACAGTCTTCGATCGTCCCCAATATTCCCTCTCCGTGTCCAAGTATTCCTTGGCCAAAACGCATCTGTCGAGCCCCACCCGAGCGTGCATAGAAACCCACAAAACTGAATTAAATAAAATTAAAATGAAACTCAGTATGAGAATTAGGACAAGTTGGGAGGAGGAGGAGGGAGGGAAGGAGGGAGGACCATATTCCTCGGCGTCAACATGGGTTCCTGTCACGTGACATATGGACGTGACCTTGTCTAGGCAAAAGGCTCTTTCTTTGTTCTCTTGTATTGTCCTCCTCACACAAATCATATTAATATTAATAAAATGAAGCTCACAAACTCAAACCCCATGACTTTTCTCTCCTTTATAATTATATGATTTGTTTAATAATGGGGTGATTACAGAAACAAACAAGATGACTAGAAAACGTTAATCATTTGTTAATAATTTTGGAAGCCATGGTCAGCGCCTGATGCGCTCTAGATTCTCCGGGAAATGCAAATTTTACATTACTTTAATTATATTATAAATTACCAATTAATATAATAATACTCTTTCCTTCCTTCCTTCCTGATCATATATTCAAATGCTCAAATGCTCAAATCCTCATCTTGTTGGATTTATTTGAATAATAATAATTAAGGTTACATTGCATTGCAGCAGGGTAAAATATCCAGTCAACATGTCTCTCTATGGCCTCAATTGCTTGGGGCCATATATTTCTCATATAATTATTCCATGCCATGCGTTTTTCTGATCATACTCTAACTCTAACCCATCTGATATTTTTTTTCTAATTTATTAATGCCTTTTCTGACAAGGACCCCATTTGGGTCCACGTTAAAAACAATACACATCGGTTATATTTACATTTTCATAGGCCACCTGCCTCAAAGAATATAATATATACCTAGACCTGGCAAACGGGTCGTGTTTGCGGGTTACGGATCGTGTTCGGGTCAATCCGTTAAGAAAACGGGTTGACACGACACGACCCGTTAAGCTAACGGGTGAGAAATAGCAAACCCAAACACGACCCGTATAAATTCGCGAATAATACGACACGACCCGTTAAGGCTAATGGGTCGTTTTCCACCCGTTTCACCCGCTTCACCCGTTTCACCCATTTAAAAAATAAACTATTTTTTTAACAAATTATTAAATTAAAACACCTCAAATTAGACAAATAATAAAACTAAAGCTGAAATCCTTAATAAGTCTTACACATTACACATTGAAAAACAAAAAAACTCTTAGACAATGTGACTTTGAAATTAATCTTAATTTAAACAAGTTTTAAATAAAATGTTAAGAAGAAAATGCATAAGTCTGGAGCCTCCTCCATGAACATAATCTCCAAACTTCAATCCTTTGCCATGAACATAATCTCAAAACTGCAATCCTTCACCAACTGTGCAATCTTACTGTAATAAAAATTTATAGTTCATGAGAAATCTGCTCAATGTCTTAAGGATGTGTCCACTCATGTTAATCACATCAGAGCAAACAAATGAAAATCTATACATGTCAATCATGTGTTTTAGTTTCCAGTTTCACTAAATAATTGGAGTATGAATTGCACAATCTTCAAATTGTAAACCATCAAAATGATTGTGCAACAAAAACTTGTTTAAAAAACTAACTGCAAGAAATCATGATTACTACATAACTGACAAGCTCATCAGTCCTAATACTGTCATGACAAACTAAAATGGTAAATACAAGTTAGCCAAAGGGACATATTTGATACCTAAATTACTCAAATGTAAAATATGAGTTGTATTTGGAAATAGTTTTCAAGTGTATCCTCATAAAACAAACATCTAGAATAGAACTTTTTTTCAGTACCAGAGCACAGCAGCAATTCATGTACTGACGAACAAGATTTATTTATTATTCATGTATCCTTATACAGTTGACTAGTTGCAAAAGAAAAATATGGCAGGGTTCAGGAATAAAATGATATCTATATGTACATCAACAAAACCATGGTTGAACAAATCAGGCATACCTATATACATCTCGTGTACGTTCCATGTCTCCAGCATCAAGCTCTTCAAATAGTGCATAATTGATCCTAACATTACATAAGAAACAAACAATCAGCAACAATTATTCGAACAAAATAAGCAGGAATCGTAATTAAGAGGATTCTTCCTAACCTCATCTTCATATTGAAATCTCCTCTTTCCCACAATCGCATCCTCAATGCCTTGTCTATCTCCATATCAGTTATTTGCACCGCTCCTCAAATTCCGCAAAAACCACAAATAACTGCTCGGCCTTCTCATCATCGGCCAGGATCTCCACTGCTCTGTCATATAAATCTCTTAGATCTTCCACTGCTGAATACCCAAAAATAAAAATCGACCATAACTAAAATAAAGAATGAAAATATGGTTAAAAATAATCATACCCACTGTGGTTTCTCTTAGATCTTGCAAGATGTATGTCGTCCCCAACCTCAGAGAGAGAGAATGGTGAAGTTGACATAGAGAGAAAGTGGTGAAGTCGTGAGGTGGAGAAGTCGACAGAGAGAGAGAGAGCGTGGTGAAGTCATGAGGCGGCTGCTGGTTCTGGTTGAGTGAGTTAGGTTAGGTTAGGTTTAGTTTTAGAATGTACAATTACAAAAATGCCCTTTTTCTTAACGGGTTAACGGGTGATTCGCGAATGACCGTTAACGACCGTTAACTTAACGGTCACTAACGGTCCACCCGTTTTAACCCGACCCATTAAGAGAGACCCAAATCTGTTATTTTCGTTCGAATTAGCCGTGTTAATCTGGCCGTGTCCGATATTGCAGGTCTATATATACCTTCCTTGACCCGATATATTGCATTTTGCTTCAGACAAGTGACAGATAAACTATAAGCAATATTGATCGCTAATTAATTAGAGGAGTAGTGTTTTCTTGGTCACTTAATAATGCTTAATCCGTCACCCACCTTGGATTTAAATCCAGCGCCACCTACTTTCAGACTCATTTTAAGAATTTATCGACCGTTGGATTTAAATCCAACGGTGAATAACCACGAATCCTTACTACCAGCGATCAAGAGATCACTACTCTTAATTAGAGATGCGTTTAATTATTCTTGCGTCGAGTTAATTCCCGGTTTAGTGCATCCCAAGTAAGAACTGACACGAGTTTAGTTTATAGTTTAGCAAGATATATGCATGTGTCTCGTAAAATATATATATATGTTGCGTTTGTTTTACTGCTTAGATGCTTCTTCAAAATAAATCGTTACTGTTTTCATCCTTTCACGTCCATAGCACGTGCAGTAGACCAATACTATATGAATGACACCTAACTAACTACACCAAATTGGAGTTTAATTTCATGCTTAGGCAACAGATCCAAACTTAATAGGGTTATTAATGTGGCATTCTTTGACTGCAAGGCAAGAGCTAGCTAGAAAAATAGCTCCCCAGCCAAGTGGTTGTGGTTCTACTAGAAACGAAAAAACAGGAAACAGCTAGCACTTACATTAATTACAACTGATTTAATTACTGTCATTGCTAATCATCAGAATGAATCATTTGTATAATGAATGAATGAAGAGAAGAATATTAGTTTGTTCATGGCGATTTCGTGAGATTAGGATACAGCCATACAAGCATGTGTTGCTTTGAGATTTGAATTGAATAGCATCATCACCCTTCTCCTTCGCTTCCTTCCTTTGAGTATCGATGAAACGACAAAAAACAAAGGAAGGAATCACCGAAATCAACGTCGTTTAGGCTGACGTGCCCCATGACATTACATCATGCCATCATATAAAGAATAAAACGAAGATGCTAACATCAACATGTATGCATTATGCATATAATATAATATAATATGTGTGTGTCTCTGGGTGTGTGAATACGGGTGCCCTAATTAATTCCACAACACATGCATGATGCATCGATCCATCGATCCATTGATCGTCTTGCTTGCTGGGCGGGGCAGTGTGGGATTGGATGGGTTAGAATTAATTTCCCAATGCCTTTGTGTGATACAAGACATTTTTGGTTCTCAAGGTCAAGGGTATAAGATGCTCTATTTAAAAAGGAAAATCTGACGGCTGGGAATAGTAAGTAAGGATCATTCTTTCATTCATCATTCATAATGAGATAATGAGTGGACAAACTAACAATAATGCATGCAGTCAAACACACACATAAAAAGGTTCATGTTTTGAAAACTAGATTTGACTTCTTCTTATCATTTTTAGTCCAACACCATTCAATCAATATCATCACCTCCATTTCCAGCTTCAAACAGAGGTGAAAGTGAACTCAATTTACCTAAAGAGAGAGAGAGAGAGAGAGAGAGAGAGAGAGAGATAAACGAAAAAAAAAAAGAAGAAGAAAAGGAATGAGGTCAGAGCCTACGCAAAAACCTTGAAACTTGAGGCCTCTCTCTCATCATTTAAAATTGGCGGGATAATACCTTCATCCTCGATGGTAGCTAAACCTCTTTAGTCAATCCATGCACACACACCATAAATAATTAGAGGTCCATTGGGATGTCTATTTAAATTAGGTCTAATATCCTATTTTGTATATATCGTGTCCCGAGTGATATGAATTTTTAATCAAGTCTACGTATTTAAAGCATTTTCATGCTCCATCATGTCGTGTTTTTAAATAAACTCGTGTATTTTGGCATGACTTAATTACCAGGTCTAAACACTTTTTCTTCACTTAATAGTTGCAATTTACTATAAGTTGGCTTAAATTAATATTAAAAAATTAGGGTTGCAATCATTTTCTCTTCCATTTCCCAAGCTGTGAGCCTGTGAGCCTGTGATTCTGCTGCAGCTGATGATGCTCTTGTTTTAGTCCCATTTTCAATTATGAAGGGTTTGATGGCATCCCACTGAACTTTTATTTGTATATGGGAATCATAGGAAGGAAACCCATCCCAATCACTTATAACTTCATCACCACCTCTATCTTTTCTCTTTTTGAATTAAATAAACTTGTTGTTTGCTTGGGAAAGTCCTTCGACAATTCCCGTGACACTGTCTGTCTCTCTCTCTCTCTCATTTTCCCCATAGTTGTCCCTGTAGTGGACCACACCACAAACAAAATTAAATTCGAGCAATTTTATTTTATATTTGTATTTGTTCCAACAATATATTTCCTTGTTTTGACTCTTTCCCACACTGACTGTGACTGATGTATGGGAAATTAGGATGCCCCATTTATTCTGGCAAATGTCAAGCTTCTCATCAATGGCATATAGGAAAAAGCCAATGAACCTTAAATGTCGACATCCACATTTCCTTTTCACAAGGGGAAAGGGATAACACTTGATCATGTTTGAGTTATTAATTAATTCTTAGTATAAGCAATTTAAATATTATAAATCACACACTGCATCTGCACTGATGATGAACAAGACATCCAGACTAGAAAAATAAAAAGGTATCATTCTTGATGTTCATTGGCTAACAGCGCTCTACCCAGAAATGCCATGTGAACACTCAATGAATCCTACAATTAATGCCATAATATTATATAAATTAACATTAGGAATAATAAAACCAAACATATGGTATATTTTAGAGAGAAAACAAATACAAGCTTTCAAATAACTAGTGTGGCCTGCAACTACTTTATTTATTTTCTTCTGGAGGTAGCTTAGCTGCCATGGCACTAGACCTAGAGTTTTGTTCATAATGGTGGACCATGTGTTGGTTAGGGAGAAGTGGTGAACAGTCGAGGCCTTGGCATATAAGACAGTCCTGGAATCTTTAATTTCTGGTGAAAAGATCAAACTCGATCTCAAATCAAATAGCCACTCCACCGGGAAATTTCTTGTGTTTGTATTTATTGATAACAATCATTTTTGTCACAAAATTAAAATTGACAATTAAACTTTTGTTATTGATATTTGATAATGATATATTAAATTATTAATAACTACTGGCTCTGACCAAACAAAAGAAGAAAAAGTAAGTGGTTAAGAGCATTTACCTCTATACCGACATCCTGTGTTCGAATAATATCCTCTCCAATATCGCTTATATAAAAATTAAAAATTAAAAAAACACCAACCATTGATTCTTGTATTTTTGTTTGTTTGGACCTCGGCCCATTTATAATAGCTAAGGCCATCTACATAGGTCCAGTTTGTTGTGTTATTAGTAAACGAGGCCCATAAGAAGGAACCGGGTCAAGTTGAGGGAAGCCTAGATCCGAATAGATGGCTGCTCTCAAATCTCAAGTCGTCACCCAACTCTAGTGGAGATCGCAGTGTCCCAAGTCTGAGGCGGAGAAAGAGAGAAAGAAGGAGGAGAAATGACGGTGTTTCACTTCTTCAACTGCGCGATTCTGACGTTTGGCCCTCACGCCGTCTACTACTCCGCCACCCCCTGTATGCCCCCTAACTCTTCTCTTTTACTTATTTCTATATCTATTTGGATCTTATGCTCTCATAAATCATATCCAATTCAGTTCATCTTCTTTTCCAAATCAAACCCTAACTCAATTACATGATTTAATTGTGCAGATCGGAGTACGATACACTTGGGACCTCTGTCAAAGCAGCTCTTGTTTATCTGGGAACAGCTTTAGTGAAGGTTCGTTAGTGTTCATAGTCAATAACAAAGGAGCTATACGTACAAAATCACGTTCTAGTAATTTTCATCTTGTGCCAATGGGGCAAAGCTTCCTAACACTTCCAGCAAGGGCTGCTAATTGTTTTTCTTTGTTAAATCTATGTACTGCAGCTCGTTTGTCTGGCCACTTTTCTGAAGGTATCCGACAATGAAAGCTTCGATCCATATCAGGTACTTGGGTCTTTGATTTTAGTTAAAATCTATATTTCCATATAGAAATCTACACATTTCAATAAGTCCATGCTACTTGCCACGCTTGATTTGGCTTGTTTCGAATTGAAAACATTTACTTTTCTTTCTCTCGTGGATTGTGGTTTTGACTGTCAGTGTAACCAACAACTTATTAATGTATATCTTTGTATTCAGGAATTGTTGAAAGCTCTGATTGGTTTTATAGATGTTGCTGGCCTTTACTTTGCTTTGACTCAGTTGACCCACAGGAATATCTCACAAAATCATAAATTCCAAGCAGTGGGACTTGGTGAGTAAAACATGATCAAGCCCACCAAAAAGGAAAAATATCAGTTTCTCTTCCCTTGATTTCTAGTTTAATTTTGAACCTTTTACCATGATAGTGTAGTGTATTTAATAGGACCCTCTTATTCCCTGTTGGCAGGATGGGCTTTTGCTGATTCCGTTCTCCATAGATTGGCACCGCTGTGGGTGGGTGCTAGAGGACTAGAATTTACCTGGGATTACATTCTTCAAGGCCTTGAAGCAAATGCCAATCTGGTATACACTCATTTCTTTCTTGTTTGCATTGTAGTCTTCTTAGCTGCCCTGTCAGCCTGCATCCTCGCTGATAGGTTTGTGGATATAAATTGCTGAAATTTCCGTTCTGAGTCTGAAAGTTCATGTAATGAATTTGTGTTAGTCATATCTCAGACGATGGATGTGTAAACTTGGCTAACATAATTCTGCCTTTTTTTCTCATTAATTTGAATTTTGGAGTAGATTTGCCTTTCTATGTTATTAAGTTTCAGCTCTCTCCCTTTATTCAGGTCTTGAGCATCTCCCTTGCTGCATTGGGCTCTTTGATGTGGCTGCGGAAGAACAAGCCTAAAACGCTGATTCCTATAATATACACCTGTGCAGGGATCGTGGCAACCATGCCATCTATCACAAGGTCTACTCCTTCCCTTAATTCTACCCCTACTTGAAAAACTCTGTGCTTTAGTCTATTGCTATGACACAAGGATATTTGGGGTACTCATGCCTCTAAATTCTCTCTCACTTCTGATCCTATCTTTCCGTTTCATTTTCAAATTCTGACAATTAGGGCTGGTCTTGTTTATCAATTGTCAAATGTAACAACTAGAGTGCACTCTTTTTACTTTTCCCTTTCCGTCTAACTCATTTATTGTTTTTGCAGCTATCTGAGGCGAGGCCTGGGTTGGCATTTTCCAGAGGTTGTAGGGTTTCAACTCTTTACCTCTCTAGTCATGGCCTTCATCAGTTGGCAGCTCTTTGCCGCATGTCAGAGACCTTCTGCCTGAAGCAACCAATCATAAGCCCCAACACTGGACTATCAGTCAGCAAAGGTCTTGTGGATCAGAATATCCTCCATTCTCCTTCGTATGGTTACCGTGTGGTTTCATTTTTTTAGATCATTGATATGTAGAGATTCTTTTTTATATCTAATTTTGATCAGCGGGCCCTTACTCACATTGCAAACTGAGAGAGTATTCAGTATAACATCAAATCAGTTTCTATGGGTGAACTTGTTTGGAGTTTCAATGGAAGTTGAGATAAGTAGGTTTATATCTCATATTTCAACTTTTGTGCATTTTGCAACACTGACATCCAAACGCGAATTTTATTTGTCTAATCTTGTTCTCAGGACTAGTATGACCTTGTTTTCTGTATTTGCAAGTTGAAATATGATCCCACAGATTGCTAATTGTTGTATGGTTGACCATTAGCAATGGCCCTGAAATTAGTTGCATGATAAATAATCTCCATCGTGCTCGGATTTCACGAAACTCATTTGTTTTATGTTCCCCTGAAAATATCTCCGTTCGACAGTTTGGAATAATATTATGAACTAATCACAAATACAACCAAACTTAATAGAACAGCTAGATGAGTGGACAACAAAGATTCAGCAAGCATATTCGTTTTATCTGGTACTCTCATCACAATGAGATTTCTCTGCAAAACGCTTTTCTTCGGAAAGAGAACAATTCCGACTGCAACACTAAAACTCAAAATGGGCAAGTTGTAGATGTTGCAATGTGAAAACTTGCAGTTAACTAACTGGCTATAGGTTTTTACTGGCCTTCCGGGGCAGAACGCCTGAAAGAACCACCACAGAAGAGCTACCTCTGAAAATATGAAGTAGTATCACACCTTGCTTCACAAACTCAAAAATGATGGTGTCCCCATCTGAAATCTGGTTTATGTCTCGACACGTCTTCCATCCTCTTTTCATCATCAAACGACCATCACAGGTGACATCAAGTTGAACAAGCCATGATCTCCCGGTTCGATCTTGAAGCATTATAGTATCTTTGATCAAAATACCTTCAGAGCTCATAAGTCCTTCAGTTACGGCTATAGACTTTGGAATCAACTGAAAACAAAAACATGTACTGATCAGATGCTTAATCAGAAAAGGTCTTCATTTGTTTTTGGGTGACCAAAAGACTCACTAAACTATATAGATTATGGGGCTTAAAAGTTTTTGTAAAACACGCATTCTCCGATCTGAACAAGATGGGCCCCCCAGTTGATGTTTCTGCCGAATGATCATTTGCAGGCCTCTTGGCTGCTGCTTTTACATCCTTCTCGCAACAAGTTTTGTCATAGATGGTGACATCAAATTCTGAGCCACCATCATAATTGACGATCAGAAAGTCCTCAGATTCTATAAAATGATCCTTCACAAAACCAGGCCAACCCTTATGGAAGAACAAGCCATCCCGTCTCTGTTCCAGTTCCACGGCCCAACATTTTCCACTAGGGCCTCTCATGGTACATTTGCCAAGTCTTCGTCCATTGAAGTTCTTGATAAATGCAGGTGGTATACGCTGCAAAAGTTTATAGCTTTAAGAAAAAGCCAAAAAGAAAGAAAGAAAAAAAGGCTTGTACATTTTCAGGCTACGAAATTAACACAAGGACGTTCACAAAAGGAAACCAGAAAAGAGGTGAAGATGTTACCAGATGCTGAGAGAAGTCATCACCAACAAGGAACATTCTAAAGGATGGCCTTTCTAGTGGACACTTTAGCTTCTTATCCATTTGAAATCTGAAATGTATTATGAGTAATCTCATAGAGCGGTGCCTGCCAGACCCGCCCGAGTTCAACAAGTGACTGTTCAGCTCGAGGATACGATGTTGAAGGACCCAAATTCCCCTTCAAATGGCTCACAACCTCTAAAAGCTAAAAAAGGTCTCACTTCCTGCAATAATCAACATCAAAATGAACACTGAGGCTCCGTTTGGAAAATCCCAAAAACGTTGAAGTTTCAGACTTGCAATCGCACTAAGGGCAGTGACTGTGTAATTACCTGATGGCGTTGATCTGCGGCTCGTTCTCTGTGGTTGAGAGGCTGAGGTTTCTTCTCCTTCCGCTTTCGCTTTCTGGAATTTGAAGAAACCATAGCCTCTTGACCAGCGTGTTTGCAAGACATGACAATTGAGTTGATACGACATTACAATTGAGTTGACCGATAGAACAAGACACAGAAAATTCATCAGTTTTTTGCCATTATCATAGGGGTGGTTGCGGTTCGGTTACCGCAACTTTTCAATGAAACTGCGAACCGACCAACACATTGCGTTATTGGAAAAAAACAAACCATAAACCTACCGACATATTGCGGTTGCCGCATGTCGGTATACCGCAATTATCGTATATTTGCGGTCGGTATACCGCTATTATCGATATATGGAACTTTACAAATTTAATCGGGTAACACACTAATAAAATCTAATCTTTTACAAACTTTTCTTCTAGGCATATTAGTAAAAAAAAATCTTATCTTTTGCATACTTTTCTCGGCCTAGTTTTGAAACCTTTTAATTCCAAGCATTTTGAACTTTACAAATTTAAGCAAATAAATTCACAACTCAAAGAAAGATTTAAACCGAAGGAAATAAAGTTTAAATTTAGTGACAATCCAAAAGAAAAATGCAATGCAAGACATAAAGAACTCAAGGGTTTGTGGAGAGTGGATTTGAAAGACTCTGTTGTGATGTATGGTCATCTACAAATAAAACAATACAAGTTTAGTAAATATGAACTAAGAAAATTAAAATAAAATGAGCATATAAAAAAACATTATAAGAAGCATAATGAACATGAAAATAATAAACCAATTATTTACAAGTTGTAATATGTTCCATTTCCTTGTAGAATTCAAACTCATCATTAGAGAGAGATAAGTAATTAATTATCTTACTATTAAATATTAAATAAAATAATTATTTATATATAGTTGAGATATTGCGGTATACCGCGGTTTTTGGTAATTCGAAACCGCGAACCGACCGACATATTGCGGTTAAAATGCAATCAGTTTACCGCGAAATCGGTTTATCGCGAAGTCGGTTTAGATGCGGTTAAAATGCGGTTTTGCGGTATTTCGGTTCAAAATGCCACCCTAGCATTATCATAAGGTGTTTTTGTTTTGGGGGAGTATTAGCAACATTCTCTCCAACTTTCTCTTTTGAATTTTTTCCATTATCTTCATAACATGTATCAATTTTTACACTAAAAACAATGTCTAATGTATTAATGGCATTGTTTTTAGTGTAGAAATTGACATATGTCATGAAGATAATGGAGAATGTCCAAAAAAGAAGATTAAAGAGAATATTGCTAACATTTCTCTTTTGTTTTATCCTTTGGGCCTTTCTTGGCTCTCGCGTAACACTCAGTCCAAAGGAAATGGGACAAATCTTGACTCTCCCGTAACACTTGGATGCAAATACTAGATGTGACAAATGTACTTGTAAATGACAACACAAACATAAAGAGAGTTTAGTTTAGTTATCAGTCGGCAAAGGTCTTGAGGTGGATCAGAATATCCTCCATTCTCCTTTCCTTCGTATGCTTTCATTTTTTTAGATCATTGATACGTTGAGATTATTTTTTATATCTAATTTTGATCACATTGCAAACTGAGAGAGTATTCAGTATAACATCGAATCAGTTTCAATGGGTGAACTTGTCCGGAGTTTCAATGGAAGTTGAGATAAGCAGGTTCAACTTTTTTGTGAATTTTGCGACACTGACATCTAAACGCGAATTTTGTTTATCTAATCTTGTTCTTAAGACTAGTACGACCTTGTTTTCTGTATTTGCAAATTGAACAGTTCTGGATTTATAATATTATGAACTTGAAATCACAAATACAACCAAACCTAATAGAACAGCTAGATGAGTGGCAAGTTGTAGATGTTTGCATGTGAAAAATTGCAGTCGAGTCAACTAACTGGCTTTAGGTGTTTGACTTCCTGAAAGAACCACAGAAGAGCTATTATTGCCTTTGCCTCTCAAAATATGAACTAGTATCACACCTTGCTTCACAAACTCAAAAACAATGTCGTCCCCAAGTGAAATCTGGTTTGCCTTACGACATGTTGTCCATCCTTTTGTCATCATCAAACGACCATCTGGCTTGAGATAAAGTTGAGTAAGGCATGATCTCCCCGTTTGATCTTGAAGCATTATAGTCTCTTTGATCAAAATGCCTTCAGAGCTCATAAGTCCTTCAGCTATGGCTATATCCTTTGGAATCAACTGAAAAGAAAACCATGTACAACTGATCAGATGTTTAATTAGAAAAGGGAAAGAAAAGGTTTTCATTTGTTTTTGGGTGACCAAATACTCACCATGCCACATAGATTATAGGGCTTCAAAGTTTGTATATAAAACGCATTCTCCGATTTGAACAAGATGGGCCCCCCAGTTGACGTTTCTGCCAAATGATCACTTGCAGGCCTCTTGGCTGCTGCTTTTACATCCTTCTCGCAACAAGTTTTATCATAGATGGTGACATCAAACTCTGAGCCACCATCATAATAGAAAATCAGAAAGTCCTCGAGTTCTATAAAATGATCCTCCACAAAACCAGGCCAACCCTTATGGAAGAACAAGCCATCCCGTCTCTGTTCCAGTTCCACGGCCCAACATTTTCCACTAGGGCCTCTGAGAGTACATTTGCCAAGTCTTCGTCCATTGAAGTTCTTGATAAATGCAGGTGGTATACGCTGCAAAAGTTAATTATCTTTTAGAAAAAGCCAAAACGAAAGAATAAATGAAAAACTTGTACATTTTCAAGCTACGAAATTAACACAAGGGCGTACACAAAAGGAAACCAGAAAAGAGGTGAAGATGTTACCAGATGCTGAGAGAAGTCATCACCAACAAGGAACATTCTAAAGGATGGCCTTTCTAGTGGACACTTTAGCTTCTTATCCATTTGAAATCTGAAATGTATTATGAGTAATCTCATAGAGCGGTGCCTGCCAGACCCGCCCGAGTTCAACAAGTGACTGTTCAGCTCGAGGATACGATGTTGAAGGACCCAAATTCCCCTTCAAATGGCTCACAACCTCTAAAAGCTAAAAAAGGTCTCACTTCCTGCAATAATCAACATCAAAATGAACACTGAGGCTCCGTTTGGAAAATCCCAAAAACGTTGAAGTTTCAGACTTGCAATCGCACTAAGGGCAGTGACTGTGTAATTACCTGATGGCGTTGATCTGCGGCTCGTTCTCTGTGGTTGAGAGGCTGAGGTTTCTTCTCCTTCCGCTTTCGCTTTCTGGAATTTGAAGAAACCATAGCCTCTTGACCAGCGTGTTTGCAAGACATGACAATTGAGTTGATACGACATTACAATTGAGTTGACCGATAGAACAAGACACAGAAAATTCATCAGTTTTTTGCCATTATCATAGGGGTGGTTGCGGTTCGGTTACCGCAACTTTTCAATGAAACCGCGAACCGACCAATACATTGCGTTATTGGAAAAAAACAAACCATAAACCTACCGACATATTGCGGTTGCCGCATGTCGGTATACCGCAATTATCGTATATTTGCGGTCAGTATACCGCTATTATCGATATATGGAACTTTACAAATTTAATCGGGTAACACACTAATAAAATCTAATCTTTTACAAACTTTTCTTCTAGGCATATTAGTAAAAAAAAATCTTATCTTTTGCATACTTTTCTCGGCCTAGTTTTGAAACCTTTTAATTCCAAGCATTTTGAACTTTACAAATTTAAGCAAATAAATTCACAACTCAAAGAAAGATTTAAACCGAAGGAAATAAAGTTTAAATTTAGTGACAATCCAAAAGAAAAATGCAATGCAAGACATAAAGAACTCAAGGGTTTGTGGAGAGTGGATTTGAAAGACTCTGTTGTGATGTATGGTCATCTACAAATAAAACAATACAAGTTTAGTAAATATGAACTAAGAAAATTAAAATAAAATGAGCATATAAAAAAACATTATAAGAAGCATAATGAACATGAAAATAATAAACCAATTATTTACAAGTTGTAATATGTTCCATTTCCTTGTAGAATTCAAACTCATCATTAGAGAGAGATAAGTAATTAATTATCTTACTATTAAATATTAAATAAAATAATTATTTATATATAGTTGCGATATTGCGGTATACCGCGGTTTTTGGTAATTCGAAACCGCGAACCGACCGACATATTGCGGTTAAAATGCAATCAGTTTACCGCGAAATCGGTTTATCGCGAAGTCGGTTTAGATGCGGTTAAAATGCGGTTTTGCGGTATTTCGGTTCAAAATGCCACCCTAGCATTATCATAAGGTGTTTTTGTTTTGGGGAGTATTAGCAACATTCTCTCCAACTTTCTCTTTTGAATTTTTTCCATTATCTTCATAACATGTATCAATTTTTACACTAAAAACAATGTCTAATGTATTAATGGCATTGTTTTTAGTGTAGAAATTGACATATGTCATGAAGATAATAGAGAATGTCCAAAAAAAGAAGATTAAAGAGAATATTGCTAACATTTCTCTTTTGTTTTATCCTTTGGGCCTTTCTTGGCTCTCGCGTAACACTCAGTCCAAAGGAAATGGGACAAATCTTGACTCTCCCGTAACACTTGGATGCAAATACTAGATGTGACAAATGTACTTGTAAATGACAACACAAACATAAAGAGAGTTTAGTTTAGTTATCAGTCGGCAAAGGTCTTGAGGTGGATCAGAATATCCTCCATTCTCCTTTCCTTCGTATGCTTTCATTTTTTTAGATCATTGATACGTTGAGATTATTTTTTATATCTAATTTTGATCACATTGCAAACTGAGAGAGTATTCAGTATAACATCGAATCAGTTTCAATGGGTGAACTTGTCCGGAGTTTCAATGGAAGTTGAGATAAGCAGGTTCAACTTTTTTGTGAATTTTGCGACACTGACATCTAAACGCGAATTTTGTTTATCTAATCTTGTTCTTAAGACTAGTACGACCTTGTTTTCTGTATTTGCAAATTGAACAGTTCTGGATTTATAATATTATGAACTTGAAATCACAAATACAACCAAACCTAATAGAACAGCTAGATGAGTGGCAAGTTGTAGATGTTTGCATGTGAAAAATTGCAGTCGAGTCAACTAACTGGCTTTAGGTGTTTGACTTCCTGAAAGAACCACAGAAGAGCTATTATTGCCTTTGCCTCTCAAAATATGAACTAGTATCACACCTTGCTTCACAAACTCAAAAACAATGTCGTCCCCAAGTGAAATCTGGTTTGCCTTACGACATGTTGTCCATCCTTTTGTCATCATCAAACGACCATCTGGCTTGAGATAAAGTTGAGTAAGGCATGATCTCCCCGTTTGATCTTGAAGCATTATAGTCTCTTTGATCAAAATGCCTTCAGAGCTCATAAGTCCTTCAGCTATGGCTATATCCTTTGGAATCAACTGAAATGAAAACCATGTACAACTGATCAGATGTTTAATTAGAAAAGGGAAAGAAAAGGTTTTCATTTGTTTTTGGGTGACCAAATACTCACCATGCCACATAGATTATAGGGCTTCAAAGTTTGTATATAAAACGCATTCTCCGATTTGAACAAGATGGGCCCCCCAGTTGACGTTTCTGCCAAATGATCACTTGCAGGCCTCTTGGCTGCTGCTTTTACATCCTTCTCGCAACAAGTTTTATCATAGATGGTGACATCAAACTCTGAGCCACCATCATAATAGAAAATCAGAAAGTCCTCGAGTTCTATAAAATGATCCTCCACAAAACCAGGCCAACCCTTATGGAAGAACAAGCCATCCCGTCTCTGTTCCAGTTCCACGGCCCAACATTTTCCACTAGGGCCTCTGAGAGTACATTTGCCAAGTCTTCGTCCATTGAAGTTCTTGATAAATGCAGGTGGTATACGCTGCAAAAGTTAATTATCTTTTAGAAAAAGCCAAAACGAAAGAATAAATGAAAAACTTGTACATTTTCAAGCTACGAAATTAACACAAGGGCGTACACAAAAGGAAACCAGAAAAGAGGTGAAGATGTTACCAGATGCTGAGAGAAGTCATCACCAACGAGAAACATTCTAAAGGACGGCCTTTCTATTGGCCACTTTAGCTTCTTATCCATTTGAAATCTGAAATGTATTATGAGTTGCCTTTGAGATGATTCTTAGAGTTCAAATGAAAGCCAAATGGGCAACCAGGGCTGGGTTGAATTTTAAACACAAGAAACTCGTTGGAGAATCGAGATTAGGATATTACTATACTACCTACACAAGAAACTTAATAAGGTACTTGAGGTTTCAATAAGCTTGGAGAAACATGAAATACTGTGGAATGCATAACGACATTTCCACCATTAAGCATCTAGTTTGGGCAGTTTACTCCTACAGAACTAAGTTGTTTACAGATTCTGCAGATAAATATGGGTTTGAAATGCAGGAATTACCAGGAATTAGATTGTAATTCTTCCCCAGATCAGACTTCCACATGATAGAAAACAAATCATATAAGAAACATAGTAAACTAGCTAGCTTGCGTTGTTTATCTCTGTATTTAAAAAGAAAAATAGTCAGTAAGTCGGGATACGCATACCATGTAGAAGGCACTCTGTGGAGGTAAGATATACCGACAATTCAAAACTTCAGCCTCCTCATCTTCACCGGTCTCATTAACGACTAAGTTGTTGTTAAACACAGGGAATGCACGTTGTTCACAGTATTGAATAATAGAGGCACCTAAGACAACAGAGTAGGAGTCAATTTGAGAATGATAAAGAGCCTGGACTTTAAATAATTAACCAACCTCCATCTTCCCTTGCATTGCCATGCGGATGGAAATTCAGAGTGATCTCATAGACCGGTGCCTGCCAGACCCGCCCGAGTTCGACAAGTGACTGTTCAGCTCCAGGAGACGATGTTGAAGAACCAAAATCACCCTTCAAATTGCACACAACCTCTAAAAGCTCAGTTGCTCCACCAACTAAAGATTCATGCGCCTTCAGTAAAAAAGGTCACACCAAAACGAACACTAAGGCTCCGTTTGGATCATCTCAAAAACATTGAAAGTTTCAAACTTTGAATTACACTAAGGGCAGTGACGATGTAATTACCTGATGGCGTTGATCCGCGGCTCGTTCTCTGTGGTTGAGAGGCTGAGGTTTCTTCTCCTTCCGCTTTCTGGAATTTGAAGAAACTCTAACCTCTTGACCAGCGTGTTTGGAGTCAAGAAATGTCACATGACAATTGAGTTGAAACGACATGACAAATTACATAACCGAAAGGACAAGACACAGAAAATCCATCAGTTTTTTGCCATCATCATAACGTGGTTTTGTTTTATCCTTTGGGCGCCTCTTGGCTCTCACGTAACACTTAGAGCATCTCCAACCGATGTGTCAAAATGCCAGATGGAGTTTTAACGGTAAAATTTGACATCATATAATGCTCCAACCGAAGAGTTAATGCTGACAAGGATTTGAAGGCTGGCATCTCAACGTCATTTTTGACAGCAACCAAAGTGAGGCGTCATTTATTATTTTAATAATTTTTTGACTTGAGGGTTTCATCTCACTTTAAAGACACGAGCTATTCTCTTTGTATTTAATTGAAATATTTACTCTTTCACATTAATGTGTGGGTCCTATTACAATAAAATAGTGAATAAAATTGACATATTGGTTGGAATAGGATACTGAGTCTAATGTCAAATGCCACATCAGCCGTCAAAATCAAATTTAACGTTTTGAATTTAACATTTCCCTTGGAGATGCTCTTAGGCCATCTCCGGTCATGGGCTATATTCCAAATATAATTCTAAAATCAAGGAATAAAATATCCATAATATCCTCGATATTTCCATGAAATTTCCGTATTTTTGGACTACCGATATTTCCGATACCATCGATATTTTAGATATCCATGAACCAAAATATCGATAATATTGACGACATGGATCAAAATATCAATAATATCCCGATATTTCCATCGAAATTTCCGTATTTTTGGACTATCGATATTTTATTCCTTGCCTAAAATAATACAAAATTCATCTTCAGCCATGGGCTAAACAAAATTTTGGCAAAATTTGGAGGGCCACATTTGGCCCTTTAGCCCTCCAACCGGGCCACATTTAGCCTAACTTTGGCTTAGGCCAAATTTTTTGTAGGCCTCATGCATGTGCTTTTCATATTGCATATTGAAATCCATACACTTTTTTGTGGGCCCCATGATTCTTAAAATAATAAAATATGAAAAATCCTAAAATATAGCCATGCATGACTGGAGATAGAAAATTTTAGTCATGCACTATTCTTTAAAAAATTAATATTTTAAAGGGCTAAATTTTTAATCATGAACTACATTTAGCCCTATGACTGGAGATGGCCTTACATGGTCAGTCCAAAGGACATGACAGCTTACTGTATCATTACCTTCCAGTTCCCTGCAACTGAAGCTGCCTAGCCTACGTCAACTTTTAATTGTCTTCCTGAAATATGGTTCTATTAGGTCGTTTTCTTAGCAGCCCTTTTATTTATATTCAACAATAATAAGAATATATAAATATGGAGGTTTTTTTTCTTCTCCATATCATATGGAGTTGGACAATCGGAGACGAAGCAAAACAAAATATGAAGTGGGTTTAAGGGTTTTATTTGATGCACGTAGGGTTTGGGAAATTTGATCCAACCAGTTATCACCAACGCCAGTCCAAATGCGATTTTCCACTTCTTCATCTGCCGTTTTAATGAGGGGTGCTATTTTTCTTTCATTAATGAAAAAATAATAATTACCACGACTTCCATTCAAAGAAGAAACCATTTGTTGTAAACTTTTTAAGAAGTCGATTCTGCTTAAAAGTAATTAAGGACTAATCAGGACCACTGATCCGCGTTTTAATCAACAAACAATACAACTAATATCCACTGTTATCTAAGTAAAATAAAAAATCCCACTATTCTGCATGTCAATTGCATCGACATAATAGGCCATAAAGAAAAGAGCAAAATCCCATTATCGGTCCAAAATTCTCCCTCCGATAATATTACAAGAAGAAAACAAAAAGATACCCACGACTCACGACCCAGAAAATATGCGCAAACTTTTATCTTTAATGCAGCAAGACAAAAAACAAAGAGAGTTAAAAATATTAAGAGCACTTCCACCCATGATGCCATGACAAAGGGTAAGGGCAAATAAGGGCCGACACTATTCACATAAATGGTGACTACCCTACCCTTTTTTATTTTACTTTTCCACCCATTGTCTTGGCAAGTAAAAGCAACACTTTCATGAGATATGTGGAGAGGAATTTGTATGGAGTTTTGGTGTGAGAAGTGAAGAACATGACTAGGTATTTATAAAATATAAAAATTCTGAATTTTTTTGGTTTTTTTAATTTAATTTTTTGGGGTATTTAAATTGATCACTAATGTCATGCTGACATCAGCAAACCCAGACAGCAGCCCAGGCAAGTCTTGCCCTTGGGCTTGCCCAGACTGATAGAGCCCACTCCTTACTCGGGCTAGCCTCCACCGCTGGACTTCGTTTTTGGGGGTTGGGGGCACTTCTGCCCGTGCTGGTCTGCCTGGGTGGAAGTGCTCTGACATATAAAAAAGAAAAGCGAAAAAAAAAGAGGAAGCCCACCACTTTCAGAATAAAGGGGATTTTGTAAGCAACAGATGCAAATACTAGATATGACAAATGCAGTTGTAGATGACAACACCAACATAAAGAGAGTTTAGTTAGCAATCAACATTATATGCAGGATAAGATTAGAGAATCGCAAAATGCAAATGGCATAGCTCAGCACAAAACATGTATTCTGAGGGATAGTTGAGCTAGATCAAGTGTCACAGAGAAGGTACATTGTCGGTAGATTACACAACAGCTACACTGCATTAGATGTTGCTTCTCCATCTTGATGGTCAAACCCCTTTTTACCAACACCAGAAATGTGCACTTGCATTTCACGCTTACCAACAAGCTCAAAAATGCAAATATCTCCAATGTTGACATCATTTCCGCGTACAAATGCCATCCATCCTCCACAAAATGTATGCACCACTCGCCCTTTCGAGTCTGGGACAGAATTCACAGTCCAACATTCCCCTTTTGAATTTCGAAGAACAATCTCTGTTTTATAGTTGGGGAGGTGTTCTGTGGAAAACTGGTATGGGATTTTCTGCACAACAATAACCGAGTTATAAATACAAACCAGTGCCAGAAACAATCTTCAGAAGATTAATATGAACATGTTTGTTCACAGTAACACATATCTACAAGACTCACCAATGTATATGAACCGCAGATGTTGAACTTCTTCATGATTTTCACAAAACTCGGGAAACAAGAAGTGAACGATCGAGCCGCTCTTTCTTCATCAAGTGTTAACCTCATTCTCAAACTACTTCCAGGGTTTAGTTCATCTTCAACAACTTTTTTCCTGCGATTGACTGTCCATTTTATGGTTAAAACCCCAATTTAAATAATATAATCATCATGAGTTTCTTAAACGTATGGAAAATCTAAATACAAGACCCTGAATTTATAGATAAAAGTATAGCATGCAAATCTAGATGACCTCCAAGCTCATTTCAACATGGATAGCACTCATGACCCCGTCTTTGCAAGAAATTGCTAAGAGGATTTAGGTGAAACCTTACCCAACTTTTTATTGGCAGCTTTTGACTGAGAGAGTGAAACTTTAGTAAGAGACTTTGATGTGCTACCATATTTCCTTGCGTCATTAGTGAAAGCAGCTTCTTGAAACTTCTTTGGTGCTATTTTATCAGCTTTCTCTATCTTTCTTATGCTCTTTGAATGGACTTTAGGAGAGTTCCCCGTCATTATCTTTGACAAACTTTTGAACGTTTTAATTGAAGGGAGAGCCAGCTCAGCACTTAACCAACTAGATGTTTCTCCACTTTGAACGTGGACACGGAATTCACACTCACGCACAAGTTCAAAAATGCAGATATCTCCAAGCTTTATGTCATTGTAACGGACAAAAGCCATCCATCCTCCACAGAGAGTATGACTTGTATGCACTCTCGTACTTGGCACAGAATTGACGGTCCAACTTTCTCCTTTCCAATTATGAAGGACAAGCTTTACTTTGCAGTTGGGTAGATGTGCCACTGAAAATTTACATGGGATGTTCTGCAAACCATAAAGCAGTTTGTAAAAGAAAATTTGCACACGCCCAGGTCAACAATCGCATTCACGAACACACACACTTTCATATCTATGAGCATATATGTATATGTGTATGTTTTACTAATTTAACTGGTGAAATTGTGGAAGAGAGCAACAAGTTCCGGACGGTAAGTTCATGTCAAGAAAATGAGAAGAACACCTTTAACACTATGAAACATCTATCCCGAAAATACCATATACACTTCTGTGTGAAGGAGAAAAAGTTGAGTACTGCGAACAGTGTCCAAACCCCAAATATGAACAAAGAAATGAGGAATCATAGTCACATATCTGGAGCTTTATGGTCTAAGATTTACGAGGAAACCCTTTAAGTAATTCCACAGGGAAGCAGCAACATTGAAGATGATAGCAGCAGCCCACAAGACAATCTGTTTTTCTACTTATAATTTTATTTGTGATGAAAAGCAAGATGATACATGGTTTTGAATTGTGGATGAAAAGCAAGATGATACATGGTTTTGAATTGTGGACAAACCATTGATACCATGATGGAAACAGTAGATCACTTTTCTGGATGCATATGCAGATAACTCAAGCAAGAGAATACTACTTATTTAACACTAAGTATCAATATACTGGCTTCTCAACAAAGTTCACTGATGCAAAACCTATGCCTAACATAAATAAATAAAGCATTACAGTACAAAAAGAAAAAAGAACAAAACCAGAGGGAAGAACCCACCAGAGTATATGAACCACTGATGTTGAAACTTTTCATGATTCTCACAAAATAAGGGTTAGAGGAGCTAAATGATTGAGCTATTTCATGTGCCGGGGACATCTGCACACAAACTCTACCATTCACATTTAATCCATCTCCTTTTCCGCACATATTTTGGATGGATGCATTAGCTTTACAAAGAACAATATCCAAACCTGCAAGAAATAATAAATCACTAATTGCATCTGTATGTATTCAATTTTGTTTGCACAGACATAGATAAACTCAGTATTTCATGGATTATTTTTTTCTGGTGACTAGAAGTTGCCTTTCAGTGGGAAGACTGGAAAGAGCCAATAGATCAGTTGGTTTCCTCACCAGGCTTTTCAGCTCGCTTAATTTCCTTGGAACAAGTTGCTTCTTCACACATTACACCCTCATGTCCGCATCCTACCTCACTGCTGGAATCTCTCATTTTCTTTGCCACACCATCAACCAGTTTGCCAGATGATGCAGCCTCCTCCCTGCCCCTTTTTCGTCCCATATATTTTTCAAAGTTGCTAGAGTCTTGGCCACATTCAGAATGAAATGCGGCTTCTTTCTCACACGCACTTTGATCAAAAATAAGCACAGTGAAACACAACTCACCATCATATCTGAAAATCAAGAAGTCACCACATTCCACAAAATGATCTCTCACAAATGCTGGCCACCCATGATGAAAGAACAAGTCACCATTTTTTTGAATCAAGTCAACATTCCATGCATTCCCGCTAGGACCAAACAATGAAACTAACCCAGATGTTCTACCTTCCATGTGTATCATAAATCTTTCTGGTATTTTCTGCAACATAATATCGCAATTGTGTCACCATCCAAAAAATGCAACAGACATTGAGCTTAGCCAACCAATACTTTAACTTAAGTAGAATGAAGCTAGAAAGATAAATTAATAACAATTTTCCATGATATGCCATTGAAGTCTCTCTTTGAGCAATAACAGAGTAACATTCAAGTGTGATAAAGAATGCATAATTTCTGTGGAAGATACTAAGAACAACATCCAATAAGCAATTTCACTGTTTTTAACTGTACACCGGAAATCCAAAGCCTCACTATTGACAAATTAATTAGCAAATTTTATGCAAGAACCCTAATTCCCAAAGGAACATAAAAACAAAATGACCCAAAGTTACACATAGAATAATGGAAAACAGAAGAGTAAGGGGGAAAAAAGGTACCAGTCTTTCTGAGCTCAAATCAGCAGAATAAAACGCAAAGAAGTGAGGCCTTCTCGCATTCGACGTCTCCTTCTGAGCTTCTTCTGCCATTGGAGATAGCTTGCAAGTTTCTAACTCGAAATAGAAAATTCAGCCAATTTTCCCGGCAACCAAACAGGGACAAACATAGTCCTTCAGAATTACATGGGAGCAAGCATGATTAAATTAACCAAGCAAGAAAAGAAAGAACCACACTAGACGCTTAGTTAGTGATCATATGATAAAAAACCATGGCCTTTCTTTCTTTTATTTTTTTATTTCTCAGGGAAAATTAGAGAGACGAAATTAAAAGCCAGCCACTTTCTCTCACTTACTCCGAGACTTTCTCTCGTTCCGTGTTTTCACGCCGCCTAATGGCGCGTGACTACTTAAGTCTCTGACTGACAATGCCACGTGCTATAGGATATCAGAAAGATCTGGTATTTTACGCTTACATGTTATATGTTGCAATCGTCAAATTTCTAGCTAAAATAAATGCGCCACGTCATATAGAGAGGTGGTTTTGGTCTTTTTATCCTTGTGACAAGGTATAATAGAACCAATCTCTAAGAAATGGGCAACATTCGAATGAGGATTTAAATATTTTTTTAACTATAATGGTATAAAATTAAAACATATAAGGATCTTATGTCTATGACTTCTTGACTGTAGTCTATATATTATATCAATTTATATGAATAAAATGCATATAACATCATCAATTAATTTAACAAAAAATATTATCAATTAATCGACGGTGGAATTTGGGATAAATAAAAAGCCTCAACGCTGGCTGCTGCAAGAGCCTCAACGCAAGGAGGCTACTGCAAGCCCTAACAAGAATCATTATCAATTAACCAAAAGAGATCATTTAAGAAGAAAAAAAAACCTTGCGATTGGAATTTGGGACTGCTGGCTGCTGCAAGAGTCTCAGCCCAAGGAGGCTTTTTTAATTCAATTCATATTGCAATTTGGATTCCGCTTTGTATTAATGGCAGCAGGTTCTACGGTGGAGGTAAGGAGTTTCACTTAGGCATTTCATCGAGCATTGGTGAGCACCTCAATGGCAGACCAGAGGGGCAAATATTGCGACCTCTAAAGCATTTTATGGCTAGGGGAAGTACAGCTACACCTCCTTACGTCTCTGTGGGTCCGCTAATGACCATAAAATTCAGTTGAGACAAGTGAAAAAGCATCAACTTAATATCAAATACAAATAATTTGATTTCAATGCACCCAACTTATTTAAACGAGTGAGACTCAACTTTGAAATTTTGGCTAATGAGATATGGTCATGCATACAAACACAAGTGAAAAAGCTGATACTGTTAATCTTATATGACTTTCAACCCAAAGAAAAAGGCTTATCATAAATGATTAATTAAGTAGTTTAATTAGCACTCAACCGTTAACAGAAATTCAAATAAAACTCAGACACAAGGAAAGATTACAATTTCAAAAAGTAGGCATAAAGTAGGTTTCATCCATCAAAGTTACACTCTTCTGGCTAGATAGCAACTGCTGAAGAATTTCAGCATGAGCTAGATAGATAACCACGTCACAGAATCAATAAACCCATCAAACATGATAGCAGCAACTTAGGTGCTTGATTATATTGTTCAAAATCCGAAGGACATCAACAAATTTTACAAAGGACTAGGATCAACCGCGGGTTATCTGGACATCCATGACATGTGCTGATTTTGAACCTGACTTAGATGATACCGGTTTGAGGTTGAATGTGCAGACATCTCCATTTTTGAGCCTGTTGGCTTCATAAAACTTGTACCATCCATTTGTTCTGATAGCTATACGATGACTGCCCCTGGATATGCTTTCCCACCTACTTAAGATCAGCGGCCACGATCTTCCAGACGGGTCTTTGAGAATTATTCTGAATGTGGCCACAATGCCATTTGATCTTGCAAATCGTGCAGGAATAGTCTGTAATAAATCAACCACCAGATTTAGAGAAAATCCAAAAAAGAAAAAGAAATTTCATCATCCTAGTTGTAAGGATTGCAACTCAACCCTGAACAAATAATAACGTCAGAATATAGTCTTATGAGGATCCACAACAGAATGATCCGACTTCAGAATGATCCACATTATTGAAGAAGCTTACTCGATCTATGTTAACTGGAACAGCCAGCATACACATGTATTGGAAAATGTTTTACCATCTCTAACTTCCCTTTTAACTATGTTGATAAGAATAAATAAATGACACAGTGAACATATAAGAGCAGCTCCAGTCAGCTTCACATCAATAAAGATGGCTTTGAAAATTAATTAATGGGCAGAGATTATTGAACAATCTTGAAATGAATCTTGTTCTAATTATGGGTTTGTACAAGTTGGATGATCTGCAAGCACAGATTACGGAAGCATTTCAGAATGAGATTATTCAATATATATAATTAAACAATTATTGTTACTATCAGTGTAAATGAAAACTTAACGACAAAGCTAGAGAGAGCATCAAACGAATCACAATCAAATAATATTACAACTTTAAATCCCATAAAAAGGAGCAGAGCATCAAGCATGGCTCCAACTGACCAAGTGCAAGTCAAGGGAAGAAAAAAAGGGGTGGGGGAGGAGTCCTTTGGGGATCTACATAATTAGTAAGCTGTAAAGTATATTTTCAGGAGAAAAAGAAGGATGGCCTGCTCTTATTCAACACAAACTAAGTTTCCCTCCTTTTGTCCAACACTGCCACTGTGCTACTAACGCCTAACCAATGTCATATTGTAAGAAGCCAGCAAAATGGGCCTGCTGACTTAATTTACTGATTACCAAATGAAGAAAGAGGCTCATTACTCCCATTAACTCTGAAAGATAAAACCTTACACAAAGCTGGGCCCAACTGCACCCCCTTCGGCTGTTGACTTGTCCTGTTTCAGGTGTATTTATAAGGGTTTTAATTCTGAACAGGTAACTGGTTCAAAATATATGGTCTATCAAAAAGGTCCTGCCTTGGAGATTTGGTAATAAGTTTCTGCTTGCTTGGCATTGATTGTATTTTTGAATTTTTAAGTGCGTTTGGAACTTTGGTGTGATGTGAAAATCACATGCACTGGAAAACACTTGTTCACCCTTTTTTGTTTAATATCTGTGATGGCAGGGCAAAGTTCCCCATTAATTCAAAGATCATGTTTTGGTCGATAAATCAACTTTCTTTGTGTGTCGAGCGTGCCACTGTTAGCAAGTTTAACAAACCCCTAACAGACTTAAAGAAAGAAATAACTTGCGCCCCAAGTCATTTGATAAAAATCAAGCAATTGTGCATTTGGGTGAGGAATATCTCCCAAGTAAGTTCTTTTCTATGCCTCGAGACAGTGAGGACTTTATAATTTTCACAACTAATAAATTGGGAAATTCTAGCAAAATATTCTTACATAAAGATAACAAATTTCGTGCAGAATCGCTTGATCTTCGAGGATTCATGTAGCAATAATTTCAACTAACGGATGTTAGTGGGAATCGATACCAACGCTGGTGATTGGCGTAGCTTTTCATCGGTTTGAGCCTTAGGGAGGCTAAATCTGCAGCAGAATCGAGAGTCTGCTACTGCTCGCCGTTGCAGACGGACTATCTTCACCTGGATTGACCTGAAATGAAGTAATTACCTTGTTTCTTTCAAAGTCTTGGTAGCATTCGGGATGAATCGCTTTGCATTCACCTTAAGGTCATTAGGCTAAATCAGAACGCAGAAACACGAGTTCGGTGGCTTTCTCGTAAGATACCTCCTGCTCGACTGGATTGCCTTAAGAGTGGCTCTTTGGAATGCTTTGAAGGCTATAAAAGCTTTTGAAAATTTTGTTGAGGTTTTCATATGATGATATGAACCGAAGTTCGCTTGTTTGGGCTTTGTAAAGTAATACAGAATCAGTATCTCCGGCTTTTTCAATGACTTTCTTTGTTTTGAGTCCGTGGATCAAGAGATCTTTCTGCTCAGCTTTGACTGAGAGTTTGTTTTTGTTGATTGGATGATTGTCCTTTTGTCTTTGGTTTTTATTTCCTTTTATAGAGACGTTTAACGAATATCCCTAAAATATCCCAAGATATTCTAGTTTTAAAAAGGAAATAATTAACCTCAGATAAGAAGTAGTTGCTATCAACTTTATCTGTGAAATGGGAACTTCTTTTCCTCCTCGGAACTTGTTCTCTAAGAAACATCTTTTCCTCTTTTGTGCAGGGAAAATAATCTCAGCGGTCAGCCTACTTTTTGAAACTTGGTTTTTGAAAAGCTTTCTTATTTTGATGAGACTTTCGTTTGTCCAAGAAGAAGGCTCTCTGTCTGTAAAAATATCCCTGTGAATCATCAGTCCTACTCAGTCAGTTTCCAAAGTCAGTTTTGGAACTTGCGTAATCAACTTGTCCTGCTTAATTTTGAGTCTGTTTTTGTCATTTGGGCTTTGGGCTCTTGTTTTGGCCTAACATGGGTTTCTCTTTTGAAGATGGCCCTGTCCAATTTCTGAACCCTGCTTTATTTCAATTAATCGCCATTTAGTGGCAATTAATTTTTACTTTAATTGTTTTTTCCTAAATACATGGTTATTCCTCATTTTGGTGAATAACCTATGTACTTTATCTTTGTATTTTCTCTTGGGCTTGACGTATAGATTTCGGGCCCAAACAACACTGTACAAAACAAAATCCATGCGAAAACGACCTTGCTACTCCTGAATTATTTGAATGTTTTTAGCTTATGGTTTATGACCATTTCGTCTTATGTTAATGGCATTTTCCTTTTAAGCTTTTTTGGTTCCTTTATGTGTCTTGGTCCATTTACCATTTTCAGATGACAGCAAGGTAGTGTTCTTGACCCCATCCGAATCAATCAAATGCAATATTCATAAACAAGTTTATGGAACCAATCAACCTGGCCAGACAAGAAACCCCAAAAAATCTAATTTTTAAGCAGGGTGGGTGGTGGCTGAGGTGTGAGTCATGTGATTGTTATGCAGAAAAATGGTAGACTTAAATGCCACCAGTACAAACACGAGACACGACACACATAGAGAGCGTCAAAGCTCAAAGACTTGATTATTTTTTTAGGGTAGAAAATATGGCATTTTACGTATCAGACAAGGGATACGAGTATAATAAAGAAGAATCAATCTTTACTTTCAAGTTTCAACCATCAATGTCCTTGAACTTGAACACAACAAAATCCAGACAAAAAAACAGGGTAAAACAAGGGATATGGATTCTCTCCTCAAGTTGTTGTTGGCATAGAGAACAGAGATATTGGAAAATGGTTGTGGATGGATCTGAAGGAGATATATCGAGGTCAAACTATGAAAACAGGTCCCCTAAGTTGCAGACAAAAACTGCTCTCTTTCTTTCTGTACCCAAATGGATAATTTATTAATAAAGAACTAAGAAATGCAAGTATTAATATTGTAGTTCTAGTTGTCATACAGCAAATGGTGGAAGAAAGCTTTCCCATGAAGATAAATATTCAGACCATTTTACTTCTATTTCAAGTTACATAAGACTTCCTGTGCTGATTATAAATGGTTTTGAACTAAGCTCTGCATGAAACCAAATACCATTAATACAAAAAATTAAATCAAAAGATATGACAAGAAGAATAAACAAATTCCTCTGCTCACAAGGAAAAATCTCCTGAGGAGGAGCAAAAGAAACAGACCACACATAGCATCATTTCTTTCCACTTCCATATTCAGCTGCCCACCTTAAAGGGGAGGTTGCTAAATGAAACAGTAGGGTCCATTTTCCTCAAAACAGAGACAAAAACATCCACATACTTTACAAGTGTTACGTTTCCGAATCCTCTGGTACTGTAGGTAATTCATCCCTTTCAACTTCAACAAATGATGAATCAAGAAACTTGGCAACAAAAGCCCACATCTTATATACATCTTCAAAGTTGGTCAAAAAACCAAGTGATGCTGTAACGACCTCGACCCTATAGAACATATTCTTACCGCCTTGGCGGCCATTAGCCATTGGCTTGCACAAAGATGTATCTTCAAGATCAAGTGCCCCACAGAGCTGTTTAGGGCCATCCAGGATTCGAACATGACTAAGGATACCAACACCAAGAGATATACCATTCTGTTCAGCCAATTTCTGTACAATTTCAGGGTGAACAAGTCCTCCACTGCTCTGCCTCACATTAAAAGCCACAGCAGCACCCCTTTCATATTTGATTTTAGGACCGTATATTTGCACAAGAGGCACTCCGGCACTTTCATCCGAACCTGGTAACCGAAGTTGAAGTAGCGAGGTAACAAGCCAATTGATAAGATAGCGCAGTCTGAGGGTAGTTTTGTTCAGACCTAACATATTAACATGATCAAGACACCGACAAACTATCTCAGGCTCCCTCCTTCCCCATTCCTGCTCATCACCATATTCTCCTTCACTCATAGATCCGTCATCGCCAGGGGTAGCCATAGATGTTTCTCCAGGCTCAAAAATATGGCTCGACTTTCCTCTGTGGCTGTCTTCTATGGTAAAAGACACCCTGCTACCCATGCTTAACTCTCGATCACCCTCTTCTAAACCGAAAAATCTACGACCGGAAAATCTATTAGTTTCCCTTCTTCCCAGAAGTCTAAAGTCACCCTCTGTCTCTCTCCTTATAGCACTTTCTTTTGACTCTTGGCAAATTTCAGAGGTTGAGGAACTCTCAAGGTTACTGTGTTTAAGACCAGAAGTCTGGTTCTTTGGCCTTGAATCTTCCCTCAATTCAGGTTCTTCGTGAATCTCCCCAACATGAAGGGAACCTGAATATGTTCTACCATTTCCTAAGGCAGCATCTGTTTCAGCAAACATTTCTTCTTCAGGGATTCCCTTAACATGGTCCTGCCCATGTGATACTGATAATACAGCTGCATCAAAAGAAAAAACAGGATCTTCATGCTTTCTGTGGTTTACCCTCTTATCATCATCATAAATTGGGCTCTTCGGCAGTTTTGATGTTACTTTTGGTGACAAAAGCTTGTTATTTTTCCTGCCAGAAAACCATGATGGTGGCAATGGTGAACCAGTTTTCTGTCTTGTTAGTTGTCCAGAATGATCAGAACCAAATGGACTCTGACCCAAGTCAATCCAGTATGAATTGTCTGATGACTCATCCTCACTGAAGATTGGACTCTTCATAACCTCCCCAACTGAAATGCTCTCAGCTTCTTCAAATATGGTGCTTGCCCCATCCCTGTCTGAGTCTTGATCCATCTCTGTCTCAAAGCAATCCCTCACCTGATTGGAAGTGAATACACCTGAAAAGGCAGGCATCAGAGACCCCCATGTGTTTCAGGCAATAATTCTTCATTACTGTTGACTGCATCATTTTCAATTCCAGCAAATCCATCAAGACCATCCACAGAATCACTCAGGTATTGAGGAAAAACAGGTAGAATCCTCACAATTCCAGTCCCAGTGCGCCCGCCTTGACTTTGCAGACTCCCCATTACAGATTTCTTGATCAAAAGACATCCAAATCCGGTTGGGTCAGAACCAAATACCCTGTAGAATGATGTAATAATGAAATCTGGACGAAAGAGAGACAGCCCTAGTGAATCCATGTCTTTGGGACCCAACGATCCAGCATCAAGCAAAACATGCCAATTGTTCTGCTGTGCAAGTGCCATCCACTGGTAGGAATACTTGGCACCAGTTACTCTTGACTGAACAGGAAATACAAAAAGCCCAGTTGCAGAATCCTTCTTCCTCCTTTTCTTATTCGCAATTTGCTTCTTCAGCTCCCTAGAGCAAAGTTTCAGGGTTGGCCATTTAAACCATGAACTATAAACCTTAGCACCTTTCTCTTTAGCACTCTGAGCCATCCAGTTCACAGACTGGCTCTCATGATCAAACATGGTCAACAACTTCTTATTGGTTTGGAAAGGGTAAGAGTCAGCCAACAATTTAAATGCAGACCCTCTACTAACAGTAAAAACAAGACCATATTCGTTTTCAGGGATGTTCAAATAATCCATAATCCTAGTCTTGATATCATGTTCAGTACAGCCTTTCTCAGCACCTCCATAAAGAGCATGGTTACTCAAATTTGCAGTAATCTCCGACAAAGTAAATGAAGAAGATTCCCAATATTGTTGAGTTTGGAGAGAGGAAAATAACCCAAAACCGCAGTAATCTAGACATACCTTTGCAAACGATTCTGAGAGGTGACCGTATTCTTCTGCCCTCAAATGATCAATCTTTTCTGAAGATTGGAACTTGGGGTACATTGTGAGGAACTTGTTGAAAGCTTCATGGAGATCAGGAATTGAACCCTCTGTGGAAAAGATTCGGTCCGCCGCGAGTGCTGTGGCTCGCAAAAACTCCTTCTGGGCATGAAGTCTAGCAAGAGACCTTGACCTTCCAAAGCTGCCGTCTTGATTTGGAGTCTCAGAATCAATATCCTGGGATTTTGCAAGAGACCCATCTTCTGATGCCTCTTCAAGAGCCTCCCTGAGCTTGTTTTCTTGCAATTGCCGGAGAACTGAAGACTTTCGCTTGGCGTCCACGGTCAAACCAGAACCGTCTCTCCTTCTGGTCTTCTTCTCCATTAACAGAGCAGCACAGTGCGATATGGGCTTCCATACTGAAAGATGCATGAAGGCCTCTCTGATATTTTTTTTCTCTCTTTCTCTAACACCAGTCTGACTGCTATGCTACCCAGAATGTAATGAACCAAGTACAGGTCCGAAAGAAGAACACGGACTCAAGTAAGCAGAATCAGGGAATCAGTTTCAAAGCAAAAGCGGGTCTCTGAGTTTGACAAAGATCGAACGCTGGCTGTTCAAAATCAAATTTTGGGCTTCAGAGATAGAGGCACATTTCAAACTTTGGCTGCTTCGCTGAGGAGCTTTTACTTTATTACCTAAATCATTCAAACAACAAAGAGATTCTTCCATTAAAACCCAGAACTTTTGTGAGATCTGTAGGTACTGGTCATAAAGAAGAGAAAAGGAAAAGGAAAAACACAAAGGACATCTGATAAGGAACTCACCTTTAATACTCTAATGTGATCGCGGAGAAAACTCCAACTTTAGCATCCTTCAAGGGCCCATAATTAAAGAGTGATCCATTTCAGCAGAAACCATCCAAATAAACAAAACCCAACATCCCCGAAAAAGAAGAAGAAAAAATTCAAACCTCAAAACCAGGAACTTGGTCTTATAAACTCAGCATTCCCAAAGGACTCGAAGCCAACAGAAACATCTCACTAATCCCACGACCCATTACAATTGAATTCTTTCATTTTTGGGACTAAACCCAGTAAAGATTTAGTCTTTCGAAGACAAATATAAAAACAGAGCAAGCCCACAAACAAAAAATGAAAGGGTAAAGAGAGAATGGTGCCCAGGAATCAAAGACCCAAAAGAATAAAGAAGAGATCTAAAGCAGAGAAAAGCAAGGCAGCAGAAACAGCTTCAATTCAACAACCCCTCGCCCCACTATCACTGCTCTTCCACCACCAACCAACGACTCTCCCTCTGCCTCTCTCAATATCTCAGTTGGTAGTGATAGAGGTGCAAGATAAAAACAAATCCTTTGCAACCCATCAAATCCCCATTTACTATGGCAGTCAATACAGACATGTCCGCATTGAATGCTACCTGTTTCTCTTACCTCCCCACATTAAATACCACACCTCCCTCTTTGATTTTCCAGTTTAATTTACCTCCGTTTCCTTCACAGACCCCTCCCCCACATGTTTAAAGCTCACTCACACCCAACACCAGCTTCAGCGCTCTCTCCACTCAGCAATTTGAAGCTTGTTTGAGAAAAGTTGCGGGCTTTTTGACTTCGCAGCACCTTTTTTGTACCCACCCACCGGGCCATAATCATAATATTCCTGCTAAGTGCGATAAGATATTTGTAAAAATAGAGAAACACCACTTATCTTTTTTATCTTTGCAAATCAACCTTGTATCTCATCGCAAAGTGAAAATTATTACTATTGCTTAGTTGATAAGTGCATTTTTCAAGTATTTAATAGTACCCTTATCACTGGAAATTTAGATGAGACTCTTCATAATTAGCTTACAAATTAAATTGAATCACATTGGACCGTCAACAAAACTGAATTGCAAATCATGCATGCATGCACTGGGCCTGTGCATGTGTGTGACTGCTTTAGTTAGCTGTCACCATTTGGAAAGGTGGTCAAGTTAAATGATATAGTGGCTTTTATAAGATAATAAATATAAAATTATGTGATTTGTTGTAGTCCATAATGAATTTTTTTCTTCCTAACCTAGCAGAAAGAAAATAACTTCTTACAAATATAAATGGTTGATAATCTTGCCAATAAATAATCATGTGGCATGAATAATGACTTCACTCACTAGCCACAAAAACCTTAAATACTGGTCCTTACATTGTTTTGTTTTTTCTTTCAATCTAAAATATATCGTGGTCCTTATATTGTTGGAAATGTCATATTGCCAATTTCAATGAAAAGGTCATGCACTTATTTGGACATTTTGAGAAGATTGACCAATTTGGCCTGAAATTTTCAACGAGATAACGCAAAACTCTTCTGATTTTGACTAAAAGTTTGAAACCATTAATAGATGGAAATCCACATATGTGGAAGTTTAGGATGCTTGATTTGATAAAGCAACAGACACAATGCAAAACACATGGAAATTAGCAGAACCTACGGTCATCAATAGTCATGGGCTAAAAAAAAAGGCCAATTTTGGCTATTTAGCCCTTTAATTAGGTCAAATATAGCCCAACTTTGGCCTATGCTAAATTTTATTGTGGGCCCAACTCATGTGCTTTCCAAGAGGAGAAAGTATCATGCGTGGGCAAGAGCACGAAATATCTCGTGCAATTGCAGATCCAACAGCCAATATTAAAGGCGCATTGACATCATTGAGGACGTCAGCTAGTCGTTAAGTTTTTACTTTTATTTTTAATAACCTTTTTAAATATTTTTAAATTCTTTTTAATATATATATATAATTGGTTTCTAATTGTTGGAAATGTTTTAAAAAATATATATCTATATATTAAAAAATATTGTCTCTAAATCGTAGTTTAATTAAATTAAATAATACATAGTTGTGGAATATATGAGTGTTGTATCATAGTTTTTCTCAAAATAATAAAATATGAATGACTCTAAAATATAGCTATGTATGATTGAAGATGAAAAAATTTAACCTTGCACTATTTTAAAAAAATTAAATATTTTAGAGAGCTAAATTTTTAGTCATGAATTATACACTTAAGGAATGAAAAAAATTATATGGTTTCATGGTCGGTCAAATTTCGGCCTAGTTCTTTTATTTGAAAGCCAGACTATTTTTTCAATAATTTTATATGATATTATGCCTTGTTTCGTTTATTGACATGACAATACTCCTATCTCTTCTCTTTAAGCTGCTTTAAACGGTTAGAGGATGGGGGGAGCACCCCCATACCACGTAGCTCCACATTAAGAAGACAGGAAGAGCTGCTTCCCCTCCGTTCGTGTTCCTTCCAAGGGGCCACTCGCTCTCTGTTAGCAATAGCTTCATGCAGTGATGCCAAGGACAACGAGAAAGCAAGCCACCGAAGGTGATGAGATATTTCATGGTTTTACCGCGCAACAAATAAGGACAAACTACTAGCAACCACACAACACAACACATGGACATTGATTTGATAGCTGGAGCTGGAGGCAATGAACACTGTTAAGTTAAAGCGGGCGAAACACTTATGTCTGATTAAATAATATCATAGCTAACAAAGAGTCAAATATAATAAAGTAAGAATGGCCTACTCAAAATTTATAAAACTTGAGGCACAGTGTTTTTGTTTAAATATTATTTTCCAACAATATATTTGGCTATCCGATATAAGATAGGGTTTCTTTTTCCTCAAAACACAAGATAATAGGAGAATAATAAGACCCTTCTGTGTTCGGAAAATCTTCTATCAGATTCATATGTGTCATATATTTCTGTTTTCTTTCGTTGCTAAGATGCCACGCTCAGACCCAAAAATAAAAAATATAAAAGAGATGCCACGCCATGAGTTACCCCAAACCCCAAGCAAGGAACCACCACTGCATCTTCTACTTTGATTAAAGTTCCTTCTTTTTAAGTGCTTAGTTTCTTACTAATTAGCCAATCAAAATATATATACAGAATTGGTTTCAATGTTTTGATACAAGCGATATTAGAGATAGAAAATCCAAACACAAAACCTCAAATGCAAAGATAAGTGTTCTCACTTCAACTACAAACCCCCTATATTTGATGTGCAAATTGGTGCTCCATCCATGCTTACTAAAATGAAGTTCAAAGTGGCTCGATTTATAAATACAAAACTACGTGACATTTTTTGTTGTTGTATCTCATAATGCAGCACAGCTCAAACCACGATGTTTCATTTCTTGCATGCTTATTATTCTTTTGGTCCTCAATACTACAACAACATTTCTGGTTCCTGAATAATAATAATAATAATAATTGATGAGTAGACCCCCTTTTGAATTGGGTAGGCATTACTTTTGAGTATTTTTCTTCTTTTTCTTATAGTTGAATGATGTCGTCCATTCCATTCAAATTTAGCTTTACCTAAAAGCTCCATATCTCTCCAGTATCTTTTTTTTTGGTCGAAAATCTCTCCAGTATCTAAGTAAGCAATTGAGAGGTCTGTGGGGGCTACCATTAATGTATGTGCTCAAAAACATTTTCTCTGAAAAAAAGAGTTTGGTGAGTTTGGTGAGTTTGGTCGTCGAGTCTCCATATGAGAAGACCATGCCAAACGTGTTTGTGGGTGGATGTCGTTTCCAAATATAATTAATTTCATGCAAAATACAATAATCCTAGTTATGGTGTTGCTCAGCGTGGGCCCTTAGGCTAGCTTTCGGGCAAAATCACAATCAACTTTTGCTCGTTCCTTCATGGCACCATTATGGACAATAATTTTGAAGTTAGATATTTGATTGGGACATATCATATATTGCTAGGGGGTTTTTAGGTCTATTAGTCTATGAATTTTGACCCAATTCGTATTTTAGTCTTTTAATTTTCAAAATCGTTCTCATGGTCCTTTAATTTTAGTTTCGTTCGAACAAATAGTTCATCGTTATTTCTGTCAATTTTTTTCGTTATATTTAGGGGTAAATGGGTCTTTTCAAGTTGATTTTATGGGTTAATGACCTAAATGGTCCCCCAACTATTGCTCCAGTATCATTTTGGTCCACCAACTAAAATTTTTATTTCAAACGTCCTTAAACTTTTTATTTTGTACCAAAATGGTCCATCCGTCAAAGTCTGTGTATTATTCCGTGAAATTGAGGGACAAAATCGTATTTTTAGGTGAGTATGGGTATCTCTCCCTCCTTCTCCTCCTCCTTCTTCTTCTTCGGGTCTCTCATTTCAATTTTTTCCTAAGCCAAAACCAAAACCAAAATCTAGGCTCTCCATGAAAGTCATAATCCGAAGGAAGAAGAATAGCACACAACACCTCTTTATCTCTCCAGTTACAGCGCCTGATTGAAGCTTGAAGATGACACAAGGACTTCTCCAATGGAGTCCTTGCCACCGATCTCTCTCCCTTTCCTTCACTATCCGCACAACCAAACACACCCAACACCCACTCTCAATCTCTGACACACTAGAACCCGCCACCAGTACCCAACAACACTTCCCAAATTGACTTATTAATGTCTATTTCATTCCATTGATTTTAAGGTTTTTTTAATACTTTAGTTCAATGTTTTGGTTTCTGGGTATGTTGCCAAATTGACATAATCTGGATAATAATTTGTTGCCCTTGGGTAAAGGTTGGGTCTTGTACTGGGAATTGGAGCGAGATGTACTCTAGGATTATTGGCACTAGGCACTGCATTGGTGCAATGAGGTTTGGATGGGGTGGGATTGAAGGAAGAGGAAGGTGTCGTTTTGATGATCGAAGGAAGATGAAGGTGTTGTTTCTTCATCTTGGTTGGGCTTTTGTGCGATGGAGAATATGGTGATTTTGTTTCTTTGGTTTTTAATTATGTTTTGTTTTCTTTTAAGTTTTTTTAATTGTTTATAATTTTAAAATTATTATTTTCCTTGTTTTTAGATAGTTTATTAATTTTTTGTTGGGTAAAAAGTCCAATTTACCCCTTAAAATTCGAGCATGTGCCGTCCATGTGATTCAATTTAACAGAAAATATTACGGATGGACCATCTTGGTACAAAATAAAAAGTTTAAGGACGTTTCAAATGAAAATTTTAGTTGATGGACCAAAATGATATGGGAGCAATAGTTTAGGGACCATTTAGGTCATTAACCCTTGATTTTATTTTCCCCTTGAAGGATTACGTGACCCACTAATAAGATAACACATGCATTTTTTTTTCAATTGTGTTTTTAACTCATGCTTTCATTATGTATTTCCAGTTGGCAAGATACCGGCGACTTGAACCTCCGGCAAAATCTTCTCCCCACCGAAGCACCAGCTGTAGCCACCCACAAAGATCCACCACCAGAGTGCTCCATAGGCACCCAACACTCCATACCCACCCACCCTTTCCTCCATTTTTTTTGCTGAAATGGAAGGGAAGATATATGGTTTTCTTTTTGTTTTTTGTTTATGTTTTTGGCGAAACAGAATATTGTTTCAGAGTGGAGGGAAGACGAGTTGCACAAGGGGAAAAATAAAATCAATCTGAAAAGACCCATTTACCCTTAAATATAACGAAAAAATTGACAGATGTAACGGTGGGACTATTTGTCCGAACGAAACTAAAGTTAAAGAGTCATGGAAATGATTTTGGAAATTCGGGGACTAATAGACCTAAAAACCATATTGTTAGGTGTGTATATATATATAGAAATTCTCTTATGCGGATATCCGGACGTTATTATCGTGCGGACGCCATGTATTTTGTACTACCCTGGCCTACTTTCCTGTATGTTTACAATGGTATCCGTACGTTCCGCATGTTAATACATCCGGATAGAAGAATAACTTATATATATAATATGAGGACGATGAAGATAAAGATTCTTTCAACTTTCTCACACACTGCACGACCTCTCTAATATTCCAACACCTACAAGTCTTAGAATTGAATTTCTGAAGAATTAAAACCGCGCTGAAATTACCCAAAAAAAGTATTGTTTTTCCAAAGGTTGGTACAGTACAACTTTTGCTACCTTTTTTTTGGCTGCAAAGAAACATGAACATCTCTAAATGCATATATTTTGGCTGGAGTTGGGCTCAAACATTTTATAAAAGCAGGTGAAAAGCATCCAAGATCCAGCCCAAGGTTGCCCATGCTTAGATTTTGGGCAAGGTACAAATTGTTGCAATACACTGCACACCAAGCAATCACTTCCCCATCTTAATGCTTGGGCCCAAGAGTTAGTTTGCGGTTCTTTTTTGGACAAGTCTTTTCTTCTTTTTTAGTGTAAAAAAAAATTTAGGGGGAAGAGAGACTATCCTATCCCAGGACTAGGGTATACTAAGACCTCTTTGAGGACTTATAAAAGAGTCTTAACCTCTTTTTTTATTTTAACAGATTACCTACCAAAAGATATTGTCGACGGAACTCGAACTTAAGCCTTGCTAACGAAGAGAACACTCACCAACTCAACAAACTCTCATTGACACTTTTCTTTTTTCTTTGGGTTCATTGAATTATGTTAATTTTATCGGCCATCAATTCATTTCCCTTTCAATTATCAATAATATATATAGTAATTTGTAACCGAAAAAAATATATATAGTAATATTTTCTTCCTCTTGCTAGATACAGAGTATGTTATATTACCAAATAGTTAGTCTCTCAAAATGGTAGTGTTCAGAAAATTAGCTAATTAGTTTATAAACGTAATTTCAAGGACACCACAGACAACGTTCAAATTTCAAAGCTTTGTCCAAAACAGTGGACAAAAACCGAAATTGAAGATTAAAGTTGGTGTCTTTCACGAGCGCCAAGGAGGAACCCAAAGCCCAAAACTCCCCAAGCAGGACAGCGTGACAGACAGAGTCACAACAAAGCGGGCCAAATAAAACGTAAACATTCGACCAAAAATAATAATAATAAAACATAAACATATAAGGAAAAGAACTACACTTTGTTTTCGTGACACGTACAAAGCCTACAAGGTAGAAGAATTATTAGTTTTCTAATTTAAGGCCAACGCATGAAATGAATCTGGCACCGTTCTGATACCCGGATGACATCTAAAATCCCATTTTTGTCCCCATGCCTGAGAGTGACTGGCCATTTTAGGAACGAAAAGCCAAAATGGCATCACTTACCAAATAGAAAAAGACAGACCAATGGAGCAGATTTAGATTCAGGGAAGGAAGGGCCATCACGTTTGAGTGGGCATATTCCTTTACCGCACCTACCTTAGAAAGATGACGAATTTCTTCTTCTGTTTTAGCCAACTCGGTGCTTATAATGCTTATCCTTCCCCTCTCACTCTCTTTTGTAACTTCCTTTTCTGTCTTAGCACAATTTTTCACACCCCACCATATATATATATGCTTTTGTGTTGGGTGATTTCAAGTCTCAAAAGCATTCCCAACAGACCCAAGTACCTTTCCTTTTAGCTTTCTGGGAAAATCAATGGCCCCCATTCAACAAGTCCTTCAAGATTTTCAAGCATTGCCCTTTGCCATCCCTGTTGCACTGGGTGCTCTGTCTTTGCTTTTCCTGTTTTCCATCAAAGGTTTAATCTTTACCAAGAAGAGTGCATTTTCCCAACTCCCTTCTGTGCCAGGTACATATTTCTCAGTCTTTGCCTTAATTTGCATGTCATGTTCTTCTTCTTTGAGATTTTCTCTTGATCACTGATCATGAGATTTCTGCTTTTATCTTTGTCATTATTAGTTTTTGGGAATTTAAGAAAGAAGATGCAAATGATTATTGTGTAATTAGCTTGGGAATTTGTTTGGGTTGTGTGTGCAGTGGTACCAGGGCTGCCGGTGGTGGGGAATTTGCTGCAACTGAAGGATAAGAAGCCTTACAAGACGTTTACAAAGTGGGCTGAGAAGTATGGACCAATCTATTCTATCCGGACTGGTGCTTCAACCGTGGTCGTTCTCAATACTACGGATGTTGCCAAAGAGGTACCTTTCATCTTCTCATTTCTGCTGATCTCAGGGGAATCTGCAACTCAGGCTTTACATATAACTTGTCCCATTTTTATCTCACCAATCTCTATGTACCATGTCACATATTCGAAGGGTACTTTCGTTATTTGAGGAAAAAAAATCTAATATCTATTCATAAGTTTATTATTGACCAATCACCATAGATGTTGTTTATACCAACTTACCAAGTGAGTTCAGTGTTTTACCATTTCATAAGATGAAAAATAGAGCGGGCTTTGTGTCTAAAACTTCAGAATTGGGTAAAATTTGGTTGCTTGTTAGGCCTTTCTTTTTAGCTAGACTAGCTTCATTTGTGCTGAAGTTTGGTAGCAAACAGAGGACTTTGAAGTGAACTCAAGCTGAAACGTTTGATATTTATGTTAAAGAAGAGGTAGGTTTTTCACGCTTTGATCTTTCTGAAATTTTTCATGTGGACAAGTAATTAATTACTTTCTTGCAATAACAACTGTGTTCTGTGTCTCAATGTGTCATTCGCAATCTCATGGAGAATTAAGACTCTATAGCTGAAGTTGCAGTTTATGAGAATCATACTTATTGTATAGGATTATCAATTATGAGATACAAAACCCCCCTCTGTTTTCCTTAATGCCGTGAAAGATCCATTGGGTTGAGTTTTCTACTGATTACCCACTTATGGGTTTAATATTCTCCATTGGCATGATTATAGATTTTGATGAGAAACAGCAGTGTCCTGGATGCCCTATGGCAATGATCAAAGTGTCCAAACAATGAAGTTCTGTTTCTTAAATATCCAATATGTTCATGCTTAATACGTATATAATACAGGGCTGGTTTTATCTTGTACATGAATGCTTCTATGTTATTATTTTCCTTTTGGTATGAAGTCATTGGTGTATATTGGTCACCACTTTCTGCTCTAATGGTTGTTTCAGGCCATGGTGACCAGATATTCGTCCATGTCAACGAAAAAGCTATCAAAGGCACTAAAGATTCTCACTTGCAATAAATGTATGGTTGCAATAAGTGACTACAACGACTTTCACAAGATGATAAAACGATACATACTCACAAATGTTCTTGGAGCAAATGCTCAGGTTGATTGTTACAGTTTTTGTTCTCACTTAATTTGTGTGCTTACTGTTCTTGTTGCCATAATAAAGTAGATCTTGTTATAAATCCATTTAATAATATGCAGAAGCGACACCGAAGCCACAGAGATACCATGAGGGAAAATGTTGCAAGCCGATTGCATGCTCATGTAAAGAACGCTCCTCAAGAAGCTATTAATTTCAGGAAAATATTTGAATATGAACTCTTTGGAATTTCATTGAAGCAAGTGAGTGTTTCATCAATTCGTTTGAAAAAATTATTCTTTGACTTTTGTTCCTTGTACTTGACATTGCAATTACAAAATCAAGAACATAGAATCAACTAGCTTAATGGGATATGCAGGCCATAGGAAAGAACATAGAAGACTCCATTTATGTGGAGGAGCTTGGCACTATATTGTCGAGAGATGAGATCTTTAAGGTTCTAGTGCTTGACATAATGGAGGCTGCAATTGATGTTGATTGGAGAGATTTCTTCCCTTACCTGAGATGGGTTCCCAATAAGAGCTTAGAAATGAAAATTCAGAGACTCTATACCCGCAGGAGTGCAGTAATGAATGCCCTGATCGATGATCGGAAGAAGGGAATTGCTTCAGGAGAGGTGTGCTCTTTTCTTACTTTCAAATGCATTTTTTTCTGGAACTTCTCAGTTGTTGTTTCTGTAACTTGACTGGGATATGAAACAGGAACTGAATTGTTATACCGACTACTTGCTTTCTGAAGCAAAAACGCTTACATCAGAGCAAATAGCTATGTTGCTTTGGGAGACAATTATCGAGACGGCGGATACAACATTGGTAACAACAGAATGGGCTATGTATGAAATTGCTAAAGATTCAAACCGACAGGTCCTTTTAATTTCAGTCACTAATTTTTCCGGTTGTTATATGCATTTTTTTTTAAGTTTTGGTTTTATCTTTAACTGATATTGGTGGTTGCCTCTTTATGAAACAGGGTCGTCTCTATCAAGAAATCCAAAATGTTTGTGGATCCAACAAGATCACTGAGGAACATTTGTCCCAACTGCCATACCTGAGTGCTGTTTTCCATGAAACTCTAAGGAAGCACAGTCCAGCTCCAATAGTTCCTTTAAGATATGCACATGAAGATACCCAATTAGGAGGTTACTATGTTCCTGCTGGATCAGAGGTAATTGATAAACAAATGTGCCATGAGATTTCTCATCTCTCTCTTTTTATTTTATTTACAGATGTTGTTATTGATCTTTCAAGTAACTTGTAATGTGCAGATTGCTATTAATATATACGGGTGCAACATGGACAAGAATCAATGGGAAAGCCCTGGAGAATGGAAGCCGGAGAGATTTTTGGAGCCGAAATACGATCCAATGGATTTGTACAAGACCATGGCATTTGGAGCTGGAAAGAGGGTTTGTGCTGGTTCTCTTCAGGCAATGCTAATTGCCTGCACCACAATTGGTAGGCTGGTGCAGGAGTTTGAGTGGAAGCTGAGAGATGGAGAGGAAGAAAATGTTGATACTGTTGGGCTCACCACTCACAAACTCCACCCAATGCATGCCATCCTGAAACCAAGAAATTAGCCTCAAACTTCGTCTCTGTTCCAAGCCCACAAGTTGTTTGTGGCTGAGGCTTTTGCGTTGCTTATTGCCTAGACTTTTTTTTTTCTCTTTCTAAATTTAAGATGATCAACTTCGTTATGCCATCTGAAGAACAAATGATATCAGCATCCTTTTGCCTTCTTAATCTTTATCTTTTCTGCATTCAAACTTCATTTATGTTAGTTACTTCTGATTCTGGTGCATGTAATTAAGCATGAAGCTGTACATATTAAAATGGGACCCGAAAATGATGTGAGAATGCCAATTATTATAAAAATATTGTTCTTTTATGTAATCTGCAACTACCTCATACCTGACGTTATTGAAGAAATAAATGGGCAATGACGTTAATTCAAGTTCACAGTAGAAACAAAAATGTCTTGTTCATAAGTACAGTTAATTATATCTTCTATATATCCAATAAAAAGCTTCTGCATTTGCTGTCCGCAGAATTTGTCACACCAGTTTATCAAGTGTGATGGGAAGGCAACATTATTTAAGCCTCAGCAAAGCAAAGGTCATACCATGAATTATGAATTAAAATAACAAGCAGAGGGGAGTTGTGTTTCAAGGAAACTTCATGAACGACAATAAACTTACTAGTGCCAAGCAAATAAATCACAAGTGAGTAGGCAAATAGTTTGTTTGGCATTTTCATGGTAATAATTGGGTTCATGGTCGGTTGCGTGTGAGGCCAAAACGGATAAGAAAAAGATGTGAGTTAGTCAAACCGTCCAGCCTCAATCTCTGGCCTAGTCCTTTGATCTACGTTAATGTGATGGGTTGGGTTTGGTGGGCACTTCTTTCAGCATCACATAAAAAGACACAGGAAATTTTAGAATGAGTATCAGAGCTGTCGTTTATGAATTTTTGTTGGGAAGTAAATGCACTTTCTGAATGCCACTGAAAGTTTGCATAGTTATTACTAACATCCAAATCATGCAGGTAATTACATCTTTCTGCATTAATTTATTTCTTTCCCACACCAACACTGTAAGAATCAAATTGGTATGTCTGTGTTTCTTTTTTGCTTTCTTGTTGGGTTACGAATTTTCTCTGTAGGAAATTTTTTTTATGGCATTTCTGTAGGAAAGTTGACATATTCAACCAGAGTGAGAGGCCAAAGGCAAAGGTGTGAATGTGATGAATGAACTAGAGGGCATGCCACACCACACCAAACTTTTCTTTATTATGAAAATCATTGCAAAAAACATTCTCCTCTTGTGAAAGGAAAAGAAGAAAAAACCAATCAATAATGGATGCAACTTGCAAGTAGAAACACTGTGTAAAGTAGACAAATTAAATTATGAATGCGAGAAGAAATGTAATTTAATATGGGCAAGCTCATGGGTCCACCACTGAAGACTATTTCTCTCCGTGATGAGTTTGCAGTGTGTATAGAAGTCACCGTTGAGCAGTCAAAACTGAAAAAATCTGACAGAGAGAGTGGCAAACAAATCACACACACACACTCCTTAAGTGATTGACAGCGACGTACGAAGGAAAGATGGAGAGGGGAGACAATCCTGCAGATGCGGGCCCCGCTCCCCCCTCCCCCTCCTCTTTCCCTTGAGCTGATAATGAGCTTTGGCTTGGCCATTGACTGGCTGCTGGAGCCGCTAGCCTTTCTAGCGCACTGCACGACAAGTCGTTCATCAACTGAACTAGGTCAAGTTTTATCATATATATAATATATCGCATTGGGCTCACTGATCAGCTCTTACGAATGAGGTCAGATTATTTCAATTTACAAAGTAAGGCCCGCGTGCAGGTCTATGCCACGAGAAAACTTCTCTTATAAACTCCTTTAAAAAATGAATAATATGAAACGAAAATAGAGAAGCATTTATCCTACACGAATTATTATCTTTAGAAGTGTGTGTGGAATATAAATGAATATATATAAAACCCGAACATAAATAATGTGACACTCTTTATAATTATAGTATATTATATATATATATATATATATAACAGGAAGTATATAGGTAGAAGTGGGAAAGAGAAGCAAAAGAAGGAAATGAAAGATTGTGATGGAGAAGGGTCACGGGGAGCAAGAAAATGAGGCACAAGGGGCAGAAGGGTGAAAGAGAAAGTGACTTGGGCCCCAAGCGAAAGGATGAGAAGAATCTCTGAGGCCTCTTAAGTTATAGGGATGCAGTTATCTGCAAGACTTAGGTATGTAGGCTGTGCATGCAGACATACAGGCATATAGGTAGACGAGCTTAGACTAGACACCAGACAACACTAGAGACTACTGATACCGACCTCAGGCACACACCTCCCCAGAAGACAAGAGAAGAGATAAAATAAAGAGCAATAGAAAGAGAGCACGAGGAGGCAAACCCAATAATTGCTTCCCACGCTGCCCGACACCCATCATATTGTCGGTCTTCTCCGTCTCTCCCTATTTGACGGTTGAACCTTTTTTCCCATTCTTTTTCCAATTCTTTTTCTTTTCGATATCTTAAATACTAGCTTGAATTGAATTTAAAACCTCTAATGCATGCGTAAACACTCTTAAACTCAAACGAAAGAAAACTACACTAATCTATACAATATTTGTTGTTGGAGGTGGAACCTACTTGTAGTGGTATTCCCTCTCCCATCACCATGCCTACAGTTATAATTCTTTTTCTTGAATGCATTGAACAGGAATGAAAACAACTCTTTTTTGCAAAAGATCAAAACAACTTTGGCTAACATATAATCTCACCACATACAAATACAATATTAGTAATAGTAAACACCCAACTTTTTAATATTTGTGGTCGAGGAGGATGACCTGAAGCTGGTCTCGTCTGGTCCCATTCGTTTGCAATTTGCACCACTTGAGTTGAGTTTTTTTTTTTCTCTCTCTCTCTTTTTTTAATTTTTATGACATGAAGTTGAGTAGATTTCACGCCAATGCTTTCCTGATACGCCACCCCACGCAGCTTCCCACCCTCCACGTCACCACCAGCCGTACTTCCTCACAGTAAAAGTAAAAGTAAAAGCAAAATCAGATAAAAAAGATGAATAATCAATTCACATGTAAAAACAAATTAATTAATTAGCATTAAAATTAGGCGGTAATTGAGCTGAGCCACGCGTCGCGCCAACTTCAACATCGTACACAATCCCCACACAGAGAGAAAGAGAGAGAGAGAGAGCAGCCACTAATTAAATGAAGCAAGCACCTTCATAATTACACTCTCCTCCATAAAAACCTCTCACTCCTTCCAAAACTTCTCCTCCTCCCCCTCTCTCCAATCTCCACGCATCTGTCTCTTTGTTCTGGAGAAACCCAAATGCCAAAACCCCTCTCTGACAACGACACCAACCACGATGCCCTTTGAACCTGAAAACAATAACCAAAAGCCACCCTCAACGACGACGACGACAAAAGTCCAACAAAGCATGGGTCACCAGCCACCGCCCCAAACCGACCCGCTTCACTGCCCGCGCTGCGATTCCACCAACACCAAGTTCTGCTACTACAACAACTACAACCTCGCTCAGCCCCGCCACTTCTGCAAGTCCTGCCGCCGCTACTGGACCCAAGGCGGCACCCTCCGCGACGTCCCCGTCGGCGGCGGCTCCCGCAAGAACTCCAAGCGCTCTCGCTCCACCACTTGCTCCTCCTCTTCCTGCTCGCCTTCATCTTCCTCGCTCACCCAAGAGGTCACCTCAGTCGCTACCGCGAAACCCGTTTCCTTATCCGCTGAAGTGAAGCCAGAGCCAGCCTCAGATGTTGACCATTTGATGGACCTGAACGAGAACGTGGTCGGGAACGGGGGTTTTACTTCGCTGTTGAATTCTCAGGGGCCACCTCCACCTGGGTTCTTGGCGCTTGGTGGGTATGGCTACGGGTACGGGTACGGGTCGGCGTTTGGTCACGGGCTTGATGAAGTGGGCGATGTTTTTGGCCATGGCGGCAAAGGGGTTTGGGCATTTCCTGAGGTCGGTGATTTTCCAAGTACTGTCATTGACCATAACAATAACAATGGTGCTCCTTCCGGGTGCAACACGTGGCAGATGACGACCGGTGCCGATGGTGGATTTGTCGATGGGGATTGCTTTGCTTGGCCGGAGCTTGAGATTTCCATGATGCCTGCTTCAGGAAAAGCTTTCAAGTAACAGAAACACTCTTTTCCCATTTCCAGAATTTCAACAAACAAAAAAAATCATTTTCCTTTTTCTGTTTTCTTTCTGGGTTATGGGTTTTCCGAGTCGTACTGAAATTGTGGGTCGTATACTGGGTTTCTTAGTCTTTCTGATCATCTGATGGTCTTTTTTGGGTTTTTGGGTCAGTCTCTGTGGTGGGTATAGAATAGATCACTATAGGTTGCAAAAGGTATTTGCTTTTGGTTACTTCTTTTCGTCTTAGGGTTTTGTTTGTACTGGCTTTGTAAATCTTTTGGGACTACCACCTGTCTTTGACAGAAATGCTGCAAGAAAATGGACAAAAATGACTGCTTTTTGGGTATGTTGCATTTACTTTGCATGCTATAATTTATTTCTTTCTTTCAATTTGAACTTCTGGGATGAATTTGCATAAAAGCATGAATCTTTTGTCCCTTTAGACTTCATCTGACAAGCCATCGAGTTAATATATTTGTTGGGTAAAGAATTGAACTTCGTGTATGAACTCTGATGCAACAGTGATTAATTAATCTGTGTTTTGTGAAGAAGATGGTACATTTAGATGGGACATTGAGGCTAGTTTCAATTAGTTTAACTGGTGATCAATTTTAATTCCTCTATAATTGGATCATTCTTGGATTTGTCTACCTAAGCGCACATCGGCACATGAGCCATGATGAATCGAGTCCCACGCAAAATTAACTTGGTTGATTGAGCGGATTTGATTAAATATTATGAGAAGCCAGACATGAGCCGACAGTTTTAAAGGGATTAGCACTAATAGACTGTATGCTTACTTAAGAAATGGACAACTATAAGTTAAAAATTGTGTTAATTAGAATAATGGTGCACCGAAATGGTTTTAATTTGAAATTGATACGACCAAAACCAGTTTCTAAGGTTTTATGTTTATCTGCTCAGTTCTGTATTGAATATTCTGTGTTGCTTCCTGTTTGGCATTATATACTGAAATGGGAGACTTTGATTTTTGATTTTGAACTAGATGCCACTGACCAGGGACCACTTGTTGCATAGTTCTCTGTGTGGATAATGCCGAAAGCTGACAGGACTTCATTTGGAATTAGAATAGTTCTTCTGCTCGATTCCATTGCAATGCAAGAGAAACTTCCCCATCTGGTTTCATTACTTCTCTCTATCACCCGTCACAATCACAGGAGGTGAGAGATAGAGAGAATGAGACAAGGAAACTGGAATAGGGAAGTAGTTTTGCTCCAAAGTCGAACCTCTAGTTTGATGGGTTCAACTGGACTTAGATTCTTTCAATTAAAATGAACAATATTTCTGACCGTTATTTGGTGTGCTGCAGAGATTTGATTTATTAAATTAGACAACAATCCAACATATTAGGTGAGCATGAGACTCATAAAGACTGGTTTGGACTTCCAATATCCAAACCGAACCATCAATTTAACTTATCCAAGGAATCTCCTAGTGTCTACAGTTCTTCTCTTATGTTAAGAATTGATTATTGTTTATATTAAGTACTTGATTAGCTCTCCGTAAGTTGTTGTTAAGATTATGATAGTTCCTTGATTTGTGGTTAGGTTGAACTGAGGGTAAATTCAGTGCATCCTGCATTTCTCCCCTGAAGTTTATTCTAATCTCCAAACCCGCTCGTAGGTTTCTCATTTGGCCATTGGTTTAATATTGCTGGCAGCACATACGTAATAATATAAAGATGAATTAGAACAATCATGTTCTGCTGCATAAGTTAACGTCCATCGAATTTAAGCACGGAGATATCCACCACAACAATCCATGCATGCCCAGATGAACAAATTACTAAATTCAAATCATAATTAAAGATATGATACTATAATTATAATATACCTCTGTCAGGTGGAGTCATCATTCTTGTCCCCCTCTAATAGCAGTGCGCCACGTGTGCTATCTCTCTCTCTTTTTCAACAAAGTTGAACACGTGGCGCGTTGCGATTGAAGGGAGATAGAACTGTAGTCCTATCCCCGGTGCAAGAAAGTTTTTCTCCCAACCCACCCCACAAAACACGCCTTTCCTCTTCATCATCTTAAATTAACAATTGTCATCATTCTTAATTTAAATAAAAATCAACACAATTGGACAATTGCATGAAGCAAACCTCCTCATTTTCCTGGAAGCATCCATTATCATTGCAATCCCACTCCACATTACATCCGACATTATTACTTGATTAAATAACTACTTAAGAAGTTGGTCTACATGCATTTAGAGCACTTCCACTCATTTATCATGGCAAAAGGTAAGGGGAAGTAAGAGCATTTATTGTTCACATTTATAGTATATGCCCTAACAATTTTTTTGTTGCTTTTCCACCCATTGTCATAGCAAACCAAGGGCAATTATTATTCACATGGTATTAATTTTATTTATATATATGAGATTAATAATAATAAAATTGCTAGGTGTGTTAAAAAAATCAGAATTTTGTGGGTACTTTTTTCATCATTTTTTTCGATTATAAAAATATTGTCGCTGATGTCAGCGTCTCTGGGCAACAACTTAGGATGTTCTTGCCTTTGGGCATGCCCACCATATGCACGGGTTGGGATCACTAGAGTGAAACCTCTTACGGGTTTGACTTCTGCCAGAAAACCGGCAGTCTCCCTTGAAAAACACTATTTTCCCAAAAATTTACACCTGTACAATACGCAATTATATACTCACAATCGTTCAGCATGCACAAATTAATTCACACACATCCGAACACCTTAAACTGCTTAACTTTAAAATAAAGCATATTTTCGACCAAAAAAAGGCAATCCCAAACGGGGCCTTAGGTAGGTTTCAGGTTTAAATCAAAATCATCATAAGTAGATAGATGACAGAAAAAGCACATAGCCAATTTGGGATCCCGAGCCTCTACATTTAGGTGTTGTGCATTTATCCGCATTTCGCAACATATAGACCATCCTAATAATCTAACCGTTTAAGACATGACACATGGCACATAAGGAAACTTTGGAAAAAAAAAATCTAATAACTGAATTCAATTTAAAATTTAAAAAGTAAAAGATCACAAAATCCAAGATTTTGTTTAAAAAAATAAAACAGAAAGGCAACTTCCTCTTCCCACCCTTATCCCCGCCACCCAGCCCCATACAAGGAGTAATTTTTGAGTGTTCCCGGTACACCACGTGGCTGGTGTACCATCCACTAGGTGTAGGACATGTGGAATGTTTCCAATGCAACCCGCCCATGTGTCATAAAAAATAATGCAATAAATTAGAAAGTAATTCCAAATGTCCTAGGTCTATTGAATGGTACACCAGCCACGTGGTGTACCCGGTACATTTAAAAATTTCTCCCATACAAGCCACCATTTCTCTGTCTCTACCACATATCTACCCCTACAACCATGAAATAAGCAGGTGTCAATACAAATGCAAAATTCAAATCAAACTGGTTCTCCAAATTGTTTAATGTAGGGACATTTTTTTTGGTAAATTGATTATATTGAGAAGGGGCGATGAGTGGAGAGGTTTATTGAAAGGATATTCCATTTTGATCTTCCATATAACACTTTTTTCATGTACTTTGAAGGTTATGGGTAACTTTCGTGGATTTTTACTTTATTTTTTATTTAAACAATAAAAGACTTGTTAATTTTAAACACTTCTTTTTATGAAAAAAAAAGAATTTAATGGTTAAGTTGTTGATGTGTCATGTTTTAAACGGATAAATTAATAGAATGATTCAGATATTGCAAAATACGGGTAAATGCACAACTTCTAAATATAGAGGCTCGGAATCAGCCAATTGGTATTCTATTATATAGTTTAGGTAGGTGGGTTGGGGCCAAATCAAATTCAACTTATATCGACCCAAAAAACATGCACTGAAAGTGCGCCCAATTCAACTTATGAGTTATAATGACCCAAAAGCATGCAATGAAACTGGGGCCAATCCAAATTATAGTCCAGGCTAACTTTTCTTCTTTGAATACTCATTAGAGAGGACCAAAAACAGCTAAGGTGGGAAGGGCTGTGTAAGTATATAAAAGTATCTGTTACAGAACCAGAACAAACTTACCAACCATTACACCATTACTAAGTGCCACAAAAGAACACGAATATGTACGTACAAGACGTATTTCATTTGCAGAAAAGCAACAATGTTTATAACATTCTTAACAAATTTTGAAGAATTATGAAGCAGGGGCCATTGAAACATCAATTAGGCGGCTTGAAGAACTTCAATTTAAGTCCACTGTTGACCATGCTCCACACGCCTCCAATGGAAAAGGCCAAACTAAACGCAATCCCCAGCCAACCCAAGATCCAATGAAAATACCAGTTAAAGCTGTACTTTGTTGGCTTCTTAATGAGAACCCACATGAAGCACGGATAGGCAAATGTGACTGGAAGTGTGAGTCCTCCTAGTAGTCCGGCAAGACTGGAGAGGAAGGGGAGTGCCACTCCTATGAAGAAGTTGATGAATCCATAGAAAACTCGGAAACCAGACCGGACCCAAATCGAGCAGGGACGGTTGGTACGACTAGTGTAACCAGCTTCGAAACTGTCAAATACAGGCATTGAGTATATCTGGAAACTGCTCAAACAATTAAACACAACTAGGAGGAAACACATTGCAAGAAGTCCTCTAGGGATGTCATGACTGTGGAATCCGTACAAGGCATTGAGAATCCCTCCAGAAGGCATCTGTAGAAAAACAGAACATATGAAACAATCAACAAGACTAAAAAATGCAACAATAGGGTGCGTTCAGTAATGTTTTTGGAGGTTGTTTTCATTTTCAAAAAACAAAAATGAGTTAAAAACACGTTCGGTAGCATGTTTTCATTCTCGTGGAAAACGTTTTCGTAAAATGAAAACAACTTCATGTATACTTGTAGAAAACAGAAAAAAATTGTTTTCATTCTCGTGGAAAACGTTTTCTCATAAAACATTACAAAAATGAGTCAAAAACACGTTCGGTAGCATGTTTTCATTCTCGTGTAGAAAACAGAAAAAAGTTGTTTTCATTCTTGTGGAAAACGTTTTCTCAGAAAACATTCTCCGAAAACGTTACCGAACGGGCCCATGAAACTTGATGAAATGGCTGAAATCAAGTCATCCATGATACCAATATGCTCCTTACAAGGTTGGTAAACTTACAAGGTTTCCATAAGCCCAAAAGCCTCCAATTGCAACAGGGAACAAACACATTGCAATGAAGAAATAGGCAACCTTGGCTCCTTTCCACATGGGCACATGAGCTGGGTGTTTAAAGGTTGATGGCATTGTTGCCTAATTCAGGTAAATGAAATTCTGTTAGATAAGAATTAAAAGTGCAAATTCCCAACTTAAGTAATTATATATGTTTTTTTTTTAAAACAAAGAGAATATAAGTTCATTACTCTGGACTCACAGAGAGCATACCTGAATCTCCAGAACTAAATTGTGCCCCCTGAAAGCAAAGGCTACAATACCAAGAGCGTTCAGGACTGCAAAGACAGAAGCCGAAGAGGATGGCAATGTAATTGGCTCATAAGAAATTGTGGGTGGCCTTGGCTGGCTTACAGAGAGGACCCAAACCATTGTGGAGTAAGTTATGGCTGTCACGGCTCCAACGAGTGAAAGTCCTGCAATTGAATTGAGGTTTGGGAGCTGAGATAGAACGATACATAGTGAAGTGAACACTAGATACCACTCTACTGTTGTTAGGGGATTTGATGAACATAAGGGACCACAAACTATCTGAAAAAATAGTTTCATGGTCTCCCCTCCTATTAGAATTAAAGCTGTTGCAGTTCCTGCCGATAGATAGACAGTTGGGAAGAGAGCAAGCCAAACACCCAATCTTTCCCCTGCAAAAGAAGTAAAAAAATATCTGCCATTAATTGACTTATTCACATACCTTACTATCCACTACAAAACTAAATATCTAAGCTAAACAAGATCAAGCTAAAGGCCTCATCACGAAGCTATTGTTAATACTTATAGAAATTGCATCAGTGTAACTGTGGCACCTACTACATATTATGAAATATTTGAGAAAACAAATAACCATGTGGTGGTTTGTAAATCGTAAAGTCTCTTACCAAATGCAGCTTGTGCAAGCTCCACATATCTGTTGTACCTCTTTCCTGGAACCGCTTCATGTAGCTGAACAAGAATCCACAATGTGTAAAGTTGCCAGAAGTAGGCTATGGTTAAGGAAAGTGTTCCCCAACTCCTGTGGACGTAGTCAAACAAACGAACCAGGTCAATTCATTTCAAGTACTCCAAACCTTTCTGATAGCGGTGCTCTTCAATTGTTATTAGCAGCTTTGTAAATTTTATCTTAATGTAAAGTGTCAAGCACTTCAAATGAATCTTCAAATCTTTGAAAATTATAATGCAAAAATAATATAAAATGAAAAAGTTAAAGGCAAGCCGAGTACTATTGCAGTGAAGAGAATAAACAAGTGATACTATAACCAAAGTATAAAGGTTCCTCTGTCTAAATTCCTTCAAAAAGAAATAACAAAATCATGAGCGACCCCAGTAAGATGAGATAGGACTGGCATGTGTATATTTCCAGGATCTTTGAAGCTATGGAAAAGCAAAAGATAAAGGGACGAAGTGACATCCCTCAAGGACGTTCTTTTACTTTGTCAAATTGAAACCTGTTAATGATAATCTTCAATAAATGAAGTGACTTTACCCAAGTAGACCCACAAAGCCATGAACTTTAGTCAAATTCCTCTCAGTAGCATGTAAGAGAGGGACAGATAGAGAGATCAAAACGTGGAAGAAATCAATTTGGAGAGCGACCCATCAGGGCCACCACTGATATTAATAAGCACATTAGCTGCAGCATTAAGCAGAAAACGCCAAGAAATATAATTATAAAGCTGGATAATTGTCTATAATATTATTATGAAAAAAGAGAAGTTGAATGAGATTTAACTCAAAAAGGAAGAATTTTTATGAAGCTTGAGCTAACAAGGTGAATGGGTAATAAAAATCAGTACTTGTGAGGTTGTGAAATTAATTACCAGCCAAGAAAAGAGAAGGCAACGGGAAGGACCAAGGCCTGGAAGCCAACGCCGGCGTTGAGGTTATGAAACGCCGCGTAGTGAGCATTGCCGTTGCGGGACTCGGTGATGGGAAGCCAAGCGTCCTGTGGGTTGAGCTTGGTGAGGTGGCCCACCTCCTCCAAGTAGCTCTTCATGTTGACGAGCACCCTCTTCATCGGCGTCCCGATGGGGCTCAGGAACCTCGGCGATATGAACGAAGTCGGCGTCCACGCCGACGACGACTTCGCCTCCTTGGACGGTGGCCGAGGCGACCTCTGCCCAGATGGAGTCTGTATCTCCGGCGTCGACACACCACGCGGCGTCGCCGGAATGGATATCAGCTCCGTCTCCGGCCTCTCGTCCATCGTAAAATGTCTTGGAAGTGTTTGTGTGTATGTCTGTGTGAGTTGTGGTGTGGATTTTGCTTTATAATAGAGGGTAGAGGTACGAGAAGCTCTCTGTTTCTCTCTGTGTGTTTATAATGGCACTTTTTTTGTTATCTTTTTCTTTTTGCTTTCAGTGTGTGTCGGAGGGGTCAGTAATTATAGGGTGATCGTGGGGCCTTTGAGTGAGTGAGAGTTTGACAGAGAAGTGACTGAGAGGAAGGAGGAGCTTCAAAGTTTTGCATTTGCTCTGCTATTATTCTACAGGCAGGTGCTGGTGGACCACCACACTGACTGCAATGCATATGTATGGGCGGTGGTGATGAGGATCCAAATGCCAAGCCTTTTAACACTGAAACAGCTCGCAGTGAAACTTAGAGACCTCCTCAAGTTGACCGCATGCTTCAATATTTTACTTGGCTTTGATGGAGGGCTGTGATGAGGAAGGCCTGTGGGTTTGGTCAAAGAGTCAAACAATCGTGCGGTGGTGGATCAATGATCATTATTTAGTAGGGCCAGGCCTCCGGAATTTTCGGTTGTTTGAGGGTTGGATTGGGCAGGCCAGGGCGGGGCAGGGGTCACTCTAGCACGCAAGGAGGAGATGGGATCATGGGACCAGATGATCATTTGTTCTGTGTTGGCGTGTGAATATAGGATTTGAGTCGAGTTTTTTTTCTTCTTTTACTCATTCACAGTCACAAGTTACAAAGTCGGAAGCAAGCAAGCAAGCATATGACGTTCCACTACAAACTCCTTTTTCCAATAGTGTTACAAGATTTGGGACATTCTGCCTCTTTTATAAATGAAAATAGGGCAACATGTGTTCCAAGTGATTAAAGTAGCTATTCGAAGTTTAGCGTTGGAATTCTCCTGCTGACAATATCGCGTATAGTTATTAATGAACCCGAAGTTTTGTGTTCGAATTCTCCTGCTTACAATACCACTTATCAAGAAAAGTTACTGAGAGTTGTAGCTGCCTGGGGTTTTGCGGTGCGCGTGAGGTTGGGGTTAACAGGAGCCTGGAAATGGTCCCTACAGTCCATCGACTTCTGAATGACACTGACCAGTGGCGGTAACTTTGAAAAAAGCAGTAAATCTGATGCAAATACAAAGGGAAAATGCCAGACTCTCTCGCGTTCGCTGCTAGTGCGAGACCTACCATTATTTTCAACTCTTCTTTTCGGGGGGTTAAAATTATTATTTTATTTGTCAAAGTATAGATTTACTTACTGTCACGCATTGGAAATAAACTGATTATAGAAACGCATGCAATTCAAACTTCTCAACCATATAGCAGCAGAAGCATGCGTATTAATTATCTATCTCTTATCATATTCAGATCCAATTATTCGTCTTCTGCAATGATTTTTGTTTCCTATGATTATGATTCATGAAGCCAAGCCAAGAGCAAAGACAGATAAATTGTTATATATGAACGACAAAGTTGCTTCTTCTTCTTTCTTTTTAATTATTCAGCCGAAAGCATAACATGGGTTGGTTAAGCCGTCAACTTTTCCTTTTGGCTCTTTTTATTATTATTTAAATTCGACACTAATTAGTGATTTCTGGGCTTGAGGATTGCATGCAATGGATGGAGCTTGTGAGTGGTGAAGGTAGCAGTATCATCATTTTCTTCCTCTCCACCTCTCGGCCGCCTCCACTCAAACTCCTGCACCAACCTGCCAATGGTGGTGCATACTATTAGCATTGCCTGAAGAGAACCAGCGCAGGCCCTCTTTCCAGCTCCGAACGTCAAGGTCTTGTAAAAATCCGTTGGATCACATTTCTCCTTGTCCAAAAGGAATCTCTCTGGCTTCCATTCTACAGGGCTTTCCCATTCGTTCTTGTCCCTGTTACACCCGTATATATTCAAAGCAATCTGCACCAAAATAGATTAATTAATGCTCATTTTTTTTCTTAATAAAAAAAAAGGGTGAAAGAAAAACATGCAAGAAAATGTCATGGAATTAATATATTTTCGTTTTTCATCAATTACCTCTGTTCCAGCTGGAATATAGTAACCACCTAACTGGGTATCTTCATGTGCATATCTTAAAAATGCTACCGAAGCTGGACTGTGCTTCCTTAAAGATTCATGGCAAACAGCATTAAGGTATGGCAGCTGGGACAAATGTTCCTCAGTGATCTTATCGGATCCACAAACGTTTTTGATTTCCTCATACAGAAGACCCTGTCACATATGTATCATGAATATCAGTTACTTAGTACTTAATCTCAAATCAAATCAAACTAATAATGGGTACCTGTCGATTTTGATCTTTAGCAAGTTCATACATAGCCCATTCTGTGGTTACCAATATGTAGTATCCGCCGCCTCAAGAATTGCCTCCCAAACAAAAATAGTAATTTGCTCCATTGTAAGAGTTCTTGCTTCACAAAGCAAGTAATCCAGGAAACTATTTACTTCCTGTTTCACATCAGCATAGTTAATTTCCTCCAAGTTAAATTAAAGAATGTGGAATTAATCTAAGCATGCATGCATGCACCTCTCCTGAAGCAATTCGGTTGGTCTGCTCCTTGATCAGGGAATTCATCACTGCTTTCCTGCGAAAGTAGATGCCCTGGATCTTCATTTCCAAGCTCTTGTTGTTGGGAACCCATCTTCTCAAGTATGGAAACAAGTCTCTCCAATCAACCTCACGTACACTGATAAGCCAATATTTATATATATTTTTATGCCCCATTTACCTATTTATTTACTGTTATCCTTTATTTCAATTGGTTATTTTAATATGTTTTGTGAGATTTGTGAAGGATTTGTGGAATAGGAGAAATTGAGCTAAAAAGGGTAAGAAGATGAAGATTGGAGATTAATTGGAAAGAAGCCAAGTTATTCCTTTCATCACAAGGAGTGTTATCAAATTTCCTAGTTCAAGATGATTCCAAGTCTTACCAAGTCAACAAGGAGAAATAAAGAAGACCCTAAATTAGTAGGAATCCTATTTTTATAATAATTGTAAAAATTACCTTAGATAGGTAGGATTTCTAGGAGCATTATAAATAGGGAGTTTAGGCCATTGATCAAAGGATCCACCAACACTCCTCTCTACACTTTCAAGCCATCAAATTCCTACATACTCATACTCATAGCCGAAAGCCCTAAGAAGAATAAGAAGAAAGCTTGCGCAACCTTGGCGTTCAACTTGGAGAATTCGGTGCCGCTCATGTCTTCATCAACCGTCATGATTCTCAATAAGTCATTCATGAACTAATTTCTTTTACTAGGGCTACGATGTAGCCTAGCTATGAATACTCAAATTCTTTGATATTGTTAATTTTATTTATCTATACATGTTGAGTGCTTGTTACCGTTCTTAATGCTTTCAATTAATTGGCCACTAATTGCATGATTGGAAGAATTGGGTTGAGACCGGAAGGAGATGCCTAATAAATAGCTTCTTGTAACAAGTACCATAAATTACATAGCCGACTCGGAAGATTAGGTTATGGTTTGTGTAATCTTTAAATGTTTTCCACAAATCTTAATGGGTTCTTAGCTATCTAAATCCATAACTAGGAATAGAGTGGGTTGACTGTGAGGAACACAACTAATATAACTCGGAAGAGAGTATTGGTGAGGTAAGGGAAAACGATTATCAACATGTTAGGTAATTAGGATTAACAAGCTAGAAGGATTTGGGTGGGATTAGCTAGGTGAAATCGATGCCCTAGTACTTTATCATCTTTGTTTTCATCTATTATATTATTTACTTACTTTTAATTTACTTGCTTAATTACAATTTTAATCACCATAATTCTCTCATCGTTTAATTCAATTATAATTAGGAATAAATCATTCTAAGTATTTAATAGGTTAACTCGATCCCTTGTTAACGACACTCTACTTATCATTATATTAATTTGAGCGATATCATTGTCCACTCGATTATCCACATCATACACCCTCCAGTACATCAGCCACTAGAATCTTGAAAATCTCATCTCTTGACAATGTAGTTCCAACTTCCAAGCTCCTCCACATAAACTGAGTCTTCTATGTTCTGTCCCAAGGCCTAACCATTTGGCCCAAATTAAGTTAATTGTAGTTTTTGGGCGTAAACCAATATGGATAAACTCACTCACTCACTCGCTTACTTGCTTCAACGACACTCCAAAGAGTTCAGACTCGAACATTTTCTTGAAATTTACAGTGGCTTCGGTGTCGTTTCTGAATATATATATTTATTATATATCAAATGGAGTTATAATAATATGTACAAATTAATTAAGTGAGAGAAGAAACAAAGAAATAATATGTAAACCTGAGCATTGGTTCCAAGAACATTTGTGACCACGTGACGTCTTCCCATCTTATGAAAATCGTTGCAGTCAGATGCTGCAACCAAGGCGTTGTCGAAAGTTAGGATCTTTAGTGCCGTCGATAGCTTTCTCGATGAAATGGACGAATGTCTGGTCACCAAGGCCTGAACACAACAACCAACCAACCAATATTAACATACACAAATGTATATAAATATAATGAGATATGAGATAAATGAAACCTCTTTGGCGACACCGGTGGAATTGAGAACGACCAAAGTGGAAGCACCAGTCCTGATAGAATAGGTTGGGCCATACGTCTCGGCCCACTTTGTAAAAGTCTTGTAGGGCTTCTTCTCTTTCATGTTGCAGCAAATTCCGTATCAATGGCAGCCCAGGAATCACCTCACACATCCACCCACTCATCATTCATAAATCTCCAAAAACACTAGACTCAACAAAAGAAAGTGGCAATATCTTAGGATCCCAATATATCCCTTTTATTTAAAAATATAAACAAGGATATGAGAGCTTTTGGGCACCCTTCTCTTACAAAACGGTTTTTTGAGGGTAAATTCTATCCATGATTATCAGAATATAATCGTCAATGAAAGCAAAGAATTAGTAGTAGGTACCTGGCACATGAGGGAGTTTGGCATATCCTTTCTTCTGGGCAAAGATGAGTCCCTTGATGAAATATAGGAAGAGCAAAGAAAGAGTACCCCAAGGCAACAGGAATGGCAAAGGGGACTAATGCTTCAAACTCATGAGGGATATTATTAAGTTCAATGTTACTGCCCATTATTGATTTTCCAAACAAGTTAAAAGGTGTTGCAGCATAATTTGAAACTTACAATCACACAACACATTATATATACACTGGCCACATAACCCAACTTGTATATAGCGGTTTATGATTGTTTGAACCCAAGATCCGTTGATTATTAAGCCAACCCAACCATCTAATGATCGGATTAGACAGTTCATTCGGGTTGACTTGATTTTTTTTCTTTTTAATACAAATTGGCCTGAAATTATGCCCATCCCTAATTAGAGTAATTTAGAATAATCGCCTTGTCAATAAGAAAAAAAAAATGCACATCCCCATATTACGTGGTAGGTATTGATTCATATCAAGGGCACCAACATTGGATAATATGTGGATAAACCAATAATATAATTTGTTCGTGCATTCTACATACTTCATATAATTCAACCAAAACTAAAATAATTGGTCAATCGTTTGATGTTAATGAAGTTCCAACCTCAAAATTTGAACTTTCACTAATTTTATCAGTCTTTGACTCGTTATAAGCAAATAAATGTATAATGTCTCTTTTTCCTATCTTTTAGACTTTTGCACTTTTCTTCATTTTATTTTTTAAGTTAATATTGTTTATTTGGGGCCATAAGTGTATGTACACCCATTTTAGGTGTAGGTTACGTGAAACATTAATAATTTTTAATTAATAGATTATACTAATGTGGCCGGTCAATTCAGGGTACAATAGTTAGTTACTACAGTAAAAAAAAAAGAAAAAAAAAAGAGAGGAGGGATTCATCGTTTAAATGGATGGACACTGTGACGGATGCAGTTGCGTCAATTAATCAGAATTTGGATGAAGAAGGGTTCAAGCGTTTTGAAAATCACAAATATTCACATTATAATAATTTGTTTCCTTAATCTAATCACCCATGTCGCTGACATATGCGCTTCCGTCATCAACTGCCTCCATACCACACACCTACCCAGTCAAAGCCTAAGATAAGTCAACTTCAAATTGTCAAGCATCCCTTTTCTTCTCCCAATTTCCAGTTTACCCCATTTTATTATGGATTGTATTTTTGAAGCCTTCAATTCGAAGCCTCGCAAACTTCTTTTTTGAAGAAAACTCGCACAACTCACATTGGTTATTTTATTTTTCTTTTCTTTTGCCAACCATTGGATTGTGTTTTAATTATCACTGAAGACTTACTTATTTATTATTTTAGAAAATAAAGTTGTAGTGGAGACTCACATACTTAATTTGTATTTATAGATGTAGAATGTGAAAGAAACTTACGTGTAACGATTGTATACACCACTCAATTTTTGTTGTTGAGAAATTCTATGATTGAATTCATAATTGAGTCAAAAAATCCACTAGCCACAAAATGGCCATTACAATAACGGAGCGGTGACGATCACGCAGGATCGAAGAAACTCTAGCATATGTGTTTATACCATATTTGACCAAGCAACTAGAAGCAATTCTAAGCAAGGGAAAGAGTCCCACATTGAAATATTGCAAGAAGTGAAGACTCCCTCTCACCTATAAAAGGAGACCACTCCTCACTTAGGAAGGGATCCCTTTGGTTGGGCTTGATCTTTAGTCTATACCTTCTTCTCTTTATATTTGGGCTCAGCCCCTTGTACAAATGTAAATACACATTGTTATAATAATGAGAATATACTTTTCCGTGGACGTAGCCCATTCATTAAGGGTGAACCACGTATATTTTGTCTTCTGTATATTTATCGATTGCCCAAATCTTCACACACATACTAAAGGTCCTCACCCATCAATCATCACACCTCATTTCTAAGTTGGGCACAAAAGTGTTGAACCATTTTTGTGCGTTAACAATATGCATCCTAATTAAGATTGCAAACTTATAATAATAAAAAAAAGATAAAGCTTAAAAAACCAAGCCATAGAATACAACACAAAGGAGAGATGAAAATCTCTCACAAAGGAGATGTAAAAAACTCTCACAAAAAGATAGGTGAAAACTAGACAGAGAACCCAAAGACTATTTGCAACTTATTCCAAATATAAAGAAACCGTTAAAAGGATGGTGGTGGAGATCTGATGCTGAAATTCATGTGGAGATCCGACGCAGAGACGCAGTTGCCTGTAATGGTTGGATGAAAATCATAACAAAACAAAAACAAATAGGAAAAATCATTTGTCTCTGAAAATGGGAAGAGGTGAAGGGAGGATGATAAGAGGGGGGAGAGGGGAGGAAGAACAATGACTTCCTCCCCCTCAAAGTGAAAACGACTCTAAGAGCGTTTTTTTATAGAGAAACTCATTTGTAAATGGTTCTACAATACTAACTGTTATTCCAACTATTTATTACTTTAAATTTTGCTTACTCAATCTTTTGTTACTAAATGACGTGGCATGTTGGCGCTAAAACTAAACAGATAATAATTAAAGGCAACTTACAAGTGATGTGGACGGTTGATGGACCGAATGAGCCTTCGAGAGAGGGGTTTTCCTTCTTTCAGCAGACAATGCTTGGATCCTTGCCAAAGAAGAGACTGATCGGACCTTCGGTACCGGTGTGGTACTAGTCGAAGGTGCTCCGATGCCAAAGTTAGTTTTAAAGGAGAAGCAAACTTGTTGACAGTGCAAGGGCATAAAGTCCAGTGAGCAGTCCTTACCTTGTAGCTGGGGTGAGGGGCTCTACTTATAGAGCGACCTGGGAGTTCTCCAAGCACTTAGTTTCAATGTGGGACTCGTGGGAGTGCCTTCCGAAGCTTACACGTGTTGGAGTAAATATCTCGGCGGAGAACCCGAGAAAGATCTGCAAGATATCTGTGATAACGTAGAGTTGGTATGGCGTACCGAAGGAACACGATGGTTGTTGTATGGTCAGCAAACGATCGGCATGAGATGACTGCCGATTGTAGGACTGTACCAGCCGGAATGGGCAAGGAGGTCACGCTTGGCGAAGAATCGGTCGTCTGCACCGAATGGACCTCCTGATTCTTTAGGCTGTGTCTGTCAATGTGGGCCATGGGCCTTCTACGTGTCATGTCATGAGAGGTGGGTCAGATATGGTACAAACATGACATATAACATATTGCTTAGTAATTGTAAAAAAATGAAATTCATAATGAGTCTAACTAGATAAAAATAGACTACTTTTTTACATAAGTTGATATTTAAAAATTTAGGATATGAGTTAGTTGGAATTTGAACGACCCTTTTCTGACTCATTGTAATCTATGTATGCCAATTAAATGTTATATTTTTAGATACTTTTTCATATCTATTGCCGATACTAAGTAGCAGCCAAAAATTTGTATTCATTTTTCATAATATTATGCGTGGATGAGATATATCATGGCGAATTCTTCAGAAAAAATTGTGCTCATACAAAAGTTGTAGGACAAATAAATTATGTGGTTATTCCTATGATATCCATCAACGGTTTCAACGTGCAAAGGATATTCCTAGGGCTATTATCGTCTTTTGGGATCTGAATATTTTAATTTGTAGGAAGGTTGCAGGAAGGCGAGACAAATGTCATTCACATTAGAAGCCATTCCTATGGTCAAGGTAATCCCAAATAATGGAAAACGACATGGTAGTGTAGCCATTCTTTTACATAAACTTCCACGAAGAGCCTCTACCTTATAACGGTTGAATGACCAAATTACCCCGGGAGTTATGCGGATTTTTCTTATTGACATGTATAAGTTTCCATCATAGTATCAATATTAACATATGAAACAAAATTATAACTTCCACGGTATGAGAAGATTTTATTCATAATTTATTTATAGAATGTTGAATTTTAAGAATATTTTAAAGGTTAAAATAAAATAATAATTTGTTTTTAAAATTGTCCAATATGTTTGATGAATTTAAAGATTAACTTTAAATCTGAAAAAAAAAGAAAAAAAAAAGGTAAGAGTAATCTGATAGTCACACAAAGTGATGAGATAATAAGATGATGTACTCAAATCCTCAAAAAAATAGAGATTACTAAAAAAATCCGTATTTTGTGGCGCATAGAATGAAATGCATCTCATTAAGGAGACAAAGGCACAATCGTAAATAAGGAAAGAAACAAAGGCCACTTTTTAATGGAATTTCAGTCGCCGTTCTATTAAACCTATACTCTTCCCCATTTGATGCCCACCTTGGTATTTTCTGGCGTCTCGAAATCCACCTGCTCGTGACTCGTGAGTCGTGAGCCTCTCACTCTTTCTCTCTCTGGTAAAGCTCGGCCACCATCTCCGAGCTTTTCCATAAACCCTAATTATTCAAATCCCCAAACACCTCCAATTCCTTTCCTCAGTTGTAACCCGGCCTTTCAATTCACCGTTCCCTTCCTCGCTTCACTGTCTTGCACAACCGAAATGGCATCCATCGTTTGCTAGGTCTCTCTAGATCAACTTTAACAGTCTCCGAGAGCACACTGCACCACATCTTCACCAACCTAATCAAATTCGTAGTCATGGCTATCCGCGTCACGCTAAGCTTCTCCGGCTATGTCGCCCAAAACCTAGCATCCTCGGCAAATCTCCGGGTCGGAAATTGCCGAGGATTTCACGAATGCTGGGTCAGGTCTCGGGTATTCGGAACAAACCAAAAGCCCGAACTTGATCCCTCCGTCCCCGTCCGCAAGTACCACCAGACCCAATTCTCCCGTTCGAAGCCGAGCTCGCTGGCCGCTAAGACTTTGCCGTCCTTGTACACAGCCCTCGCCGAAGAGATTCTCGGCGAGAGTTGTAAGAGCCCGATCGTCTTGGGCTTGATCTCGCTTCTGAAGTCAACGGCTTTCGTTGCGGGTGTCTCTTCGGCTCCGACTGCTATGGGTATTTCGCCGTTCAAACCCGGTTCGATCATGCCTTTTTTACAGGTCTCCAAGTGGCTTCCCTGCAACGAGTCTGTTCCGGTGTCTATATTGAAGGAAGTGGACAAAGGCGGAACCTTGTGTGTGGATGAGGTCGCTGAGGTCCCGCGGTTGACTAAAAAAGAATTGGGGAGGAGCGGTTTCCTATCGCGCTTGTTGAATTCTTGCTCGGAGGACGCCAAGGCTGTGTTCACTGCAGTCACTGTTAGTGTCTTGTTTAAGTCCTTCTTGGCCGAGCCCAGATCGATTCCCTCCACTTCTATGTACCCTACTCTGGATGTGGGTGATCGCGTTTTAGCTGAGAAGGTGAGCCCATGTTCATCTCAGTATATTTAATTGGTGGAATTATGTTGGTATTTTGATTAATTGATAATTGATTTAGTATTCGTTAGTACAAAATTGTGAATTTGGAATTGGGATATGTAATGTTATGTTTGCAAGTATTATTTGGTTGATTTCATAAATGTGAAAACCAGATTTTCTGTCAAAGTTTTATTTTTGAAATTGCTTATGCCCAGCTGATTTATTTCCTTCCTTTGATAAATCAGGTTTCGTATTTCTTTAAGAAGCCTGAGGTTTCAGATATAGTAATTTTCAAGGCACCTCCAATCTTACAGGTATAGTGTACAATCACATTTTATAAGGATTTTCGAGGCACCTCCAATTACATTTTGTAAGAGTTTTTGACATGTGGGTGCTGACATTATATTCTTGTGTTTTTTGTGCACTCTGTAGGAAATTGGTTATAGCTCAGGCGATGTATTCATTAAAAGAATTGTGGCTAAGGCTGGAGATTGTGTTGAGGTATAAATCTCATTAATCTTGAAGTTGTTGTTTATAGCTCTGGCTGTACTCATAGAAACGAAAACATATGTTTTTTGTTTTTTTGACATGTTTTATTTTGTGTGTGTCTATGGAATAGGTTCGCAATGGAAAATTGCTGGTAAATGGTCTTGTTCAAGATGAACATTACATATTAGAGCCGCTTGCTTATGAAATGGATCCAGTGGTAAGCATCCTTTTCTAGGTTTATCTTTTCCTTCAGTTGATTTGGTTATGGTGACACTGAGAATTGTGCTTACAAAAACGTTGCAATCTGTTTGCTTGATTTTGCAGCTCATTCCAGAAGGCTATGTCTTTGTCATGGGAGATAATCGGAACAATAGTTTTGACTCTCATAACTGGTAATTCTAAACTCTTAGTATTGCATTTTCTGGTAAAAAAACTGTTAGTATTGCATATGAATAGTTAAGAAGATCATTATCCTTCAAACTGAATTGTTATATCTCTGACATGCTGATGTGGTTAACTTCTTGTGTTCAGGGGTCCACTTCCTGTCAAAAACATTCTTGGCAGATCAGTATTTCGCTATTGGCCTCCTTCCAAAGTATCCGACACCACGTATGAACCACAAGACAATGCCGTTGCAATTTCTTGACACATTGCCCTCTGTTTGCTGGGGGGAGGACCTCAGAAGATTTTCTTCTTCTCTTTATCAAGATATTAAATTTGTTTTCACCACTCTCTTGGTTCGTTGTTGGGCACTTTGAACATGCTTTGGATGGATATCTTATCCCTCAGTCTGTGAATCTGTATGACTTTTAAACTTACGTTTGACAAGAGAGTGGGGAAAAAAAGATGAAGCTAAGCTAACATCTTGTATGATTCATCAATTATTTTGTTCATATATGTTGGGGGGTTCAGCTGCTGCCATACACATGAGGTTTTAGCACCTGTGAGGGACCAAATATCTGAAGGGAAAGATATGGCACCGCTCGTGCTGAGTGAAGGTATGATTCTGATTGCCTTTGAAGCTGGTGGGGATATGATTCTTATGATGGGTGAGATGGAGATGGTAGACGCAGATGGTTCTTTACAGGATATGCTGAAAGCCTCGGCAGATGAATTAACTTGGCCTCCCTTTTCCTGTTGCCTGTAGGCTTGCTTCCAAGCATCTTTCTAATGACGTCTTTGGAGTTGGAGTTTTGCTGTTCCAACTTGCATTTTATCAAGATGCATTCTTTATCTGTGTAAATCGTTTTTGGTTAGTAATTCAGATCCACCTGCTCTTGATTGAGTCGATCGTGCTATTACTTCCATTTTTACTGTTGTTGTGATAAAGCCTACAGCGAACAATGTCAATTTTAACATTATTCTGGTTTCATTGATTATGGTTTTTCTCAGCTGCATTCTCTAATGAGAAAGAAAGATAAAATAAAACACCGATCGATTTTCAACTCTTCTACGACGCCGTTTGCTCTTTGGACTGTGTTTTTAGGTTTGCATTCATAGATTTTTTAGTTTGACACAAAAATCAATCTGATAAAAAATGGTCACAAAGGAAAAGCAAATCCCAATCAATCCAAATGAATTTATCTTCTAAATGGAATTTCGAAACCCTTGATTCAATTTTCAAGTTTATAGAACCTCTTCCATCCAATACCCAAAAAATAAAAAAAAAATGAAAGTGAACAGAACCAGCTAATTCAAACTATATGAACTAATAATAGCAAAAAAACAAAAACAAAAACAAAAATAAGAAAAGCGGCAGCTAATTAAATTGAACCGTCTGATCAACAAGGCCTTATCATCAATCATTCATCCAAAACGCAAAACGCAAAACGCAAAACGCAAAACGCAAAACGCAAACATGGCGGTTGTTGTGGTGGGTAAGTCGGTGGTTCAGGAGAGAGAGTGGGATGCGATCCCTTTCGCTTAGTCAGTGGTTCAAGAAACAAACAATTACAATTTACAAAGATGAGGAGGACCGGCGCTCTCCCCGTCTCCCTCATCCTCTTCCTTATATTCCCACTTCAATCAATTCTTGCTTTTAATTCTTCCACCACCCAAATCTTGCAGGTACTTCTTCCTCCTCCTCCATCTTATTTACATGATTTCTTCTCTCTCTGATTTTTAATTACTACTTTTCTTTCCTATTTTTGCCAAATTTGAAGGATGTGTTAAAGAAAATATCGGCCAAGCACAAGTGGTATTTGCAGGACATCAGGGTTTCGAGGTTGGATGCAAGCAGGGTTCGCTTCGGGAGCGCCCAGCGATATGAGTTCCGGGTCGGATTCGGGAAGATCCCCGTAGGGGTCTTGTTCTCCGACGACGTCGCTTCCTGGAAAAAGTTCAGGCAACCCAGAACCCATTTCGGCTCTCTCGTTAAGGAGCTCAGCTCCATGGCTGTAGTTGACACCTTCAAAGTGGAGGGTCCCTTTGAGTTACGGGTCGGCGGCACCCATCACCTCTCCCTTTCATTGCCGGTACGCTCTATTTCATAACTCAGTGCTTAATTGATTCTTCAATTTCAGAGTTTTAATAGTTGCATCGATTCAATCTTCAAACTGTCTTTGAATGTTCAAATGGTGTGTGAGCTTTTGGTCAATTTCATGCACAAATAACTAGCTCAATAATCACACTTGCAATGATCTCTTAAAGCCTCAACACTACATATAGTAACTGGGTTGAACAATGAGTGTGTTTTAATACATTATTGGCGTTTATATATTGTAGATGAACACTACATATAGTGGGTTTAAAAGGGTTCTTGTTGGTAAAGGCATCACTGTTGAAGTAAGTGGTGCTACAGAAGTCTCTGTGTTTCATGCATCTGATCTTGGTTTATCATCAAAGGGAAGTGGTGCTATTGGCAAGGAGAAAAGTGAGTTTTGGCCTATTTGGCATTCATACTGCACACCATTATTTCCTATTCGTGTTTTAGGGCCTGCGACGTTGGTTGCATACAAGACTCGAAATCCTGATGCCCACATTGAGACCAAATTTATGTCCAAGGAGATAATTGAGTTCTTGCCAGAGAAGTGCTACAGAAGCCATGCTTACAAGAAGTGGGCTTGCCCCATTGATTCTTTACGTTTGAGGATATCTATGCTGGAAAGAATTTGGAAAAGCTTTCTTGGTGATAGAATTCGCCAAAGCGGTTTGTCGGGATTTGTTGAAGGGAAAATCAAAGCTTCAACTGTTGTCCGTTTCAAGGTTGAGCTCGAAAGGGAATTTCGGAGGAATGGTGCACTCCAGGGCAAGGCAGGATGGAGAACTAGGCCGGCTGTTGAACGGGTTTGGTTTGAAGTTTTGGCAAGAGTGGAATTTGGGAGGGTGAAGCCTCTCTTGGTTAAAAAGATTAGGCCCTTCATTGTAGCAGATTCAGTGGCGTGGAGTAGTTTGATGTCTAATATTTCCTTCACCAAGTCCTCATCTGTCCTTGTACCTTCTGAGGCGCTAACGTTGGATGTGAAGTGGTAGAGTAAACATGCTGTAACATAGAACTCTTGTTTGAGAATGTTTTACAGATTAAGGTGGCAAGGGGTCGTCTGTGCCCTAGCCCTTTCTCTGGATGATGGACGAAACAGTACAGGTCAATTGGTAAATAACACTCTTAATTGGTCTTGTAAATAAATTGTTCATTGAAAAGAAACAAACGTTACACAGATCTTATTTTGTTTTTGACTTCATTACTAGTTTCGACTAACTTTGGCCTTGTGTGTTTTTCTTTTATTTTGTATTTCGACTTTTAAAGGAAATCTTAAGCTTTGATCTTCTTTCAAATATAAAAACTAAATTAGATAATTTTAAAAAAAAAGACCCTTTAGAGAGGAAATGGCTAGGTTTAATACAACAATGAAACCAACTTTTATAAATAATTATGGGATCTGGTTACAATATTATATGCTAATTATCCTTTGAATACCACAATAAAACCTTTAATTCTAGCCTCCTTACTTAGGCTTTCACCAATTCAACCTTTACGTTCAAGTCACATTGCTTGAAAACTTCGACCTTTTTTGTACTTATACCAAGATGCACAGATCAAATAAGCTACAAAATTCAGTACACTCAGCCCTGCCAACAACCAGTAGAAATAATGCAACTTGTCTCTGTTCAAGTTATTACTAGCCAGCCACCCTCCGCTGAATTTATTGACCACCTCCACCACCATTGAGCTCAAGAAGTAGCCAAATGCCATCGAACACCATGAGATGGCTGTGCTCAGTGACTTCATACCAGCTGCGCTCTCAGCATAGAAAAACTCCAAGAGCCCTACCAAAGAAAACATATTTGCTGCTCCAAAAATAGCATACTGCAAGCCCAGCCAAAACACGCTCATCGGCAGAGGCTCAATACTGTCCACCATGTTGTGTTCAATGGCCACAGATTTCCTGCGAGTCTCTATGAGGGCAGCAACCGCCATGGAAATAACAGAGAGCACCAACCCAACCGCGATCCGCTGAAGATGTTGTATCCCAGTTGGAATTCCAGTGAATTTTCAAGCAATTGGCACAAAAGCTCTCTCGTATATTGGGATGAGAAAGAACATAAACAGTAAAGGGATTACTGGGATTGATGGGCCGGGAATTTTGAAGCCAAGGATATGCGTGTCCATGGTATTGCTTTGTTGGACTGAGAAGGTCTGAAGCTGTGCCATGCACGTGTTTCTGAAGACACTACTGAATATGATTGGGAGCATGCGAATTAGGAGCTTTGTTTCTTCAACTTGTGTGACTGCACAGGTTCAGACGTAGCCGTGACTCATGTGACTAAGGACTAGCATAACAACATGCGAAAGTTAACTGAACAACCATGCGAGAAGGAAAGAGCGACAGACGTAGCCTCCTCGCTCTCTTGCTCTCCTCGATTCCCTCTCCTTTTCTTGGTCAAACCGATATTTCATAAAACCCCAAGAAACAAAGAGGCAAAGCACAACAGCAACCGAAACAAACACAAGGAGGAGACAATTGTATTTCCCAATTCTCACTTCCCCTCAACACTAGTTCAAAACTCAAGTAAAATTTTATGTAAATCAAATTCCAAGTGAAAAAAGCATCAATGGAATTTCAGAAAACCCACTACTGCTCAGCTAAGGCATCAAAAGACCCACACCCTAAATTGAATTTCCTATTTTTTCTATAACTTCAACGATTCATAGTAAAGATGTTGAAGCTTTTCTTTTTCTTATCATGCCTCCAGGCATGAGTCAACAACATGGGACCTCCAAGCTCTCCTTAAAATTTCTCCGAGTATTTCGTTTGGGTTCTTGTATTCGTCAGTAATTATGCCCACGCATTCGCATTCAATTTTGAAATGGTTGAACCAAATTCCAAGTGGAAAAAAAATCCATGAATTTGATATATAATTTGAATTTTTGAGATTTTGATTTGGGTTTTGAACTAGCGTTGAGTATTAGAGATTCCTGGGAAGTGGGAATTGGCATAGTTGAAGAGAGGGAGGAGAGGAAGATAGAAAAATGCGATGACTCTAAATGTAGAGGCTCGGGATGCACATGGAACTTGGGACATTGTTCCAATTCTGCCTATGAACTTTCAATATGCTTATAAACTCCCCTAAAAAGGTAAAGACTCAAATGAAACAAAATTCTTTGAATATTTTATTTTATTTTATATATGATGATTTCTTTTGGGTCAAATAAATAGTTTTTCTTTCCGCTTCGGGCCATATATGGAGAAATAAAAAAGCCCAATTAGTCAACAGTTCAAGATCTAATTGTAATAAGCCCACTGAATTATCAGTTTAATGTACATCTTACGCAACCAGGCCCAAAAGAGAGCCGAATCCAACCGACACCGATTCGGGACCCGCAGGCTCTCCTTTGTTGTCCTTGTCCCCTCTTGGCATCTGTCTGTCTGATTCGTTTACACCCGTAACCGACTACCGACGATCGACACGGAGACTTCTACATGCTAATAAGCCCTTCCGTCTCGTATAGTATAGGCTGGAAACATTCGCAATTCCATCCGATCAAACGCACAGCAACAATGGATCTGAGAGAAAGCATCCGCAACCAGAACGACGTAGCTTTGGGACTGACCAAGAAGCTACTTCAGACTGAGGGCAAGGAATCGAACCTGGTCTACTCGCCGCTGTCCATCCACGTGGTGCTCAGCCTGATCGCGGCCGGGTCGAAGGGCCCCACCCAGGACCAGCTCCTCTCCTTCCTCAAGTCCAAGTCCGCCGATCACCTCAACTCCTTCGCCGCCGAGCTCGTCTCCGTCATATTCTCCGACGGGTCCCCCAGCGGTGGGCCCCGCTTGTCATTTGCGAATGGCATTTGGGTCGACAGGCCTCTCCCTCTCAAACCTTCTTTCAAGCAGGTGGTGGACACTGCTTACAAGGCAGCTCTCTCCCAAGTCGATTTTCAGACCAATGTAAGCTCCCTTGCCCCTATACCCGTCGTGGGTTTTGGTCACTAGCTTACAATAAAATGGAAGTCTCCAACTTTTTTTTGCTGCTGCTGATGCTCTGTCCTACTTGCTTCATTTAATCTCCGATTGCAGCATACTTTAATAATTTTTTTTGCTATCAGCGTGTCTGTGTTCATGCTAATAAGCAAATTCCATTATGAAATCTTATCCCCAATTTCTTAATTAGTGTGGTTTTGCTTTTGCATAGCCTTTGCCCTTATGAAATCTTATCACAGACTGTTTGCTAATTAGTATTGGTGCTGGTAATCTGATTAGTCAAAAGACCCTTGGGATCGCACAATTGCTGGTCTATAGACTATAATGTTCCTCTTTTCGTTTTATAATTATAATATGTGATTGATCGTTGAGGTAAATGATTGACATTCTAGAATGGGTCAGTTTTGATTGGCGGGACTGGCAAGGAACACAATCCTACTAGTTAGTTACTGCAGAAAACAATCCATTAATTGCACTTTGTATGTGTGTGTGTGTGTGTGCGTATGTAAAGTATGATAGAACGATAAAATTCCTAGGGGGTAAAATCACTCCATAATGAGTTGAATTGCCCTTTGTTGCTGCCTTTCTCATTTAGTTAGTAGAATGATTGTTTTTCAGTGGGTTTTTATTACTGAAACAATAAGTGTGCTGTTAGCAATATTTCCTAAATTATTGTTCTTGGTGCTCAAGGCTGCTGAAGTGGCCTCTGGAGTGAATTCATGGGCTGAAAAGGAGACTAGTGGCCTTATCAAGGAGATACTTCCTCCCGGGTCAGTTGACAGCTCAACCAGGCTCATCTTTGCAAATGCCTTATACTTCAAAGGAGCTTGGAATGAGAAGTTTGATGCATCAACAACAAAAGAGCATGACTTTCACCTTCTTGACGGGAGCACAGTTAAGGCACCCTTCATGACCAGCAAGAAGAAGCAGTTTGTAAGTTCCTATGACGGTTTCAAAGTCTTAGGACTTCCTTACAAACAAGGTGAAGACAAACGGCGTTTCTCCATGCACGTCTTTCTTCCAGAGGCAAAAGATGGGCTGCCATCTTTGGTTGAGAAACTCGGTTCTGAGTCTGGGTTTTTGGATCGCCATCTTCCCAAGCAACAAGTTGAAGTGGGTGACTTCAAACTCCCAAAGTTTAAGATCTCTTTCGGGTTTGAAGCTTCCAATGTTCTGAAGGGTCTAGGAGTGGTGTTGCCTTTCAGTGGTGAAGGAGGTTTGACAGAGATGGTGGACTCTCCTGTGGGTCAGAACCTATATGTTTCCAGCATATTCCACAAGTCCTTCATTGAAGTGAATGAGGAAGGAACGGAAGCTGCAGCTGCTTCTGCTGGTGTCATAAAATTGAGGGGTCTGCCCATAACCACCGACTTTGTGGCCGATCATCCATTCCTCTTCCTGATCCGAGAAGAACTGACTGGAACGGTCATGTTCATCGGTCATGTTCTAAATCCCCTTGCAGACTGATTGTTATCATAATATCTCCTGTACTAAGAGAAAATGTGTAGGTACATCAACACCAGACTTTAGTATTTAAAAAATGTATGTTCATGTGCTGTATTTTGTTATTACCTAATTGCCCGTACTCTCAGTAGTAGCCTTGTTTCCCATGTGGCTGGCGATTGTTGTTGGTTCTGCTCCCATGGCTTCAATCTATTGTAGAATCTTGATTCCAAATACTTATTTTATGATATGAGTCCTGATCTCTTGGTCACCTAGTGACCAAGGAATCCATGGTCACCCATCATTGGATTCAAATCCAATAGCCCACCTACTTTTGCACTCTTTTTAAGAAACTCTATTGGGCCATTGGATTTGAATCCAAGGATGAGTGACCATGGATTTCTTGGTCACTAGGTGACCAAGAGATCATGACTCATTTATGATATACTCTGTTTGACGCTTTAGCTGAAGCTGAGGGATGGTTTCCACAATTTTGGTTTAGTGCTAACTATCAGTCCTAAGTTTGACATTTACAAAAAAAGTACCTAAGTTGAGACAAACATTTAGAAACACGTTTCTGATCCGAGTTTGAGGTGCATGCTTTGTTTGTCTTGTCTTAAATTTTTCACAATATCTGAATCAAATTTCCAAGTATAATGCTTACTTTTGTGTCACTTGCATATGATTTGGAAAAGACATATTTTTGCTTGATTTTCTATTTTGGATACTTTTATTTTCCTTTCTTGTCTGCTTGATTACGTTTTAAAAAAAATTTCGTTTCTGCTTGATTATGATTTGTTGAATTGTTGGTATTAATTATTTTGGTGTAATTAGGGGTATGGTCCAGCATTTTCCCGCTTTCTAATCACGGCCATCTTCTTTCTTATCACTTCCCCTCCACTTCCTCCACCGTCAGTCAGCATGCTATTATATTAGCAAGAGAGAAGGATAGAAATTTATCATAAAATTAATGCCTAAACGAAAGAACCTCCTACTAATTAATCAAATGAAACAAAGCTTTAAAAAGCCAAAAAATAAAAGAATAAAGAGTTGTTTTTTGATCCAATGAATAGTTGCCGTCGGACTTATTTTAGTCACCTTGGCTTGCCTTGCCTTTTCGCGCACAATGAATAGTTAGTCACCACCTTGCCCTGTCTTGCCTCTTGGCGCACAAGCAACACAAACCCAATTAGAATTAGTCATCAGTTCATGTGGTGCACTCGACAAATAAATATACGTACATTTTAAGCAGCAGCAGCTGAAACAATCGAAATTCTTCCCCTCCCACCCAAAAAAAGAGGCAACAATGGAGGATCTAATAAGAGAGTATCCGCAATCAGAACGACGTCGCTTTGGGGCTCACCAAGAAGCTACTTCAGACTGAGGGCCAGGAATCGAACGTGGTCTCTACTCACGGCTGTCCATCCACGTGGTACTCAGCCTGATCGCCGCTGGGTCAAAGGGTCCCACCCACCCAGGACCAGCTGCTCTCCTTCCTCAAGTCTAAGTCCGCCGATCAACTCAACTCCTTCGCCGCCGAGCTCGTCTCCTCCGTCATCTTTTCTGATGTGTCTCCCAGCGGTGAGCCCCGCTTGTCATTTGCGAATGGCATTTGGGTCAACAGGCCTCTCCCTCTCAAGCCTTGTTTCAAGAAGGTGGTGGACACTGCTTACAAGGCAGCTCTCTCTCAAGTCGATTTTCAGACGAATGTAAGCCCCCTTTTCCCCCTTTACCTCTCGTTTGGATTGTGTTTTGTTCACTGGCTTACAACGAAATGAAAGTCTCTAACTTTTGCAAGGCTGCTGACGTGACCTCTGGAGTGAATTCGTGGGCTGAAAAGGAGACTAGTGGCCTTATCAAGGAGATACTTCCTCCCGGGTCAGTTGACAGCACAACCAAGCTCATCTTTGCAATGCCTTATACTTCAAAGGAGCTTGGAACGAGAAATTTGATGCATCAACAACAAAAGAGCATGACTTTCACCTTCTCGACGGAAGCACAGTTAAGGCGCCCTTCATGACCAGCAAGAAAAAGCAGTTTGTAAGTGCCTTTTGACGGTTTCAAAGTCTTAGCACTTCCTTACCATTACCAACAAGGTGAAGAAGACAAGCGGCGTTTCTTTATGCATATCTTTCTTACAGAGGCAAAAGATGGGCTGCCAGCTTTGGTTGAGAAACTTGGTTCTGAGCCCGGGTTTTTAAACCGCCCTCTTTTCAGGCGTCAAGTTGAAGTGGGTGACTTCAAAATCCCAAAGTTTAAGATCTCCTTTGGGTTTGAAGCTTCCGATGTGCTGAAGGGTTTAGGAGTGGTGTTGCCTTTCAATGGTGAAGGAGGCTATACTTTGTTTGACAAAAAGCTTTAGTTGACGCTTAGTGATGGTTTACATCTTGGATCAGTCCTTACAAAGGCATTATCTTAGTTGCGACAATTTCATTTCTAGGCACATGTTTCTGATCCCGGTTTTTAAGGTGCATTGTTTGTCTTGTCTTAAAATTTTCACAATTTATGAATCAAGTTTCTAAGGATAAACGAGGTGTGTCTTTGAGGCCCTTAGCTCGACAAAACCTTACGTACTCCCGTTGCATTGTCCCTTTCTTCCGAGAGATAGAAAAAAGAGTAATGCAATTAAAAAAGGGATAGGAAGAGTGAAACAATGCAAAAACGAGAGTAGGGAAGTATTTCTTCCCTTATCTCTGCAAGCCAACAGCAGGCTTCAAAATGGAGCCTATAGGACAATTAATGGCGGGTCCTTAATTCTGAGTCGCTTTCATAGGATTTGGAAAAAGACATACAGAGTATTATATTTTTGCTTGATTTTTTCTTTTGGATATATATACACATCACATGTATGGTTGATTACTGATGTACATACTTTAGTACATGAAAACGTTGTCTCAATATTATAAAAACAACTTCAGCCTCTGCTCATCTCGTTCCAACGGACGGCGTGGGTTTCACGTGGCCGGCGCGAAATTTTAAATCCCTATAATGTTAGTTATCCCCATGCAATGGCGCACAATGTCACATGTAGGCATCATTTTGTTCCAATATTACAATGGTAGCCAGAGGAACACAATCTTGGGAAAAATTTTAAGCAAAGTGAAAATTACTCATAATAGTCATAATTTTGTTGAAATTTTGTATTTTCTGAACACGATTGGACAGTCGGATTAGGCAGGACCTACAATATCATTAGACATCGGCTGTTGGTGGAGTGGCGACTCTCCCCTGTGCTACCGAAAGTGTTTACCTAACAAATAATATTAATTTATAGAGAAAATAACATATTAAAAACAATCCTAGCTCCTTCGTTGATTGTTACTAATTTCATTAAATGATTAAAGTAATAAATAAATGGGAGTATTTTTGCTCACCAGGAAAAAATTTGTCTTTGAAGAATACGTTGAAAGTAAAAGTACAAATGATTAAGTGAAAATTTGTTTTACATATGATACAATTATAATGGTGGTCGAAATCTTCAATGTTTCGTAAGATAATTATGTCCATAAAGCTACCCCACAGAACCAAAAGCAGAAGAAACCAAAAAGGGAGGAAAACGAAATGAAGGAATTGATGGAAGAATCATCCCCTGGCCCCGCTGAAAAAGAAAACAAAATGAATGGCATAATCGTTAATACGAGAAAATGAAATGTTAATCTGGGAAAGTGAAAGGTTGTAACTCTCGTAATAAAGTAAGTGGAAGTTCCTCGAAGAGAGTTAAGATGCACGCGTTCTGCTCTGCCCATCCCCTAAAACAATTAATGGTTATGCTCCTCAGTACACGACAATCATAACGTAATCTAATCTCTTCCTATGAGTTAACAGCACTCGCTCTCTCTCTCTCTCTCTCTCTTCCCATGAGTTCTGATTTTCGTTCTGGGTTCTTTGTACTTTCTTAAGAATTTAATTCAAAAGGAGCTTTCTATTTATTTTGTATTTTTCTTGCTTGGAAGATACCAATACAAAGACTTTCTCTTTCTTTAAGCAGAAAAAGAAAAGACCCTCTTCCAATCTCATTTCCTTTTGTTTTTCCCGTTTCTTTATTTGACCGTGTCGGTGATTTACAGCAAGTACTAGTTGTTAAACCAAGAAGAAGAAGAAGAAGCTGACGCTTCAGAAATTCAAAAGAAAGAAGAAAGGAAGTGAAAGAGTGAACAAAAGCAAATCAAAAGATGGGGGAAACAGGCCACCACCACCAGCAGCAGCCTCCGCCAGTACTGGTGGCTCCGCCGCCATCTCAGATGCCTCTTGGGGCGGCAAGGGGTCCCACTTGGGCTCCAGCTGAGCAACTCCATCAGCTTCAGTTTTGCATCCACTCCAACCCCTCTTGGCGTTAGTCTCTCTCTCTCTCTCTCTCTCTCTCTCTCTCTCTCTGTTCTGTTTCTTCTTTCTGGGTTTTTGACAAATTTTCTTCCCACTTAGATTGCTGTATTCTATATTCTTTGAAATCCTGCAGGAAAAAGCTGGTTATTGGTGAAAGTTAGCTTCTTTTTTAATGGTTGGGTTTAAAATTAAAAGTGCATGCTTTTGGTATTGGTATTACTTTTTTTTTTTTGATGAAATATTGGTATTACTTTTTTAGTTTAGTAGTTGCATGTCTTAATCAGTGTGTTCTTGTTGTGGATTTTAAAGAATTGTTTATGTCATTTCTTTTGGGTTTAATTCTTTCCTAATTTGCAGCAGATCACTTTTACCATATTTGGTTCCGATTCTCTCATCTATTTTGTTGTGTTCGAATCTATAAGTGCAATGGATGTTTCATTACCAATTTCAAGTTATCCTGCTTAGCAGAATAGAATACGATGTTACTTTAAAAATATTTTAAGAAGTTGAACAGCAAATTTCCCCTGTTATTCGTATGAGATGTTTTGCGATCAACTGCCATAACTAGATGTTTGCCTTTTGCAGCGGAAACATTCCTACTGGCTTTTCAGCACTATATCGTTATGCTTGGATCCATAGTTATAATTGCAAGTACTTTTGTGCCTCGTATGGGTGGGGATCATGTAAGTTATGTCCTGTATATCATAAAGATTATAATATATTAGTGATCACACACTTAGCTTTGATCTTAGTGTTCTGACTTTATTCTACCTTTGAACAGGGTGATAAAGCCCGCGTGATTCAGACGATGCTGTTTATGGCAGCAATAAACACATTGCTTCAAACAATCCTCGGGACAAGGCTTCCAACAGTGATGACTGCTTCATTTGCTTTTTCCCTGCCAGTGTTGTCAATCATCAATGATTATTCCGATCGGAATTTCAGAAGTGAACATGAGGTATGCAAAGCTCAAAACATGTTATTCAAAGAGGATAAATCACACTTTTGTATCGGCATTCCGTGGTTTCGGAGCAATTTGACTTTAAAACTTTGAGACAAAGAATATCTGAATGATCAACGTGTATGATTGCAGAGGTTTGAGGTCACAATGAGAACGATTCAAGGGTCACTTATTGTTTCTTCCTTCGTCAACATCTTCATTGGATTTAGTAAGGCATGGGGGAACTTTACAAGGTTCGTAATCATTATCTTGAGAGTGATGGCTAGAAGCCTACACTTGAAGTTCTATCAGGTCTTCATTATCCTTATTTTCTAACTATTGTGGCTTTTATTTTTCTCCTCTACCAGATTCTTTAGTCCCATTGTTATCGTGCCAGTGGTTTGTGTGGTTGGTCTTGGTCTTTTCGCAAGGGGCTTTCCACTTGTAATGTCTTCGATAAAACACTTCATTGCTTTCATGACATTCATAAGAATAATATCAAAACCATTATCTCACTCTCTGATGTTCTACACAGCTTGGTAACTGTGTGGAGATTGGCCTGCCTATGTTGATTCTGCTGGTCATTTCCCAACAGGTAATTAATTTTATCCAATCTGCCATTTTTTGTTCTTAGTCTATATCCTTAATAAGTTTAACAAGACTATGTTGTTTTGGCAGTATCTGAAGCGTGTTTTTCCTAGAGCCCATTACATACTTGAGAGGTTTGCTTTGCTTCTCTGCATTGGGATTATCTGGGCATTTGCAGCTATCCTCACTGAGGCTGGTGCTTATAACAATGCTAAAGAGCAGACTAAACAAAGTTGCCGTACAGATCGCACTTTCCTTTTATCATCTGCTCCTTGGTATGTACAGATATCAGGGCTCTCTACTTGTGTAACAAAGTTAATAAATTCTCTTCAAAAGAATTTTCCGTTTCCTGATACATTGTTAATATTGTTGTTTCAAATGAAGGGTTAGAATCCCATACCCATTTCAATGGGGTAAACCCATATTCAGAGCGAGCCATGTCTTTGGCATGATGGGAGCAGCACTTGTTACATCTGCAGAAGTTAGTATCTATTCTATAGACCCAATTTATTTAAACATCTCGAACATTTTTGGCATTTATACTGCCCAAGGCTCTTTTGGCCTGCTTCACCTTTTTATGCACTTAGATATAGTACTATACTACTATGCACAGTTTTTTATGGGTTAAATAATATCTTCTGTTGCAGTCAACTGGAACATATTTTGCAGCAGCACGGCTTGCAGGTGCTACGCCCCCTCCAGCTAGTGTAATAAGCCAAAGTATTGGCCTACAGGTATTGCAAATACTCATGCAGCTCCTTCCTCCCTCCCCTCACCCGTACGATGTATCTGTAAATGCTTTAATAGAACTGAAAAGAAACCCTATCAGACCAATAAAGAAACCCTATATTGCTGAACAGTTAGATAATATGTGGTTCTATTTCTATATGTTCAAATGCAGGGTGTTGGAATGCTGCTTGAAGGAATTTTTGGTGCTGCTGTTGGTACAACTGCATCCGTGTAAGAAAGCAAACCCTTTTTACTTTGACATATCTGTTTCTAATAAAGATTAGGAATTTACTCATGGCTCTAAATGATGTTGCAGTGAAAATGTTGGCCTCCTTGGATTGACACACATAGGGAGCAGGAGAGTGGTGCAGATTTCAACTGCTTTCATGTTCTTCTTCTCTATATTTGGTTTGTTCTGTCCTACCATTTCGAAGTGTACTAAAGACATTCCCTGTGTTTACCACATTGTGTTTGATAATGTTAATTTGTGCCTTTCAGGGAAGTTTGGTGCTTTCTTTGCATCTATTCCTTTGCCGATATTTGCTGCCATATACTGCGTGTTATTTGGGATTGTTGGTGAGTGATTCTGTTACCATTTTTTTAAATGTTCATTTATCATGAAAATTCTTACCTTTGTTTCCTCTATCCGCAGCTGCTGTTGGGATCACGTTCGTACAGTTTGCAAATAATAATTCCTTGAGAAACATCTATGTTTTGGGTCTTTCCCTGTTTCTTGGGATATCAATACCTCAATACTTTATCAGTAACACGACTCCAAACGGTGTCGGACCAGTTAGAACAGATGGAATATGGGTAAGTTACATAGACAATAGGCTGAAACTCTCTCTCTCTCTCTCTCTCTCTCTCTCTCTCTCTCTCTCTCTCTCTCTCTCTGTGATGATGGTGATGGTGATGGTTTTGTTTATCTGAAATACTACATCATTTTGATGAGTGCAGTTTGATGACATAGTGAACACGATCTTCTCATCGAGCCCGACAGTGGCAATAATCGTCGGGACGTTGCTCGATAACACACTTGACGCCAAGTACTCAGTTGATGACAGAGGGCTTGCATGGTGGAGACCCTTCCAAAGCAGGAAGGGAGATTCTAGAAATGAGGAATTTTATAGTCTACCAGTTAGGATACGCGAGTACATTCCCACCAGATTTCTGTGAATGTAGTACACAACATGTGTATATACTATGAGCAGATTTGTTGTGTTTACGTGCATGACATTGAGGCGTGTTATTAATTATATATGGAACCATAAATCCCACTTGCCCCTTTTTTTTCTTTTTTTTTTTCTGTTCTTTTCTGGGTAATTGAAATAACCAAAAGGGAACAAGCCCAACGGGCAAGAAAACAGAAACCTAACAAAAAGCACATTGCCCCTTTGCTCCATTTTCAATTCTCCATGATCTGATGAAAGCAGCGATGAGATAATGATGAATTCCATCAGTGCCAGTCTTAATCACCAGTGATCTTAAATTTATATCGTGGACCACTAACTTTTGTTTGTAACAAAAACAACAAAACTATAAAGAAAATCTTACCTGGCCATATTTTATATCATCAATATATATTCTATAATCTATAATGTAGTCGTCGAAGACCAAGAACGTGAAAGCTCCAAAGCTTCAGCGACTACCTTCACTGAATTCCAAGCTTGGAATTGACTAAAGAAGCGTCGAGCTCACTTTACTTAAGGTTCCATCTCGCTCTGTCATGGCTCCCACATGTTCTCTCTTTCTTCTCAATACGCGTTGGCTGCTAATCTAAAACCCAAATCATAAAAAGAAGAAAGAAAAAAAAACAACAAGAATCCAAAAATCTACAATTTTTATACTATCACTAAATTGACTCAATTTAAGTTATCTCCACCATGGCCTAATGGATTTATCATTTATTATTAGGGGTGGGCACGGTCCGATTCAGTCCAGTTTTTACCTCAAATCGGAATTGGAATCGACTTATTTAACCGGTTCAGTTCGGTCCTGTTTTAGGGAAATTTTTTTTGAATCCGGCCGGTTCATTTTGTACCAGTTTCAATCTGGTTTTTTATTTTTCCGGTTTTGAATCGGATTATTATTATTATTATTATTCAAAATATTATTTTTATACAAATTTCAACTATAATTTTATTTTTTGGGCTTGAAAATTAACAAATAATTCAATTTTATGCAAAGAGAGATATTGTGCCTAAAAAAGAGTGATGTTTTGAAGTTGGGTTTGAGAAAATATTAGTTATGAGATGAAAAATATAGCATTGGATTTAAATAATTTTGTAAAAAAAATGAAACAATACACAACCGGTTTGGTTCGATTTGGTCCGGTTTGATAAGGTGTGAATTCATAATCGAAATCCGTTGGAACCGGTCCGGTCCGGTTCGGTTCCGATTTGTTGACTTTTTTAGTCTACCGATTTTTTTCGATTCGATTTGATTCGGTTTTCCGATTTGGCGGTTTTTATGCCCAGCCCAATTTATTATCATTTTGATGAGCTAAAATAATGTTATGGGATATGTGGTATGAGGGTAGACTAATATGTAAAGCTCCCAAAAAAAAAAATTTAACATGCATGAAAATATCAACCCCAACCAAGACCATAAACAAGTGGATGTCAAAGAAACTTAAACTATTATGAAATATTCAAAATTTCTTGTCCTAACTTTTGGCTTCATGCTAAGTTGCTTGTGAGTTAAGTGTTGGAATTTTTGTGAGTATTTCAAAATACAAAATTATTTTATTACTTATTTTATGTTGAATTTATTTTTCCAGATTTTTGTGTGGTTTGATTACTTCTTTAAAACTGCAATTATTTTGTATATTTATAAAATTTATAGTTATGATCTGATACTTTTATATTAATTTTGAGGCCCGTTAGCTTTGATTTGATCATCACTTAAATATTCACAATATTGTAGTTTAATACGTTTTGTTTTCAACAACTATTTGTGTCCGTTTGGTATATTTACTTTTGGGAATTAATTGGTTGATTATGTTGGGCAATTATTGCCTTTACTCTACCGTTGGATTTTTAGGGCATTTATTTTGCCTAAAACGATTTTAAGACCCAACCTCTAATGGGAGGGAGCCAACTCCTATAATACCTTTTGAGAATAGCTGGAAATAAAAAGAGAAATGAGCATAACGTTGGAGCAAGATTGGTACCTTTCTTCATTATTTTCTCCTCCACATTCTTGAGTTTGTGTTCCAATTTGTTTTTTTTAATCAAGGGAAAGATTCGGGTTGTTCATCCGATCCAAGTATTGCTAGTGTACGCATATGAGGGTCATAGGTTGTTGTATTCTGGAGGGTAGGCCGCCATACAACCTTGCTACACTGAGACATTGTCTCCGAGGGGTGAAATATACTCTTAAGGACAGTGTATGACACACCTCAACCTAAAACTAGTATTCTACTCAAGTATCAATGGAGACCAACTTCTACATCCCCAAAGATACGTATCTTGCTGTAATTTCATTGGTTTTATTTAATCTACTATATCAATATAAATTACAATTTTCTAATATATATTTCTGAGATGATTTGCAGGAAAGTAGCATCCATAAACCAAATTTTCCAACATTAAGTCACTCTGTTGCTTCCTAGCCGCCTATCATAAGGATGGTTGGTGAAGGAAGAAATTGACAGCACTTTAACAACTTATGAAGTCTTGAAAGATGACAGAAACCAAGTTTCTACTTTACATGGTGGACAAGTTATTTACAATTTACGTAAAGTAATAATACAAAGATACAGCCAAATATTGGTACAGTTTGTTCACTCGTCAAGCCAGTCCAGATCGAAATGTTTCTCTGCTACCTGAACAAGAAGGTCCGGCAAAGCGTTCTCTGCATCTCTCCACAGCCCAGACATCTCTTCATCGCATACTACACGACGCAGAGAATGTAATGTTGTAGCAGATTTTGGTAGATTCCTGATTTGTGAACACTCCCTCATGTCAATCTTTTCCAAATTTGCTAACTTACCAATGCCTATGGGAAGGCACCTCAAATTAACACATTGGGAAATGTCTTGGTATTTCAAACAGAGTAGCTCACAAATGCCAGCAGGAAGCGTCTGCAGTGCCGGACATGCATATAACCTTAGGATTTGCAGAGATTTCAGCTTATCCAGATCAGTTGGCAGTTGGTATAGGCTGTGGCAGTTGGTTATGCTCAGGTTCTTGAGCAAATGCATTTCACAAATGCATGAAGGCAGCATGAATAAATCGTCACAATGATCGATTGTGAGTTCCATTAGCCGAGGAAAGGCTGATTGATCAAGGCTGTTACTAATCTTGCATAGGATTATTGAAAATTTCCTCAAATTTTTCATGGGGGCGGTGGATAATTGAGGGACCGAAACTTTTTCAAGCCAGAGGGTTCTCAACTTGGGCAGAATTGACAACACTGAAAACCCATGGAGGGTTGCATTTGATGTACTGTAATTCACTATTATCAATGCCCTCAGCTTTGGCATGTTGGCAATGAAGGGAGGTAAAAGGTACTCGTCGGAGGCAAAATTCAAAATGAGCACTTCACATTTAGGGAACTCCATCTGGAACCAGTCCATCTCTTTCATTCCACCTATATTGTAGAGTGATAAATTGTTTTAGCTCGGGTCGAAGGACTTGTAATAAACAACCTTAAATTTAATCAAATAGGATCATTCAGGGAATTGTAATACCTGTATGAATTGATACAATCCTGGCATTATATGGCTGATCTGAATACCTGTCCCATTCTCTTGGAAGTTCTTCCTCTCTTCTTGCCATAAGTAATCGACTGCGATTATTTACGCAGTCATCATCGCTCAAATGAAGAGCAAGGTTCCTCAGCACATCATGCTGTGTAACAGAGATGTCATAGGAACTGCTATATATATCTCCATCTCTACAACATTAACACAAACAAAGCGTTAAAAACTCAGATTCATTAAACATTAAACATTAAACAGAATGTATTGGCAACATCAATACCTTGCATCTTTCACCAGGGTAAGGAGATTCTTATCTGAAAGCTCGGCAAGAATAGCCAACGCTCCTTCTTCATCAATACCGTGTGTTTCAACCCACATGTTGGTAAGCAGATCAAGAGAGATCTTCTTGTCTTCTGGAAAGGCACCCAAGTCCAAGAAACATTCCTTAACTTTTCGGGGTAAGCAGTTCACACTTATTGCCATCCGTTGAAGTAGATTGTTCTCATGGGACTCACAAATAGCTTCTCCTCGTGACAACCTTCTCCTTGCATTGGCCCAATACCATTCAGGCTGGTCCCTTAATGAAGCTCCAATCACTTTAAGAGCCAGAGGAAGTCGCTTACACTCGTTAACAATCTAAAGTTGAAGCAAACAATCAGCTAACAGTTTAGAGAAGAAGAAAAATGCAACCTAGAGAACCCACTTTAATTAGTGGAAAATGGAGAGTAATTGTAAGAGAGTACCTGCTTCACCAAATTTTTATCAGCAGCAGGAGGAATGGACTTTTGGCCAAAAGCAGAGTGGCAAAACAGAGAGAGGGCTTCATCTTCCTTTAACAACTCCACGTCATAAGTGGCATCTATAACTTTTGGGAATTTGAAACGTGAGACTACAAGTATCTTGCAACCGGGAATTTTAAAGAGCAGTGGCTCAAGCTCTGCGAGTGACCACACATCATCCAAAACCACCAGAGTTTTTGTTACGTTAAGCCACTCATACTGCAGATTCCATTGAGGAAGCACAGAAGTAGGACTCAAAATTTGGTTCCCCATAATAAATCCCACAATCTTCGCTTTCAACTGCTCCACATTTGGAGACTGTGACACCGTCAGGAACAAAATTCTTTCCTGGAAGTAAGCTGCATGGCATGCAAATGGTGATAAACAAAAAACAGAGTCAGTGTTTGATTAGAAATTCTAAAGAACCCATTAAAGAAAACTCAAATTCTAGAGAACCCATTAAAGAATATACTGAAAAACAAGCAAAAAGAAGAAAAAGTTGGAAGCTTTAATTACTCACATCTAACTTGATCATCCTTGCAAAGCTCTCTAGCAAGAGTGGTTTTTCCAGAGCCTCCAATCCCACAAAGCCCAACAACCCTCAAATCCTCTCCCCTAAAAATCATCTCCTTCACCTTCTTCATCCCCAAACCCAATCCCAAAACCAAGGAATTGCTGATCTCCCACTTCATCTTCCCCTCCTCCTCCACCCTCTTCACAGCCTCTTCCATCCACCCACCGCCGCCGCCATCACCACTACAAGTTCCAATCTTTAAAGCCCCAAGCCGCTGCTCCAGCCGCTGGTTCCCTTCAATCCGGTCGAACCGCTGATCAGTTTCAAACCTCATTTTGTGCACGTCAGCCAATATATGGGCCTGCAATGGGCCCTGCATGAATCTGGACACCGTCTTCTCAAGCTTCTCCATCTTCCGGGCCAAGAGGAGGTTCTTGTAGACGTTCCAGCGTGGGGAGACGAGGACCTTGTTGGCCAGCTCGAGGCCCTGTTTCAGAACTTCGGAGAAGCCGTCGAGCTGGGACTGGCGTGGGGCTGGTAGCTCCACGCCAGAGTATTTGATCTCTTGAATTATGGGGAGGAGATCATTGATGTAGGCTATGAGGCTCTCTGCAGTTCCTTTGCTGAGACATGCCTTTCTGGAGATGGATACGAGGGTCTTCAGAAGCTCCGTCGCGATCTCTCCGGCGAAGAAATCTGTCACTGCCATTACTAGTTGCTCCGAGTCTGAGCGTGTGGAGGGTGAGTTTGGCAAATGCGAGGCAGCTTCCCAGTTCGAGCTTCGTAAGTTTTTCTTTATCTTGTTTGAACTTATGACATGACATGGGAAATGCTACTAATTAGTCAATTAATATTCAAAGAAGAATGTAATTTTTTATTATATATATAATTTGACTCTGTTTATTAATTTAGAGTGGTGCTAAATGAACCATAAAATTAACTGAGTACATCCTATAATCTAAGTACACCTTAATATTTTAATTAAAATATAAATTAACTAAGTACACCCTATTTAACTATCAAAATTACCCTAATACACCTAATACACTATATCACACAACTCTAATTTCTAGATAAAGTTTCAGGCATTTTCGATATTTGGGTTTAGAATAGAGAGAGACGACACAAAGAAAAGGGGAAATTGAAAAGATGGCAACACCAGCAGCTTCATCCCAGAAGGAAGAGGCACCAAAGATTGTGTGAAACGAAGCCAAGCGAAGGTTCGAGTCGGAGGACCAGAAGGCGTACATAGAGTATGTGCTCAGGGAAAACGGAAAAAAGTTCCTTTGCTTTACAAATACTATATCATTTATAAATAAATATGCACCGTTGATGCTATGGTAAACTTTGATGTGATTGCATAGCAACCGTTCAAATTAAATTGGAAAATGTTACAGCATGATTGAAAAGTAAAAAGAGTTCCAATGGGGTTGTAATATGAGAAATCAAGGAAAATGTAGCAGTGGGAAATAATACACTTTTTATTTCTTTAAATCCATCATACCAACAGATTACAACAATTCATACTCAACATAACTGTATAATACAACAAGCGAGATAATATTTGAAGCAAAAACAAAAGGCACACCGATAATAACATCTTTTCATGCCTTTCGGCTTCAATTCAACATTGTGAAAAGAATTCAAGTGTCTTCTTCTGATTATACAATATATTTACAATGAAGATAATCTTTGAGGTATCAGCCAGGTACAAAAAAATCCATCTTCTGCGCCGACAGATTCAGAAACGAAGTCTCTACCTACATCACAACAAAAGCAAACACCAAACAGTTCACAACAAAAGTAGGAAAACACGACAACATATGATGTGAACATTTCTTTGCTTTCAGCATGGGATTGATGAAAACTCGTCTTCGCCACAAAGGAATTTGGTTGCAGAAAGTAAAGTAAAAAAGAGGAAACACACATACCTCCTCAAACGGAACGAAGACAAAGGGTATTAGACCCCTCTTGTGTGAGACAGCCGACACATCTGGGTTGTGAATCTCGTCATCGTGCCACCCTTCAACCACCCCAAGGATATTCTCATCAGAGCCCCTAACCTCATTTTCCCTCTTCACAAAGGGTGTACTTATTAAATTATATTTGTTTCCCAATTTCATATATCTTTTTTGGTCATTTTATATCAGGGTAAATTAGTAATTCAATAAATACTTTTGTAGTAGGGTGTACTCAGTTAATTTTATGGTTCATTTAACAGCACTCTCAATCTATTATGTCTATAATGCATGCACTGAGCCTAATCAAAGACTTCCAAGTCAAGGTAGTTGATTACTTTTTAAGGGTTTACTATTGACATACCCCCTGAACTTGTAGGTCACTTTCAATTAGCCCCCTATTCTTTTTTTTTAGAAAATTAAGGATATGAACTTCTTTTTTTCGCCAATTTCCCCCATGCCGTCTAAATTCGCAACATTTCATCCAATTTGCCGTTAAATATGAGGGCAAATTGGTCATTTCCATGTGAAAATAAAATAAAATAATTTAAAATTTGAAATAATAATAATATAAATAAAATAAAAAACCTTCACTTGCCATATATCTCTCTCTGTCTCTCTACCTCTCTCTGTAATCCCTTCTTCCCCAAATCAACTACAGCCACAGCCACAGACGCTGCAATCCATCTCTCTGTAATCCCTTCTTTCTTTTTTGTTTTTTGGATGTGGGGGTGGGTTGCGTTCGGGGAAGGGGGTGGGTCACTGGCTACTGTGATGGCATTGGAATGGTTGGCAGCCACACCCAGCCCTACCATCATCTTCCCTAATCCCTCTCACAAATACAACACCCAAACCACCACAACCACCATCATCTTCCCAACCCCCTTCTTCCCCCACACTTCCATGGGTGTCTTGATAAGTTTTGGGATGAGAGAGAGAAGAAGTCTGGCATGGGGTAGCTGGGGATGGAGCTGGAGTTGGTTTTGGTGGAAATCAGAATGAGAATTTTCATATGGGAGAGAGAGTTGATGTCGGCACTGGGTGGGTTGGGACTTTGGGTACCTGCTTTGCGAATCTTCCCAACCTCAACTGCCATTTATCTCTATCTATCTATCTCTCTCTGTCTTTGTCTCCCTCTCTCTACAATCCATTCTTCCCCAAATCAACCACAGACACAGCCACAACCAAATCAACCACAGACACAACCAAACTCCCCAAATCCCCCCACCCTGCTTCGAACCCACCCCATCTTTCCCAGACCATGCTAATCCAAACCCACTCCACCACCCACTACATCGAGACCCACTCTGGCCACTCTCCTTTCCCCTAACTCCAAGCCCAGTCTTGCCACCCACAAACTCACCCACCAAGCCACAACCTCCCAAAAGATGAAATCTGAGCAATGTTGGCTGGAGAGATAGAGTGGCTGTGGTTGATTTGTAGGGTTTTGATCTTGATTTTTTTTTTTTTTTGTGTGTGGTTGTTTGGGTTTTATAGGGAATGAGGTGAGGTTATGGATGTCAAAGAAAGAGGGAGACAGAAGGAAGAGGGGTAGGGGAGAAGAGGCGATGAGAGAGAGAGGGAGGCGGGGAGGTATCGAGTAAAGGAAGAGGAGAAAAAAAAACCAGAGGGGAGGGTAAGAAAAAAAAAACATAGAGGCTAATTGAAAGTGACCTACAAGTTCATGGGGTATTTCAATAGTAAACCCTACTTTTTAAAGCCAATTATATGTCTTGTTTACTCCATGACTTTGTTTGTAGGACCTACATCTTTTGGTCAATCCGAGTGACAGTTTGCCAACTGCACCACACCTTGTGGTTAGCAGTGAGTAGTTTTTAGATGCTTGAGAGCTTGCTCCATTCCTTTGAGTTTCAATAAATCTGATAATTTGAGGCTTACCATCCTCTGATTGATACTCATCCTTAAGTTTTCTTAATTAGTGACTGATTAAGGGAGTGACATCTAATTTCTTTTGTGTGTTTGTCTAATTCAGACTCTAAAAAGGACTCTGTTTCATACCCAAAAATAAAAAATAAAAAAAGTTTCAAGTTGACGAGAAGGACAGGATGGTCATTTTGTGGGTCAATAGAGGAGAATTACCACTACAACTACGGGGTCCTTCGTGGTACATTACTGCAGTACACCACTCACATGACAGGCACGTGCATTTTTTAAAAACATGGGAAACCGCCTGCTAAGGTTAACAGGTCAAGGCTTGCACGCGCAGCCATTGATCGGCGACTTCTTCTTCAAACTCATGTGCTTCATTTAAACTTCAAACCGATTTCTTCTTCGTCTTCTTCAAAGTCTTCTTCTTCAACTCCTCTTCTGTAGAAACTTTCTTACTCCTCACCGCAACCGCTCTCTCTTGTTTGTCATAATTGTCAAAAGGGTGTGGAATTTTGGGAAATTTTTGGGGTTAGCATTTGGGGTTGATAATAGGAATTGGAATTGAGTTGTTTCGATTTGGTGGGTTGTTGGCACTCCTCTCATCTGCAATCGAGCCCTTGTGAAAGCATTTGGTATTAGCTCCTTGTGAAGGTAAGTGACCACTATCTTTTAGGTTTTAGGTCATTGAAATTCTGTGGTCATGACTTGGGGCAAGAGGGGAAGTGGGTTTCTCACATTCATGAGATGAGTGCTGTGTTTCTCATAGTGAAAGTGTCGTGAGGTGAAGTGGGTATCTCGCATTCATGGTTGTAATGTCATGCAATTTGAAGTAGTGTCATGTGTATATGCAATTAGTAATCGCATGTCTGGAAATACAAATAACTTTGTGTTTTAAAATTATGCAAGTGAGGTGATTCCGTGGTAGGTAGGTAGGTTTGACTGGTTTTGAATATTTTGTTATGGAGTGTAAAGTGTTCGAATGTGTAGTGTTAGGATTTGTTAAGCTTTGGGTTGGAATTTGCTTTGAAAGGATTGAGAATCCCGGGTGAAGAGAGAAATGAATGGGTGGGTTGTGCACATTTTTGGTGCAATGTTATAATGGAGGTTTCATGCACGTTTAAATAGGGTCGTGCAATTGCATATCGTTATGTGCAATTGCATATCGCTATGTGCAATTGCATATCTCTATGTGCAATTGCATATCCTTATATGCAATTACTAATGGACTGTGTGCAAATGTTGGTCAATGTATTTTTGTAATTAACCAAGGTCATTTTGTGGGTTTGATTGTGTTGGTGTGTGTGACTTGTTAGGGTGTTTAAGGTATGTTGGGGTTTGGATTAGTATTGATTCTCGTAGCTAGAGACAGTTGCATGATTGTGTTGTGTACTTGATTTGTGTAGGTTATGGAAGCTAAAAAAAAGGTGACTGCTAAAGGAAAGCGCAAGGCCGAGAGGATAGAACCAGCAAGAGTTGGGCGAGATGCATTTTTCAACTTCATGTAAGTTACACGTACCTGTATCTGAAAATTGGAAATGTGGTTGCTTAATATTGTGATGGTTTTCTGATTAAAAATAAATGATTGACAGCAAAAAGCAACGACATGAAATGGGTCAACTGGGTAGTGCAAAGTCGGATAGTAAGGTGAGAGATTGCAATGCATTGGGTCAGAGTATTAATTTTTTAATTAAAAAAGCTGATTAATGAAAATATAATTTTGCAGGTACAAGAAGAGATTGTTATGAAGTGGAGGAATTGAACTCCAGAGAAGGCCACATATGGTTCATTGTCGAAGGTCGAGTGGGCAAGTAAATCGGGCGTGACGACATGGGTTTTATTACTAGATGCAGCCGGACCGATTCCATCGTGCGGTGCAAAAGATGTCGGATGAGAAGCGCTTAACGGTGAATGCTATTGGGTTCGGGAATTTGTCATCTTTATCCTGCACTCGATTACACCGCCAACTATGCAAGTTTTTGATTGAACGGTTCAATCAGGAAACTTCTTCCATAGAATTGCACGGGAATGTGTTTGGAATAAGTGCTTTTGACTTTGGGCGTGTTATGGGTCCGAAGAACACCGGTGAGTCTGTTGAACTCGGATGTTCGGATGAAAAGGTGAAAGAGTTAGTGAAGAGGTTCGGTGGAAATGGTAAAAGAGTATTAGTAAGTGCGTTAGTTGACCAATTGGAAAAGTGCGAAAAAGCGGATGAGGATTTTAAAGTTGGATTTGTAATGTTTGCCTTTGAGCCTTTGTACTTTGCCCCTCATCTTCACTATCGGTGACGGGAAATATTTAAATTTCTTGATGATCCCGGGGAAGATAGAGAGCAAGAATTGGGCTGACCATGCATTCAACTTCTTACGTGATGGTGTTAGGTCGTTCAAAGCGAAGGAAGTTGCATATGTAAATGGGTCACCGCTATTTCTCCAGCTATTCTATTTCGATTCAATTGTCCACGGTGGAGTATACGTTGATAAATCTGTGGATCCCATTGTGTCCTGGGACAATAACTTGGCGTGGAAATTGATTAAATGGGTGAGGAAGCAAGGTGGGTTTGATAGTACTACGATTCGCGTTGTGTCAAGCGCGATAGAACGGATGAAGTGTCCGGAGTAAACATTGAACGAATTGTTGAAGATGTTGTTATCGATTGGCGCCAATAATACGGGCGAGGTGAAGCGCTCGGTTGAAGGACTTGCTATCACTTTGGGGCCAATAATACAGGCCCAGTCCGGTGCTCGGTGTCGGATCTCACCGAGAAGGTAATGAGTGAAGTGACCTCCTTCATGAAAGATGCAAGACAACATCTACTTAGGGACATGGACATGTAAATGAAACAAAGGAGGACGGGCGGTGAAAAAAGAGACTAAGGAGGACGGGCGGTGCAAATAATGAGATAAAGGTGGTCGAACGTTGTGACCAACAAAGATGAAGAATTTACCAAATTGAATGAGAATGGTGCAGTTGATGTGAACAATCCGTCAACACCAATACTGGATGGACAAAGTTGCATTGACCGAGGTATGATGAGGCATTAGGAGTTTGAATATCGACAACAAATTTAGTGTATTGTTATCGTTTTCATTTATTTAGTAACCATTTATTTGGATAGTTAAATATTCATATTTGTTATATGTAATATTTAAAATCCTTTTCCATACTGATTGAAAATTGGCCTGGAAGAGAGGAAGGTGACAAAGTCGCCCCATGGTGATCCAAGTGGAATAAAAACACGGCGTACGTCCGAAAGGCGACCAGGGCATCATTGTAAAGAGCCATGGGTTGACCCGTCACATGGAAAAGGAAAGGTGGTGCAGAAGTTGGGCAACAAGATGAAAATTGGCCCATTCAAATTGAAACCCGGCGACGTAAAAGATGCTGATTTGGAGTTATTTAGTTATATTTTTAGGTCCAAGGACACTTCAAGGTAACTACTTACAAGTCTTGAAATAAGAAATTGACCACATTTCGTCTATGTTGTTGACTATGTCAATTTAATTCTAACAATTGCTTGCTCTTCTTCGGTGTAGTGACGAAGTTTTAATTGAAATTCAAAACGGCCATCATGTGACCCGAGGTGAGTTTATGTGTTTGAGGCCCGAAATGTGGATTAATGACGGAGTCATGAATGCGCAAGTGCATTATCTACAAGAAAAGGGATCAAAGAGATGGTACTTCCCGACATATCTAGCGGTATGTGTTTATATTTTTAGAAGTGTCATAGGTTGTTATCTCCAAAATGAATGTAATGTTTAACTATATCTCTATGTAGGATCAAGTTAATGGTACAATCGATGATAAGTTGGACCGTTTGGGTGTGAAACTGAGAAGGGAAAACACCAAGCGGTTCACTGTAGGCCTCAAGAATTGCGAAAAGGTATCAATTTAAGTTGTGTTTGAAAACATGTTTTTCTAGGTTATTTAGACCCATGTATTTGTAAGTAAGTTATTGTGGTTGTAGATTTTCATCCCTGTATTGGATCGAGTCGGGAGCCATTGGTATTTGGTAGTTGTGCTAGTTGGGGAACAAAAGGTTGAAATATGGGATAGCCTCCCGGGTGGTAGACACAATGCATCTCGTTACATAGAAGTGGAAAGAATTGTAAGTTTTATTTACCTAATTTTGGTTTGTAATTTTATTATCGTAACATCCCCACTAAGAATTTATTTAAATTGATTGTTTTGTAGATGAAAGCTCTTGACCACGTTTACATTGATGAGATTGTCACCGATTTTGACAAGGGATGGGAGTTCGCAAAATTCAATATTGTTCGCGATGACAAGGCGGAAAACAACCAAATGGATGGGATTGTGGTGTCTTCGTGTTGAATTGGTTACAAGACATAGAATGCACATCACACGGTCGTAACAAAGTGAGTCGGCATATATAACGTTTCATATTTAGGTGTTCCATGTCACATTTTTTCCGTATCCTTTGTTTCACGGGTTCTTTTATATTTGCGGTTCCAACACGCAATGAGCGGGTTCGGGTTGCGCTTTCGTTGGTCAAGAACCCCAAAAACTTGCGTCTAAATGAAGTAACTGAGTCCGCTCGAAGAGTTGTTGATGAAGAACTGAACAAGTTGGTCGAACATGGTCCCTTGATCCCTCATCATCCCATCGCAAGGAAGCCAACGACACGCTCCCAAAGAAAGTAGATAGTTTGATAATAGGTCGCTGGGCATTCGAGTTTCAGAGTTAGGTGTAATTGAAGTCCATTATTTGGTTACAACTGCTTATTTTGTGTACATGAAGTCAAAACATTTAACCCCTTTGAACGGGCCAAACAACGAACAGCAATTTCATTTTAGGAATTACCGTAATCGCATGCATAAAGGGTCTAGAGTTAACGTTGTGCAATTGCACGTTCATATCCGTATTTGCACACGGTGGCGGTGTTTTTGCACTATATGATGTACAATTGCATTATATCACGGGCAGTTGCACGTTATGTGATTCAATTCCATTGTTTTCGCACATGTGGTTTTATGCTACCGCAATAGCAACAAATTATACGATGTCGAAGGCCCATACATCATTTATGAAAGAGGAGTTCCTAGGTCATTCTTAATAAAGGACCCTAACCATATTTAGGGGTTTCAAATTACAAAACTAAACCCTAAAACATTAACATACCGATTGCAAACTAGAATAACTTATAAGCTCCGAAATTTTGACTGAAATGTTAACATCTGAAATTAAATCCGAAATGATAACATCTGAAAAACACAATTACCAACAACACATTGGACATCGATGAGGTTCGGGTGGTTCATGGACCTCGCTTCTCCAATATTGATATTGCTTCATACACCATGATATTGTCCCACTTAGTTGACGGAGCATCAACAAGTGAGCATATTTCCTAAACATCTCAAAGCCGATCTCAATCCCGCCATTGTAAATGTGGTACTTGGTCACTGAATCTCCTTCACGAATGATGTTGTTACAAGGCTGGGGGAGAGGCTTAATCACATCATGGGCTCGTTTCACTTGTTTACGGACATAATTCGAAAGATTATCATCACCATCAGCATCATCATCATCATCATCGCCCACCCTCTTGTTCTTCGGAGTGGAGGACCATCTTGAGCTACCAACAATAGAATGTGACATATTTCGAGCAGTTTGTATTTTCTCTCGCGCACTTGTCTATAAGAGGCGGGTGATACCCTATGATATATTTCCACTTTTACATGTTCAAAGCAAAGTTTAACAATTGACCCATTTTATATTTGGTTAAAATGGAAAGTTGGTTGCATTCTTTTGTTGAAAAAGTAAGTTGGTTAGGTAAATTTTTGCAGGCAACGTGTAACTTTCTTGCATTTAATGCGGCAGAATCGCTCGGGTGAACACATACGGTGTTTGTTTGAAAAAGTCAGATTGGTTGGGTCACTTTTTCAAGGAAACGTGTTACTTTATTCAACCAACACGACATATTCGTTCGTGCGAATAAATAGCTGTTCGTTGGAAAAAGTAAGGTTGTTGGGAAACTTTTTCAAGGGAGCAGTTACTTTATTAAGCGAACGCAACATCTATCTTTGTCTGTACAAATTGGCGTTAGTTTGAAAAAGTAAGGTTTGTTGGGCACTTTGTCAAGGGAACGTATTACTTTATTCAGCCAACGTAACACCTGCATTCGTATGAACAAATAGGCGTTGGTTGGAAAAAGTAAGCTTGGTTGGGTACTTTTTCAAGGGAGCGACTTACTTTATTACGCGAACATAACACCTGCATTAAATGCGAACAAATACGCGTTGGTTGGAAAAAGTAGGGTTGGTTGGGTTACTTTTTCAAAGGAACGTGTTACTTTATTAAACAAACGCAACGTCTTCGTTTGGCTGAACAACTAGTTGTTCGTTTGAAAAAGTAATGATGGTTCTGCCACTTTTTCAAGGGAACGGGTGACTTTATTAAGCGAACTTCGGTATATACGTTTGTGCGAATAAATAGGTGTTCGCTGGAAAAAGTTAGGTTGTTGGCTTACTTTTTCAAGGGAGCGGGTTACTTTATTCAACGAGCGTAACACCCGCCTTCGTCAAGGCATAGGCGTTAGTTTGAAAAAGTAAGGGTTGTTGGGTCACTTTTTCAAGGAAACGTTTTACTTTATTATGCGAACGCATATACGTGCATTCGTATGAACAAATAGGCGTTGGTTGGAAAAAGGTCGAGTTAGTTGGGTAACTTTTTCAAGGGAACAGGGAACTTTATTAAATGAACCCAATACGTGTTCGTCTAAAAGTAGGCGTTGGTTGGAAAAAGTTAGGTTGTTGGGGTACTTTTTCAAGGGAACGGGTTACTTTATGAAACGAACACTACATCTGCGGTGGTCCGAACAAATTGGCGTTTGTGTGAAAAAGTAAGGTTAGTTGAGTCACGTTTTCTAGGGAACAGGTTACTTTATTAAGCGAACGCAATTTATTCGTTCGTGTGAATAAACAGCGTTGGTTGGAAAAAGTAGGTTGGTGGGTTCTTGTTTCAAGGGAGCGGGTTACTTTTTGAATGAACGTAACATCACCGTTCGTGCGAAGACATAGGCGTTAGTGTGAAAAAGTAAGGTTTGTTGGGTCACTTTTTCAAGGGAACGTGTTACTTTATTAATTGAACGCACCACCGCTTTCGTGCGAACAAATAATCGTTGGTTGGAAAAAGTAAGGTTTGTTGGGTTACTTTTTCAAGGGAACGATTTACTTTATTAAGCGAGCGTAACATCTACATTTGTCCGAACAAATGGGCGTTTGTGTGAAAAAGTTCGTTGGTTGGGTTACTTATTCCGGGAACGTTTTACTTTACTCAACGAGCGTAGAAGCTGCCTTCGCGTGAACATTTATCCCGTTTGATTGGTAACCTTCGTAAGGTTGGTCAAAAACCAAGGATCAACAACCCCAAAATTCTGCTATAAAAGGAGGAATTTGCCATGTTAGGCATTCACTCCTCTGTCCATTACAAATGCATGGCTTCCTCTTCAAACCAACCTAACGTTATTAAAAACCCCAAAGGGAATGGTTGGGATCCAAATGATTCCAAAGTTCATATTACCACCAACTTATGCAAGCATGTTTCGGAGGAATTACGTCCATGTGGAGTATGCAAGGATCTTATTTCTGTCTATTCGAGAGAATGTTCAAGTTAACCGGTCTCCAACTCCGTCGCCTCCAAAGCCACCATCTCCCCTTGTTTGCAAGTGCACCCTCAAAATCCAGGTAGTGCGGGGATTGCTACAGCGACAAACTTATTACGCATTGGGAGGAAGTTGAAAAATGGCAGTCCACGGATGACTCGGATGATGAGAACTACAAGTTCAGGGATTAAAGTGTTCATATGTCAACGTTGATAGTATTAGACTAAGGTCATTTTGCATTTACGACAACGTTCGTGTATGCAAGTATTCAAATGTATGTTTGTACCTTTAATGAGTTGTGTAAGCTGTTGTTTTATGAAATTTGGACTTGGCCACCCTGAACTTTGGACAACACACATTCGTATAAGTCTCATTTTAATAAGTAATTTATATAATATGGAACCAAATTTATAAGAAATATGTATGTACTCAATTCAAAATGTAATTACATAAACATTTGAAAATTAAAAAAAATACTTCCCTAAACAATCAACCCTAAACCCTTTTAACCCTAACCCTAAACCCTAAACCCTTTTAACCCTAACCCTAAACCAAATAGTAACCCAACCCTACAGCCCAAACCCAATTCAATTATAACCCTAGAGCCCAAACCCAATTCAATTATATAACCCTAGAGCCCACACGCAATTAAAATTGAAGGCTATAGCCCAAACCCAATTATTTTTGAACCCAAAAGCCCAATTCATTTATCGTATATACTGATTTCAAAAATCAGAAATTTGGAACTCTTCACCCTCACTCTCGCCGCTGTCCACTGTGTATTGAGCACCAACAACGGTCTCACGGGATCTCCATAGCGAAATTGCAAGGATCTTCCTCCTTGGGCACAAGCGCCCCTCTCGCTCTCTCTCTTCTTGTCTCTCTCTCTCTCTCTCTCTCTCTGTTTCTCTCTCTCTCTCATTGCCAATCTCACGGCTCACCACTTCTCCATCGGCTGGCAACCTGCACGTCAAAGGTAAGAACTTCCATCCGAAATTTGGGTTATGTTTCTACTTGTGCATTGCAGGAGTTACATTAGGCAAAAGGTTAAGTGTATTGGGTTTCTATGAATTTCATTGCTATGAGGGTTTAGGGTTCATCGGTTTCGTCTTCTTGTTTGAGTGTAATTCTTTTCTATGGGTAGATGGGGGAAAAAGTAATGGTCATTCCCATACTCAATAGCTTGTCCGATATTTCTGATTTTGAGGGTTCATCGGTTTCGTATTCTTGTTTGAAAATGTCAAGGATCTTTTGTATGGGTAGATGGGGGAAAATGTAATGACCATTCGCATACTCAATAGATTGTCATACTTTTGCACACTTTTCTTTTCTCATAATCGAAGTGTATGTTTTTTACTTGGGTTTTGTATTCAGGTGCATTTGCCATGTTAGGAGAACCTACTGGATTAATTTGTAAATCTGGTGTTGCTCAGTTTTTCTCTGTTACATTTCAATTACGATATAGTTTTCAGTTTCTCGTCACTGAATATTGGGATATGGAATTTGAAGGGTAAAGAGTTTAGGCCCAAAATTATAGTTTGATGTGGTGAACTAAACCCTGGTTTCTCAAATTTTCACGACAGTTTGTTAAATGTTCCTGTACTTTGAACTGCATTTTACCACCATCGATTTGTTTTGTGTATAGGGACTGGACCATGTTTTATAAAACTAAATAAAACTAAATCTGGGTTATTCACTTCAGTATCATTCATGTACGTTCCTATTTACATTCATAAACTAGGAAGACATTTCATGAAATGTAGCATGTGGTTCAAGGATACGATAATTTCTTGTTTGATTTTGGTTGTGTAACCAATGCCTTTGTTACTATATGAAGGTTGCACCTTTTACGACAAGCGACAATGATCCCGAATAAGCAGTCCATTCATGTTGATTCATGTGATAAACCGAAATCCCCACCGCGAAGGTCCTTACGTGAAAAAGCTAAGCAAAATAAGTCTTCATTGGCGACCTCAAGCTCGACAAAGCGAACGCGAGCAAAAGCGATTTTCCGGTCCTATGGGTACTGGGGTGTTTGGTGTACGTGTGTTCATCCCAAGGAACCGAAATCCTTATTCACCGGTGCTTCACGTGGATTTGGAGGAACATATCTCCTTCAAGGTATTGGTGGTTTAATTTGTAATATGCATTTGTTTGGTTCGACAGGATTGTAGTGAAGTGGTTCACAATCTAATACACATTGCCGTTTCTGTTTTATGCAGCTGACTTTAAAAAAAATAAGAGGTCATGGAAACCATGACAAGTGTGCTACATGGTATAACACAGCAATGCACGCGTCTGTGAAAGCGAAGGTCGAAGAAGCTGGGTTTTTGCCCTTTGTGTCAATTTTGGGCCATGGAAAGAAAAGGGATAGGCCTTTACTTGTGGCCTTAGGCGAGAGATGGTGGGATAGTACCCACACCTTCCATTTCGATGAAGTTGGGGAGTTGACGATGACCCCACGGACTTTGCAGCTATAACAGAATTTGCGTGTGGGTGGGAAGCGACTAAAGTACGACCTGGAGATTTACAAAAATAAGAAAAAGTCGGTTCAATTATTTGGGAAACCAATTGCGGACCCTTGGCGGGCGAACGTAGGGTGCCGTATGAAAGCCTTTCTACCCCATATTGGAAGAAGATGCCCAAAGATGACAAGGAAGCCGACCAAATTGCAAGGGCATTTATACTTTGCTTGATTGGCTCCTCCTTCCTAAATGATAAAAGCCAATACGTGAGTATGCACTACGCTCCGAGTCTGGAAAAAATCTACGATATTGGTAATTTCAATTGGGGCGGTGCGGCATTGTCGTGCTTGTATAGATCAATGGACTCTTGTTCCAGGGGTATGTCCTCAAGCATGGGCGGCTATTGGAGGGCATGGGAGGTTAGTATAATCGAACACCAAGTCCCCAAAGTTTTGCCGACTCTTTGGTTACATTGCTAATTTTTATACTTGGTTTGTTTAGGTATGGGCCTGCGAGTACCTAAAGCCTTTTGCTTTAGCAAGGCCCACTGGGACCGTAAACACGTGGCCACGAGCTTTGAGGTGGTTGGGAGCCAAATCCAAGCGAGACTTGCCCCATCGGTTGGTACAATTTAGAACCATGATGCGACATTTATCAATTGATCGGGTAAGATTTTTGTATTAAAAAGCAGTATTGAAGAATAAGAAAAATTTGTCCGATACGCAAAACCTATCCACCTTATATTGCAGGTGAATTGGAACCCATGGGGACCGATGAATCTGTCTTTGTCGGAAGAAGTAAAAAAACCATGCCCGCAACACGTAGACGAATTCTACTAGAGGGCCAAGCTGGTCTGCGTGGTATTTGGGAGAGCGAGTGGCAATGCAAAGCATAGGCGACACACAACCTCGAGTCCCCAAAATTCCACCGAGGTCAATGCTTTGATTATAAGCTAACCGAAGAGTCCGAAGTTGAAGAAGCACTTAATGGGTACCCGACTTAGAATGGCTTTTAAAGTCATCCGACTATGCCAAGTACAGAGATGAGTACATAAGGTATCGGCACTATGAAGACTTACGTGACGGGGTAGGTTATAAAGTGAGCAGTTGTTATGTACTTACACATCCTGCATTAAATTTAATTTAGATATGTAAAACCTAACATGATACCTCGAATCCACAGGAAGGAGAACATAGAACTCCGCAAGGTGCAAATATAATGGTTGGAAACATCTCTCCTCGAGGCATGGTCGGTTCGCATACCAAGTGGGGTGGCAAAAATGAAAGTAAACTAGTGCGGATACCACGTGGACAAGATAGCGGCGATGTGCCGTTACACGAAGGTGTAACGCATGTAAGTAGTTTCCATTTCATACTTTGTTCGTAATTCATGCCTTCAAGTGGTAATTGTTGGAAATGCATGTCAATTTATGTAGGTGATCTGAAGTCGCAACCGAGATTTTGGAGGTGAATGTTGGGTTGAATGCCCTACTATTTTCAACTTCCTTGGAAGCAAGCATAGAGATCAAGCGCCTACGAGAAGAGATTGTGAGTCTATTAAGAATCATTTCATACTGATTTTAACTAAATAATGAATGTAACTGATGTTATATTGTAAGAAGAGACCACCAATGAACGCACCACGATGTTTTATTGTCTTAGGAGATATTGAAGAAAACCAAGGCGCCAACCATTGCAAGTGAAGAGATTGGTGAAGATGTACCTTCAGATGATGATGCATTACATGTAAGTTTGTTACCTCCATTGCCCCCATACAGTTTATAATATCATCAATTCCGCAATGCAAACCATGATCGATCGTGTGCACAACAAAATTCAATGCAATTGCTTATTTATATATGTCAATGTTTCCTGTGTGTAGGAGGTTCGCTCAAAAGTGAGACATGACAGTATTGGAAAAGGAAAGTCAAAAATTGTGGTACAACAACAGCATGACGAGGATGAGGAAGAGGGAGAAGAAGAGGATGAAGACGAGGAAGAAGATGAAGACGAAGAGGAGGAAGGAGAGGAAGAACAAGACGAAGACACAGAGGAAGAAGAAGAGGCGGAAGAAGAAGGAGAGGAAGGAGAGGAAGAACAAGACGAAGACACGAGAGGAAGAAGAAGAGGCGGAAGAAGAAGGAGAGGAAGGAGAGGAAGAAGCGGAGGAAGGATCGAAAGAGGAAGAGGAAGAAGCGGACCAAGAAGCGAGAGGAAGAACAGGAAGATGAACTTGAAGATGCAGAGGAAGATGAAGACGAAGATGAAGAGGAAGATGAAGAGGAAGCTTGGATCGAAGAGGCTGAGGTTGGGGATGAGGATGAGGACGAGGAAGTAGCTAAGGGTAATGAGGATGCGAGAACCACGAGTCCACGAGCTAAAACGTAAAGGTAATACAAGTGTTCACTCAAGTACCCCAAAGAGAAAGAGAACCAAATAAATTATGGATATGATAAAGTACATTTGGGTTAACCAACTTAGGGGTTAACAAATTGTGGATATTTAGGAACGTAATTCGCACCGGTAGACATTTTGTATTAGACTAGCTATTGTGCGTACATTGGCCCTAACCCGTTCATTATGATAAAGAAGGTGTAATTATCCCTGAAAAGATGAGACGGCGAGCAAATTTGCATATTTTCATTTGCGCACGATGGTATCGCATTGCATCACCGTCATGCAATTGCATGGTTGCAATGCAACGCCGATCACTGTGGCCAAACTCATCATAGCGTAAACGCGAATCTATTCAATGTGTAGCATTAAGACAAAGAAAACCAACTCATAAGTTCATTATGATGCCATGGGTATGATTACAACTTAGAGTCAACCAAATTGTGAATTACGAAATTGCGGATAGTTTTGGAATGTTATACGCGAGTACATCATAATTTCTAGTTCTTATTATTTGTGAATAATTGGTCCTGACCGTTTCTAAAATGTCGGATTATTGCCCTTCACCCGTTACGAGGATATGTATTTGAGATAATTGCGGCTGTGATTCAAAAAAAAAAAGAATCCCAGCCTGCAATTATGCATTTGTGACCCCTTAGCGTTTGCGCACAGTGTATCTAACATTGCATTACCGTGATGCAATTGCATTTTTGAAAAGCAAGCGGTGACTACTGTGTGCAAAATGCCTTTAAGGGTAAATGCAAACCTAATGAATGTATACGGTTTAACCAAGCGAATTAAGCTATAGTGCAAAGACAAATATAAACAACAAACCACTTCATTATGACCCACAATGGGTATGACTAAAAATTAGGATGAACAAAACAATGGTTGACGAAATTCGGGATATTTAGGAATGTAATTCGCGATACAAAACATTTGTGTAATAGTATGTATTTTTATGTAATTGCTAAGTATTTTGATGACCGCCTCATACGTAAAACTTCCATCGAATCACCCCTTAGAAGTCATAAAACCAATTATGACCAATACATACATAACACAAAAATATAATCAAATACACGTTATAAAAACATGCATGAACGCATCTTGGACATCAGTAAATCTACATTTCATGTTAATTGTTACTTGTAAACCAAGTACCAAATGTACAATTGTTTTTCGGTTGAAGCGATAGATAAGGTATTAGGTTCCCCATGGTCGAATGAGAACCCATCCTCACCGTTGGGGATAGAACGGATGGATTTCGGTAGAAAAACTATCGAGAACCGGACAAATCAACCACATAGTTGCCTCTGCATTGAGAAACCGTTTCACTAGCATAAGCGTAGCTAATGTCAGGGATGGCCCATTGTGGTTACTATCTTGATAGCTTTGACTACACGAAGGCATATTCACAGCTGCATTTGTAGTTGGATGCAAGTTTCTTTGAGAGCAATTACGTTTTGTATGTCCATATCCGCGACACAAATGACATTGCCGACGCTTGCGAGTTCCACCCACACTTGCTTGAGTGCCTTTTGTCCTAACAATCTTCGGATCTTTGACAATATTTGGAGGGCATCGCCCATCACTACCCAATTTAAGACTTGTCTCTTTTTCCTTTTGTCGTATGCCTTCACATAATCCCTCCAACCTAGTCAACTCATTCATCAACATGGCATAACCTTCTGCACTCTTCGATGCATAAAAACAAACTTTGTTTGACATACCACTTAAACTTCCATACCTGGTCATTTCTACAACTTCCTTGCACGTGTCTTCGCCTTTGCCGAAAAATGTGCTACAAGTATCAGTTTGGGCACTCTTTGTCCATCTCTTCATTATGAGTGATGCAGGAATTTCCGTAAGGTGCTCGCACTTCATTACATAAAATAGGTGGCAACATGGGATCCCTTCACTTTCATATTTCCGGCATCCACACTCTATCCGCATATTTTCCCCACCGTGGTAGACACAAGTCCAATTATTATCCGGTTCACCATATTTTGACAATATGTAGACACGACCTCCAAAATTATACATCTTATCATGGGTGAGTGCTGAACACGATTCAATCTCATGACGTACCAATACAAAGCACCTATGTGTGTAAATCAGAGAAGCTTGTTGCTCGAGTTTTGTCAATGCGGTTTTAAGGACTGGTGTTGAGTACTTTTCGTTGAAACCGTCCTTCGCCGTCGTATTCCTAAGACGTAACATAGCCCTATCAATTGCTGCAATGCATTCAAATAACTTCACGCCTTTCCTCAAGTAATCCTTCACATATCTGTTCATAGACTCCACGCGTTGAGTGGTGCACATACCACCGAAAAACTTTCCTCTAAGACAAGATTCGGCCCATGAGTCTCTTTTTGCATACATCATTTCCAACCATTGTTTTTGATTTGGAGCACTGGCTCTTGCTCTCAAAACCTCCCATTTCTTCTCAAACTCGTCCAACGCAAAGGTTCCCAAATACATGCCTGAAAATCCCTTAGAAGTTCATCATCCTTCAAGTTATTCTGTGCATTCCTTGACACATGCCATGAGCACAACCGATGGTTAGACATGGGAAACACATGATCAATGGCTTTACGCATCGCCTCATCACCATCCGTCAATATTGATATCGGCTTCTTATCTTTCATGGATGCAACGAATGTTTCCAATAACCACTTGTAAGTTTCAAATGTCTCGTCAAGCAATAATGCGCAACCAAACATTACGATAGAACGGTGGTTATTCGAACCAACAAACAACACTAGGGGCTTGTCATACATATTTGTTTTGTACGTCTTTGTCAAATATGAGGACGTCGCCGTAGGCAATGTAATCCAAAAGTGAAGTGGAGTCCCTCCAAAACAAATTAGCAAGCCTATTTTCCTCATCAACACTAAACTTACAAAAGAATTCAGGATCGCTTGCTCCTTTCGCTTTCAAGTAAGAGAGTGCCGCTCGTGTCACCGTCGAGCAAGATTTCCCTACGTGATGCATCCAACTTATTGTACAGATCCTTAATTTGAAACCCAACATTTAAATACCCACCACATTGGTCGACCATATACTCATATGTATGACATGTTCTCACTAACGCTCTTCGCATTCCCACCGCTTGTGCTATATCTGAATTTCGAACAACACGGTTACATCGGAGATATGGCGATTCAAGTGGAGTAACTAGTTCATGATTGTGATGTGGTTCAAAATTATAGACGACGTAAGTATCACGTTTTGAATCATAACCCACCAAAAATTGGGCGGACAATTCTCTCTTGTAATTGGCTTGGGTAGCCGAATCCTACCCGGTAAGTCTATAAACTTCTCACTTCTCAAACCTTCTTTAGAACAACACCACCGCCTCCTACTTACTTTCCCTTTCGTGTTACGAATCAATTTGTCCTTTACGACGCTAAATCCAATGCCCTTTGCATAACTCATATAATATTCTTGACTAATTCTATCGTTTTAAACTCTTTACCCATAACATCTTCTGCCCTCGGTACATTAATGTCAACACCATTATAATCACTACTTTCGATAACAGGATGTTCAGCCGTCATACACCCACTCTCTGTTGTCGGTGCCCGTTACTCGACCTTTCACAACCACCTAGATAGCCCGAATCACTACAACCACCCTTTGATGTATGTACGCCACCATCCATCTTAGCAGACTCCTCCATGCACGACAAACATAAATTCAAAGTCAAATTACATTATAATCTATGTGCTAACATACTCTCTTCAACACAGGCAAATGAATAATCTCAACATGCAATTGCACATAGTAACGTCAATAATTGTCCCTCTGGATAAGTGTTTCATAACCAACAACATGCAATTGCATCTTCATAGCCCAGTGGATCTATACAACGATTACAAATATTCACCACCAAATATACAATGCTTTCTCTAACTTCATAAAGCTAGTAACACTTATTTGCAAGGTTGCTGTTTCTTATCACCACATCTAAAAAAAGTCCATAGTACAAATTCACATTATCTAAACTAAAGCATAAATCTGAAAATGTGACTTCATTATTTTGTTTTTGACATATCATTACAGTTTTGCTTAAAAAGTGAATTCATTCTGTTATTTTCTCATCAAAGTTTGACATGTTAAGTTGTCAAAATGAACAATTGATCGGTTTAATTCTTAGTTGAATGTGCGGCCTAAATTCGTAGCAACAAAGATTACCGTTAATCTGTGTCTCTACATATTAACAAACAAACAGTAATTGAGTATGGTTTAATGTACGTACTAGATTGAGATTGAGATTGAGATACTCGAGTTGCAAGTCTTGAAGAATCAAAAGATTACCACTATCTACTGCTTTTGGCACATCTTCTAATTCATGATTATTGCACCTGCACAGTGCGCATAAGGGTAATTTCAAGTTCAACCCTTTCAAATTTCCAATACATACAGAAAAGATTCAAGAGAGTTATACTTGAAAACAAACCTGAGTTTTGAAGTGATCCATAAGTCCTCACGCTTCACCACACCATCATCATAAAGCTTCTCCAGAGCAAACCCAATCTAAACAAATCCAGCAAATCGGTCATTGTTACACTCTAACACCTAAATCATAAGATATAATAGATTTAAAAAATTTTAAAATTAATTTAACGCAAATAAATTAACCACAAAAATGGCGAAAAAACAATGAATAAGAGTTGCATTTGAATACCTCCTTCTCCCTTTTCATTGCCAAAATACATTAAACTCCTAAACCAGAAAAAGAGGGTTGTTTGAACTCTTACTTGATGTTTCCAAACTTCAACGCCTCCTCCTTGCACTTCCTTACGCCGCCATCAATTCAAGAACCATTAGATAATGGAGGCTGGACCCATCATCAATTCGGTAATCATTACCTTTCTGCAGATGCGTTTTGGGAAAGCAGAGATAAGAGTTTAGGACATCACTTACGCAGAGTCGCCGGCCGTATTGGCTTTTCTCGTGCACCGCCTCAATTCGGTGAGCATTAGCTTTCTGCAGCTGCGTTTTGGCCAAGCAGATACAAGAATTGGAGGCGCTTATGATTGGATTTGGGCAAGTAGACGAGAAGAGTTGGTGCCAAGGAGAGAGAACGATTCGACCGCTTAGGATTGGATCTGGGCAAGCATACAATATTTGGAGCCGCTTACGATTGGAGCGGCGTCGTCTTCGACCTCCAGCGTGCGTCTGGTTCTCTTCTTCATTTACAGAGTCACATGTGACTCACGTGTTCACTAACCAATGGATGAACAAGTCATCCGGTATCGCATCTCGACCCTTCATTTTTCATATGCAATTTCAACCTTTGGATCACTTTTGGATTATTGGCTGTACCGGTACAGCGGCTGTATTGCAGAATTACCGCAGTCTACAGGGTGCAAGAAACAAGCATCATTGATCCGCTCTCTCATCTTCAACATCATGAAACAGATGAGATAAATTCACCAATATATGATGGTCAAATTTATCTTGTTTCTAGTCATATACTGTAATTTTCTACCCAATCCTTAAACACATGCTCGTTCTAATACCATAAGCTTTTGAAAATAATAGAATTACAAGGAGTTCTATACATTCCGAATTTTCGTATGCAAGTATGTTTTTGTTAAGAGCTTTACAGAACACAATCGTTTACAATTGTCTACACCCTTGACTGATGGGCCTCATACGGTAGCGATCCATGTCAATCAACAAACGCAATTGTGCGCTAACTTTCTTCTTCTTGTCTACACCCTTGACTGATGGGCCTCATACGGTAGCGATCCATGTCAATCAACAAACGCAATTGTGCGCTAACTTTCTTCTTCACTTTCTTACTCTTCTTCCTTTTTTCCCCATAAAATAATTGATGTATTTAAATTGCTCATATATCATGCTTAACCTCTCTCCTGTTTTATGACCAATTCTATTCTTTTCTTGTTTCCAGTACATGGCAGCAACATATAAACTCCGGCAGTAAGGCTCCAATACCACAATCCATTCCTTTTGTAGCCTGCACCTACTCATCATACTCCCACTTGGAGACACGGAAACGTTTTTGGCCGTGCCCTTGTTCTGCCATTCTCGTGTCAAGCAATTCAAGTTGTCTTTTAATCCATGGAGGATCACCTGGCGACAGCCAGAGAGCTTCACCAGTATCCTTGTGCTTAAAATCTGGTTGCCTTGGATTCAACTTGTCTTCCCTGTTATCCCACCATTCATACGGATTAGCAAAAAACACTTGCCATAAGTGAAGGCGATCCTTATACTTTTCTAAAACAGCTCCACCTAGATAGTCAAGGGGATAACACATTTTCTCATTCAGAACAAAAAATAGTAATAATGAAAGCATATAAAAGCGCTCCTAAACAAAGCCAACCGCGTTGCAAGCTCAACGGAAGGACGTTGTAATATAAGTATGGCAGTACCTCCATCAGATTGTGGTTCCTCAAAAGTTTTGGAGCTTGGCCCTTGTCCATGTTGTGCTACATAATTCAATTCCTGCACTACTAACTACGACAAAAATTCAATAAACTCTAAGGTATAATAAGTGTATGAAACATGGACCAAAAATTTCTAAAGATACTCGACACAATGTTCTGAAAAATAGTAGACATGCTAACCTCGTGAAACAGTCTGGAATTCCCATTCTGATCCGCCTTTGTGTTAGACCCTAAACGACCTGCGACATAAATAAAATCATTCGGTTTCAAATGTTTGAAAGACAATTCTGCCATCTCGTCCCACATCTTCAGTAGTATCCTGTTCACAAATTCTACATGAGTTCACTACATTTCCAAAACCTTCTATCATGAAGGAAAGTGATATGAACAATACCGACGAACAACCAGAGACAAATTTTTCAATCAAATTCATAAATCAACATCTGGGGACCAACTCCTGTGTGTTTCCAATTCATAAAAGTGGGACCAATCACCATAACCCTAAATAGAAGTAATGGTCATAAGTTAACAATAACAAAGATGAAACCATTCATTATTCAATCCATAAAAACAGGGATTTTAAATAGCCATTTGACTAGTTGACAGAGCACATAAATTACTTACTAGTCTTGCACACAAATGGTACATGGGTCACCCATTTTCATTGTCTGCTTGCCTTATACTAAACCAATTCAATAATTTAACAATAATCTCATAAAACCCAATTTCATCCCACAAAAAAAAAAAACCATGCCTGGTAAATTATACTTCCACACAACAAAAGAAAGCCTTTTCATAATAATCCAATCATAAATAAAAAATAGATTCATAAACTGACATAAAAGTGCTGTCAGATTGAGGGGAGTTTTTGACGCGAAGAACAGTGTGAACGCCAAACGGACCACGGTCGTTGTTGTTTACGACCTGAAGGGGGTGAATCACAGTGCCGATAAAGCTAGCAGAGTTGCCCAGATTCTCTTGCCAAGGATGCCATACAGTGCCGATAAAGCTAGCAGAGTTTCCCAGATTCTCTTGCCAACCGATAAAGCTAGCAGAGTTTCCCAGATTCTCTTGCCAAGGATGCCATACAGTGCCGATTAACCTACCAGAGTTGCCCAGATTCTCTTGCCAAGGATGCCATACAGTGCCGATAAAGCTACCAAAGTTGTCCAGATTCTCCTCCCGACGACGCCATGTGATTGTCGTTGGACGCTGGAACTTGAGTGCGCGCCGATAAACGCCGCTGCCTTCTCTGTCGTCGTCGGAAAAGGAATTTGAAACCCTAGGGTTAGCGGCTGAAAACGAAGAGAAAAGGGCGAGCCTTTGCGAGAACAATAGCGAGGGGCTTGGCCTGCTAAACTGGGTTAGAAGACGAAGCGCCTTCATATGCGTTTGGAGATCGCGATCATGGGTTGAATTTGGACTTTGAAGTCGGGATTTTGGCGGGTTTTTCCCTGAGAGTTCTGACAGTCTGGTTTTGTGATTTCGGCGGGGTTAATTTTGCTCCAAGCAAACAGTGAGATTCAGGGCTGTACTGGATTTGGGCCTTTGAGCCTCAATCGTGTTTATATGTACCAATGATTTCATATGTTTGGTCCATCAGAAACCTAAAATCATTGATAATGGGACTTACTGTTGTCCTTGCTCAGCTTGAATTCAACCTAAGAATCCATTTCAATCCAAGGGCAATTGGATTTGCCATATCATTATCCAATCCCATCTAATTAAATAAACCAATCTAATTTGTAATTGAATTGGATTGGATAAAAATGTACCATATATAAGAAACTAAACAATATTTTCGGATTCATACCTCTCCTTTGAAATCAACATAAAATTCTTGCACATATATAATAAAGAACAGCAATTCGAAGCAAATAGTAACACTATAGTGGACGCTAGATAAAGAAAAGAGGTTAAAAAAAATTAGAGTTGGATAGCTATGATCAAGTATCTACACAGCATTATTCTAACTTAGCTTAAATTTTTTATAAAAATAGAAACAAGATGAATGACCAAAAATAAATTAATAATAAATACGGTAAAACCGAAGCCTAATCCAATTAACTTGGAATTCTTAAATTAGCATCCAATCTAATTAAAAATCCAATTAAATATAGGTATTGAATTGGTTTGGTTTGATAAATATATTTTTTTTATACAACAAAGAGGAGTTCTTTTTTTAAATAAAAGAGCGATAGTATTTTATGGATAAAATAAACAAAAACAAATACAAAGCAACTAAGGTGCCGAATATGAATGCAACTTCTTTAGTTACCAAACACAGCAACAAGTTGAATTGATATGGAGAGAATACGCACAACCTAAGAAATAATTAAAATCCCCGAATCAGCAACCAAAATCACATGGACTCAAGCATGCAATAAAGATTTGTCGCACAACGCCATAAACGACAAATCCGTATCGAAAGCCAAAAGCCAAAAGGCCTAAATAAAAAGCAAGCCACATCAAACTCCTAAAAAGTTCATGAAAATGATTAGAATAAACCAAACTAATAAACAAGATCACCGCTCCACAACCTCTAGGGCAATCCGAGGAGAGTCATAGCGCTGTACCGGCTAAACTCAAACCCGACGCAACCCAACATCATTCATGCTTCGTAGCTCCAAATCTATATTGAAGGATGACATTTGGAGCCAAATCCTTGAATCCATAGGAAAAATGAAGGGAATGAGAGGAAAGGGGAAGTAGGAAGAAAAAAGGGATAAAGTGGGAAGGGTGACTGCCAACCCCCAAAGGGGGCACCGACTATAAATTTTTCTTTAGGATTTTCTCGAAGAGCTGCGATTGTGTGTGTTTGGGGTCGCGGCTAGAATTTTTTTTTTAGGATTTTCTCAAAGAGGAGCGATGGTGTGCGCTGCACTTGAAGAAAGAGAAATTCTTAAGTTAGTGTGATGGATGGTCACACTATTGTGTGACATTACTAATTTAAAGGTTATAATATGAATGTAGAATATAATTGATAATTCATATAAAGAGATGGGTAAACGCACGTGTTGGTCAGATTTTCCTTTTAAAAACAGCCACCACAAAAATGGTATGGTGGCTAACAGTTAATAATAATAAAAAGAAGGAAAGAAGAACAACCAGAAGGTCATCTCGTGGATAAACATACATTGCGGGTTTGTTCCAGCGTCGTGTTCCAAATTCTGACTGGCTGACTCTCCGACCTCTGCAACACCAACAACGACGACAACCTCAAAGTCTCTCTCACTCTCTCTTTCTCAATTCGTCTCTCAAGACAAGAGAGATTAGGAGGATTCAATTTCAGGCTTTCAGTCAAGTAGTTTTAATTCTGAATTAAATATGTCAAGTCTCAAGAGATTAGAGTTGGTTATTGTCTAAATCTTAACAATTAAATCATTGACCATAAAAATTCAAAATGTTTGAATTTAATTCAACCACAGAGGAGCTGTAAGTTAACCCATTCCACAAGTAACACACGGGCCAATAGGCCATTAACAAAAGCAATAAAGGGCCTCAAACACTTTGATACGACGGATGCATCTAGCTCTAACAACACCACCATCACCATTACGTGCTTTCTCACTCACCCAAATGTCGTCTTCTTCTTCATTTTCTCTTCACAAACCCTCTACCACTGCCTCTTCTTCTGCTGCTGCTTCTTCTTCCTCTGTTTCACCTCTGTTTCAGTTTTGAAACAGGACAGTGGGGGCAGCTGTGAGCAGGCTCCGCGGAGGCTCATGCGGCAGAGGAAGCTCCGCTACCTCAGCAACCTGGACCTCAGTTTCTCTAGTTCCCCTCTCACTTCGCCTGAACATTCGTCCCCCTTGCCTCTTACTGAATCTCCTGTGATCGGCAGATCCAACTCTGTGCATACAGATAGGTACTTGGACCCTGCGTTCATCAGTTTCTAATTTTCATGTACTTTTCTTCCATGTGTATGTTTTGCGTGTTCATTATGTCTTTGTTATAATGTTGAACTCTAAGGTGGTCTTTGCTGTTTGAACAGAAACCAGATTGCCACAACCTCAGCAACCCTGAATTCTAATTCAAGCGTTTGTCAAGGGGCATTATATAATGGTGGGGTTTTTAATTACAACATGGTCTTGAATGCTTTTTCTAGGACAACTCAAGCAAATCGAATCGCAAGTCATCCTCTTGCACCACTAAGACCAGACATTGTGTGTGGTTTTCCTATACATGTTGCTACCACTTCATCCATTAATCGTTCAAGCATTTGTCAGAGGAGAATGCCAGAAGATCTTGATTGTGGATATGAAGGTTACAACTTCAGTAGGAGTGCTCCAACAAGTCCTTCATTTAGCCGTCGAAGATCAAATGCCATGGATTCTTTTCCTACTTTTGGGGTTTCTCAAGAACAATATCAGGATTCCTATCCTTCAAGACTACAACCAAACAATCCTCATCATAGTCCCAGTCATATTTCTCCTCCTCACAGGCCCACATCTCGAAGTCTACGCTTCAACCACGAAAGTTCAAATGGAAATGCATTTGCGTTGCATCATAAATCATTTACAGAAGGGGCTGAAAGTAGTAGTCAAGTCAATGCTCACCCTTTGCCTTTGCCTCCTGGAGCAGTGGTACCACCACAGTCATCAATCATGCATCACAATGCAGAACTTGTATCCACATCATCAATGAAAGGTCAATGGCAGAAGGGAAAACTTATTGGACGGGGTACCTTTGGTAGGGTTTATCTTGCATCGAATCAGTATGCTGGTCTCCAGAATCTTTGTGCTACTTTCTCTTGAATTTGTTCTGCAATGACCATAACTTAGTTTTGCTCTCTGTTCTTTTTCTTTTGAATTTAGCTCTGTAACCATTTCTAATCATGTGACAGAGATACCGGGGCCTTGTGTGCAATGAAGGAAGTTGATCTCATTCCCGATGATCCTAAATTTGCTGAATGTATAAAGCAATTGGAGCAGGTTCGTTTCTGGAGTCCTTTATCAATTTGTTAATTCACAGGGCAGTTGCAGTTATATATTGTTGTCTACCTTTAGGTTTATTAAAAGAGCAAGTCAAAAACCTGCAAAGTTGTTCATCTACACACATGCCACACACTTGCGCTATGATCTTATCAGCATTGTTGTGTAGGAGTTTTTCCCATTTGCCTTTAGTATGCTTTATAACTGTTCTCACTAGCTACATGGGACAGGAAATTGAAGTCCTCCGTACACTGAATCATCCGAATATTGTGCAGTATTATGGTAGTGAAGTAGTGAGTATCTTTTTCACATGTGCAAATTTTATTAAAAACTAATCTTTGCCAAATTTACTAAACATGGGGAATATTGTTTTTGCGTATGCAGATTGATGATCACTTCTACATATACTTGGAGTATGTTCATCCTGGATCAATCAATAAGTATGTCCAAGACCATATTATTGGAGCTATGACAGAATCTGTAGTTCGCAATTTTACTCGCCATATCCTCTATGGGCTGGCCTTTTTGCATAGCAAGAAGATAGTTCACAGGTGAGAATAATGCTCGAGTAGCAGGGTAATATTGCGGCGTCACTTATTTGTTAAAAAGAGCTTGTTACTGTATAAATTGTCTCAATAAATGATGAGACAAGAAGAACTTTAGGAAAAAATGTTTTTTCTTCAAAGAGAATGTTTAGATAAACCGTAGAGATTCTTAATATCATCCCAACCGGTTAAAATGCGGGAAAAAAGATTTGAGAATCATGTTGCATATCTTGGTCATAAGCTTTCTTTGCTTTACTGAATGGAGTTTTTGTTGATTGTGCTAGGGACATAAAGGGTGCAAATTTGTGCGTTGATGCATCAGGAGTTGTTAAAATTGCTGGTTTTGGGATGGCAAAACGAGTGAGTTTTGTATATTTTTTGTTACTGACCTAATTTCCTGACAAATTCATGTTTGAATAATCAAGATCACAAGTTTTATTTGTTGTATATGTGATTCCTTCAGATATAGTGATGTTACGTACTTGTGTATTTTGTTCCTGTCCTATCAACACTGGCTGCAGTATTGTTCTTGGTTTTATATATAACTCATCTTTTGGATGCAGCTTAGCGGACAGTCAAACAATCTTTCTCTGAAGGGCAGTCCATACTGGATGGCTCCTGAGGTAATCACATCATCACTATCTAAGAGTTTGTAGATGGTCTGTGCATACTGTACGTATAATCTTTATATACCTTCCCGCGCTTGTTTTCTGCAGGTCGTAATACAGAACAATCCAGATCTTGGTTTGGCTGTTGATATATGGAGTTTGGGTTGTACCATCATTGAGATGTTGAATGGAAAACCTCCTTGGAGAGTGACTTTACAGGAGTAAGTTAATGAAAAAAAACTTTTTCATGCTTTATTATTCATCATAGTTTCTGATTTTGAATACTGTCTACTGCCCAAAAGGCAACCTTTGCTCTGTTTGAGCATAGCTTTGTTGCTTTCTTAACACCTCCTTGTCTTTCTATTTGTCAGCCTCAAGCTATGTTCATGGTTCTGGACAAAATCCCAGATATAACAGAAACATTATCTGCAGAAGGAAAGGACTTACTCAGTCGGTGTTTTCGTAGGAACCCTGCAGAGAGACCACCAGCTAATCAGCTACTTGAGCATCCTTTTGTACTAAACTCACATGATCAAACTATCTCACACTATGCCCACAATTTTTCTCTGATGAACCTGGTGAGTTTTCACATTCCACACTCAGTTGATTTTTTTTTTCCCGTAAAGCTATAAAGTTATGAAAAGTAAAATTCAAAGAAAATTTAAGCATGCAATTTTCGATTATATGGCTAGTAGATTGATATCTTGGCATGTTATGTGTGTGCACTATTGTACGATAACTTGCGTAGTCCTAGAGACCAAACTAAGCTAGAAAATGGTCGACGAGGGAGGAATATGAAAACCTGTTAGCGGCTAAAGACGAAGAGAAAAGGGCAAGCCTCATGAGAATAATACTGTAACAGTGAGGAGGGACTTGGGTTGTTGAACGAGATTAGAAGACAACGCCTTCATATGCGTTCGATGATCAAGATTTGGGTTTGGTGAGGGTACTTTTGTTCCAAGCAAAGAATAAGATTCAGGGCTTTTCTTGGTTTGGGCCTTCGTTATGTTTATTTGGGCCTTACTATAGGTTATTGGCTAAGGATGAATCCGTGCTTGGCCAGGCCTTTTTCTTTTATAGGGATTTTTTTTAAGGAAATTTTTTGAGGGGTTTTTTCTTTAGTATAAGCGATAATTTAAACTACAGGGAATAAGATTCGAACATGAGACATCAAGTCTGAAAGTCAAGGCCCTTTTTCACTTGGTTAGGCCCGTTGACAAGGGATTCATTTGTTTGTTTATCTTGAAACAGCTGTCGTGACATTAGACCTTTGACTTTATTATTTTGGATAAATCAGTTGATTAAATATTGTTTAATATGTGCCGTATATGTGATTCAGTAACTGTGATTAAAAGTCACCTTAACATAAAATTCTTTATTGAGGCTTTCTCCGATAATATAGATAAATACTCATTTAAACTTAATTATAATCTTGTAAATAAAATAATAACAATTCTAATCCCATTGAAGCATATTGCGGAGTGTCCCCCACAATGATAATTTTTTTTCAATTATTCATTTGAATTGAAGGGATCCTTCTAAAGAATGAGCGTGTATAATAACATGTGATATAAGAAAAGAAAAATAGCAAAAAACAAAGTAAAGTTTTTCTTTGTTTTTAATAAGAAGTGAAGATGAATGAAAGAATACTTAAAAGTCAACTTTTCAGGTCTTTGGGGTTTATTTTTATGAAGGAGGAGGTCTTGGGGGTTTGTTCAAATCCAACTTAATGTGAACTGTTATTAAATAAGAATGATCCTTAGTTTGAATGGGGAATATCTCGTAAGCCTTTGTTTAATCTTAATCTTAGAGATCAACAGAGCAAGCAAGGCACGTACAAAACGATATTTTCCTCCTTACTTAGTAATGTGACTCAACCACAAATTGACATGTGTTTTTTTTTAATAGTCTCAAAAGTGTTTTTTCCTTCTCTTTCATTAGCATAACTAATTTCCTTCTTCATAGAGGGGTTTTTTTTAAAAAAGGATATAGACAATTTTTAATCAAGCAAACTTTGAGTTGTAAAGACTATAAAATACGAAATTAAAATACGTATATAATGTCTCCTTGTCTAGTTATGAAAAACTAAAGAAGTGGTTTATGGGATAGATCATGAAAGCAATTAAAAAAAAAAAATTTCATTTTGTGATTGAGCCACGTCACTAGATAATAAAGAGTTCCTTTTTATGGATAAGGAGGGAAGTATTATCTCTTACAAAATATGATTTGAATAAGAAAAAAATTAATGGCTTGGCTTGGCTTGCTAAACCTAAATGCATGCCACCCGACGGCAGAACGACCGACCAAGAATACTTAAGATTTTTCAGAGAGACAAAGTAATCTTACATTAAAAAACAAGTTTTGACATGGAATTTGATTCGTGCCTCGTTGGCTGGTCCAGTGGGTTTTGTCGTGTTGACGATGAGGTTTTTTTGTTATTTTTTTCCAAATCCAAATCTCCATCATCCATGTGTTCCTAGTCTCCTTCGTTCAACAATAAGTTAAAAAGGTCAGAGGAGTATACAGTAAAACACCGTAACACGGTATCAACCGGACTGCAATTTTACAGGTTTCAGAGTTTTTGGTTTTGTTTGTCAATTTTCACGGGAGTTTCTATAATGAGGGGTTTATAGTGAGGAATTACTTTGAGGGGTATAATTTTACAATCAAAAGGAAATTGGATCCCTCAATGCACCTCCCAAGTACTTTATTGATAGTGGGATTGGACCCCTCAAAACAACCCCTCACTATAAATCCCTCATTATAGCATTTCCACAATTTTCACAACAAAAAAAGAAAGAAAAAGAAAGTGGAGGATTGGTTTGGTTTGGTTGACGAAGTCCTCTCCCATCCCCAACGAGCCCAAGAACGCCTAGCTTTGCAGTACGCATACGCATACGGCGTATCCTATATTTCGTCAACTCCTAACTTTCGCCCTCCGTCCTTAAAAAGCATTAAATTTAATTTTAAAAACAACACCAACACTCCAACGAATGAGGATAATTAATAACTAATCCCATACTTACCTTAATAATTAAAAATTAAAAAAATAAGCAGCAGAAGGTCATCTCGTGCATTGACAATTTGACATTGTAAACACACACAGCATTTGTGAGGGATCTGTTCCTCATCCTCCTGACTGGCTGACTCCGACGCCTCCTCTCTTCTCCATCACCAAACAACATCAAAGTCTCTCCTTTAGTCTCAGAGAGATTAGGAGAGAGAGAGAGGACCCAAGTAAGTTTCAGGCTTTCAAGTACTCTGAGGTTTCAATTCTGAATTCCCAAGCAGGGTCTTGACCATAAATAAATTCAAAGTGTTGAATTTAATGAACAAGTAAAGTAAACGAAGCAAGGAGGAAATTCAGATCAAAGCTAAGCGAGAAACAACGGAGCTGCTTCCCCTTCCACAACTTCACAACATAGCTACGGAGCTCTGCTCTCTGAGATTTTGACACCAACAAACAATAAAAGACCACGGCTTTAAGCCTTTTAACTTTTGCAAAACCAGAACCACTTGCTTTCTCCATTACCCAAATGCCGCCTTCTTCCTTTTCTCTTCGCAGACCCTCTGCCTCTACCTCTACCTCCTCTGTTTCTTCTCCTTCTGCTTCCTCTGTTTCAGCTCTGAAACAGGACACTGGGGGCTGCTGTGAGCAGAGCCCCAGGCGGCTCACGCGGCAGAAGAAGCTCCGCCACCTCAATGACCAGGACCTGTGTTTCCCCCTCCCTGAAAAGTCTCGCTCCTCCCCCACTTCGCCTGAATATTCCAACCGAGAGTCAACGTCTCCGGATCGTGGGTCCAAGTCAAACCACTGGTCCTCTTCGGCTGCTGCTTCTCCTCAACCCTTGCCTCTACCAGAATCTCCCGTGATCGGGAGACCCGGCTCTGTGCCCAAAGATGGGAACTTCGGCCATGCGTTCTTCAGGTAAATAAAAAGCCTTCTTTCGCTTCTGTGTCTCTGTATCTGTTTGCTTGTTTATTATAATGCTCAACTGGGGGCGGTTTTCGCTGTTTGAACTATCAGGAAAAACAGAAATCAAGTTGCCACAACATCAGCACCACAGATTTCTAATTCAAGCAATCGTCAAGGGCCATCCTCCTCCGCACCAAGCAATCGTCGAAGGGCATTATCTTCCCAGGATGTAAATAATAATGGTGGGGGTTTTTGCAAATTGGGACTGAATTTTTTTTCTAGGACAGCTCAGGCAAATGGTGTCTCAAGTCATCCTCTTAGCCCACAAAGATCAAACTTTGTGGAGATGGATGGTTTTCCTGTACATGTTGCCACCACTTCATGCATTAATTGTTCAAGCAATTGTCATAGGGGAAAGAGACAAGAAAATGAAAGTTACAACTTCAGCAAGAGTGCTCCAACAAGTGGGTTTTCAAGTCCTGCAGTTAGCCCTCGAAGATCAAAGGCGGGGGATCCTTTTCCTACGTTTGGGGCTTCTCAGGAACAATATCAGGATACCTGTCCTTCAAGATTATCACCAAACAATATTGCTCATAGTCCCAGTCATTCTCCTCTTCCCAGCCCCACATGTCGAAGTCCACGCTTCAACCACAAAAATTCAAATGGAAATGTAAATGCGTTGCATCATAAATCATTCACAGAGGGTTTTTCAGAGAGGGGTGAAAGTAGTAGTCAAGTTAATGCTCACCCTTTGCCCTTGCCTCCTGGAGCCGTGGTACTTCCACAGCCATGTAGCATGCATCACAATGCAGAACTTCTGTCCACATCATCAATGAAAGGTCAATGGCAGAAGGGAAAACTTATTGGACGGGGTACCTTTGGTAGTGTTTATCTTGCAACCAACCGGTATGCTGCTCGCTGGAAGCTTTGTGCTACTTTCTCTTGACTTTGTTCTGCAATGACCATTAATTACTTTTGCTCTTTGTTCTTTTTCTTTTGAATTTAGCTCTGTAACCATTTCTAATCATATGACAGAGAGACCGGGGCCTTGTGTGCAATGAAGGAAGTTGATCTCATTCCCGATGATCCTAAATCTGCTGAATGTATAAAGCAATTGGAGCAGGTTCGTTTCTGGAGTCCTTTATCAATTTGTAAATTCACAGGACAGTTTCAGTTATATATTGTTTTCTACCTTTTGTTTATTTAGACTAACCAATTTGCGGAATTAGGGAATATTAGTCATTTATACAGATGGGCACTTGAAGTATTGATTGAGTTTTTTCTCATGATAAAACTTTTAATGGGACATGTTGCGTTGTGTCTGCTGTTATCAGTTATAGGAAGGAATGAGTTGGTTGATATTAGCTAGTCAAAAACCTGTCTAGTATCTCCACACATGCCACACTTGCACTTTCATCAACATTTGTTGTGTAGGAACTCCAGTTCATGCCTGCCAGTAGCCACTACTGTTTATTGCACACAGGTTGAGGACATGTCACATATGCTGAAAATATATTTCATTTATGCTCAACTATGCTACTGCGCTTTCCGTAATAGCTTTATATTTTTTGCATTTATCTTTAATACGTTCTAGGACCGTTCTTACTAGCTACCTGTTGCAGGAAATTAAAGTCCTCCGTGCACTAAAGCATCCAAATATTGTGCAGTATTATGGTAGTGAAGTGGTGAGTATATATCTTTTATGGTAGTGCAGTATAAATCTTGTTTATATCTTCAAATTTATTAAAGACAGATCCTTGCAAGTTTTTGTAAAATTTTGTTTTGGTGTGCAGATTGATGATCACTTCTACATATACTTGGAGTATGTTCATCCTGGATCAATTAATAAGTACGTCCAAGACCATATTGGAGCTATGACAGAATCTGTAGTTCGCAATTTTACTCGCCATATCCTCTCTGGGTTGGCTTTTCTGCATAGCAAAAAGACAATTCACAGGTGAGAATAATGCTTGAGTAGCAGACTTATATTGTGACGTCACTTATCTGTTAAAAAGAACTTGTTACTTCATAAATTGCTTGACTCAATATTTGATGTTTCCCGTCAAAGAGGATTGTCTGGTTAAAATGGGGAAAAATGTCTGGAAAATCATGTTGCATTGCTTGGTTGTAAGATTTCTTTGCATTATTGAATGAAGCTTTGATGATTGTGATAGGGATATAAAGGGTGCAAATTTGCTTGTTGATGCATCAGGCGTTGTTAAACTTGCCGATTTTGGGATGGCAAAACATGTGAGTAATACCTTACAATGTGAAATTTAATGCATATATTTTCCCTTGAACTAGTGTAGCAGTGTTGCTTCTTCATTGTTAATCTTTAGTCACTGACATAATTTCCTGACAATTTATTGTTGGAATAATTGAGATCACATGGTTTACTTGTGTATTTTGTTCCTATCTACACTTCCTACATTATTTTTCTGGGTTTTATATATAACTTACTTTTGGATGCAGCTTAACGGACACTCATACAATCTTTCTCTGAAGGGCAGTCCATACTGGATGGCTCCTGAGGTAATCATATCACCGTTATCTATAAATTTGTAGATGGCCTGTGCATACTGTTACTGTATATAGACGCCTCGTTTGTTTTGTGCAGGTCATAAAGGCTGTGATGCAGAATAATGCTGATCCTGATCTTGCTTTGGCTGTTGATATATGGAGCTTGGGTTGTACAATCGTTGAGATGTTCAACGGAAAACCTCCTTGGAGTGACTTTACAGGAGTAAGTTAATGTTGAAACTACTTGTGTTCAGTTTCATAGTTTCTGATTTTTCAGAATATTGCCAACTGGCCCCAGTTTCATGTGTTCAGTGCAACTCCGACTTCGCTCTGTTTGAGAGTCGCTTCATTGCTTTTTAAACATATTTTTGTCTTCTATCTGTCAGCCTCAAGCTATGTTCAAGGTTCTGAACACAATCCCAGATATACCAGAAACATTATCTGCAGAGGGAAAGGACTTCCTCAGTTGGTGTTTCCGTAGGAACCCTGCCGAGAGACCATCAGCTAATCAGCTACTAGATCATCCTTTTGTACGAAATCCACATGATCAAACTGTCTCACAGTATGGCCAGAAGTTTGTTCTCATGAACCTAATGGTGAGTTTTCACATATTCGACACTCAGTTTATTTATTTTTCTTAAATCAATAAAGTTCAGAAAAGTAAAATTCACAGAAAATCAAGAGACTTTTCGATTATATTAGTAAATTGATATCTTGGCATGTTGTGTGTGTGCACTATTGTAGGATAAATTGCATAGTCCGAGGGACCATACTAAGCCAAAAAATGGGCGATGTTGATCTCTCCACGCACTTCCAGTTGAGAGGTGGCTTTGCACCATTCTTCATACCATGTGCACGAGGATCATCCCTGTCCCTAATTGCAGCCCTTGTTCAGGTTAAAGCTTCCAGCCGTAAGCGTTTTAAGGACTCATGGAAGGGAAGACCCAAACCTAGGACCCATACGTTTTTGGAAGAAATGGAGCCAAGTTTCTCTCATGCAGTATCTGGAAGATGCTAGCTTTTCTTTGGAAAAATGCCAGCATGCAGCTCTAATGGAGATTTTTCCGTTGCCCATTTCACCTTTGATGAAGTTACATGGCTTTATCAGTGAACCAACGGAGTAGGATTTGGAAGCTGGTTATTTTATTCCTCATCAAGTTGAGGACTTTCAACTAATACGACGGGTTCCTGCATTGGGGGATGAATCTTTTTTTTTTCTTTTTTTCTTTTGAGAATGTCACATGGAGCTAAGATCAGTAGAAAAAAATAGAGTGCATATAATTACATAGAGCAGGTGATGGAGCTTATATTAATTTGTAAATACGAATTTGTGTAGCAATGAACATTTAATTGAATCCATGATGCCGGCTTATAGAAAATTTCAAATCTTCCATTTGCGGTAAATGAATTCATGATAAACTCCGATTCTCTGTATAAGGACATTAATTTGACATAAGTCGATAGATAAGGAGGACAATGTCATGTGCAACGATTAGTTAAATTACATGGTGATTATAACCATAAGATGGCGAGTTACCTGCGCGCCAATGGCGGACTACCACATTTGTATTTACCTCCATTGTGAGTTCATAGTGCGCCAATGACAGGGATTCGAAACCCGTTAAAAGCACTTTGTGGCCAGGGACAAGTCGAACTCTGAGCGGGGATTAATCTCACTATTCGGATGTGGAGACACCTCGTGGTATTTACCTAAATTACGTTACATGTTGATTATACTAAATAATTTAGGTTTGATGTGGAATTGTTTTATTAAATTATGGGTCCATAGAATAATTTAGGTCTATAAAAAATACTCTAAAGTATTATGCTAAATCCTATAAAAAAAAAGAAAAAGAAGAAGAAAGTATTATGCTAAATAAAACCCTATTTTTTTCTTTTGAGGATGCAGAATAAAACCATTGCCATTTATCTTTTTTGCTGAGAAATAAAACTAATACCCATTATTAAACAAATTTATTTTTGTATTTATGTTTTTCTTAGGGCGGGTGCACGTGTTAACGTGTATATAATATGCATTGCGCGCTTCCCTTTTAAATTTGTTGTATTTCTGTTATTTTTGAAATTAAAATACCTCCCTTCAATTTATTCTCACTGGGGACTGGGCTTTGGGTGAAGGAAATGCTACTGCTAGAGCAACACTGATAGTACAGCTCCAATCAACCGATCCAGTGGCTAATGCTAGCAGCGGTGGTTGAACCCGGAGGAACTCTACACCATCTACGACGTCGTATCATATCCATACATACTGTGCATAGTTTAGTTTACAACTGGGTTAGGGTTTTGAAGTGATTAGCAAATTGCCATCGTTGTTGAGGTGTTGGTAGGTTAGGTTTGGTTCTCGGGATCAATCAATTCAAATTATACAAGGCCAAACTCAAACCCAGAATTCGGCAGGGGAAGGGCCAAATTCACCGATGGGGAAGCCTCTTTGCTATGGTATGAGATAATCTTTTGCTGTTTCTTCATTACAAGTTTCTAAATTTATGCCCGTCGAGATTTTCATGTTTTCGTGGAATTCATATCATCCTTGATTCGGCAGATGCAGGCAATGCAGAAGTTTCTCAAGGTTTGATCAATAGGCTTTACAGTGACTTCTCCGATGGCATACATTTTGCAACACCAGTTTCTTCCTTGAGGACGAATGAACTTGACTTGGTAAGTCTTCAGGTTTTTAAATCAAATGTAGTTGTACTTTCTTTTTGGTAGGCTTGGAACCTAATTTATATATTTTTCCTTCCAAGGTTCGGAGTGTGTTGCAGATGTTGCAAGGATTTCCTAGCTCACTATTTTATTGGGACCAAAATGGAAAGTCTTTTCAAGTCAAAAGTGGGTTACATGTGAATCACCTCTCTCATACAAGTCTTCACGCCATTGTCCATCAATTTATGTATGCTGCAACATGCTTACAACTGGTGGAAGTTTTAGTCAATAAAATTGAGAAATCTGCTAAATTACCACCGCCTACTTTGAGGGCTTTTGCGTGTTCTGTTTCTTCATGGCTTAAGGTATGTTTTGGATTCAATTTACTGGATGAAATTTGCTATTTTCTAGTCGTCATGTTCAACGCTCATTTATAAGTGTATGTTAAATTGTGCTTGGGCAGAGGTTGCGCGATATATCTTTAAAGGAGGAAATGAAGATAAGCACTGATGCCATTGGAACAACTCCTACGTTATTGGGGTTGGCCAATTCTTTATCTAGGTTCGTACGCTGTTAGCTTTACCTTTTCAAAATTTGGGATGTCAGTGGCTGTAGTTTGTCCCTTGCTGTTGTAGACAATCACCACTCAAAAGCTTATCAGAATTATCAATATTTTATTATTCTCCATTTTTTTGTTTACCTTCGAGGTTTCTGTGTCAGCCCTACATCTCAATTCCCCTTTTGGATTCTACATCCTCATGCAATGGATATCGCTGATGACAATTTATTGATATTAGTCTTTGCTCAGGTGCTGAGTATTTGTTGCAAATAGTGCATGGTGCCATCCCCCAAGTGTATTTTGAGTCTAATTCTCCTCTTCCTGCTGCTGACTTGGCTGTGCATGTCCTTGACCATCTTTACAAGAAGCTGGATGAAGTGTGTCTTGTGCGAGGTGGTGAGGTTGTTACACATTTTTCCTACAACCTTATGGTTTCTAGTTTATACTCGTGGTTTAGCTGGTTTATGTAATCCAAATTTGGAACTTATGCCAATTTCAGGAGGAAGACTACAAGATGCTACTTCATTTATTTATTGGAAGTATTTTGCCATATATTGAGGGTCTTGATTCTTGGCTTTTTGAAGGAACACTAGATGATCCATATGAGGAGGTAAATGTGATTGGAAATTTGGTTTTCCATGTCCCAAAAGTTTGCAGCAGTTTATTTATTTGTTATAAATTCTTTTGCATCCTGCAAGTGCTTGTGATGCATCCAATCCATCTTTTATTGTTTGAAAGTTTGCACGCCATATAATTCTAATTTCTGTACTCTTGTGATTATAATTTATCATAAAATTTGTATAGGCAGTATACATGCAATGTTTTTTCTATTTTAAATGGGCGGTCCTATATGTATCCTTGGTGAACACTTTTCTGGTGGCTCCTGTCTTTTCAGATGTTCTTTTATGCTAATAGAGCAATATCTGTTGATGAGGCTGACTTTTGGGAGAAAAGCTATCTATTGAGGCAAGTACAGTGTCAAATGTTAGATGTTGGGGCCTCTACCTCATCTTGTGCCAGTGACCGCATATCAGTAACAAATGATAAAAAGGGAGTGGGTCAAAGGGAATCCATCTCAACGTCTAGTTTTATGAAAGGAAAAGAATGGAGCAATAAAGACCTTCAGTTGTGTCCACTGTTTATTAAGGACATAGCTAAGTCTATTGTTTCCGCTGGAAAATCATTACAGCTGATCCGGCATATTCCCATGACATCAGCAGTTGTATCTAGAAAAGGAAATGACTGTGAGATTGATGGTTTTGGCAGTTTGGATAAAGGTGTTCAACATGGGCATAGCATTGCAGGCTTAACTTTGTCAGAAGTTTTCTGTGTGTCATTAGCAGGCCGTATAGGCCATGGTGATCATATTTTTCAATATATTTACAGTAAACAAAAAGTGGTGAGTGATGATGGTGTAATTGTGCCAGTAAAACGCTCAGAGAAAATTTGGTGTAAGTTCTTGGTTGATACGCTGGCAGGGAAAAGGTTGGTTGATACTCAGTCTGCACATGAGGATGGAAAAACACTTCCTGATGCAAAGGAAGAGAATATGCTTGCAGGTGTTGTAAATGAATTTCCTCTTTCAAGATCCTTCTGTCAAGAAAATCCGGTTTTAACAGTCTGCCAAAAGACCCTTTCTAAGAATGGGGATGCATGGAAAACGTTGAACTTATCTAGAAATTTATGCCTGCCTCCTTTAAATGATGAAGTTTTGCGAAAGGCTATATTCGGTCAGGAGAGTGGATCGATTTCTGCAGCTGAAGGAACAAATTATACTTTTGGTTTCCGGTTTGGTGAATCTGAATATCTTCGTTCACAAGAAGACTCACATATGTTACAAGTGTTGTTTCCTTTTCCTACTCTTCTTCCTTCTTTTCAGGTATTTCTGATTGATAGTCCAAGAGCATTTGTTAGAAGTAGATGTTATAGCATTCTTTAGGTCTAGTTTTAATGTAATTCCTTGCCAACAGGACGAGCTCCATATGTCAGAGCTCTTACCTTTCCAGAAAAATAGCACCCTTCCATCAAGAGTTCTTACCTGGGTTCAGCAGTTTGAACCAAGAAGTACTCCACTTCCGGTGGTTTTAGTGCAGGAATGTCTTACGGTGTACATCCAGAAGCAGGTGATAGGTCGAACCCATGTACAGATCTCAGTTTCTTATTGTGGTTAACATGATGTTTTCTTTTATATTTCTATTGTAGGTGGATTGTATTGGCAGGCATATATTGTCAAAATTGATGAATGGTTGGAAATTGATGGATGAACTGGCAGTGCTGCGCGCCATTTACTTGCTAGGATCAGGTATGTCAGAATTAGTAGAAATAAGTGCAGAAATTTTCTGATATTTCATTCATCTCCAATGGGAGAGTATTTATAGCTATACAAAGGGTAGAGATGCAGCTGTACAAACACTAACACAGCTGTAAAGATAGCAGCTGTACTAACACTAACATAGCTGTTCAAACAGCTATACTAACACTCACTAACACAGCTGTACAAACACAGCTGTATATTCCTAACACTCCCCCTCAAGTTGGTGCATGGATATCGCACATGCCCAACTTGTCTAGTGAAGTAGAGTTCCTGCTAAACGAGCATGAGTCATCATATCTGCAAGTTGGTCTTCACTCTTTATATCTGGCTTTCGAATGACATTTTTGCCAAGTTGTATCGGATAAAGTGTCTGTCAATATCAATATGCTTTGTTCTCTCATGATGTCTTTGGATTATTTGCTATTTCAATGGCAGCTGTATTGTCTGTCTGAGAATCATAAAACTTCTTAGGTTCAAACTAGGGTTCCCTTATTAGAATCTTTAACCAAATAAGCTCGGTTATGCCATGGCTGAGTGCTCTATACTACCTTCAGCGCTAGATCTCGACACAACCCCCTGTTTCTTACTCCTCCAAGTTACAAGATTACCACCAACAAAGAGACATAACACGAAGTTGATTTTCTATCAAGTTTTGAGCCTGCAAAAGTCAGTCAGTGTAACCTTCCCATCTAAATGCCCATGTTTGAAAACAATATACCCTTGCACAGGTATACTTCAAGTACACGAGAATTCGATCACTTGCACCTTGGTGTGCTTCACTTGGATTATGCATGGTAGCGGCGACAACACTAACGGCGTAAGGCAATTCGGGTCTTGTATGAGCCGGATAAATCAGCTTTCCAACCAACCTTTGATACCTCTCTTGTTAGTAGGCACGATGCTGGATAAATTGACAATCATGGTTAACCTCCGTTGGAGTATTAATAGGATTCGCACGCCAATTTTCAGTCTCTGCTAGCAAATCAAGAACGTATTTTTATTTGAGATAAGAAGATGCCTTTCTTGAGCGTGCAACTTCAATTCCTAGAAAATACTTGAGGATCCCAGATTTTTTCATTTCCAAACTCTTTGGCCAAGTAGTTTTGAAGATTCTCAATCTCCTGTTCATCATTACTGTAACAACCATGTCATCCACATAAACAATTAGCAAAGTAATCTTGCTGTAACAGCAGAAATAGTGTATGATCGACTTAGGAAGTACATTTTAAAGCCATAGTTTCTCATGGAATGAGCAGAAGCCAAACCAGGCCCTAGGTATTTGTTTAAGGCCATATAAAGCCTTCCTTAACATATGAGCCTTTCCCCCTTTAGGTGTAAACCACGGAGGAGGGTCCATGTAAACCTCTTCTTGTAGATCTCCATGTAGAAAGGCATTTTTGACGTCAAATTGTTTTTGTGGCCAATCTAAGTTGGCGTGACCAGCGAAGAAGAACTGCGATGCGTACTCATCTTGCTTGGCGGAGCAAATGTCTCTCTGATAATCGATCCATACGTGCAGGTATAGCCACTTTGCCACAAGTCGTGCTTTATACCTCTGTCGAACCATCTGATCTTCCTTGTGAACACGCACCCCAGGTTTTCTTGTCTCTTGGTAACTCAACCATCTCCCATGTAGAGTTTTTAAAGAGCCTTCATTTCTTCTACCATAGCGATTTCCATTTAGGATCATCAGGGCTTCTGAAACTTATTAGGAATAGACACAGAGAAGACAATTGTTGTGCAAAAGTCAAATGAGACTTAGAAAGACGGTGGTATGAAATATAGTTGGAAATGGGATCTTAACATTATTGGATGAAGGAAACCAAATTTTTCGGAGGGTGGCTTGATCACGTATAGGATATCTTCTCCCACTGGTCACCATCATGTGGAACCAAGGGAGTTTCTGGTGGAGCTACATGATCATATTCGAGGTAATGAGTCAATATCGAGAAGAAAGAGATAAGATAGGGACGGAGGCATGTACACGAAGATCATTCTCGAGAAGAATCATTCGATTGGATGGTAGTATCATGGAGAGAAGGATACGGAGGAGGTGGCAATGGAACATCCACATGTTTCTTTTTCCTTCAAAGCGTTTTCAAGGTAACGAGGTTTCTCCCACTCACCTTGAGTAGGGAGAATTGAATTTGATTCAATTTCGGGTTCAATTGGCGTCTCCCCCTCACCTTGAGTAGGGAGAACATAACATGGTCAATTTCAACAAACCACAACTTCTCTTCTTGTACTTCTAATCTCCCCATGAAGAGGAGAAGTAGAGATACGAGAAATAAGATTCTTGTTCACGAATTCAACATCCATAGACACATATGTCTTACAGAAGGAGGATGAAAACAACTTATATCCTTTTTGTGATGGAGGATATCCAGAAAGACACATTTAAGAGCACGTGGATCTAATTTGTCGCTGAATAGAGTGAACATGGACATAGCAAAGACAACCAAAGATTTTGAGGGGCAAATTAAGCAAGGAAGGGATTGAGTGGAATTGAGACAATACTTTTATGGGTGTTTGATAATCAAAACACGGTAGAGCGTGCATTAATGAGGAAGACAGCGATCCTTAATGACATCAGCCAGGCTGTTTGGGAACTTGCATAGTAAGCATAAGGACACATGGCCCGCGTCGAGGAGATGGCGGTTCTTACGCTCTGCTATACCGTTCTGACAAGGTGTAAGCCGTGGTTATGTCACAGTGGATAATGCCATCTGTCTTTGGAAGAATTGATGAAGAATGATTTACAAACTCACGTCCATTATCGAATGAAAAACACGAATTTGGACATGGCGAGTATTGATTAGTTGATGGAACTTAGGAATAACAATACTAACTTCACTTTTGGATTTCATCGAGATAAACCCAACACACTCTAGTGCAATCATCAATAAAGATATAAAATATCGAGCACACGAAGAAGTAGGAATTGAAAAGCGGACACACATCGGTATGAATACGAGAAAAAGATGACACTTTTATGAAAGGCGGGTGGAAGCGAGACACAATGATTTTTGCATAAATGCAATGTTCACGGCGTAAAACTAGAAGCTGAAATGTTAGTAAATAACTTAGGAAATAGCGTTCCAAATAGATAAGCGAAGGATGTCACTGCTTGACGATGCCATAGAAGAATTTTTTCTCGATGCTAAAACATTGTCTCTTTGCTTGAAGCCCACGGCCAGATTGAATTTGAGGCACCTGGCGTCTCAAGTAGTAGAGACCTCCTCTCTCCTTACCAATACCAATCGTCTTCTTCGTGAGAAGATCACGAAAAAATACGATTGAGTAGAAAAAAGATTCTGAGCAGGTTTAACATGTTGGTAATTTGGTGATGGAAAGAAGATTATTTGAGAGATTAGGAAGCGTGTAACACGAGGAAGATAAAGGTAAAGTTGAGGAAAGAGAGGAACCAGCCCCTTCAGCTGGAGTGATAGACCGTGCACTGTCTGAGCAGGAATGACGTGACGGACGTGTAACACATGGCGAGATGACTCAGCGGTCATATGATCGATTGCCCTGAATCAATTATCCATGGTAATTTAGACATGATAATAGCGGAAATTTGAATTTATTGTAAGAAGAAAAAATACTGAATTGTTTTCTTGTTGGGGTAGAAAAGTCTGCTACAGTAATCTCAGGCAGCTACAGTGCTTCGATCTGCTACAGTAGTCTTGAACCGAACTGAATGTGCAGCAGGCTTTTTATGGTTTAGAAATAACAACACCAAGGTCAGTATACCCTTGGTGAAGATGATAGAGAAAGAAGGAAAAGAAAAAAACTTTGGTAGAAATGTTTGTGAGAAAGTAAGAGAGCAAATCAGATTGTTTTGCTCTGATACCAGAAGTAGAAATAAGTGCAGAAATTTTCTGATATTTCATTCATCTCCAATGGGAGGTATTTATAGCTATACAAGGGTAGAGATGCAGCTGTACAAACACTAACACAGCTGTAAAGATAGCAGCTGTACTAACACTAACATAGCTGTTCAAACAGCTATACTAACACTCACTAACACAGCTGTACAAACACAGCTGTATATTCTAACAGAATTACTTTAACATGTTTGCTGGTCTTGTATGTTCAACCTGTAATATCCTGGTCTATCAATAGGTATGTCAGAATTACTTTAACACGTTTGCTGGTGTCTTGTCATCTTTAGGTGATCTGCTACAGCACTTCTTGACTGTAATTTTCAATAAGCTGGATAAGGGAGAAACATGGGATGATGATTTTGAGTTAAACACGATATTGCAGGTTCAGTTACTTTATTCGATCAAGCATTGTCTTCCTATTTTGCGTTAAACACGATGACTGTGGGATACCTGGATTTTCTTCCTATTTATAACATGGCAATGCCAATTCTTATTAACTGCAGGAATCTATAAGGAACTCTGCTGATGGTGTGCTACTAAGTGTTCCTGATTCATTGATTGTATCCCTCACCAAAAATCATGACTTCAATGGCAATGAGCAAGCACCTAATATGGCTTCACTTCCCTCGACTCCTCGTAAAAGTCGTGCTCACAGCTTTGGAATGGATGGACTTGATCAGCTAAAATTTACGTATAAGGTCTGATGATTGCTAATAAAGCTTCTTTCGTCTTTTAGCTCCGTGCAACCACTGTGAGCGTTTATAT